>OY754890.1:3182500-4432500 GCA_963576445.1 Lithosia quadra | reverse complement strand
CGACTAAAACCGCACGCCGTCTCGGGCCTTAGTCAAAGTAACTAAACAAATATAATTACTAAAACAGCCGTTAGAATTCCTAATTCTGGCTAAAATATTTTCACTATACAATACAGATTATCTAGCCATTTACCAGTTATACGCAAAGAGTACATTGCAAACTATTTGGAGAGTGTTTTAACGAGCGCATTTGTTGTAAGTAAACACCTGTAGTAGGAACAAATGAGATACGCTTTGTTGTAAAGGAAATTTGTTAATTGTGTACTTGTTGACATAAATGTTCATTGTTCAGCTCTTAATAAACACGGCCATTTGTAAGTTTACGGTGCAAATGTTGTATAATTTTTTTAACCAACATAATAAAAGAGGAGGTTCTCAATTCGACTGTATTAAAACGGGCGTCCGTTACAGTATTTTTTGTTTGTTACCTACGAACTTTCGAGTGGGCGAACCAATTTTGATGATTCTTTTTTTTTATTTGAAAACAGGTGCTTTCTGTGTTGTTCCATTTCAATTTGGTCCAGAGGCAGTTGTTTCTTTTAGGTAAGAATTATTAAAGAAACAGTATATTTTACATAATTTTTACATAATGTAATTATAATTATAAACCAATATATTTTTTTAAGTTGACTATCATAAAAAGTCACGTCCCGGAAAAAATAAAATGTTAAACTAAATAATAACAAAAAAATCGACAAACTTTCTAGAAAAAAATCTGCTTAGAAAACTAAATAAAATATATTTCCTAATTTTTTTTTTATTGATTGTGGAAGCTGAAGAAGATAATTATGAACGTCATCAGTTAAATGAGTAAAAACAATGGACGTTAAATCATTAACAGAAGGAGGCTTCCGTACGCTGATAGTGATGTTAATTGGACTCTTTTGTTACCTCTCATATTCAAGTATCGTAGTAGTGTGTCGCAATTAAGGTGTTACAACCCGCAATACGCTGGTTCTTTCACAGATCGTAATGGCAAATCTCATTTTCATTTCTGCGTATATTTTTAACTGGCAATTCAGTGTAGTAGTAATGTGTTGGTGCTAAGTTTGGGCTGTTATATTTTCGATGGAAGATAGAATAATTATAAGTGTGGAAGTTTATGAATATGTTAGCATGTTTGTTACTTAATCACACCCAACAGCTATTTTTTATTTGTTTATAGATTCGTTTGTTTTTTTGATTTGTTTGTTTTTGTTTGTGAAGTTAGTTTGAAATAAGATATAACCTACTTTTTTACTTGGAATAGGTTTCCTTGTATTGTGGAAAAGGGATTAGAATTAGACGCAAGTGGAGTCACGGACAATAACTATAATAAATATAAATTAATTTTCTAGTTCACTTTAGATCGAAATCATTTCATAAAATAATAAACAAAACCTTAAATGTTTTAGTTCTTAATGAATTACAAAAATTACTTAGGCATCAAGTTCTTTATTTATGAATTTTATTTAAATTTATTTAAATGTACAGCAACGGTCTCTAAAACGAATCTCAATACAGAGTTACTAGGAAAACATAAATTTTAAGTAATTATGTACGATGTAGATGAATGATGAACGAATTTTTTCGTTCCGTGTTTAACTTTACCGAACTTTGACCGGGTCATTCACAAAAGTTGTGTGGCTGTACGCGGCCTGCGGGCCTCAGCTTTGAAACAAACCCAGACTCTGTACGTAAATGAATTTTGATTCATTTGAATGCTTTGATTTTAGCTATGTTAATAATAGGTATCACTGTACATCTCCATGATACAGTCAGCGTAAAAAGTAAATGATAATAGCAAAGAGGATAAAATAATAATATTAAAAAATTATGTTACCTTACTGTTACGTAACACTGGTTCCGGGATTACAAATTAAAATCAGCTGAGCTCGCGGGATTGCAACACGCGTCACAACACTAGCGAGCTGAACCAAAAATCACCAAATAAGGTAATAGAACGCGCCGAAAACGCATAAAATGAGTCATACGGAATTAGAACCAATCAGCGCGTGCCGCGATCGCGATCGCCCCTCACTAGCTGGGCGCGAGGGAGGTGCGCGGGGGGACGGTGCTTGGACCTCTGACTTCATTCGATCACCTCACCTCGCAGCGAAACAACTTGTAACAGTACTGTACTCAGTGTTAGTTAGAACCTAGGTACTATTGAATAAACCTAAGTCCGCAGAATAGCGATTATAGCCGTGAAGTTTCGGAAGCTATCTATATAAGCTGTTGTTCCCAATAATAGGGAACTTCGTACCGGCTCAACTTCGTACCGGCTCAACTTTGTACCGGCTCAACTTCGTATCAGCTTATTACCGGATCGAACTAGCAGCCGAGACGCCTGGCGGAGCTTCTGTTGGGGGACTACGTCACCCTCGCACGGGACCAGCCGGACCCCAAGTTGAGTGGATTGCTCAGCCTTCCGTTAATAGTGGCGTGTACTTGTACCCAAACCGACACTCGACTTAGATTGTGTATAATATAATAAACCGGACCTACGGAATTAAGTCTTTCATTCTTCACCCGTAGGGCTCCGTATCATTACTTATTCATAAACTAGCTATGCCCGCGATATATGGACTTAGATTAATGTAGCCTATGTTACGCCTTATAATATTATCTATCTACCAGAGAAAGTCCGTTCAAATCGACTTAGCTGTTTCAGAGATTGCCTCTTTCAAACAGAAAGAAGGACAGACAGACGTACAAAAATGTTTTTTTTTTGTTATAGGTGTTATACATACAACCATTTGTTTAAAACCTGTTATTTTAATGTTGCAAACAAACACTTTTTATTTACATTTTTTGATGTTACGTTATGGAAAAACGTTAAAAGCTTTGAAAATACTTAATCAAATCATAAACGCTCACTTCCTCCTTCCCCAATTGTTTCTTTTTGTAAGGAAATAATTACCTCATTATGCTTGCTACTCGTGACAGAACGTCTGTTCTTTTCTGTTTTATTTTCTTGCGTAGTTTGCGAAAATGCGTTTTAACATCTACATTTCAGTTGAAAAGAATTTGACTTAGGAACTTATCTCTTTTTATTTATTTTATGTTTTCTTTATTTGTACATCATATTATATAAGGAAAAATTTATTTTACATTAAATATAAATTCATAATACAAAGGCGAGCTTAATTCAATTATCATTCTTTTGAAAAAAAATATTTTTTTTTAAAAGAATGACAAAAGAAAAAGTGTGTATTTATCGCAGGTTTATAAGTGCCCGGTTAATGGCAATAGGCTCGCCACCTATTACATTGGGACCTAAACATAAACTGGCGAAATGCGGGTGCTAGCACCTCTGCCTACCCCTTCGGGGATATAGGCGTGAGTTTATGTTATGTTGAAAAAAAAAAGAATCATCAAAATCGGTTCAACTAAGTCGAAAGTTCTAAGGTTAACACACATAAAAAATGGAGTCGAATTAAGAACTTCTTTTTTAAAGTCTTAAAAGGGCTTAGAGCAAAAAAATCTAAGCCCAGATTCATGCAGACGAAGTCACGTGCATGAGTAGTAATTTATACAAATGGAATAGTATCTAATCTAACAAACTATTTTATGTTTCAACCAGAGCCCGACAGTCAACAATGATAATGTACATACTTAAAGCTAAAGTCTATAACTTTCTTCCACATTCGGTATCTTATGAGCCATAAAGCGGGTCCCACATTTTATGACTACCCGCAGCTACTAGACAATTAGCCGAGTCGAAATTAAACGCAGGCCTGACCGCGTTGGGACCAACGTTTATTATTACAGAATTTGAATTTAGAGCCATAGACACGCAAAATGATTCTTGTTTGATCAAGCGAGTTGACTAGTGGAAAAAAAGTGAAATTGGAAAGTGCTAACTCACTCGATCGAGCGAATTCCACGTGAGCTACTTGACCTGAGAGTTGACCTGAGCTATCTAATGTGAGGGACACCTGTAGTATCTCCGAACAGCCCCCTCAGAGCTACTCCTGTCTCCTTTGCGAATGAGAGGAGCTACCGTCTTCGTTCATGCACCGCGTTTTTCTTTTATATAGGACACATCAAAATTATTTTACCTCGCCTGATGGTAAGCTAAAGGTAAAGTCTCACGACTGGGGTCATCACTACATACACCGGTAGTGCTACAGTGGCGGCCCTCAGCTTGACGGTCTCATCAAATGCTTTTTCACACCCCGCTTAAAGGCCCCCAGACTATAGAGGGAAAGAAACACATGCGCTGGTAAAGAATTCCAAGTCTTTATGGTGCGGCAAATAAAAGAAAATTGGAGCGTGGAGTATCTACCCTGATAGCAACCCATTTATGTCCTACTGCTCGGCACGGGTCTCCTCTAACGAGAGAGCTGAGAGGGTTTAGACCTTAAATCACATACGCTGGTCTAATGCGGGTTAGTGGATCGGACATGTCCTTAGAATTTCTTCTAGGATATGTATGTTCCCTCACGATTTTTCCTTCAGCAGGTGGTAAATCATGTGATTAGCACATATGAAATTCCACAAAGTGAAATTCACATTGGTACTGTCGGGTTGGATTCGAACTCGATACCTCTGAGAAGAGACCGCGTCCTCATCCATTCGGCTGCCATCGCAAGCTAGCTAGATGTTAGAGGTAGAGCTAATGATTCTACTCACGCACTCCAATTCAAATGTACTAAGCTAACATTGAAGATTCCAACTAAAAATTGTACCTAATATGATTTCTAAACTATACCTGATTACAGCAACTTCAATATCGCCATTGGTCATAATGACCATTGATTGTGGAGGTCAGATGGCAGTCGCTCCACGGAAAATATCGAAGTTCAGCCGCATCACAGTTAGACTGGAAAGCCGACCCCAACTGAGTTGGAAAATAGGTTCAGAGAATGATGACCTGGTTACAGCAACTCTTCCAATTTAATTATAATTATGAACTTGATATTAATTTTAATCTTATTATAAGGTTTCAATTGTTTGTGAAGTTGTCTACTGACAGTCAAAATGCTTACCTTTATTAAATAAACGAGGTTCAGAAATGTTAAGTACTTCCTAAATTGAGAATTAATCAGACAAACAAAAATTGTTCACTGTGAGTTGCTGTTTTCATATTTATATTCACGAGTTCGATTCTCAGTCAGTGCAAATATTACACATGAATATGACTTATTCTTATTTATCTGAGTATTTTTATAACATATTTTGTTCATTTACTAATAATATTTATCTAAGTAACTCTAGAACCCATATCGCAAGCTATTGAAACTAAGCTTCCTTCCTTGAGTTGTGACCTATGTCATAAAATATTATTAAAATTTTTTTAGAGTAATAATACAAACCAATAAAGGAAGTAGAGTGCCAAATAGGGAGGGAAATAGTGCCAATTTATATTCGAATTCTAATTACAATTGGGTCAAAAATACAAGGAAAAAATGTTTAAAAGTCCCGAAATACCTACTTTTAATTTATTATTCTAATAATTGACGGGATATTAACCAACTTTTTTTATCCTGTCACGGGTCACGGGTAAATATTCCGTCAAATATTAGAATAGTAATTTAAATGACAATAGGTACTTATTAATACTTTCTATTCCTATAAAAATTAAATCATATCCTGAATTAGTTATTGCAGTGCAGTTAATATATATTCAGTATATATTGGAAAACGATTTCAATATTAGGGTTAAGCTTTTAATTCCTTCCTAACCATTAACTAAACTACGTATTTCTCTGAAGAGAATCGCATACGAGATTTCGCTACAGACATGAAGTACCAATAACAGTAATAGTTTCGTCGTATCAGTGGTTAGGGGTCATATGAACGCGATTATGTTAGATAGCACACCATGATATGCGCCTGACGTGTCTCCGTTTGCGGTGAACTGCCATGGAAATCAAAATGATAATGGTGGTTATATTCAAATGACGCCTTTAGACCAGTTAAAATAGAATTACATATAAGGTTAAGATTCACCTATTGATTATAATAGCTCTGTTGACAGATTTTGCCGGAGATTCAGGTGCCATCTTAAAACAAAGTTTTTACTTCAAACCTCGGCACTATGCAATTTAGGCAAAAGTCATAGAGGCCATCATTGTATGGACTAAAATTTCACATCTTTTTTTCTTTGTTTTCGGCTTACGATTTGGTCTGAATTACTCTCAGCATTGGACTTCAGACGGCCGTCACTTTCCTAAAAACAAATAGGTATAAACCAGATATAAAAATGAAGAAAATAGAAGTTGCTAAATGAAGATTAATTTCTTCATTTACTTAGCATTTTAGTAATAACCTTCAAAGTATCCACAGAAGCTGAAACTATTTAATAAAACGCTGTAAGTAGTGGAGTTAAAAGTATTTCTTTGACGCGGTGACGTTCAAACTTCTCGTAATTACGAGCTAAGTTTCCATTTAGGCATTTCTTATGAGAACATTCTATCTAATTCACATAATGGAAACTCCAGCTGTTGAGCTGAATAAGTTATGTATTGCGGTTGAGTGATGGTAAACGATTATCTGCACGAGAAAGCTGATGTATTTTTACTTATTAGGCGCCCACGAAATACTTGTAATGTTATTGGATGAATGAATGAATGAATGAATGAATGAATGATAAATTTATTTGCTCAAAATATTGGCCGGTTTAAGGGACCCCTGGGACCCCCATTTGTTATGAGAATCATAACTGAAAATAAGTGAAGGTGCTCTCATACCAGGGCCCGTAGACAAATGTCAGTGTATTCCGTAGCGTAAATCGCTTTCGAATAGAAACGGTTATCCAAGCTCGTCGCCGGCGTACGATGCGCGCGCCGCGGCGGAATCACGAGCTGCCCCCGTAGACAAGTGTCATAGCGTAAATCGCTATCGTTTCGAATAGATTAGGTCAACCAATCACATCCAAGCTCGTCGCCGGCGTACGATGCGCGCGCCGCGGCGAAATTACGAGCTGGAGTGTGATTGGTCGACCTAAACGTTTCTATTCGATACGATTCGATCGAATAGAATAATTTTTTCACTTGGCTACGGGCACAGGAGTGTGATTGATCGACCTAATCTATTCTATTCGATACGATTCGATAGCGATTTAGACTTTTGCCACTTGGCTACGGGCACTGGTGTTTTATATCCCTGTTTCTGTTATGACTGTCATTCCCATGGTAATATTTCTAGGCAATTCATAAAATATTGTATTACAATAATCATGTTAGCCGTGAAAGGACTACAGTTTTTAAGATTTCTAGAATAATCTATAGGATAAATAAAATAAGTTGTGCATTTTAAGTCCTGTGCACTTAAAGTGTAAGTACATTTTAAGTCTGTACAAGACCGTTCTCAAATTTTTTTTTATCAAAACCCACTCAATATTTTTTACATCTATCGCGAACATATAATATGGTAGACTGAGAAGATAGGAATCATAGCAATAGGGATGATGAATATTTCTTTTTATTGTTGAAAATTGTATAGGAATTTTGAAGTTCCAAAAAAAATATTTTGTGGTCAGAATCGTTCATTTAACATAACTAAAGTACTTATTTATCAAAATATTTCCAATATACAGACATAACTAGTTTGTAATTTTATAATAGTATACAATTTTCAACAATAAAAATAAATAATCGTCATCGCTATTATTGCTATGATTCCTGTCTTCCCAATCTACCATAATATCACAATACCAGCACAACACATATCGTATATCCTCATAACTATTAAGTAAACACCTCCAAATGTCTGCGTCGCACTCCGAATTATCTCCAGTCTTCGTGATTACTCCCTGCCCTCGGTAATTTGATCATAGCAGCTAACGTGACGAATACACAGACGGGCAGACAGAGCGTTCACAAAATTATACCAATTGAGGAAAATGTGTTACAAGAAAAGCTTGTCTTATTCAGCGATCCTACTGATGAACATTGACAACATTCAGCTAATTAAATAGTTACTATGGATTGAATATATCGTATATTTTTGTGGATTATTATAGCCAATCATTCTTAGGATGAGTGATTACTCATAACATATTGAAATCCCTCAGTGCTTTTAAGAGCATTGCCGTCGTTCTGTTTACCAAACGAACGTCTATGACAGATATGGGTAGTTGCAACTCTATAAAGTCCAAAAACTGATCTAATAACACACAACTACGATATCGTCAATGTGTTGTAGAGGTCAATAGTAGACGATTCACAGAAAATATGGGTAACTTCGTATTTAGAATGAAAGGAAAAATTTAGGGGAACACCCCAACCGAATCGGGAAAAGGCTCGGAGGATGATTGGACTAACTATATGCTCAGATAGTAATGTTAAATATGGCACTAAAGCAATACGATATGGAAGCAATTTTTTCATAATTGAAATAGTAGATACCAACTTCACTTTAGGAAGAGATGATCTTTATTTCTCCTGAAAAAATAACAAGAATGTCTGAAAAACATATTTTATAAAAAAAGTAGTTTTTTTCCTGCGTATATTCTTTGATTATTGTCTTTACATAAAAAAGTTTATCTAAATAGGTACGTAATTTGAAAACAAATAACATTATTAAGGTAAACTCTTTTGAAACTACATTTAGTCTACACTCTACATTTAGTAATATTATTAGGTCAATGGTTTTTCTTTTGTAACAGCTGGGCGTAGATTGCATTATTTTTGTCACTGACATGTAACCACCAACTATTGAGTTCCCCCTGTATGGGACTGGTCGCCGTCTCAAGTCCCGTCCTAGATCGATTTCTCGATCTTTCGATTTTTCGATCTAAAATCATTTGAAATAGCATAACAATTGCTTAAAAAATTGAACTTTTGAGTTTGACCAACCGTAATGTGTACTTGTTTAAAACATGCACGTTCATAGCGAATACATTCCTCTTATTCGTTAATGAATAGAAATCTATTGAACTAATCACATTACGATTGTGATTAGACACGTTTCCAAGCAGAATAATGCCTCTTATTTCATTATTGTCTTGCTAGGCCATTGTTTGAAAGCACGTTATCATGCGCTTAATCTGTGCATTGTGTAATCGGTATTGTGTGGGAAGACGGACTGGAACAAAGTCTCGATAAACTAAGAGAATGATGTAAATTGTTGCATCTGAAACTTAATAAATCATCAGATAATAAATTGATGATTAAGTCAACCTCCAATTCAAGTTTAAAGATTCAACAAACTATCCATGAATCTATTGCCCACACCATTTCTTTTTGAGGTTATTTGCAAGAAATTGCGCCTAGAGAAAAGAGCGTCAAATTGTACTACTACATTTTGTTTAAAGATTTTTGTTTTTGTCTTTTGTTATATTGCATTGCAAAACACTCGCTAGTTCGGACCCACTCTTGATACAGCCGGCCATTAATACATTTGATATAATATCTTTTGTTTCTATCGACGATTCTTAATGGAAATAAAAGACAATCAAGGATTTAAATGACTGTCGTTTCCTCTTTTTTTTTCAAGTTAATAACACACTGTACGGGGCCCTAAAAACGCCTTTAGGGTGGGCCCTTAAGGCGTTGTTAGGGCCCTGTACAGAGTGTACAGTGCCAGTGAGGTTGAGTTGGATCCTCATTCCATTCCCATTCCTCATTCCCACCTGATGGTAAGTGATGATCTCTCTTGCAACTCAACAAACCTATCAAAAATTATAAGCAGACCCCAGACTTCACACCGTAAACTTTGGACGTAATCGGGAATGCTAAGAGAATGATATTGATGAATCATGACTGACTGTTTCTCCATATCCTTCACAAGTGTGTATCGAACGCACAAAATTGAAACCCCACAACTGAACCGTTAAGCTGACGCCATTCAAGAACATTCAGTCCGAGCTTAATCAAATATGTGCTGTGGGAATGCGCTCTGGATACGTAACGGGAACGTGTATGTGCACACAACGTTGTAGCATATGTAACGCAAACCTTTTTTATTTATAAGTTTTTGAATATATTTTCAAAATTTTCTTTTGTTTTATTCATGATAGCGACCCGGGACCCGGCTTCGCCCGGGTGTAAATTCTAGTTTTCCAATGAAATATAATAGCCTATGACACTCACGAATGACGTGGCTTTCTAAGAATTTTTAAAATCGGTTCAGTAGATCCCGACATTACCACTTACAATTTAATAAATATAAAAACACACAAACTTTACCTCTTTTTAATATTAGTATAGATAGGCCTACGTTTGAACTCAATCCCACCTGATGGTAAGTGACGATGTGGTCTACGATGAATCACATTTGCCTAGAAGGAACCTTTTCACTCGTGACTTGAATACACCCAGGTTATAGCTTTCCGGAAACACAGACAAAAGGAATTCCAATCCATAGCAGGCTGTATGCATGATGAACGAAATGATTTCTGGTTCAAATCTTGGCCAATATACTACCGATGTGAGCCAGAGGGCTCACTGTTTGAGCACTGTTGGAGGGTTAGCACGAATAGTAGTAATTTCGGTTCCAAAAATTCTTGTATAAAATTGTTTTCGATGAAAATAATAGAACTAATATAATAGGATAATTATGATGAACATCAATTATCATTTCAGCATTGTGTTCTGGTTATAGTGGTTCGTTTTGCGGTTATTACTCCTCTACATAATAACAACATACCATAACATAAACTCACGCCTATATCCCTGAAGGGGTAGGCAGAGGCGCTAGCACCCACATTTCGCCAGTTTATGTTTAGGTCCCAATGTAATAGGTGGCGAGCCTATTGCCATTAACCGGGCACTTATAAACCAGCGATAAATACAAACATAACTTCGAAAAGCATCGAAAAGTCATTGTTGTGTGCCATGGTAACCTGGGATTGAACCCGAGACCTTCGTCTTAGCAGTCCATTACCCATACCACTAGGCTACCGCGGTTATCTCTACATAATACGGTCTTTAATAATCCTGGCAAAAAATATAAATAATAATAATTGTAACTATTTTAACCACCTATGTGTGAGCATTGGGTTATACTTTAAACAGGGTATATGCAATGTAGAACTAAGGCATGCATCAAATTAAATTCAGAAAAGTCTAATCAGACAATACTAATAACACCTGGTCAACCCCAAAATGCATGATCAGAACTAAAATAAAAGTACGTTCAAATATTTTTACAGATAAATTGCGCAGTGGCTCGACTTATCGCTGAGAGTAATCTGCCTCTAAACGTGGCAAAGTACGTGTATATTGGCCGAAAACTTAACGTATAACTCTGTCGAGGACTGTTTCAATGAAATATGTGGCACTTAAGGGCATTTATCTGCTTGTAGATATTCACACTTAGAAAGAAAGAAAATGTAGACGCCAAGAATTTCTTTCTCGGATAAATGTGCAGTTTTAGTTATTTCAGCAACGGACACTCCTTCGGTAATGCCTGGCAGAGTGCCAGGATCGTGCCAAGAATTGTAATTAGGTACTGTTCACAATCGAATGCAATGTCGGTGCACGTTGGCACAGTAGCCAACGGTATTAGCTTAACACATTCTAAATTAAAACTGCACATAAATAAACAAAAATTGAAAATTGATAAAGGCATATATATGAAGAGTACAAAAAAGTGTACATTTTTTATTTCAATGTAATATTTTTTCTAAATTCGTTAATGTTCAGCAACTTCTGTGGGCGACTGTACATCAAAAAAATATACGTAACTTGTAATCTTAATATATATAAATCTCGTGTCACAATGTTTGTCCTCAATGGACTCCTAAACCACTTAACCGATTATGATAAAATTCGCACACCATGTGCAGTTCGATCCAACTTGAGAGATAGGATAGTTTTTGAAACGGATTTCGACATCCACGCGGGCGGAGCCGCGGGCAACAGCTAGTAATGATATAAGTTATATTTCAATACATGAGTCAAAAGCCAGTTTATGTTATAATCTGGAAAAGAGGTAGTTGGAGTAAACTTAATGATAGCATCATTACGTATGTATTATACGAAAAAAGTTTTTTGTTTTCAACAAGAAAGAAATAGCCTGAAGTCAAATTAATTCAATAGACATTTCTTTTTGTATGATAATAAGACCTACGAGAATAAATGAAATAACATTATGTTGAACTAATGTATTTGATCTCTTAAGGTTCAACGAAATTCTCAATTAATATTTTATGATTTCTGTAGAAAAATTATTTTGCTTTCTTTCGAAGTTTTGTTAGCTTTGTAGTTTTTATGATAATGTAGAAAATATCACTGACAAGAATCATCAATGATAAAACAAAAAATATAAGTCGGTAAGTAACACAGGTTTAAGAAATATAAGAAGTGGGTTGTATTTAATTTATCTCGTTGGATTCGCGCTAGGCTATGTAGGGAGTATTAAAATTAGACCGCAAGGTTCCTAGGGTCAGTTTTGGATGTAACCAGTTATATAATGCTAAGATGATGATGGTTACAACTAATGAGGCGACCTTTGCTACTCATAGATATTTTCGCGTGCAGAAGCTACCTCACAAACGAAATTAGCATGTATTTACTAAAATCACACTCATCCAACCATTCTCTATAACTCGTACGGCGACGTGCAATTTTGTAAATCATTTTTGTTTACACAATATTACTAAATTCTCGGTATAACGTTAGGCACACTATACCGATAATTCGTTATTACCTGTTATTATCTCTTGCCATACGATATCGATTAATTTTCAGTTCTGCTTCGATGGATTTTATCTATATAGGTACTATTAATTATTCTGCCTGCCTACACGCTTCGCTTTACATAATGTAATCTGCAAGAGCCCCAGGCTTCATACCAATATTCCCACTACCTATGTTGTATACATTGGTGTGTTTTGTAATTTTTCCCTATTTCAGAAAATAAGAGTCCAAAAGTAAGCGCCAAAAGTAGATGATGCTCGCACAGTTGTCAAACTTTAAAAATTTTTAATTATGTTATAGAACTCATGTTACCTACTCAAAAACTGATTTTTGAAATAATATTTCGAATAATCATTCTCATATTATGATGATGATTATTTGTTTTTGACGCTAACTATACGTTCAAATTATGATAAAATTACTTAGGTACAAATCAAAAGGCTAGCAGCACTACCAATTTCAATAAAAGTTAATATAATAATAATAAATCAAAGATAAACATTTTCATAAGAAGTTATTACGAGATATTAGATTAGTTGACATATAATATTATGTTCATCATATTACCTAGACTACAATTAATTTGACATGAAATAAATACATGTCTAATAAAATTTTTAGCATTAAATAAAATCATAATACTAATGCAATAATAGCGATACGAAATGTGTTATGAAATCGCTTATCAAAATACTAAATTAGGTTTGGGAATTTCTTTATAAAAATGTTCTAGAATTTATGGGATAAGACATTGCTTTATATTTTATGACTGTAATACATCGCTTTAAGCAGAAAGTAATATTTTTTTCTACATTATGAAGCTCATAAATTTGAGTTATAGTTGAAGATTTTACGTTTTCAACGTAATGCTTACCAGATGTTTTATCTTGTTTTCGGTATCTCTTTAGATTTAATCTGGTTATATTACCATGTTTAAGTGAAATCATAATAATAACTGTATTTATTTTCTTTATTTATTTTGTAAACATATAAATTACATTTTTAAATACCTATATTATATAAAAAAACAATAGGTACATTCAAAAATATAAGAAATAGTACCTACCCCACCGGCGTCGGGTACAGGGACCAAGCCATCGGTGGTTAGGTTGATGCAGAAGGCGGTACTCCTCGACACGGCACGTATTGTGCGGAGATTCCTCTCTCTGGAGCCCTAACCACCGGTGGCTTGGTCACTGTATTTATTTTATCATTAGGTATATTTAATAAAATTCTTTCGAATATTTACCTAGTTTTAAGTTTGTGAGATATTATAGTGCCTGATGTGGACTTGTGCAACTGGAGGATTCTTTTTTTGTGGAATAATCCTCACGTATACTACACCCGCGGGTACTACTTTCTCCAAAAGTGGTGAGCTTTCCATGTCACTTTCAACCCCTTTTTTTTTCATCGTGCGGAAATCCCCATGGATACCACCCCCGTCGGCCATCGGGGGTGGTTATGTCGGGTCGAACCGACTAAAACCGCACGCCGTCTCGGGTCTTAATTACCGGGCTGTAAGGTTACCCAATAGGCATATCCCTCGCACCCCAGCTGACCCTAGCCATCTACGGTTTTAAAATGGTCTACTCGATCCCCCGAAAGGGGACGATGGGGCGAGCATCGTGCCACTTCGCCGACGGTGGGTGTAGGGCGACAGGCGGCCGTCCTGTCACTCAACCGTCGCGCGTCGGCGCGCATTGTGCCCTCTGCTAGTCAGAGGGACACGTGGAGAGCCTCGGAGCAGCCCTCTAGAGGGCCACTGACAAATAAATATTCAAAAGCAGTACCACCAAAATACTTTTATTAGCGACATTATAAATTGTGATTAAGCTATTGTACCGTACAGAGTTGTTTTCGTAGTACGTGATACTATAAAATATAACATGCAGGTCGCTGTTGTATTTAAGCGTTGTTTCCTAGTTTAATCCCGAGAGGATCATACCATCCGTATGCTTGTATTCAGTCTGAAGCTCTACTATTTCTTTAAATCTGTTCACGTAAAACATAATGTATAATATACTTGCGATGGGATAACGTTAATATTTGATGAAAGAGTTTAAGGTTTTGATGAAACACTATTATAATCTTGTACTTTTATAGTCTGTCATTTAATTATTTCATTGACGTGGATTTTGATTGAAATCCAAATTAAAACGTTTCCTTGTAGGGTGGTCTCCACTTTTTTTAAAAACCACTTAGATCACAGACAAGCACGCAGCCCATCTGATGGGAAGCGATCATCGTGACCTATGGACGTACGCAACACCAGGTGTCACACTTGCACTGCTGACCCTGGAGGGTATTTACTCTGTATTATTTTCGAGATTTTTGAAGTTAGTTTTTCAGACCCAGAGCCTTAACACGCAGAACACATCGGAAATAATAAACATAATTACTTAAACTTTAACGGTTGTCTGTAGAATTTATTTGCCAAGAAATTACCTCTTTACATAGCAGTATTTAGGTTAACTTCTCTTGGGGTTAAGCATTTGGGAATAATTCGACTGGCACTCGGGGCATCCAATATTCAGAGGAGCGGTTCGGTGAGGGTAAACAATGTTTTAATGTATTTGAACTTGGAACAGACAAGACGTTTACAATAAATGTTATAGGGTAGTTACAGCAGTAGACATTCAGCACAAAAGTTATGGCACGTATGATTGTAATTTCCAGTGCTAATCCCAACAAAAGCAAAACCTTGATAAACAGTCGTTATGTTTTATTGTTCTTTTTACAACAGGTTTTATTGTTTTAGACGTCTGCTGCCGTTTAATGTCTTGTCTGAGAATGACTTTATGAAACACTCTAATTAGAAATGAACTTAATAACAATTTTATTTATCCGATGACAGTAAGTGAATTAAGAATTATCTTTACGGATGGTTGGACATGAACAGAAGAATTTTATTGAAAAACACACACATTAACACACACACGCATTAACACATGAGTGCACATCCTTACACAAACACACACATTCACGATCGCACATACACACACGCACACACACACACACACACACACACACACACACACACACACACACACACACACACACACACACACACACACACACACACAAATTAATTCACCCACAAAGAGACACTGAGCCGTATCATTTTCAATATTTTTTCAACCCAATCAAATGTGATGTTCTACGAGGTTTAAAATCAGAAATGAATTATTAATAACGGGATTGAAACCAGCTGAACTCAGTTTACCAAAACATTATGAATTATGCAAAACAACCGCTGCCTGCTGCGGATTCTATACGTTCACATTTTTCATGAATGTGATAAAAATATTTTACGTAAATTTACTCTTGGTACTACCAAATCATGTTCCAACGTTTAAAATTTTGACATAATATCTCATTCAGTCAAAAATTAAGTTTTAACAGTACCTAGCTCTAAAGTAATCGTTCAACCGTCGGATTTTTCCGACGGTTGAAAGATTACTTTAAGCCATGAAATTTTTTTCTGTTGAGGCTGTCTGGGTAGAGATCACTATTATTCTAGGGACATCCCCTGAAAATGGTGACCACTGCTTTATGGACTCCCACCTCAGCTTACCAGCTTACAGGCGGGGTGCAGTCCACCAACCGGGCGAACGAAATATAAAAAAAAATTCCTTAAAACTCAACACTAGGGATTTTGTTTTTTTTGTTTTGTACATACTTAATATTTTCTAAGATAGTTTAATAATAATTCTGTATAAATTACCCTTCTAATACTTAATAACACTAGGGATTATTTTATATACCTAGGTATCGTAAATCTAACAAGACTTTAGTGACAAAAAATATTAAGTAGTTACATAGTTGCTTGTTTCTGTATTAGAATTTTTATTCTTAAAAGCTTTTCAACGGGAATTGAAGATTTTTCAGAACTATATTTGTTACTTAGTAATAGAAGCACGTTCGCTTTAGGCGAAGGCAACGTCTACCAATGACAAAATTACCTGTTTCCCTCAGACCCGAGCGATTACAGATGTACCTCACATACACACGCCTGCCTAACCGGAGCCCAATGGACACTTGACACGGGTTTGACATGAACGTATAAAATCAACGGTGAGAACTTGCTGAGAACGAGAATGTGTCACAAAATGGCAGCAGCTAAACATGTGTGAGTGAATTTTGGGTTATCACGTGTTACCTAAATTTGTTATTGATTCCTGGATATTTTTCTTGCTACGAGTATGACTACAGTTTTTACAACGTTTCACTACACAATTCCGTGCAAACTTTTCTTTGCCATACCATAAAGACCTGGAATTTTTTACCAGCTCACGTGTTTCCTTCCTCCTTTAAGTCCCGGGTCCTTTAAGCGGGGTGTGAAAAAGCATTTGATGAGGCCTTCAAGTTGAGGGCCACCATTATGGCACTGTCGGTGTATGCATGCTGTATTTTTATTTTATTTCCGCTACTTAAACTGACTGAATCGAATAACTTTTTTATACCACTTAGGTGGCAAATAAACACACGGCCCACCTGATGGAAAGCTATTACCATGACCTATGGAGGTGTGCGACACCAGGGACGTTACCGCGTAGTAGTTAACTACTGTATGAGTGCGTGCATGCCAACCTGCACATAATATAAGCAAGTGGGCCGCTCTTTAGTGTCGTCAGTTGCATTCTTCAACAAATTCCGTCTATAGATTTTATACATTCAAGGGTTTGAGAATTATTTCTCCAACTTCTCATAAATATGTATTTATTTCCTTTAAATGAATTTCGCAATCATCGTGCGTCTTACAGGTCAATTTGTGTAAATGATGATAGATTTGAAACTAAATATAGCGTGGAATTATTTCTAAGTTACAAAATAAATATCGTACACACTACCTTTCTTAATTACAAAGAGAATTTTTTATTCGGATTACAAAAAGATAACAAAGAAAAGGGAAAGGTGTTTTGTTTCAAGGCTCCGTAGTCGGAAGCTAAGGTTTCTTAGTAATAGATATTAAAATTTTCATAAAAATATTTTATAAATATATTTACTTATCCACAATATATACGGGGTTCTTCAAGAAAGGCATTAAGGCGATAAGCAGACAGCGGGGCGGGGCGGTCAAAATGTCCGCGACACACTCTTTTTTGTACGACCATAAGGTTGCATTTGTCCACGCAATAGCTCATGTCACTTGTCAGACATACGCGGGCTAAATGCGATCTAATATTAGTAATAATAAGAGTGCGTCGCGGACATTATGACCGCCCCGCGCTTCAGTCTGCTTATCGCCTAATAGGTTTTTACAGGGTCAACAGCGCGAGTGTGACGCTCCTGGTGTTGCATACGTCCACAGGCTACGATGACTGCTACTCATCATGTGGGCTGTGCGCTTGTCTGCGACCTAAGAGGAATAAAAACAAGACCAGAAGGAAATAGTTAAATACAGTTGATTTGTCATTCTATAGCAAATATAACACAATAATTTTGCAGAATTCTTTCCAAATCGTTAGGAATCTTCGTTCATTTACCAGGCAAGTAATAAACAACATTCTTTTGGCGCCCTACCGTACTCTAGTGAATGAGAGTGAGTGCCAGCGCAGTTTACGACGTAACGTACGACCACCTCATCAAGCGGGGACAGTGATGTTGCGAAATCTTCCTTTTACCCTAAATGCGCTATAAAATTGTAACGAGTCACACTCAGGAATGTGCACGTATTTTGTTAATAAACTGTTCTAAAAAATAATTTTATTTAGTAACTAATTTTGAAATTATAAAAATCTAGCTGTGCTCCGCGGCTACTTTTTTAATCGGTCACGTCAATATGACTTTACCTCGCCTGATGTTGAGCTAAAGCTACGTTCACATGTCATAATATCTTGTAAATTCATGTAGCGATATTCTTATAAAATTGAAATATTTTTATGATCAGGTTTATTTTCAAACTTCTTCATTAAATCGTGATTTCTTAACTTTAATTTATTTTATCTTAGCTTTTATGGGAGTGACTTACGTATGAACTTTAAACCCCAAGAGGAAAGATTATGAGAGATTATTGTCGGTTATTCAGTAGGTATACTACCAAGTTTGACTAGGGCCCTGGGCCCTAAAATTCTTTGGGGCAGAGACTATAATTTTTTTTCAAAATTTCTACTTAGAACGGGTTCCATACCTACTATAAAAATCCTTAAAACTCTAATGGAAAATAATATGGTACTCCTTTTAAATGTCTTACTAAAGTAAAATCGAACAAAATTTTTGTATCCACCTACTTATGCACCAAAGGACCTTCCTTTATCCTCATTAGCATAATCTGTGTGGCGAAATTTCAATAATGATCTTAAAGGCTTAATTCAATTTAATGTTATTGCTTCAAAATATCTCCTTCATTAATATATTAAAAGATTTAATTATATCGTGCTAATAAGCTTTCAATAGTGGAATGGCTCATTTAAAAAATTGAAGTTTTTCCTTATTTTATCGAATGAACAGGAAAATTTCGTAAAAAATCCGATATCCTAATCCAATATAAAATTCGTGCAGGGTCAAACTACATCATTATAAATTGTTAGAATGTTACCTATTAGCTAAAGTTTGCGCAAATATCACATTTTGGCCTCTTTGGCGTAGCGGTAGTGCATGCGACTGCTACACAGGGGGCGCGGGTTCGATTCCCGCTCAGTGCAAATATGTGTATGGATGAATATGTCTATTTGCATTGGTCTGGGTGTTTGTATGTATAATAAGTATGTATTTACAAAAAAAAAGTATATAAGTATGTTTATCAGCATTCTAGAACCCATAACACAAGCTAGTCAAACTATGCTTACTTTGGGTCTAGGGAGCGCTGTGTAGAATGTCGTAGAATATTTATTTATTTATCACATAATATTTAATGAGAACAATTTTATTACTATTAATTTGGTGTTGTTAACAAAATTTTATCACAATTTGATGCTACCTGCTCCAGAAGTAACCTCTCTGTTATTCCAGACTATAAATTGATCGATCCCTCAGCCAGAAGTTGCTTCTAGGCAAGCGTACTCCATCGTCGACCACATCATCATTTACCATCAGGTGAGATTGTGGTCAAACGCGAGCCTATCGACTACAAAAAAAAGTTGCTAGATCGTGATTGAGTAACAAACATATAAACATCTTCACAATTTTTTACATTTATTTAGTAGGATAACACTTACACATTGTACTTTTCAAATGCAACTTTTTAAGAACGCGGTAGCCTAGTGGTCTGGGTAATGGACTGCTGAGACGAGGTCTCGGGTTCGATCCCAGGTTCACCATGGTATATACCAATGACGTTTCGATACTTTTCGAAGTTATGTGTGTACCTATTTATCGCAGGCTCGCCACCTATTACATTGGGACCTAAACATAAACTGGCGAAATGTGGGTGCTAGCACCTCTGCCTACCCCTTCGGGGATATAGGCGTGAGTTTATGTTATGTTAAAATTACTAAATATAGAGAAATTATCATTCAATAGTAAGTAATATAAAGCGAATGACGTAACCGAGATTACCCACTGAGATTCAACTATGTTAGCGTAGATAACAACCGAAGACCAGATCCAGTAAGTCAATTCTTTTCACCCTCGAGAGTACAGTTAATTAGATTATCCCACGTTAATTATCGCCACCTACAACTTTATTAGTCACGCATGACTGGAATTAATTGGATTTTATAAAATACGTGTTCTAATATCTATTAATGAAGAATAGTGTGAAAATCTATTATTCCTATTAATATTCGAACTGGGAAAGTTTATGAAGATGTTGTGATGTTGGTTACTTAATCATGTTATAATGTTTGAACGGATCTGCCTGAAACTTGGTACAGGGATAGATTATAGTCTGGAATAACACATAGGATATTTATTCGTGGAATTGATTCCCAAGGGAAGTGGGAATTGGTGCAGAAATTCATGTGGTCGTCCAAATGAAATTCCACGAACAACAGTTAATATTGAAATCAAAACTATTGTTAACGGATTCTCTTGCCATTTATTGGGTAGTAATTTATTATTCACACTGATTCCAATATATTTTTTTATATAGGACATGCAAAAATGACTTCACCTCGCCAAGAAGTTATGAAACAAATTAAATGACCATTTATCTCTATTCACCCCTTGTTCTCTATTCACCCCGTTTTACTACAATAGATTTTCTTGTAAATATATTATATACTTGGTAACCAAATTGGTTTAACAATTTCCAACACAAGGATTTATGTAAATATTACGGGTATCCGACACCAAAATGCTGCCAGCGCCAAAATCTTAGTATTTACGAGATGGATACTGAAGCCCTAAAATATTTAGGTTTATATTATACCACAGTTTTGTGGCCTGTTTTTCGTTTAGTTAAGATATGCTGTGCTATAAACATCGGCTTTTCTGTTCTAGACAAATATACCTCCTTTATTACCAGCTGAGGTTAATGAGGAACTGATGTCAGAACTGTATGGAGATCGGTTATAGTTTATTGGTCATAACCTCTGGTTCTACTACACCAATTGCAATCAAACATATTACATTTATTTTAGATTTTAAATCCATCTGGTGTCATATTGGACTCTAATTTGGTATATTTGCATGATGACATGCCGGATGACGGATCTTCGGTGACAATGCAAAAACTATAATAAACGACTTTGTTTTGTTCACTGTTGTGTTGCCAAGACAAAACAAATAAGCCCAACATTTGTTTTGTTTCGATGAATACTTTGATGTTTCATGATAATTGGAGAAGATGGAGACGGTAAATGATCCTACGAACTTCTGAATTTAACAAAATAACCAGTCATCAGTGGGCAACGAACCTGTAACCTCGGACTTAGCAAACGAATGCCACATAGGCTGTCGTTTAAAATTAAGGTAAGCGTCCATAAAATGTCCGCATCGCACGCAACGGATGCATCGCATCAAACGAATCGTACTAGGAGTATTTATGCGATGTGTAGGATAGGTATTGGTGAACGCACTTGTTTGAATTTCTATACAAAGAATGCTACGATCCGTTTTATGTGATGCGTCCGTTGCGTATGATGCGGATTATGTGGACGCTTGCCTTTACATTTAAATAGGTATGTAATTTCTAATTCTATTTGGATTATTATTATTCTAACTGCAAACAGTCCCTCCTAAATTGGAAATAAAAGTTTCCGTTTGGATTTCAAATTCAATTTAATTTTGTAAGGCATTAATTAATCGTATTCTAAGACTGTGATTATAATACTAAGAATGCTTCGTTATAATTGTAACTTGATTAAATAATATTTATGACGGACAATTAACGTGATCTTATTTGATCATGCAATGTAAGTAGTACGTTTAGTTTTCATAATGATTTAGATCGGAAAAAATGAACATCCAAAACGGGAACTGAACCCGCGACCAGCCCCTCACATGGCAATCCCCACGAATACCAACCCTGCAGGCCCAGCAGAGCCGGTATGTCGGACTTGAACCGACTAAAATCGAATGCCATTACGGATCTTCTAGCACTGGAGTTTAAGGTAACCTAAAAGGTATTTTTCCTTACCCCTCCTCCGCCCGACTCCTATAATAGTCCCGGGGGTCCCTTTAAGCGGGGCGTGATGAAAGCATTTGATGAGGCCGTCAAGCTGACTAGGGCCGCCACTGTAGCACTATCTATATGCAGTTATGACCCCAGTCCCGAGACTTTACCTTTAGCTTACCATCAGGCGAGGTAAAGTCATTTTGACGTGTCGTATATATAAAGAAACCGCGGTCACAAGCTTATACTATCAATAAAAATAACTAACAAAATGTTTTCAGTTAGCAGATTTATAGCATACTAAAAAAGTATGTTCTAGAAAAACATGTTATTAGATACAAACATTGGACATGAAAAACGATCGAAGTAGCAAGTTTTTTATACTTACGTATAGTACTTTTAGTATGCCATAAAATCTCCTATCAAAGGTTTCAGCCCAAGCAAACTTCAACAACAAGTCAACAAGATTCGAGGGCTAGACTCCCGTAAAAGTTACGGTAAACCCAACCATGGAAAAAAGAAGTCCTCGAGCGTGTGTGCCTGGGGATCATCTCAAAGCCGTAGACGTTTCAGGTCAGTCGGGGTCCGGTGCGAGGTCTTCTAGCGCCGGAATGTAAGGTAGTGCGCTTACACTCTGACGCTAAAAGACCCAAGATGTCATGTGGTTTTAGTTGGTGCAATTGCGACATAATTGCCCCGCTGAAATTGGGAGAGGATATCCGCACGAAAAAAGGGAGGATAAAAGTGCCAGCTTTGAATTTAACCTGGATTTGCACTTGAATGATCATGATAAAATCTTCTACATTAAAATAGTGGGTAAAACTACGATATCTTAGCTACAACTTTTTTATCATTGCATAGAAAAAAGATTCTACTTCATAGCATTTGTATGCCACAGCCCATAATATGAACACTGTTTGCTGCTCACAATACGGCCTCTCCTAACCCACGGGATGATCCATTCTACTCTCTACAGAGGGTTACGTTTCAGTTCACTTACTCACATACAAGTGAACTGAGGTTTTAACATCATCGTTGATGCAGAAATGTCTCTCTTTTTTTTTCATTTTTATTTAATCGTAAATTCTGCATGCGAGCAGATTGTTGAAAATTCTAAAAATAAAAGTTTTGAATAAAAATTGTTTTCTACGTCAACATTTTATGTTGTGAATAATGAGTGATTAGTGAAGGATTTAATTTCAAATTATTGTAATATTATTAATTTAATTATAACTAGACAACGTTAATCTATTGTAGTTGTGTTAAAACAGGATGTCTCATCTGCGTTTTATTCGAGGTACTAACTTTGAAACCCAGGGTCCGCGTACTCCTCCTCCTTTAGATTTGGCTTCTATGGTAGCGAGTGCTGGCTAATTTTCTAACCCTGAGAGGAAAACCTGCGCCAGAGCGTCCATGCAGTTGTTTCGGCTTACAGGTGAGATTGGTTTGGCGCCAAAAGTCTTGGTGACACTCAAAACTCCGTTTCAAGCAAATAATAGTACAATCTTCTTCAACCTAGCGTTAATCCCAGTCGCATCCAAAGCTTTCACTTCGGAGTCTGGGGTCCGCTTTACCAGTTTTAACTGTAGATTTGGCTGGACCTCGGTATTTTCCGCGAAGCGACTGCCATCTAACCTTCACAACCCAATGGTGATATTAGGCGATATCGAAGCATAAGTAAATAATAGTACAATATCCATTATATTACCGTTAGTATAATATATATGTAACATATATATCTTCGAGTATATAGATATGCATTTGTTCAAACTAAACATGTACTTAGTTTGCACTCAACAACAATTCACCAACAATAACAATGAACTTATTCACTTTACGTATGTAGATTGAAAGTTCAACTACAGAAACTAAGAAGCTAAACCCAAATGCTAAAACCGAGGGTGAATTAATGGCCCACCACAACAAACATAATGTCTTAAATTTTCCTTACTCGTTGCTTGGCCATGTTAATGTGAAGTTTACTGTAGAACTACCAACTATGGGTACAGCTGGAAGTTTAATTTTGTTTACGTAGAGGATTAACTGTTATGTACTTTTACGTTAATCCCGTTGTCGCGGCTATTTCTTGCTGATGGAACATTTCTAGGCGTGCCTGATATTATATAAAATATTAGCCGATGCCCGCGGCTCTGCCCGCGTGAATGTCAGCTATCGCAACTTTTAGTCACATCTTTGGTTCCGATTACAATCAAACATAAGGCAGACTTTAAGTCTGAACAAGACCTTTCCCATAAAAATCGCATGGTAGTTTCTAAATAAACAGATGAACCGAAATACAGAAAAAAAATCCAAAGAAAGTTTTTGAAGCTCAAGTTTTTTTAATATATCTCCAATGTAAAGATACCATTAGGTTCTGTATGGATAATACTTTAGTGAATCACGTTAACGCTTATAGGCAGTAGAGTAATACTGAATCGATTTCTACCAATTCGACGGTAATTGCGACTGCTTCAGGCTTTTCCGTATTGTTTAAAAGTACATATTTACAACAGCAGCTAATAATTATTCGCCGCCGTACTTCTAGTTAGGAGAGCGTCTAATTGCCTGCGCAAATAACCTTCAGTCACAACATACAGTACTCGAGTCTTTAATAATGGGGTCCTTTAGGAACTTGAACAAAATGGGGACAATGCTGCAAATTGTTCATTACGTAAACTGGGGGAAATTAAAGCGTAACGTTACGTTTACGTCTACAGTAAAGTGTTGAGTGCAATTGTTTTTATTTTAATAGAGAAGTAATAACTAAAGGACATGTTTCATTTTCGGCCCCCTAATTGAACATAATACAGAAACAAAGAGAAAAAATACCGGTTATTGGCAAAAATACAATTATATTTTATTCGCCTCCGAAATTCAAGAGCGTAAATTATTAAAATATGAGTACATTTTTATTACGCCAACTTGTACCTATACAAGATGGTTGACATGATGGTCAGTACCGTTCAAAAACAGTTTACCTAGCAATTATTACTAGGTATATGATAGGTTTATGAAAAAACTATTACTAGGTATATAAAATGATATTTTTCAAATATCACACAGTAAAAACTTAACGGATTCTATTGCAATTTATTTACACTACAAAATAAAAAATTACCCTCCTTTCTTCGGCAGTCGGGTAAAAATAACACCATACTCGACTTGATCTCGAAGGTTTTGGTGATGCCCTAAACTTAATAAACTTGTTTAGCTGTTCTAAATGTACCTATAAGCTATTCCTACTAATATTATCTACTTTAAAAGTATAGTCCCAAGCATATTAAAATTGCATGCTAAAAAATTTAAACCTAAGGGAAACAACTTATAGATTTCTTATCTGGAATAAAATCTTCACGGACGGAACCAGTGCTATCTTGCGGATCTGATTTAATTTGCAAGTCATTTTCGCAAACAGTTTATAACCATTTTATAGATACGCCATCTGCCAGAGATTCTTTTAAATTTTAAAATCGGGTCGCCGAAGTCGATAACGATAGGTAGTAGTAAAGCTATACGAACCCGATAATTGATTTCTTTATAAAAAAATCAAAATAGTTTTAAGAGTGTAGGTACTGCATTGTGCCCTGACGGGAACCCGCTAAGATTTTAGGTTCTTTTTTGGTTCAGGCAGCAGAAAATGCACCTCATCTGCATACCGCTCGGGGATACGGGGCCAAACAAATGTCCCACCCCCCTCCACTTTCCGGAGTACACGATGGAGACACCGTGATTCCCACATCTGGGTCAGCCGGGATGCGAGGAAATGCCTCAGGACCATCTTACACCCTGAAGAACCAAGATGGCTCGCAGTTTTAGTCGATTCAAGTTCGACAGAGCCTCCTACCTACACATTCGGCATGGGTGATATCCGTAGGAATTTCCGCACGTTAAGAAAAGGGTACAACTCCTCTAGCCATATAAGGATTTATATGTTAACTTCTTTCTTAAAAAAAATATTCAAATCTGAAGCTCATACAACTAATTGTTATCTATGAATTTATGTAGTCTTACGTGATTTCTAATATCACAACTGTCCTTTAAAAATTGAAACCATGCCGCCATTTTGTACGACATAGGTAGATGTCGTACAAAATGGCGGCATGATTTCAGAACATAATTAGAAGATCGGACTAACTTACCTAGTGACATCCGATCCCCAATTATGTGAGGTAATCTCATCCTTATTACAGTCCCAACCCTTCTCAGATATTACCGTGGGTTCATACATATGTATACCTAGCCTAATGAGTTGGAGTCGTTTTGATTGTTTCTAATAAGCTTGGTGTAAAAGACAGCTTACATACTGGAAGATGTATTTCATACAAAGTTAATAAATCATGAAACCTACTCGTTTTTTTTTATACGTCCACTTAAGTCTTTCAACAAGGACCCCGGGTATACCCTAAGAAGGAAGTCCCCAGGAATGAAACCTGCCCCTGATGTTCCACACGTGCTTAGGCCATGATGACCGCTTCCCATCAGGTGGGCCGTGTAATTGTCTGCCACCTAAGTGGTATAAAAAACCGTTCATACTTTATACTAGCCGATTGCTGTGTTTTAGTCATATCTCCCAGTTCAGCTATTTTACGTTTAATTATTTTTATTACATTAAATTGTGTATCGATTTTATTATTACTTTATTGTTATATAGGATGTCAAATTGCTAATATAAATGAATTATATTTATATCAGCAATATGACATCCCACATAACAATGAAATAATAATAATACTGATAATTAATGTACCTAATAAAAATAATGAAACGTATTTGGTGTGAAAGAAAATTTGTTGAAAGTTTAGGTGAATATTTCTACTACATTGAAATCTATCGAGCTATAACGCGATTTATTTTGTAACACACTTACACAAAAACATTAAAAAATACGAAACCTAATTTGGATATCAACATCACTAAATAGGTAAAAGAATTTTCATTTCCACAGAAGTAATGATAGCAAGAAAGAAAGAAAAATATTTTATTTAAGACTCGTTCGTAATAATATTAAAATTTAATTAACGCTCTAGTCTCCGAGTCTCCGCTACAAGACAAATGTCAAAAGGTAAAAAAAAAGAAAATTAATAATTTACATTGTCTCAAAAATTACGTTAGCAACAAACGACATAATAAAAAGACAGGCGTCCGATTCAGTAACGCCATGTTTCAAAACGCGTGATTTCAATTCTATTAGAAGGAAAAAAATGTTATTTGGTACGATCTGTTAAAATAAAATCAGCCTACGCATTATTATATATAGGCTATAAATTTTATTGGAAAATAATACGGACCCCTACTTAAACTTCAATTATGTAAACCAAGGTATGAAAAAACCGACCACCACGCGGGTGAAGTCGCGGGTGGAAGCTAATAATATATAATTCTACTGTACGTATGTATGTCACTCAACTCCTCCTAAACGGACCCATTTAAATATTTTTTTGGTATTTTTTATAACACTTAGGTGGCAGACGAGCACACAGCCAAAGCGGTTACCGTGACCTATGGACGTGCGCAACACCCACGCTGCCAACCTTGTAAAAACCTTCTAATGCGTTTGGGTGGCGCCCTGGATGGTTCTTCTTCTTCTTCTTCAACCTAGCGTTAATCCCAGTCGTATCCAAAGCTTTCACCTTGGAGTCTGGGGTCCGCTTTAGGTACCAGTCTTAACTGTGAGTTTGGCTGAACCTCGATATTTTCCTCTAATCCTCTCTCTCTCCTCTCTCTTTTCCATCCATTGGTGGGATGGAAACAAGAACAGATAAAGATGATGGTTAAGATTCACAAATCAGCCCAGCTGATGGCGCTGTAGTCGATATCGAGGTTATTTATCACTCTGTTTAATATCCTAATCGCTTGAAATATAAAGCAGGACAGCGTCTGTCGAGCCCACTAGTTCCTTTATATAGTACAGATATAAAGAAAAAGGGCTTTTCCAAACATTAAATCATTCTGTTGGTAACTATAAAACTATCGTAAACGTCTTGATAATCAATAACAGAGGCTCATAAATAGTGTTCGTCAGTTCTAAACGAGCGCGTGTGATAAAGTGTACAGTACATTTGTCAAGTACCGTACGTTCATATGCGGCTGAGGATATTTTACGTCTCCATAAAAACGATATATGGAATGGCGAGGTTGTTACGGTGAAATCACTTTGTACGACTGCTGATTCAACCTTATACTGAAGGCGTATCATAGCTAATTTTGGTATAATATCTGGTGCCAGGCATAAAGTAACCGCCCAATTTTTTAATAATGATTTTCACATATAATTAAATACATATAACGCCTTTTCCCTCCGGGGTAGGCAGAGACAACAGCCGCCAACTGCTTCTGTTATTACGAGAGTACATACTTCATGAATTTTTCTCTAGTGTCATTAAACCTTTCATGCAAGCACACTACTTTTGAGTACTTTTGACCTGCCCTTGTCTCAACACCTTTTAATTGATAAATTAACGTTTTCAAAGTTAACCCCGGCTTGCCTGCACATTTACATTCAAAAGTAAACTAAACCAAGTTTATCCCACTTACAAGCCGGAACATCTACTCAGGCGCATGCTTTCCCGTGGTGGTTGGATCACAGACAGAAGTCAGCTCCGTAAAAGTTTATATAAAGCAAGCAATGGAGCTGTAAGTGCTTCAAAATGCTTTAGATGCAAATGTTATTAGCGCTCGGAAGAGGATGAGTAGATTAAGATTAATTCTTCAAAAAATTTATCTAAAATTTCAACCCACCTGCCCATCACCTGCCTTATTGGACAATTCCTCTTTTGTGTCCCTCCATAATATTGTAAACTACACATGGGAGACTAATAAAATATTGCCTTAAGCTACTATGAATTTTATTACAAACCATTTTTGTATCTCATACAGAAAGTAGTTGACTTAACAAATAAATGTCTTGTGATATTCTCGGTAACATTCTTGGTATTATTCACAATCTCGGTCGTGATTCACAATCTGTTTTATGTGGCATATTTTTGTTGTAAATATATTTGTATAAGCATGAAAGTGTCATGAGAAATGTATACGATTTGCTTTTAAATGCTATAATTTTAGGTTCAATTGAATAATGATAATTGTTGAAATATCAATAATACTGATTTGACTAAATTGTGGTATTAGGGCTGTGTTCTTTAGTCACCTTGTACGATGCCTGCGGGAAGAGGCAGTTTGGACATAGTTTCCAACTTAACCAGGAACCACGCAGCACCTCGGAAGCACTTGTAGAAGTACGTACGTATAGTGTAGAATTTTACCGAGCGTCTACAATATGGGGTTCTTCAAGAAGGGCATTAGAAGGTTTTTACAGGGTCGGCAGTACGAGTATGACGCCCCTGGCGTTGCACACGTCCATAGGCCACGGTGACCGCTTCCCATTAGGTGGACCGTGTGCTTGTCTGTCACCTAAGTGGTAAAAAAAGAATTCCTTAAAAGAAAAACTGTAGAATTAAATCATTCCAAAATTTACCGTCCTTCTACACTGGTTGGTAGCTTAATCCTACAAACTGATTAATTAAGGGTTCACCAATATACTCCTTTCGGCGGATTACATAATTTTCTCAATCGCCGTTCAATTTGCTTGATTTTCCACAATTGAGCCAATCTCACCCAAACATTTCAGTTGAGGTTTTGATTTAATTGTTGGTTCATTTGGATTTCGTTCCTAGATTGAATGGTTTGCCTTAGATTTTCATTTACGTATTAGTTTATTTGTTATGCAAATTATAATAAAATAACATGACATAGGTACAACTTTAAAATAATATATATGCTCTATGTTCGCCTCTATTAGTTTCTTTTAAAATTATAATGATAATAAATACTTTATTTACATATTTTTTTTATGGACTATCCAACACAAAAAGATTTTTTAAATTCGAAGCAATAGTTCCTGAGATTAGCGCGTTCAATTAAACAAACTTGTTAGCTGCATAATAATAAAGTACAGATATAGTACATACCTATACATTCTGTTGAATAATCGCGAGGAAATGCTCTAGGCAAGTTTGGCAACAAACGGACAACACAGAGCTAGTTGTTATTAAATGTGTGCAGTGTGGTGCAGTGTATGACGAGTGCTGAATTTGACAGCGCATGGATTACGTTTGTTATCAAGTTTATTGAGCGAGCTTTGTTCCGACTTGCACTACAATTTTGCTCTACGTCAAGCTTATGTCAACACAACTCCCAGAGGAATGTCACGCTATCATAGAAACGAAAATTCATTATTGTGAAATGGTCAGATTCCTCACATGACGAGAAGTTAATGGAAAATGTATGGGAAGTGTCCGAATAGTCAATCGCTTTTACCAGAAAGCAACACTCCAATCTAATCATAAGCTAAATAAATTATTAAAAAATCAAAAACACACAATTTATTATCACAATTGTCATTTCAAATATGTATTTCCATTATTACATGATTTGCATCATTACACTGACTAAGATAAGATGTCTAACAATAATAAGCTAAGTGACTATATAGTAAGCAGTAAACGGTGTAATATTTCAAGTCAAATAGACTTTGAAGTCGAATAGATTGCGCGTATCCATCATCAGCCTTTACAAAATATTAGAAGTTTGTGAAATGTTTGTGTAACGAAGTGTTTTAATTAAACAACAATAACACAGTTACAATGTGTACATTTGTACTAGAAAAAAGTTGGTTAACAAAGAAATTCGAGAATTACTTGTTTGCATCTCAAGTATTACTAACTTAGATCGTAGCCGAACTCTTCACACTATTTTTATACGGAAGTCCCCTCGGATACCCTGGCCTGCCGGGCAGCGAGGATGGTTATGTCAGACTCGTACCTACTGACTAAAACCGCACAATGTTTCGTCACATCATCGGCTCGCAGGGTTGGGGCATCTGGTGTGCCCTAGAACCCTAACAGCCTTTTAAAGATGTAAATGCATCAATATGAGAAAAAAAATCGAATCTGATTGCACTAGAGGTGTGTATACCTACCGAGTCTTTATAGAGTACCGAAATTCGAAGATGGCGGCAAATGTAGGAATTCCATTAAGTCGATATCTGTTTATTACGGAAAGGTCACGGGACCACTAATGCATATTCATTTCTAAATACAGAAACATCTTACTAGGAGAAAGTAGTAGGTGTTTCTATAATAATATATAATGTTTATGTATTTATAAAAAAAGATTTAAGTAAATTATGTTAATCTGCATTTTAGAACCCATAACACAAGTTAATTAAACTATGCTTACTTTGTTTCTAGAGAGCGCTCTATGAAATGTCGTAGAATACTTATTATGCAATTTTTTTGCTAAATTTTTACCTTTTTAGATCTCTTATGGAATAGACACAAAATGTAGTACCCAATAATAATACCTAATATATCTCAATATAATATTAACTTTAGTCATATTGAACACCGTCTATACTCAATCGAAAAGATAATACTCTCCAATACTCCCACATCGAAATAGAGTATTCAAAATTGGGACAAGAAAATGTACCTACGAGGCATTCCATCCAAGTTCGTAAACGGGACTTTAGCGAGCACAGATGGTACAAGATGGAGATTGGAACAGAAGGGGACAGTGAATAATGCATGTTGGATTATGTACTTGGACTGTAGATAAGCTTTGAATATCGCTACTGTGTAAGAAGTCTTGTACGAAATTTGAAGGTATATAAGCAAAATGAAAGTATTTTTTACTATGAAATGAGCAATTTGTTGTTGACACTGTGACGTAGTGGTTGTGCATCCGACTGGGTCTATGTGTCTATGTATATATATTTATAAAAATACTAGCTTTCCCGGCAAAATTCGTTCCGCCTTACAATCAAGTTATGTTAGTTGCCTTATCAATTGAATTAGATGAGGACACCGTGGTTACTACACCCGAGGGCACCATTAAAACTATAAATGACCCAGTGTATCAATAAACGATATTGCAATAATATTTTTTTCGTAATCAGGTAAGCTTTGTGTTTGAGCAGAAAGAAACAAAGGAGATTTTATTACTCTATGATAATGAAAATTTACACAAAGTCACTTTTAGTTCCCGTTGCCATGACAACAAAATACAGACGGCGTTTTCCTGCTTATAGTCAATCCACTCCTTTATTTTGCGTTTGACATTTCAATTTCCTGTCAAATAGTTATGTCCAAATGCGTAACCTGACCGATTTCAAACAATAATCGACTTAGTCTCTGAAGAAGTTGCAATCGATTTCAAACTTCAATTTATTTTATTTCTGCTCGATATTCAAATTTTTATACTTCTTTTGCGTGCCAGACGTATAATTGAATAAAATAATTCGCAATAAAATCTGTTAAAAATATTCTTATTTTTATAATAATGATAATATTAAATAATGGCTATTATTGGATCTTCCTACAAAATTTTGTTTTGTAATAAACATTCTTTTTTCGTGTACAATGTCAAAGTCAAAATCAAAGTCAAAAATCATTTATATTCTGTACTAGCTGTTGCCCGCGGCTCCGCCCGCGTGGACGTCGATTTGCGCGTTTTTTTACTATATCGCATGTTCTAATGAGCCGATTGTGATCAAATATGCGTAAGATTTTGAGTCTAACCAAGACCTTTCTAATAAAAAAAACCGCATCAAACCCCGTTCAGTACTTTTTACGTCTATCCTCCTCCTCCTGAATGTATCAATTATTCGACGACACTTATAGGCTGTTTATACCGATCATCTGTCATGGGTTTACGCCAATAAGATAAGCCTATCGAGTTTAGGCTCCATTGTTTTGTCATGATAAAAACAATTTGCGGAATTACTGGGTCACCCGCCGTATAATAGCCCTGACCTCACACCTTGCGATTTTTATTTATTTCCGAAAAAGGAAGAAAATACCGAGATAAACGTTTTATGGATGCCGAAGAAGCTGTGGCTGCGTTTCAAAAGGCCGTCGAAGACGAGTGGGCTCAGTGCTTTTCGTACCTACGTATAATATTAATGAAAACTATTACCCTACACAACACAACTTAAATATTTTGATGAGATGATTAGCCATTGAAAACACGTAGGTACAAGAATCCATAATACACGCTTACATGTTACAACAACTTTTGTGTTGACGTAAATGTAAGTAAGTTTGAACGATTATTTTAGATTCACAATTTGCAGCGATTTCATTCGATCCCAACACTAGACATGGTAGAGTGTAGCCGTTTTCATTGAGTGAGCAAATAATCGTAAATTTTAAATCAACCAAAACAATTAAAGCATTTTAATTTTGGTAATGAGTTATAAATAGGGTAGATACATATGATACGCCAGTTTATATAATTTCTTGGTCACGCATTTCCAAGTTTACTTGTAGGATTAATGCAACAGTTACATTCTAAAACTGCTGTCAAACGCAAAAATAAGGAGTGGAATGACTATAATTTAGCTCTAAAGGGTGTTATGAAAAATGTCATAGAATATTTATTTATGTATCGAAGTATAATCTTGAAAACCTTCTGAACTATTTTTTGTCATAAAATCATTATGCTCCATCTATTCGTAACAACAAAGCATTGAATAGAGAAAGCTTCAAACAGTTATACCTACCTAGAATTCCGTCTTAGAATAGTTTTATCCCAAGCGAGTATAACAAGGTCAACAAACTCGCCGATCAATCATGTCCTAAATACAATACAACATAAAAACAGCCTACAATACCCCGTTACAGACATAAGCCTCTTAATATTATTGGTACAAAGACAATAATTATGTTAGATACTATATTCCTCAAAGCAAACTCATATAGGTATATGGAGATCGCTGTTTCCAGAGACTTGTTAGTCCAGCCCCCGTAGATAAGTGTCACAGCGTAAATCGTTAACGAATCGTATAGTGTAGGTCGACCAATCACATCCAAGCTCGTCGCCGGCGTAAGATGCGCTCGCCGCGGCGTGACCACGAGCTGGAGTGTGATTGGTCGATCTAATTTATTCTATTCCTCAGTGATTTAGACTAGTACCACTTATCTACGGACCCAGATCAAGAGACTTTAGGAACCATCGTTGCGTTGTGTGTGTTTCGTGAAAATAACACTAAGCTAATTTCGTGCGAATCATTTGCAGAAAATTGTGCAAAAAAATCCATACAATTTGCACAACGTGTAGGTGCCTGCATGCGTGACACGCATTAGGTCCTACGTCATTATCATTAATGTAATTATTTATCATTAAAATTGTTTCTTATCATTAATGAAATTAATTTGAGCGCCAGTTGAACCTATTATACTTTAAGTGGATCCCTGAGGGTGTTAATGAATATTTCAGGTGTTCATCCTTTAATTAAGTACATGTTTATGTATACTCTCTGTGGAGTACCTTGAGTTATTGGGTTATTAAGGCTCTACCCTTCAAATGTGCCAAAGGTTACTCATGAACTATTAATATGCATCAGTTCGTGAAGATGTTTGTTACTCAATCACTCGCTAACAGCTAAACGGATCTGGCTGAATTGGTATAGGATCGATTATAGTCTAGAGTAATGTTTTTTTATTCCAAGAATAAAAAGCCTATGTAGTTTTTATTCTTAGAATAAGTTGTAGACATCGGGTAGTAAAAACATTAGTATCAGTATTGCATACATACATACAAATCACGCCTTTTTTCCATTGGGGTAGGCAGAGACAACATCTTTCCACTTGCTATGATCTTGGCATACCGCTTTCGCTTCTTCAATTTTCATCATTGTTTTCATACACGCACGCCGGTTGCGGGTACTCTTATAATCAGATCATTATTATATTAGGTTTTTACTAATATAAGCTGATGGTGGGCTGTTGTCTTCGCCTACCCTGAAGGGAATAAGGCGTGAACTTATGCATGTATGTTTCTTCTTTTATTTTCGCCGTAGAATCGCACACAACTTTATTTGTGTAATATCAATTATTATTTTATCTACTTAACGTAATCGGGTAGAAGCCACGGATATAGGCTAGTAGAATATATATTTTATAATAATCAATAATACAATAGATTCTATATTCAATACTAATATTAATAAAACTCACAAGAATAGCTGATATTAACACAGTATGTAGGCATAAAATAGTGATACCGGTATACCTGCAGGCAGACAGGCAGCTGTAACTACGGAATCACTTCAAACCTCTATTCAGAATGTCGATATTTCACTGCGTGTGACCCGTCATACGACTTGACAGGCGGATGATTAAAAGTGCAACTCGTGTATCAAAGCTTTATAATCTACCGGATTCAAACGGATGAGCGTATTGTTTTCTGTTCTGAGGTATAAGCTAACGGATGTTAAATATTATTTACTTTAACCTTTTTTCATTTACATGATGATAAACGTTCTATTCTGTTCACCATCATCTACTAGACTTTTTTTTTCATTTCAGGTGTTAAACTTGGAGCCCGAAGTTAAATGCGATAACAAAATATTCAATAATTTTTATTCAGATTTTAATTTTCAAATCTGTGCAATCATCTTTTATTTTAACTGCTGACTGCATGCCTATAACGTATAGACTAGATAGGTATACTTTATTGCACACAGTACAGGATAGAAACTGGAAATACATCATAGTTTATCATAGGTACAATAGGCGGTTTTATCGATTTCTTCCAGACAACCGGGGTATGGACTACATATTATGTATTACTATAATAAATTTATTTAAATATCTTAGCTAAGGGACGTATTTCAGATAATTATATACACTTTATATAATGATAAGCACAGAGATACAATATAATATCCGACAGGCTGTAACGGAATAAAATAGCCCATGGGGAGGGTATCTCTTGACGGGAGATATTGCGGCAGTCTTTGAGAAAGTTGTGTTTACCAAAAACACACAAAATTACCCTTCAATAGACTGAAAGAATCGATCAGCAATATACACAATGTATATTGCTGTTAATAGAAGGCATCGTCTTTAACTAATTATGTGACTATTTAGTAAGTGGTGCCAGTCTCAGTGGTGGATCACAGTAATTTGCGGTGTACACTATTTTACTACTACTTATGTACACAATTTCATTATTAAAATATAGAACACGGTACATAAAAAATATTATTTTTAATGTGAAAAACTGGCTTACTCACAAAATATTAGACCGGCGACTAGACGGTCCAGTAGGCTCTGTCTCATCGTAATCTAAACAACAATATATTTGGCAAACATTTCTTAGTTACAAACATATTGTGTTGACTTCTACACACTCAATGAACTTTCAAACATTTTATAGGACTTATGTTAAGTGTGTTAAGACTTATGTTAGCTTTGTCGCTAAGCTTGTGTTTGAGATAAAGGTCAATATAGTTGTCTGGCATAGTGCCAAGCTCTCGAAGACTTGTCCGAATAGACAAACCAGAAATACATAGATAGAATAATGTATTATTGTGTGGCAATTGTTAAATGTATACGCTTCTTTCTTTGCTCAGAGGCACCGGGCTTGAATCCTACTGGCCATTACACTATTTACATAAATCTACTTCTAGCACAAACAATTTAATAGCTGTAGCAGTTAGGGGTGGGTTAAATTGTTTAAAAAATATTTCTCCTGTTTTTTCTCTTGACTTGGTTTGTATTTCACGGGAGCAATTGCCATCTGATTCCAATCCCGACACAAGAGCTTTTGTCTTATCAATCAGCAGGCATATCGGCCTATAAATTATTATCAATCATTCATTCATACTACATAACTGTCATAAATAAGTGTTTGATTGATTCTCATAATTTTTTTTTATGCTTAAAGGTTGGGATTTGCGGGTTGAGAATAATTACGATTGATACGTGAACGGCGCTCAATCCAATATGTCTTTACTGAGATCCAATCTTGGAGGTACAAAAAAGGAGTCAGGCCACAACCAAGTATAAAGAGAAAAACACTCACCAACCGATGTCGTCACAGTTGTCTCGGATGCGGTGTCTCGGAGATTCGCAGTGGACCCGAGGCGAAACACTCAATTATGTTCCGATATACGGTGAACAGCTAAGACTTCTAACCGGTATGAAGTTCTAAGCGTGACTGGTTGGGCTGCTTTCATCATAGCTGGCGTGCAGAAACTCACAGCCGTTTTTTCAAGTGATTTTCGAACTACCCGCATACCAGTTGCTACAAGTACCCCCGAAGTTCGCCAAGATCTACGCAGCTAAACTATTTTATTGATACCCGCCACAACAAAATGTAATTCCAATTCGCACAATTAGTTCCAGAGTAAGATACAAACTCTTCAGTTTTATTATTAGTATCTATAGATTGAGAAAATATTCATTCAAGTTTTACATGTATGTCTCACATACGTAATAATAATTGAAAAATAAATTGTGAAAAAATATTTTTTAAGTTAAACAGTTTTAAATTGTATTGTCATCAGAACTAAAGACTTCTGCCAAATATCAGACAAATCAGACAACTGAATGGGGTTCAAATTTCAATTACTAGATTTGACCCAAACAAACAGGTCGATTAAATAAAACCGTTTAAAAAAAAGTTTAAATTATAAATCCTCACATAGGGCATAAGTTGAGGGCCAACATTATGACCACTGTCGATGTATGTAATGGGGATTCCCTACCTGAGACTTTGCCTTTAGCTTACCATCAGGCGAGGTGAGTCATATTGACGTGACCGACGTAAAAAAATGATCAATTGATCATGCATCTAATGGATCTAATCCAAATTAAAGAATTAAAAAAATATCCCTTCATAAACCTATTTGGTACTGAATCATGCCTTTTCAAATTGAATTACATTAAGGTAGGAATATATCATTCCTTCAGGCGTTTCTTTGTATGGTAATAAAATTATTTCGCACGCACGAAACATTACTTAATAATATTTTCTCAGTGAAACTCAGCGTTGGCGACAAGCGACAAATGATATTTCTTCAAAGAAAATGTGTTTGTAGAAATATAATTGGTTTTCTTGACATTGTGTGTATTGAAAATCTTTGTCAATCCTTTTCTTTACGGTTTTGGCATAACTAATTCTACGTTATGGTAGGTATTTAGGTAATTGCTTAAACAACTGTAGTGAAAAAAGGTTTCATCTTCCTTAAGTCTTTTTTTTATACATGTAAGACACGTCAATTTGACTTCACCTCGCCTGATGGTAAGATGAAGGTAAAGTCTCAAGAAACAGGGTCACCATTACATACACGTACCATGGTAACAATGGTGGCACTCAGCTTGACGGCCTCATCAAAAGATGATTGTCGTCGCAGCACCGCGTGACACCCACCGGTCCCGCTAGCGCTGCGACCACAATCCCCCCTGCCCGGCTATGCACTTGCTGACCCTTGAACGCAATCCAACCGAGATTGGATTACTATGGAGGGTTTTTTGCAATCGTGCACGGTGGTACCTTACCCGTCCGAATTTTGTGACAAATTTGTGCCATGGAATTTCTATCACCTACCAGTTCTAACTCTAAGTTTTACTCCCTATTATCCTCCTTCCTGCTACTCATTTTTCCACATATTTTTAATAGGTATTAAAAATGTGAAAGTTTGTGAAAATATTAGGATGTTTGTTACTGAATCACGCCCTAATAGCTGAACGGATCTGGTTGAAATGTGATACAGGGATAGATTGAAAGCGATCCTATTTGACGGCAACGGAATTCCACTTGGTAAAATGTCACAACCTCTGAAAACTATTCTATTTTTGTAACTACACCTACACAGATTTTATACTTTCTTAAAGTTTTCTATACAGCAATTATGAGTTATTGCCTATTTACCTCTAATTATAAATGCTCTAATTTGAATACAGATTGTCTATCTAGTTTAATACCTACGTTGTTACAAATCGAGAACGGAATCATATGAACCAATTACTGACATATTATTCGCATTGTGCGGATTTTACTGTGCAATACAAACATTCTGTAACATATTCCTATTTTAAATTTCACTCACTGCAACTGACGTTAGGTGAGTGTTCTAAATTTTAATTTCAACATTTTCAATATATCTACCGCTTTGAATATTTGATGAAATTTTATTGACTTAAACAATAAAAAACTACATAGTTGCCTATGAAATACTTTGTGACAATATTCGTACAGTCGCATATCATAAATACAGTGTGTTGGCTCGATGACAAACTGTTTAACAAATTTTTATCCTCCATTTCCCTATATTTGCTGAAAGTGAAGTCATATTGAGTTAAACTACCTTTTTGTGCAGAAATCCCCTCAGAAACCCTACTGGTAGCAGGGTCGCTTTACGTCAGTCTCGAACTGACTAAAACCGCACAGTGTTTCGTCACATCAACCTACGTGACCGGAAAATCTATTTTTACTTTTTTATCGTAAAATAAAGAATTCAGAACAAAAATTTTTGTTTAGTAAATGCTTGTACCGTTCACATAAACACATCCTAAACTACTTATAAGTTTTGTACACTGTAAAAAGTAGCTTTATCGTTAAGCGTGTACTTTATAATATTTTATTTTCCAAACATAATGAACAAATAATAACGTGTTGGCAGAATTCTATGTGCGGTCTCATTCAAAATTCATTCTTCTGTTCTTCGCAACTTTGTGAACTCCTCTATTATATTTTTAATGGCCACTTTTTCTCTCGAACTTGAATAAATGTTACTTGTGGGAGCTGTTTTAACAACGCGTTGTGGATATTTTAGTTTTAGTTAGAGATTCTTGTAAAGATTCTAAAAGACGTTGAAAGATTCAATATCAGTAGCCATTTCATTAAAAAATGTTATAATTTGTATAATATTTTTTTAAGAATATTAGGACCTGAAACTAGTATTCCCCCTAACTCCCCCGTTCCTTCCCCAAGTTAAGCTAAATTGCTTGCGTAGTATTCAAACAGTACTCAAACCCTAGACCTGTCGACCGCAAGGCTGACTACTTAACTACCGAGCTACTGAAGCTCTCTATACCAGGTTTCCGTTCAGTCGTTCTGGTATAATTGCATAACAAACATCAATGCATCTATTTATACATCTATTTAATCCTCACAAATTTTTACATTTGTAATAATAAGGAGGTTAAATTAGGATTCTTATGCACATTAATACTTGCCTTCTAAAAAAACAACCATAAAAAATCTTCTCTAACCTTATAGGAAATTAGAAGGAAGAAAATGTTTTCCAGCTGCGGATACTGCGGTCTGTAAGCCGGAACAAACGCTGAATAAATTATGAATCACTTTCGTATTTCACTCGCAAAATACCACACAAATTTGTCATTCCAATTGTTTCGTATTATTACGTCGTATTGTCGTGGATTGTTCTCACCAAAAATACACTGATTGAATTAATATTGTTGTCAGAACTCACAGAAACGTCGACAGAATAATGAAAATGCTACAGTGATCGATTGTTGTATAGTAGCTGTTTTAGAAGTAGGTCTGGGTAATGGACTGCTGACATAAGGTCTCGGGTTCGATCCCAGGTTCACCATGGCACACACCAACGACTTTTCGATGCTTTTCGAAGTTATGTGTGTATTTATCGCCGGTGTATAAGTGCCCGGTTAATGGCAATAGGCTCGCCACCTATCACATTGGGACCTGGGCGCAATGTGGGTGCTAGCACCTCTGCCTACCCCTTCGGGGATATAGGCGTGAGTTTATGTATGTTATGTTATGTAGAAGTACCTAATACGTCTGAAAATGCAGCAATGGAGTTTGTTGCGCCGTTTCTTCTCCACTAGCGCCTAGGAAGCGGTGGTAGTATTAAGTAGTTTTTGACGTCAAAAAGATGTAATTATGTTACACTATTTTGAAAATAAAGAAAATTAAATAAAAATAAAAAATAGGTACTTGTACATTACATACATAAATTGTTTATTTGCAATCAATTACTTATATATGGTGTACAATAAAGTTTATTTTATATTTATCTTTATCTTTTTATTGACAAGTTAAACGCCTTTCGGGTCACCTTAAGCCCCGGCGTTTGCAGACCCGAGACTGCGTTCGGTTTTAGTCGGTTCAAGACCGACATACTGATGAAATCCCCACAGACACCACCCCCGCTTGCCTGCGGGGGTGTTATCCATGAGGTTTTCCGCACGAAAAACAAAAAAGAGAGCCCTATACACTATACACTTATACATACAATATTAAGTACAGTCAGCTGCAAATGCTGCTATACACTAAAATATTTCCAAGCCTTTTTCACATTGCAATACACGGAGCAATAAATTGACGTATAATAAATTAGTTTTATGATCCCCAGAGGACGATGTTAAAAAAAATCCAAAAACTTTCATGTAATTTTTTATGGTTTGTTTATTTTTTATGAAAGATTTAAGAATAAGGTGATCAAAAAATTTGAACCAAATTTGGTAATCTACTTTTCTCATTAGCCGGATCCACACCAAACGATCCAGCGCGCTCCGATCGCGGGCGGCAGGAGCGCGCTCCACAGGAGCGTTTGATGTGGACTTGCCTCGCGCGATTCAAACTGCGCGGCAGGAGCGCTCGCTCCTTGCCGCGAGCGATCCGTCAGTTGTCGGTTTTTGTGAGTAGCACACAGGCGCCTCAGCCTCTCGGCGCGCTCGGTGTAGACGTTTGTGTGTGGAGCGCGCGATCACACATAATGGAAAAATTTTAAAGTCGTCGTCTAATATCCCTTTACAAGGAACATACTTAAATGCTTATGCTTATGGATCCAAGTAGGTTGTAGGTTGTTGCTGCCACAGCAATTCGACATCGTTGCTGCACGTGTGACTCCATAGCGACCGAAAGTTTAACTGTGCTATAGGCGGATCAGTCTGGATCGCTTGGAGCGTATCTTTAGGATCGCACGTTTCCAAAATTAGATCGGTCTAACACGATCCACGATCCCGCGCCGTGATCCTGGATCGCGGATCGCGGGATCACCGATCCAAGATGGATCATTTGGTGTGGATCCGGCTATTGACTATACATAAACTAAATTTAAGGAATAATTTTCCATCGATTAGTTTAATTTGAATTTCGTTTCGCTTCAAAACTAATTTGCAAAGAAAAATTGTAAACTATGAGGTACAAATATGCGTAAGAAATTTAATTAATAACAACAGGATTAGTTCAAACATACTTCTTCTAATTTCACAGGAAACTTTTCCAATTTAATTAGCATAAGTTAAAATTATGTTAACTATCTGGTAAACAGATTGCCTCTAAAAATAATAAATTACAAAAGTGTTGATTATAATGGATTTGTGATTGGGTTTATTATAAGGCTAACCAAGATCTCAAGTCAATCATTTGATTTTTCGTGTGCAAATTCACCACCCCGACGGTCATTGGGGGTTGGTGGATCCGAAGCGACTAAAACCGAATGCCGTCTCGGGTCTCAATTACCGGGGTGTAAAGTTACCCAAAAGCTATTTTTATCGTTGACTGTACATTCAGTGACAAAACTGACAATGTAATTGGAAACATTTTAATTGCATAATATATTACGTTAGCTCGAATTCTCATTTACTGGCACGCCAGCTGACTCCGGGCCACCAATGGTTTTAACATCGTTCTGTCGTCCTGTCGCCTGTCGGAGAACCAGCCCGCCAGTTTCCCATCGTGCCCTCTGCCAGTCAAAGGGACAGCTATAATCTATCCCTGTACCAAATTTTTGCCAGACCCGTTCAGTCGTGTTTGTGTGTAAGAGTACCTAACAACTCACAAACTTTTGCGTTTATACCTAGTATTAGTAGGGTAGTACGATTTACTATAAATAATTAACATTGTTTCCAGTGTGCGGTCAAGCCTGTATTTAATATCCGGTTTAGTTAATTGCCCACAATTGAGTCGTAAATATGTTGAGTCTGACTCACGACTACTGATACTGAGTCTAGAGGTCGAGTTTTAATGCTCAGTCTGAATTCTTGGCTGACTGCCGAGCTTTTAGGGAATATAAAATAGTTTATACCATAAATTACAGTTTTGGAAGAAGTTTTATGATTATTTTGTAATGAGTGAGTTTAAAGTGCAATGCTTCGATATCGCCTATTATCACCATTGGGTTGTGAAGGTCAGATGGTAGTCACTTCACGGAAAATATCGAGGTTCAGCCAAATCCGTAGTTAAGACTGGTAAAGCGGACCCCAGACTCCGAGTTGAAAGCTTTAGATACGATTGGGATTAACGCTAGGTTGAAGAAGAAGAAGAAGAGTGAGTTTAAGGTGATGTAGCTAATTAATAACACACACAGCAACACTAGCCTAAAATTTAATATACCTATTCTTTAGATTCTCAAATTTTTCTTGTACTAGCTACTGACAGCGCGTTACCCACGTGGAATTTGGTTTCCATGCTCAATTCTCATGGTAACCTATTTCAGGAATAAAAAGAAGTAGTCAATATATTATTCCAAACTATAAATCTGTCTCTATACCAAATTTCAGCCAGATTCAGGAGTTAGGACGAGATCAAATCAGTTTGACAAAATAGTTTGTCCAGCTGGAAGAACCCACAGTCATCCAGATATCTTCACAAACTTTCACATTTATTATATTATAGTAGGATTAGTCACGTATGGATGTTTCAATGTCATATCTTTCTTGCCCGTGCGACCAAACAAACAAAATTTCACGATTAATTTGTAACTCGTAAAAAAGTTAAACCATAAAATTGTTTGCTCCTGTTTGAGGGTTTCGGACATATAAATTTGGGTCCGAATGGTTGTTGGGACGGGTAATTCATATCTATAGGAAATGTTTTGTTAAGCCTTCTAACTAAGCCAAATGTTTGAATATAATGGGTGTACGATTCAAAAGCACAATAATAAATTTATTTTATTTTATTTTTATTAAAATTGGCAAAGAATGGGATCGCCGGTTAGGAGGGCCTATGTTGGAGTCGAGCATGCTGTCTTGGTGTGCTTACCTGCGTGCGTGGTTATGTCGGTCTGAGTCTTCTAAAACCGCATGTCCTCTCAGGTCTTCGAGCACAGGGGTGTGGGTGACCCAACAGGCATATCTCTCGCATCCTGGCTATCCCGGACCATTTCCAGCTCGACCGTTCCTTACCTCGTCAGGGTTATTCCGCCACCTCTCCCTTTCTCTAAGGAAAGGCATTATATTAGTTCTATCTAAATATCAAATATGGGAAATTTGATTGTGTAACAAACATACATTTCATCCAAACTTTTGCATTTTCTTAGCAACGTTATCAAGAATAAAAATACTAGCTAAATAACATATCTAAGACAAATACCATACTAAATCACTTTTTATCAGTGCTAACTTCCATCGTAGTTGTACAATATCCAGGTCATGCTGACGTCAAGGTTTCCAGTCAGACGGCCTCGTACTTCCTGAAATACAATACACATTACATAAATATATTTAGGGCACTAAGTTTTATAGACCTACCATGGAACCTACATCCAAAGTTATGGATCGAAGTATCGGGCAATTGATACTATGAAACATATCATCATCTCTTAGAGTTGTTCCTGGTTGCATCCAAGGCTTTCGTATCATAGCGTAGGGTTAGGTTTTCACATCGCTTTAATCTTTTTTATTAGCTTCAAACTAGATTTAGCTTTTACGGGAGTAACTGCCGTTTTACGTTTTAAGAGGAAAGCCAGTGAAAGCCAATCCTGTCAATCAGCAATTGTACTGGCTTCCAGGTGTAGTCGATTTGGGCCTGAAGTTGTTCGTGAGGCTCCGAACACATGGCACGTTTGGCCTAAACTCTACAGCTGATGCAACTTCATGGTAGGTATCTAAATACTAAGTCTTTCGTTCGTGATTCATGCGAGTCCTAAGTTTCGATATTTCGTGGTAGCTCTCCTTTGCTGTCGAACATTACAAGAGGAAAATAACCAATCTTAATGTTTGCTATAAAATAAATTAGCACTATAATAATTTCCTATATATTTCTTGGAAATCAAATAAATGTAGACGTAGCTACGGATTTCCGTAGCGCTTCTCTACGCGGTTACGCAACGCTACGCGATTATTGTGTGGTATAATACGGTACCGTTGTGATATTGATAGCTATTTTATTATTAGAATCATTGTGAACATAAATAAGTCCAAAACATAATAAACGTTTCACTTTTGTGTGTTTTTATTTAGATTGACTTAAACTTGACATAACTTGAGTTATTTTCTAAGTGAACGTAAGTTTTTTTACTTAGGTTAACTATTAATTTAGCCTTCAATTCTTCCTACTAATATGGTATTTGAGTGCACCAAAGGTCTTTTTACTTTCCCATCACTCTTCAGGTAACAATTACGCTTTAGAACCAGAAGTGGTTCTCCCTTTCCATGATTCAACTTGACTTTTACAGGAGCGACTGTTATCTGACTCCCGCCACCATTCCTGATAGTAAATCATGCATCAAAGCCTCGCCCATCAATCAGCAAGTGTAACGGCTTGTAGGTGGGGTTGGTTTGGACTCCGAAGCCCCTAAGTCCCAAAACATTTCAATTATCTTGTATATTACAGTTCCATAAAGCACTAAAATTATTATAGTCAAGCAGCTAACTCAACAAATTTTCAATTAATGTTAAGCTTACATAACTTCAGCTAATAAAAAGATTTACTACTTTTTTATGTCTTTTGACTCCACGTTTCAAGTCTTCGTTAAATTTAAAATCTATCATATTTTTATACCTGCTTCTTATATTCAATTTTCATTATATGGTACTCCATTTGATGGTAAGAAGCTAGGGTGAAATCCAAGGTGTTGCCTGTATTAATGTGCTATATTGTACAAATAAAGTGTTATCTATCTATCTAATTGCGCTTTTTTCTTCTGAAGCAAGCCACTGTCGTTCCATTTACACTAAAATGGCATTAAAGTTTTACTAAGCATGAAATAAAACGTGAAATATACTTTTACGTTTTAGACTTTAAATGCATGTATAGAAAGTCTACAATAAATACATGTATATTCTATATAATGAATACATCGACACAGCGCAATCTACACCCAAAGTAAGTATGGCTTAACTAGCTTGTATATGGCTTCTAGAACGCAGATAAACATACATAGATATTAGATAAAAGTAAGCTTTTTTCAGAGTACCGGTGGAATTACAGTGACTTAGTTTAATATAATATAGCAAAATTGAGGCCCAAAAGATACGGGTCCCAGAAAATATAGGTATAGATTAACTTTTAAACTTTCGCGTTCCATGATTATTATACGTAAACGGGAATTAACGCGATCACGTTAAAGGTATATAAGGGAATCTAGTGATTAAAAACTTGCTACCTCGCTTTTCTGCGCGGTCGGATAGACACCGAGTCGTTTGCTCAGATAATAGGGACCCTGTGAGTGTGGTATGTGACGGTACCTGGAGACAAAATAATATAAAAAATGTCGAAAATGTGCGGGTAGAAGAAGAACCGGCTACCTCACGGACTCGACGACGGAGGGCGTGCGCGGCTGAAACAGTCAGCCTGTGACCACAGCCGGTGTAACCTGTTCGAGGCATCCAAAGGTATGTATATACCTTTAACGTGATCGCGTTAATTCCCGTTTACGTATAATAGGTATAGATTATCCAAAATAAGTATTTTTATTCCTGGAATATGATTAGCGGGAACGGGAAAATAACTCCACGCGGGCAAAACCGCGGACAACAGCTAGTAAACAATAACATACTTCAATCCTATTTAATTTCATATAAACGATGACAATTGCAGTGAATAAAAACCAGATGGCTTTCATTGAAATAATTACCACATCACAAAAATATTAACATAATTCCGTTGTTTGGTTCAGACAAATATTCTGATGACCTGATGAATTGGTATACGGTTTTATCAATTTGGAAAAACATATTTCAGTATTGCTTTTACGATCATTCAAATTTATTTTAGGTACCAGATTGATTTGTTATGCCAGTGTTTGGATAATTGTAACCGTTGTGCAATTATTATTATTATATTATTTAATTATTATACTCTTTAATTTCTTGAAATACCTTATAAATTATATTTTTAAATACATCTACTTATATAAAAAATAACAAATATATTTAAAAATATAAAATAGTGGCCCACCGGCATCGGGTACAGGGATTATTATTATTATTCAATTTTTAGTACGAAACTTAAGAAACATACTATTAGAAAATTGAAAATTGCTTTTGTTCTATACATTGGAGATATTGAAAACAAAACTTGGGTTATAGAACATGAAAGATTCTGAACACAAAAAAAATTAACTCTGGTCTCTTTGTCGGTTTGTTCGCAATGAATGCAAAACTACTTCATGGATTTTAATGCGTTTTTTTTTCTACTAGGAATTTCGTAATCAGTCTTTACATTTTCCGTATGTGTTTGATTGCAATCGGTTAAGTAGAACCGAAGATTATAATAAAAAATGATTTTTGACCATGACTCCGAAATTCATCGTGGGTCCAAAACACCCTGTCTACGTATAGTCTATGGTATCTTCATGGTATCTTATAGGAAATGTCATTTAAATTCTATCTGATTGGTTTTCAATATCTAACAAAAACACGTAGCCAACTTTAGTTAACAAAGCCATTTTAAGACGTAATTACATAAATATTTAGGGTTTAAAATCGAATTCAAGTGATTGGATTGCTTAGTATACAAGTCTCGTTAAAGTTAATGGCCTACTTTACTTTTAGTATGTCTCTTAGACTTGCTGATGTTAGATTAAACAATGAATTTCGCCTTCTAGCCCTGAAGTAAAATGCGGTAACATTCGATTTTAGTACATCTATACGATGTTATAGTATTACACTGTTCCATGTATTACTTTCACTACGCAATAGATCTTAAAATTATGATAAACATCCATCTATCCATTAATTTGTCCAAACTTTAACTGTAGTAAAAACATGTTGGTCACGTCAATAAGCCACGGTGGCCGCTATCCATCAGGTGGACCGTGCGCATGTCTACCACCTAAGTAGTATGAAAACAAAACACTTCACCCTCGCTGACGCAGTTGGGTGAAAATAGTATACTCTACACTCTACATTAGATATACTCTACACTATGTATAGTAACTTACTTAGAAACAGATAAGGAGGTAGGACACGACGGTATCTCCCGTCCGAAATGAGCTGTCCGACTGGGGGCATGTTGTGTTCCCGCCGCCGGTAAGTAGGGTAGCCAGAGCTCACTGTAACCCTCTTCCCCCCACCCCTACCTAGCCTCCCCACCTCTTCCTATCCCTTCCCTCTTCCTATCCCTTCCCTCTTCCCTTCAGGGTAGGCAGCGCGTGTGTGACACCCTTGGTGTTGCACATGTCCATAGGCCAAGGTGACCGCTTCCCATCAGGTGAGGCCAGGCCGTCAAGTTGAGGACCACCATAACATTATGTCACTGTTTGTGTATGTAATGGGGACCGCCTTCTTAAGACTTTTCCTTTAACTTACCATCAGGCGATATGAAGTCATATTGACGTAACCGATATATTATAAAAAAAGCGAAAGAAGCTCTATCGCAGTCTTTCCTCTCAGGCTTAGGAGTAACAGATAGCAGTTACCCTCGTAATTTAATAAAACATTCAAAAAATAATACGGAGAATAATGATGAATAGCCAACTCCAATGCTAGCAAACTATGTCTAAATCACACAGTCAAACAACCCAAAAGATCACATTTTCACGAGACTATTTTTTATCCTACCAAAAATATCGTCAGTACACTATGTTGTCAGTCTACAGCCAGTAATTAGAAACTCGGTTGACCGAAATAAGTTCTCAAATCATTACGTAAAACCGTCAAAAACCGTTGATAAATTCTGGATTTTAATAACGAGTACATCACTACCTATATTTTCAGGGATGAACTACAACTGGAGTACAAATTATGAATACAACGTAAATAATATAAACGTGTGAAAAAAGAACATTCCGAAAACGATGAGCCCGTTAAGTGTCAGCTGGAATTTCAGGAGCGAAATACGCATGGGTGGTAAAATTGGGTGAATATCTCCCTCTAGCTTCAGTCAAGTAAAGCTCAGTACCGCGGTAACTGTCCCAGCGAACAGACGTGAGTGTTGTGGTCTTAGTAACGTAGGAGCGCGAAAATGTTGCGAAATCGAATAACGTCTGTGGTGTCATGTGCTTGTAGTGACTGATTCTGTGCTAAGTTTTAGTGTTACGTTGTTTCAAGAAAAGGAATTTAATACTGGCGTTTAAAATGTAAGTTTTGGAGCTGTTTTTGTATGAAATATTTTTTAAGATTTTTTGTCCAGAATTTTAGGAATTGATTGTATTTTTCGTGGTGAATTTAAAAAATCGAATGGTATTTTAGGTGTCTATTTCTTCTGAGAAATAAAATACAGTTACTTATTTCTACTATATTCTATTTACAGGGCCGCGACCTCTCGTACAAATTTTTATTAACAGTTTGTTGGTATGGACCCAGAGCTATGAGATTAAAATTTTAGGATTCTTTTTGGAATTCGACTTAATTATTTTAATTTGGGACATGATTGTTTCTACCCAAACCGCCAAGGAAAGGTTATGTCTTTTAAATATTTTTTTATATTTCGACTTAATATTGGACTGCATTCAAAATAGATCTCTTTCAAAATCTTGTATGTCGTGTCAATTTTAATTATTGATTATTGATAATAGCAATTATAAATTATTGATTACTGATTATTAAATATTGTTATCATGATAAAATTAGGTATTAATTATTGAAATAATGATAAAATTATTAATTATATTATGAAGCAATTGTGAAAGTTAAAGAAGCGAAAGGAATATGCCAAGATCGTAGCAAGTGGAAAGATGTTGTCTCTGCCTACCCTAATGGGAAAAAGGCGTGATCTTTATGTATGTAAATAATATGATTATTGAAAATTAATAATATACAAAAATAAATCGGATTAGTAACATTACTAGAGGTAAATATTACAGACCATGAGATGCAAATTGTGATTATAAAAGTGAAACCACGCTAGTGATTTTAGCATTAGTACTAAGCCATTTTTTTTTACAATTTGGTTATGTAATTATTCTAGATGTTTGTTCTTGTGTGGTTTTATGCAATAAAATAAAAAAGCAACAAACTGTATAAGCCAAAAAACAATAACGTTAATCGGATTAGTGGTTTAGTGCAGCAACGGGCAGCCAGACTAAAATTTACATTTTACAATATGTAAATGAATATCCACTAATTTTGTTCAAAGTTCAGTTTAGAAATATGAATGTAGGTACTAAAATTATATAAAATTCGGATAAAATTATCAAATTCAATTCTAAATAAATAAATATTCTACGACATTCTACACAGCGCTTTATAAAACTCAAAGAAGCATATCTTTCTTTCATCTTCTATATTTCTATTTAGAAATCGTCATCTTTCTTAGCTTTGTTCGCATTTGCATTCAATCCTTTTACCTTCGAGCTCAGGGTACGCTTACTGCTTCTTCTTCTTTGCTTAAACTTTAATGGGAGTGACTGCCATCTGGTCTACCCAACCTATAGAAGCAACGAATATGTTAACTTGTATTGTACTGTTATTGTATGTATGTACCTATACCATGATCACGGTAATTCCCGTTAACATATTAGTTCCAATATAGAACCCGAAAATTTTAAAGTTAGTATACTCTAGATGAAAGCCTGTATCAGACCCTCCTCCTTCATTCAGTAGGTGTACCGGCTTGGAGGTGGAGCTAGCTTGGGCCCAAAGATCTTAGTACGACCCATAATATCCCAAAATCTTTCTAAATACGATGCTAAAAATACAGATTGGATTCAATTCCAATTTTCGGTATTTGCTTTCAATTTAGGCGATTCAATCCAGAATTACAAATTCAAAACTCTGTTAATTGCTTTCGTTTGTCTCTTTGTACTTTTAGTAAAAGATTAAACTCACAGAGAATTTGAATCAGTTCAGTATCTTAGGCGCTACTGTGGAACATGATACAATTCACTAGTAATTTTATTAATCGCTCGGCATGAAACTGTAGCTGCAATATAGATGAAAGCACTAGTTCCTGAAAGGTTCACACTTGTTTGGGATCCGGGGAATTCATTTTTATATCACTTAGGTGGTAGGCAGCGCGTGTGTGACACCTTTATTGTTGCACATGTCCATAAGTCACGGTGACCGCTTCCCATCAGGTGGGCCATACCTACAATGTATATAAAAAAGGTATATTTTTATTTTATTGAGTCATTGTCATTACAGAAATGGTAAATTGCTTTTAGTACCTTACATTCCTAAGTCACTGTTAACGCTAACATTGTAATTTGGTAACAGGAAAACGTTGACTGTGAGTTTTTGTAACAGTTTTCTTCTATATTATTTCTTTCTTTACTTCTGGCCAACTGCCATTTCTGATATTTTTCTTCAGATTTTATCTTGGCTGAAGTAGGTTTATTTATTTTGTTAATAGATAATTAATTCATACAATGTAAAATAAGAAAGAGCCTTCTAGAGGAAATTTTAATTTGAACATCGAATATTTTATTTGATGTTTTTGTGAATATTGATTCTTTAATTTTGTGAAAACAGGCGGACAAATTCTTAAGTGACCGCATTTTAAATGAAAACAGCAAAAGACGTTGATATTCAGGAATCAATGTATTTGACTGCTATGACAGGGCTGCAGATTCTGTCTATTTGCATTGGTCTGGGTGTTTATAATTTATAATAATGTATTTATTTACAAAAAAGTATCTAATTATGTATATCTGTATTTTTAAACCCATAACACAAGCTAGTTAAACTATGCTTACTTTGCGTTTATAGAATGTCGTAAAATATTTATTTATTTATTCATATAATATATTAATCAGCTCACAGTTTCATAAACCGAATAAACCGAAGTTAACAAGGAAAAATTATATTGTATATTTTATTTAGCACAGATATTTTTCAGCTCTATTGCACTTGAAACATTTCATGGTGGAACCACACTTCGCTATTCGCCTATATTGTATCCCAGGAAATTCTTATAGATGACTTAACCCTCCACAATTCGTCATAGAAGAGTGACTAAGGCGAAATATCGTGCGAATAAAGCAAAATGTACAAGCCCTCCACTTTTATTTATACACGTGAATAAAGGCGAATAACGAATAGCGAAGTGTGGTTCCACCATCAAATGTGAACAGAAAACTGATTAGCACAATTATTATCGATTGCGATCACATCTGCTACCAACGTAATAAATCCAATACGTGACCGAATTCTTTAAACACACGTAAAAATGAGCCGTATGTAAAATTTTTGCTTTGCTATTATATTGGACGTAGGTACCTAAGTTTAGAAATAAAGTGTGTTAATAATATTGTATGTAATAGATACGTGATAGCAATAGTAATTCGTGAGTTATAGTTTACTTTTACATTGTAGGTATTCGAGCGTTTGCCCATGGTTGAACCAGCGTGTAATTCTGTTACAGTTGCCGCTGGAACCTATTCCAGAGCATAACGAAAAAGTAGCCAATGTGTTATTCCAAACTATGATCTATCCAAACTGTCAAATTTCAGCCATATTCTTTTAGCCGTTTTTACGTGATAGAGTATCAAATGTCCATACATCCATCCATACTCACTAATTATCACTCATTGTAAAAGTCGCACTTTGCCTATAAAGGTAATATAATATACTAGCTCATGCCCGCGGCTCCACCCGCATGGACGGCGGCTTTCAGGTTTTTTGACTAAATCTCCGGTTCTACCCAACCAATTGTGATCAAACATGCGAATTTTAAGTCTAACCAAGACCTTCCAAACTAAAAAACTGAATCAAAATTCGTTCAGTAGTTTTTGCATTTATTGGGCACAAACTATAAATACCTATATATTTTCATTTTCAGTATCTTTCATTCAACATAAACTAAGCATTTTTTTTAAATACCTTCAATGTACAAACAAAATTACTTTACAATTTTATAATATAAATGAGCTAAAGGAACCCAAATTGTGGTCACTTAACAAAACGTAAAAATATTATTCCGTATTGCCGGTCTAAAATATTCATAGAAGACTTTGCAAAATATGAAATTATACTCCATGATTGAACGACTTAGATTATTTGAGCAATCTACTAGATGGCGATAGAACTGTTAACGAAATTGCCCTGGGGAACTTTCTCGAAAATCGGTGCTTTTTGATAATTATCATCATCTTAGCGGTGTTCGCGGTTGCATCTGTGGCTTTCTCCTCCTTTTGATTTGACTTATACGACTTTTATGGACGTAACTGCCGTCTGACTTCTGAACCCCGAGGGGAAACCTTAAGCCAGAGCTTCGTCCGTCAATCAGCAAGTGTACTGGCATGCAAGTAAGGTTGATTAGGTCACGAAGGTCATGATGGGGCATACTCCCAATTGTGATATATAAGATTCCGCCCGCGGCTTCGCTAGCGTGGAGGTCGGTGTCACTACCAAGGTTACTTATAGTGTGAAGCTAGCTTATAGCATGGTTTTAACATAATACCTAACAACATTCAAACATGAGTCGTTAGATTACACGTTGTTACAGAATGTGTTGAAGAAATAAAGGTTCACTGTTCGTTCCCCGATAATATGTAGCCTATGTGTTGACCCGACTTCTTAATAATATTCGTGCCAAATTTGAAGTACTTAAATCCATGCAGTACTTTTTGAGTTTATCCCGGACATACAGACAAACAGACAAAAATTCTAAAAACTATATTCTTGGCTTCGGTATCGATTGTACATCACACCCCAAGTATTCTTTTCAAAAAATATTCAAACAGTTTTGACTTTCCTATCATTTTATTATATGTATATAGATTGTATATTTATTTTAAATACCAATAAAGTAACCGCAGTACAAATATACATTAATAACTTGCTGTTGGTCGGGGCTTCCCCGCGTAAAGTTCTGATCCCGTTACCGCTACCCATGGGAACCTATTTCAGGGCCATCAAATATTATTTCTGAGTATAGTCCATCCCTATACACGCACAAACTTTCAAAGCTATAATATTAGTGGGATTAAGTAGCAAGTACCTACATTGACGTTGCTTTACATTTTTGTCATCTATAATGGCGGCCTTCATTCTTGGCACCTCACCTTCAACTTACCATCAGACGAAGTGTTTGACGTGTCCTACATGAAAAGGTATATACATGTGAGTCTAAGTCAACAGTTTGCCACTCGTTAATGCACTCGGTTTCGGCACTCAGCGAAACGAGACCTACCTGCCGGTATCCATCATCATTAGCGCAAAAGGTCGTGAGCTATAATGGGGATAACTTTAGTAAAGCACATTTTTATTTCCCGCTATTTTTTCACATTTGACCTTGACCTTGAATTAAAATTACTTTTATTAGATTCTGTAGAGATTTATTTGAAATTATTGTGTTTTAGTTCATTACTTACATTGCTTTCGACATAAATTTGGACAATGCTATGCTTAGACTATAGAAATCTAAATCACTTGGGAATGTGTAAGTTGTTTCAAAAGCATGCAAAAATTAAAATAGTTTCGTAAATTATTACACATCCCTGATTTATTTATTTTATTAAAAAAAATAATTTGAGGCTAAGAATATAATTGATTGAAATAGAAATAAACAATCCTGTGTGGTACAGCACTTTTAATTTAAAATATATTTTTATTATTATTTTTTTTCAAATAACTTTTCTAACATTAGTTACTTAATAGATATTATTAAAAAGATTGACTTAGCAAGTTCACACATAAAACCACACAGATTAAAACATTTATAATTTCTCTTTGAATGAATTTTTTAGGTTAGCCTCTGTGCAGATACGTAGCTAATATTAAAGAATAAAAAAGGAACTGGTATTTTAGTGTTGGCTGGAATATTAGGTCATGTGTGGATAAAAAAAGGCTCATATGTAGCTGCAGACTTTAAAAATACTGTGATATCGACCCCAGGGAACTGACGTGAATACGTATTTTGTCTTTAAATAACGTTGGATGGCAAAAATGTTGCGATGTCGTGTGATGTATATTCTCCTATATTTATGCTTGTAGTGAATGACTGTATGTTGTCTTTTAGTGCTGTGTGTCAAAATATAAGTTTAGAAACTATTCTCTTGTGATAATATATTGTACAATTGTCTTATATTGTTGATTGATGGCACTTGGTGGAACTTGCTACACAGATTGAATGAAATGAAATAAAAAATTAAAACTTTCTATAATATTTATTTCAAACCTGACTGGTTTTTCCTTACGGCATTTTCAAAGTTCCTGGATGACAGTTATTAAGCATAGTTAACATTAAATGTATTCAAATTCTGAAAACGATACTATTTATAATGTGGGTAGAATGTGCCGTACCAGATTTAAAATTTACCCTAAAATATGGGTAAATAAGATGAAAGAAATCACATACAGTGATGCCCAATTATGTATTTAACTGTAAATGTTCCAAACAATGTCTCCGTAAACTTGGTGTTCAAAAAAGAATTATCCATATACCTCCTATATAGTTACGAGTATACGTTGCCGAAATTATGGGATATTATTATATGAATAGAAAATTGAATATTAGAATAACAAAACGTCATGTTGTGTCAAATTAGAAAATGTCTAGAAGCCTATGAAGTGAACATGTCACAATTATTAAGAGACAAAATTGTAATTCAATTCCTTAATTCTGTAGCACGTCTCGCTCACGTGTGTGTTAAAAATGGTCATTCACCCAAACCCTGACTTGATTACTATAATATTATTAAGTAGGCGTACAAGTAGGCTACTACTCGGTTACCACTAAGTCAGGAGGCCCTTATTCCACGTTTATCCAAAGCTATTGTTATCTACCAATAAATAAAGATATTGAGTGCACATCTAAAACAATTGTTCAACCAAAAACAGTAAATTTCCCATTGGGATCGAAGTCTCGGAAATAAATTACGGTACATTGAGCACCTAATTTATGGATGTACACATTTCACTTACGAAACGTGATTGCTTGACCTAAAAAATTGTCTTTATTTAGTCAATAGCTCGCAAAGTTTTTGCACTAGTGGAATTACTCACCTGTTTTTATTGGGCTACCTACGGGTTTAACCTCACCGGAGCTAAGTTTTTTTTTTTATACTACTTTGGTGGCAGACAAGCACACGGCTCACCTGATGGGAAGCGGTCACCGTGGCCTATGAACGTGTGCAACACTAAGGGTATCACACACGCGCTGCCTACCCTGAAGGGAAGAGGGGAGGGCTGGGATGGGGTGGGGAGGCTAGGAAGGGATGGGAGGAGGAGGGGTACAGTGAGCTCTGGCTACCCTACTTACCGGCGGGAACACAACTCGATGGTATGTTATAGATGCTATATAAATGCTTTTAGGTTACCTTATACCCCAACGTCTGTAGATCCAAGATGGTGTATGGTATTAGTCGGTTAAAGTCCGTCTTACACCTTAGTTGGCCAGCAAGGGGTATCCGTGGGGATTTTCGCATGAAAAATAAAAGGTCTCAAATCGACTAAAATCGCACGGTGTTGCATCATATTAACCTGTGTGGCCGGGGAATGTGGAGCACCCTAGAAAGGATATCACAGAGACTCAATGACCCAAAATGTTGGTAAAGACTTTGTTGAAGTATTATTCCAAATATCCTGTTTTGTATCCTCCAAAACCTTCCAATAAGTTTGCGTGAAAGTGAGGTTAACCATGTCATTAAGGAGTTTAAATTGTCTCTACAATGGGGTGGGATAAAATATCGAATAATCTAATAAAATAATTAAGTTTTAAGCAGTTGTAGTAAGTTCGTAAAGATGTCAGATTTAGGATCTTGAGGCTGCTGGTTTGGTTCCCAGCTGCTAGGCGACCACATGGACAACCTTTTCAAAAATATAAAATGTAGATTATAGTCATTCCACTCCTTATTTTTGCGTTTGACAGCAGTTTTAGAATGTAACTGTTGCATTAATCCTACAAGTAAACTTGGAAATGCGTGACCAAGAAATTATATAAACTGGCGTATCATATGCATCTACCCTATTTATAACTCATTACCAAAATTAAAATGCTTTAATTGTTTCGGTTGATTTAAAATTTACGATTATTTGCTCACTCAATGAAAACGGCTACACTCTACCATGTCTAGTGTTGGGATCGAATGAAATCGCTGCAAATTACGAATCTAAAATAATCGTTCAAACTTACTTACATTTACGTCAACACAAAAGTTGTTGTAACATGTAAGCTTTGTTTTTATAGTGTATTATGGATTCTTGAACCTACGTGTTTTCAATGGCTAATCATCTCATCAAAATATTTAAGTTGTGTTGTGTAGGGTAATAGTTTTCATTAATATTATAGGTAGGTACGTAGGTACGAAAAGCACTGAGCCCACTCGTCTTCGACGGCCTTTTGAAACGCAGCCACAGCTTCTTCGGCATCCATAAAACGTTTATCTCGGTATATTTTCTTCCTTTTTCGGAAATAAGTAAAAATCGCAAGGTGTGAGGTCAGGGCTATTATACGGCGGGTGACCCAGTAATTCCGCAAATTGTTTTTACCATGACAAAACAATGGAGCCTAAACTCGATAGGCTTATCTTATTGGCGTAAACCCAGGACAAATGATCGGTATGAACAGCCTATAAGTGTCGCCGAATAATTGATACATTCAGGAGGAGGAGGATGGACGTAAAAAGTACTGAACGGGGTTTGATGCGGTTTTTTTTATTAGAAAGGTCTTGGTTAGACTCAAAATCTTACGCATATTTGATCACAATCGGCTCATTACAACATGCGATATAGTAAAAAAACGCGAAAATCGACGTCCACGCGGGCGGAGCCGCGGGCAACAGCTAGTACAGAATATAAATGATTTTTGACTTTGATTTTGACTTTGACATTGTACACGAAAAAAGAATGTTTATTACAAAACATAAAATTTTGTAGGAAGATCCAATAATAGCCATTATTTAATATTATCATTATTATAAAAATAAAAATATTTTTAACAGATTTTATTGCGAATTATTTTATTCAATTATACGTCTGGCACGCAAAAGAAGTATAAAAATTTGAATATCGAGCAGAAATAAAATAAATTGAAGTTTGAAATCGATTGCAACTTCTTCAGAGACTAAGTCGATTATTGTTTGAAATCGGTCAGGTTACGCATTTGGACATAACTATTTGACAGAAAATTGAAATGTCAAACGCAAAATAAAGGAGTGGATTGACTATAGTTGCGGAGGAGACCAAAATATGGGGTAGGTATATAGTTGGATATAGGGCCCCGCCAACATCTACCGACAGAAGGACGAGTCTCTGGCTTATCTCTCGGGGTTGGGTGTCAGAAAGCAGTCGCTCTCGTAAAAGTCAAGATTTATAGACCGCAAAGGGGATGTAGAAGATTCCACTCCGGGCTCTAAAATACAAACTTAAATGCAACCGAGACGGTTGTATTATCATGTCGGTAATAGGAATACCTACTAGTTATATAATTTGAAATATATCAAATATTCCACCTCTTAATATTATATTACTATTATCGCCCGTAGAGACGATCTCAAGGGGGGGGTTGTGTGGCGGTTGCCATGGTTATTATTTTCTTGTTTATAGTTCTGTCATTATTATATTTATATTTTTCCGAGCTGCATGTTTTATTTTATAGTTCCGCTTAAATATAGCGCTACCAGTTTATAGCTATAATATTTTAAATTTGACTCAATCAATCAATCAATCAATTAGCCTATGGACGTCCACTGCTGGAAATAAACCTTACTTAATATGCGCCAATCTCCCTTAACTCGACTTACTTAACATTAAATCAATAGGTATTAATTTTATTTATAGTAACACAATAAATCTCCACACTACAACTAATTTCCATATAATTTTCTCGCCAATTTCATATCACAACTTATCCTCCTTCTACTTTATTCAATAATTTATGAACTAGTTACGATAGTTACCTCTTGAAACGTTTTTCTTTCTAATATTTCAGAACTTTCGCTGAAGTGACAGTTATACAGTATCTGGAAAAATGTACGAGTTATCTGGATTTTATTATTCTAGATCTGTAAGGATAGGAACAGACTAGGACAATTCACTTTTATGGATATCTGTAGCTACAATATAAACTATCTTTATAGTAACCCATTTATGTCCCACTGCTGGGCACGGGTCTCCTTTCATCTAACGAGAGAGCTGAGAGGGTTTATAAACTATCATAACTGTAAGAAATTATGAAATGTCGACAAGTGTCCTCCCCACCGCTTCCTAGCCTTCCCTTCAGGGTCGGCAGCGCGTGGACACCTTTGGTGTTGCAGACGTCCATAGGCCATGGTAACTACTTTCCATCAGGTGGGCGGTGTGCTTGTCTGCCACCTACGTGGTATAAATAAAAGTGTTTTAGAAGTATGCGACTATTGACTTTGTCTTAGGTAAATTTAACAAATCTTTATTCCTTTCATTTCCAATTTTAAAGATAATACTATCTGTTGCCTACGGCTTCACCCGCTTAGAATTCTCATTCCGTTTCGATAACCTATGGGAATCTATTCCAGGGATAAAAAGTAGCAATAGCAGTAAATTTGAACCAAACTGTTAATCCGTTGGAACGAGACTAAGTAACAAACATTTTCAGAAACTTTCAAACGTTAACCACACACTCTGGGGTAGGCAGAGACAACAGCTTACCATCTGCTACTGTCCTTACATACTAAGTTACCCGTAACACCCCGTAAAACCTTTATTTGGTTTTTCTTCTATGTTACCCAATTGAAAGACATCCACTACTCTTGTTACAACTGTGACTAAATCTCTCTATTAAACAAATTAATGCTCCTGAACCCAAAAATAATTCAACGTGTTTTATTGCAGGTTAACGATGCAACGTCTGCTCATTATGACAATCATCGCCATAGCAGCAGACGTATACGCACAAGACAGTGACAGAGACCACCGTGGACCCCAAACCTGCGGCGGACACCTAAAAGGCCCAGTGGGGGTCATACAGACCCCCAACTTTCCTAACCCTTTCCCTGTCCCTATTAAATGCAAATGGATAATCGAACATAACATCGTGAATGGAACTATATCGATATATTTCACACAGCAGTACACCACTAGTGGGTTGACTTTTACGGAGTATTCGTATTATGATGAGACCTATAAATTGGAAGAAAGAAGAGCGCTTACTGTTACTGAAGAGAATATCACTAAAATTAAATGGCTCAAGGTATGTGTAAATAAACTATTACTATCAAAGTCAAAAGTCATTTATTCTGTATAGACCACAAAACGTCAAAATCAAAAATATTTAAAGAAAGCCTGCGATGAAACTCGTCTGTTAATTAGGAGTTATGAGATTGTTTTAGGCCCACAAGATCTTCGTACATGGAGCCCCCATGCATTCGTGTATGATTATAATGTTAATTATATATATTCACGAAAAGGTGACCAAAGTTCGCGTAATAAATCTAATAGTTTTATTCGTCAAAATGGATTCAGCCATTTATGGATACCGACATCCATACATACTTACATCCATACATGCTTGCATCATACAGATCAAACATAAATCCTCTATTTAGTTTTCACTGTAGTTGTTTTATCTAACGTTAAAAATTCGTAACTATTGGCCATTACCAAAATCCAAAAATATAATATGCAAAATGACTACAGCAAAATTGTCAACAAAATCCGAAAGTAATATTTATGAGGACAGGTAATAATGTGCTCATTCTTGGTAATATCCATTCATTGTATACAAGAATGAATAATGTGAACATTACCGTTTGTATTCTCAACGTAACAAGACTGTTGTCGACTGTACCCACAATAAGAAAATAGTTTCGTCGACGTTTATATGTTTAGAATAACGTTGGACCATTTTACTTTATTATGTCTTAGCACATTTTGCGAAATAAATTCAGCAATGCGCAGTTTACAGCATGGATTTAAAATTGGAAAAAGTCAAAAATAAGATTTCAACCCGCGAAAAATCTTTCTTTTTCTTCTCTTTTTTATTGATGACAGGCTTACATTTGACCTTCATCTCACCTGATGTTAAGTGATGATATGGTCTACGATGCAGGAGCCTACGGAGTATACACTAGTGACTTCAATATTCCCATGTTATAACTTGCCGAAAAAATCTCCTTAACCGTACACATGATAATGTTTCTTTTACAAGTCTGCCTGGCCATTAGAGTACATTTTTCTTCTTTTTTAACACCTAAACCTGTATGTTTATATAAATAAAGGAGGGTATAGAATAAAGAGTGTGAATTAACGTCTCATTATGTCCGGGCCTCGGTTAATTAGACTGCCCATATTTACGAAGTTAGTTAAGGATCCTAAACAAATATATTGTGGGTTTACTCACCTATGTAATCACGCCCAAGTTACTCTGTAAGGAAACCTTTCCTTGTACAAACTGGTGCTAAGTTTCCGACGGTCACTTACTAAATAGTTGAAAATATGTTCAACGTACTTCAAGCGTGTTTTCGTGGAACAAAAGTTTTCATCGGTAAAGACTTTAGTTCTTGTAATTTCAGTTCACGTTGCTGGGGTATTAGAGATTTTGATATTCTTGCTCCGTTTTTTTATAATGGGATATTTAAGTTACACGGAGAACGTTACAAATATACTAGCACTTTTTATAATATTTATGTAGTGGTAACGGGACCATAATTTGATGAAAGTTTTTTTTTTTTATCCGGAGATCCCCTTGTATACCGGATGTGGTTATATCGGACTCGGACCGACTAAAATCTCGGATCCAAATACCAGGGTATAAGTGGTATAAGTTAACACAATGGGGCACTTCTCTGGCACCTGGCTGACCATGGGCGATCTACTTACATGTTTAAAATGCCCCCATTAACCCCCGGAAAGTGGGGGTGAGGAGCATCGCGCTGCCACGTCAGGATGACCAGTAGGGTGACAGGCGGCTGTTCTGTCACCAACCATTTTCCAAAGATTCGATTTTTCGTAACACTGTGCACTGGAGGGTGTATACAATAAATTAATACCCATATTACATAATGTTTCTGTCGGCACGTTGTAGACTCTTTTAATGAAACCAAGGAAGAGGCCTACCATTGTCTGAGAATAGAAACTTTTACACGCAAAATTGATACCCGCAATTTCTTTCAGGTCCAAAGTCCAGTATTAGTCGTGGAGTTAAACCTGAACAGATTAGAAGGCACCCAACTCAGAGCGTTGGGACTACTATCAGTATTCGGGTTTAACGTCACGTATGCAGTTCGAAAACCAGTAGACCCACCCGTCACCTTTTCGTGTAGTGCTATCGAATGCAGGCTTTTAGGACACTGTTACGCCACACAAGATTACCAGTAAGTATTGATTTTTGCTTTAATTAAGGGGTTGAAACACATTGATTAAGCTAATGGAGCGTGACAATTTACTGCCAGAGAACAAAGCTGTAACTAGTATGTTTCGCAAACTATTCGCTGTGTAATCAAAATCTTCTACAAATTTATCGTGTAAATATTTTTATATGTACTTTTTAATGGAAATAGGGCATAATGCGCTGCCGCGCTGGTTTGAAAGAAACAGCGCCAGTAGTTTAGTTAAAAGTCAGCCTTCTTTTTCGTGTGGGATTCCCTACAGATAGCACCACCACCTCAGCAGGGTTGGTATCCGTGATGAGGGTATAGGGTGTATTTTTTTTAAATAAATGGTTTCGATTCCTGGCTGAGTAAAATGATTTTTTATAAACCTAATGACCCAGTTTTGGTCTTTATTAAAATCGACCCGGCACTCTTTCCTCGTAGTTTTGATTTGGCCATCCACATCCAGTCAAAAAATTCACCCTTTATATTCTAGAAAAAAAATATAATTCATTGAGCAATATTTTTCGGAACACAGGAACTTTTTCTGTTCGTGTTTTGCGGGTTACTCTGGAGTCGACTGCGGAGTTGGACCACTATGCTCGAAGACCCCCAATACGTGTAAAAATGGCGGTATCTGCAGGTTGGTAACTATATGATTCATTTGTGATATTGTGAAAACTTTGCCAATAAATAATGAATAAAAAAAGTACAGGAACTTATGCCCGTTAGTCAAAGTTCCTCTCTGCAAACATTTCTTTTTAATGTTTTTATTATGATTGAAGCTAAAAAAGGTACATAAAACTAAAATATCTATTGTATTGTTGTATTGATAGACAGATGGGTCCTGCCACTGTCAGCTGCATTTGCGCGCCAGGCTACACGGGCAATCTGTGCGAATCACAGATCTCACAACATGGTTAGTATCTTTTTTTTTCTTAAAAGAATATGAATCAATAAATCAGTTTACTGCTGGACATGGGCCGAGTCCATCCCAACCACCCTCAAACAAACTCGGTAAAAAAATGTCGTTTAGCGGGAATAATAAGTAGTTATCCGGGTACTAATATTCTATGGAAAAAAATAAAAGCTTTCATTTTAATTTTAGACTGCGGTATAGAAGAATGTTCAGATGGATGTGCTAAAGGAGCAACTTGCAAATGTACTACGAAGGACGATGACTTTAGTACGTATGCATACTAACCATATTATTATTATGTGATGTAACGATAATTACGTATAAATTTAAATCGGCAAAGTCAACAAAAACACGTAAGCAACAACAACAACAGTATATTAATTGCTTCAAAATTTCATTAATTAATTACGTCATTAGATTTAGGTAGAACTATTGCTTGGTAATAATTATATTTCGGTATTTTTAGCGTCAGCGCGATTTGATACAAGACTACAAGTTGTGGATCAACCAAACATCAACATATCACAGGAAATTATTAAACAAGCAAGTATTTATTAATCGAAATATGTTTTTAAACTTACTCAAATGTTTTTTTACATTAACTATATTTTTTACAGCTGACAAGTTATCTAACAGCCTCAAATATTACTTTAGATGATGAAATAGAAATTTTAAATATAAGGTAAGTTGCCAGAAAAATTACTTGTTTAACTTCGAGATTCGATAAGATAATATGGTTATAATGTCGATGTTTTTAAAACTGCCATATTATCTGAAAGCTCTTCAGTACTAGAAGTTGAAAAATACGTCTAGATCAAAGAGTAGGATAAAATTGCTGCAGTCCTTTCGTACATTAGAGAGGGATAGACGATATACTTTTTACTTTTTCTCCTTCTTTATCTCATACCAGTTTTCCTAATTTGTAGTTCAGATCAGTGTATTAGAATTACTCCGAGGCATTTTTATTACAGTTCAGTAGGTGCTACCGGTGCTCGAATGGCCTATATTCGCGTATGGAGTGCAAGAAGAGCGGCCGGTGCTTTGCGCGCTGCGCTGGCGCGACTCGCCGCTGCGCGTACGCGTCCCCATACACTACGTCTCCTTCCTGATACACTACAATTTGAAATGCAGCCTGCGTTGAGCTTACAGGTCAGTTAATTACTAATAACAATTCACGTACAGTTTTGTAACCCTTTTTCTATAAATCTGACTTAAAAACTTTGACTTGTTTAAAAGAGGACCCTAATTTATTGCGCTGGATAAGATTTTTTAAATCTCTTGCAACGAATTAATAAGAAAAATCTCATTATATTTTTTATTTATTTTGAAAACAGCTATATATTTTTTATTCATAAATTATAAGTCCAATTCTTATTTTAGACGCTGGTAGTGAATCAACGACCAGAGTTATGGGAAGGATCGGAATTCATACTAACCTGCATGGCGCATGGATCTCCTGATATCATCTTCTCATGGTACAAGAACGGGGTCAAAATAAATTTCAATGCTACCACAAGGTAAAATTAAATTAAATTAATAAACCGATAAACAGTGTAATTGTTCCGTAATTTGTCCGCAAATCGTTCTTTATCGTAACTAGGTGAATTTAGTATGTAATGATGGTAATCTTAATGTAATCTTAATACACAAAGAAAGTATGGTTGGTTTTCTGGGTGTATCCCATCTGCCCCGGTAACTTAGCCCGGTGCCGGGCCACATGGGAAAAAAAAGTTTTAACTGGTTCGACTCTTAAGGTTAAAATTGTTTAACGTTAACCAAAATTATATTACCTCGTCTTCCAAGGATCGGATTGCTTATAATTTCTTAATAATTGGCAACAACTGCCTTAAACAGCCGATAGTAAGATTAATCTAGTAAATATCTAAATCCTTCCAGCTCCCGCAGACAAGTGTCACAGCGTAAATCGCTAAGGAAGCGAATAGATTAGGTCAACAATCACATCCAAGCTCGTCGCCGACGTACGATGCGCGCGCCGCGGCGGAAGCATAAGCTGGAGTGTGATTGGTCGACCTAATCTATTCTATTCGATACGATTCGATAGCGATTTAGACTTTTACCACTTGGCTACGGGCACTGAAGTGTGATTGGCAGATCTTTTCTTTGCTTAGCGATTTAGACTTGTGACACTTGTCTACGGGCCCTGAAGATTTAATGTTAAACTGCCACGTTTAGCTCCAATAGATGTTTTTTTCAGAGATATATGGATGCGCATAGTATCCGAGGATGCACTAGGCCGTCGTATGTCGGTATTGGGAGTATCAGCAGCGCAGCAAATAGATGGTGGTGCGTGGTCATGTGTCGCTGACGATGCGGGAAGGAGGAGATGTCGAGCACTCACTCTCACAGTACTTGCACCACCCGCTATACGACTCATACCTTCCACTCTTACTATCTATAAGGTTAGTAGGCTGATAACTAATTCATTGATACTTGACTTTTAAATTATAAAAAGCTAGACTACAATTGACTAGAGTAAAATACAAATAGAAAATAAAGTGATGATGATGATGATGAAAATACAAATAGAAAATAAAGTAGAAAGAAGGAAAGTGATTGATGTGCTGTACAAATTTGAGTTCAACTGCCCAAGACTAGGTATTAAACTATCAATTTCATTATATTAATATTATGTTGACGGGAATTTAACGCGATCATGGTATAAGTATATAGGTACATACCTTTGGAATGCCTGAAGTTTCACTTCACTAAAAATTTCATGTTGCAAAAAAATATTTGCTTCTTATATAAAAAATAATAATAGGTAGACTGGCCTATTTTTATTTATACTTTTCGCTACAAAATTAGGTAGATATTGTATAAAAAGAATTAACTCGAAGAGTAAAATTGTGCTATATTTTGGATCAGGGAGACAACGTAAGCATAACATGTTTGACGGGTGCAAGTCGCGTACACGGAGTATTGGGCTTTAGTTGGGCGCGGGAGAGAAGCTTGCTACGGATGCAACCAGACAGACATGTGTGGGAAGACCTTTATCCAGCTGGCAGTGTGCTCAAGCTGTATAATGTGCAAGTGAGTTCGTTTACTAATCTGGTTAATACTGACGCTCGTATCTACTCATAATGTCATGTCCGTTTCAGCTCATAATGACAACTTCCTAAAATGACAACCGGACGCAGAACGTCCACTTATTAAAATGACAACTTCTTAAAATATCGACTTCTCAAAATGCCTACTTCGCATAATGCCTACTTCGCATAATGCCTACTTCGCAGAATGTCGAATATTTTTGAAAAAGTGGTCATTTTGCGAGGTTGTCGTTTTGCGAAATTGAAATTCTGTAACGTTGAAATTTTGCGAAGATGTCATTATGCGAATTTGACATTATGCGAAGTGTCGCGTCCAGTTGACACTGTGAGCAAATACTCCGATACTGACCTCATTCACTGGATGCTAGAATACATTGGACAAATTTTCAGAAATCGAGTGAATATCGTTGTCAAGTCTCGTCTGCAGCAGGCACTAACTCTGTTGGTGTATGGGTGTGGGCACTCGATATTGATGATGACGCATGTAAAGGCGATACAGTTTCTGGTATTCACTGGAGCAGGACTGCCCCTGGCGCATATTCATCTACTTCCTGTCCACCTGGGTACAGTGGCGAAATTCAAAGGTGACAAAAATATATTTCAATGATTTTACGATTCATTCAAAGAAGTACTTAAATTTTAATCAGTTGCTATGTGGTTATAATTTAACTGATCTTTTAGAATATTCCTTTTTAGGTTTTGTGAACCAAAAACAGGTCAACATGGTGTAAAGTGGATGCCACCAGATTATTCTGGTTGCGTTGCTGATGCCCTAACTGACATTTATGAAAAGGTAAAACAAATTAACCCTATCAAAATTTCTCTTGTTAATTTAATATTCTTCACTTATAAGCTTCACCTCTTTGCAGTTCACCCTTATCTCCTATGGTTACTCATGGGATAACGTATCGGAGATATCTCGCCAGTATTTTTCTGTACTGCGGTCTATCCCTTTACTTGAAGGAGCTGGTGCTACCCCGCTGCGTCATGCCTCACACATGTTGCAGTATCTTCTGTCTGGTATAACTAAACCTGCAGACAGACTACAGAGTGCCACACATTTGCTCAATATATACGATCATCTACTAACACAACCTGATGCTTTCTTGGATGAGCAAGTAATTCCATTTTTAATTATGACTACCTACTATAATAACTCGAATCAAATATTTTTTAATGATGCATATTTTTCACAGAATATATATGAACTCCAGTCTGCAATAGTTAAAGCGGCAAGCCTATCAAGAAAATTAGAAGCGCATTTGCATTCATTCAGTGTAAGAAGTGAGTCAGGCATGCATATGGAACTTCACCATATGCCAAGACCACATGACTCAAGCAAGTGGCGAGTAGAGTCAACACACGTCGAACTGGTGCCTACCACAGAAGACCTTACCATAGTCACCGTACTTTACCAGGAGCTAGGGGCCAGACTACCGTCTTTGAGAACATTAACAGAACATAGGTATCCAATACAGAACATAATTTAAAATGTGTTAGGATGTGTAAAATTGAATTTTTTTCTAACAATTAATTTACATTTCACAGTGGAGCAAATGAATTGCAGTATGCATTACACTCGCAACAGGTTCAAGTGTATGTTAGTGGTACAACACAAGACCGTATTCTACAACTAACAGTTACGTTATTAGTACGGCATTCGATGAACTACAGTGTTGATGGTATGTTGCTAAAATTTTTATTTATAGAATTCCCATTGCTTTAATGGAGTAGAAATTGGTGTCAAAGATTATTTTTAGATTTTTCAAAAGCGTTTGAAGCGATTACACATTTCTTTCTTAGGATATGTTATTATTCTGTAGCATAAGATTTTGGTCGCCTAAAGTATCCAAAGAAGTCAGTATAATATTTTTTTCATACCTACCACGTAAGTGGCAGACAAGCACACGGCCCACCTGATGGTTATGGCGGCAATATTACAATAGAAAATTTTACCAGCCTCATTTTTCGGTTATCTTGCTTATCCTTTAGATCATACTTATATTTTAATACATTCACAATATCAACAAGTCAATTAAAGACTTTTGTAGAGAGACATAGTTTAGAAAGATAAGGCGATAATGTTTGACTTTTGAACAATTCCTTTAAGTGCCCACCATTTTAGATTAACAAATTGATTGAATAAAACTTTTCTGACTGTTCAGTATAATAAATGCCGCTGGTATTCATTTTGATACATTTAGTTGTTTTTTTTATGTTGCCAGCCTCAAAATTAGCGTGTGGTTTTCGCTCTGTGGAGGTTCCAAGCATATGGCACGTCTCTGAGTGTGACTTACATGTATCAGATGTGCTGCGAGCGACATGTCGCTGTCGTGGTTCTGGTACTATAGCATTACTGACTCAAACCAGCTACAAAAGTGTGAGTATTTCAACCTCATATTTAAATATCTAATTAATATGTAACCCACATACAGAGCAAGAACAATACCTCCCTTCTCTATGGGGTTACATTAGGAAGTTGTCGTTTTAACCTTGTGATTTCTACCTTTAAAATTTTAAGTACGCAGATTAAACTTTAATCCAAAGTCACTAAAGCTATCCATTACTTCATCCATAAATGTTTAAAAAATGTGTGGCAAATATGAAATTTTACGATTCAACTTCAATTTGTGTTTTTAAAAAAAGGTTGAGTAAAACGAAGCCAAACTGTTTAAATATTTGAAAAGCGTGTTGTTAAAATCTTTACGTCATTTTCCGTACTTACGTTTTCCCAATTTCCTGCAAAAAAGAAGAATTTATCTTAGAAAATGGTTCAAAATTCATATGCTTTGTGTAATCTAGATTCCTGATTAAATAGTATATTTTGTCTCAGAAGAAGAAAAATAAATTGCTTGATATGAAACTGTAATTTTACTCTTAATTTTTGTTTTTCCGTAATCACGAAACATTTTTGAGAACAAATTTATGATTTTAACCCTTTATCTCATCCAGACAGATAGTGAGGAGGAATTTCATGGCATACTGGTGATTTGTTTAAACGTGAGTGGAGCCATGTGCGTATGTGTATGCATACTACAGCTACTTAGCATGATGCCTGTGACTTCACGACGTCGAGACATCACATACACGTTACTAGCTGCGACCACTGCCACGGGACATGCATCGGCCATGTTTGCACTGTCCAATTTTCATAACGCAGAGGTACTGACTACTCTAACAATATAAACAAATGATGATAATCTATATACATATAATAAATCTGTAACTGATCGGTGTCTGTACATGGAAGATATATGAGAAAAAAAAATATTAGGGGACTTTATGAATGTATGCCAAAACAATGATTTTTAGAATTTTTGTCTGATTGTCTGTTTGTCTGAACGGAGTTTGATGCGGTTTTTTTATTAGAAAGGTCTTGGTTAGACTCAAAATCTTACGCATATTCGATTACAATAGGCTCATTAGAACATGCGACATAGTAAAAAAACGCGAAAATCGACGTCCACGCGGGCGGAGCCGCGGGCAACAGCTAGTTTTAATATAAATGTCTTACGCTAATTCATTCAAACAGGTCCCCCTCACAACCACCTTAGGGTGGGTGGTGGCAATCTGCTGGTGCGTGGCAAGCGCGGCGTTATGTGCGCAACCGCTTTTATTGCATGCGGAATTAGCGGGTACGGAACAACGGAGTCACTCAGTAGGACTTTTAGCGGGTAAGTTTATAATAATAATCATTTATTTGTGGAACATAGGTTAGATAAACTCTTATCATTATGTTGTAATGTACTCTAAGTCCTATTACATTGAGTGATATATATACAGGAAATCGATTTGATTAGTCAAATTCTTTCAGAACTCGATTCATACCGTAAAACTCTGCGCGAATAAATGTAAAAAGTTAACTTTTTTTTGTAAATGACCCAACAATGTACCTGTAGAAAATTCTTAAGTTGATAATTGCAAAGATTTTGTACTTATACTTATTTGGTGTTAGAAACAATGAAAATGTAGTTGCATATATAAACAAACGGTAGCAGGTTTAATAATTACTTTTAGTTTTCTCGCGAATAATATTATTTTATTATTGTATTAGACACATAGGTACTACATTCGAATTGAGTAATTGGGGTATTTAAATTAGGTATAATTTTTTTCTTTTCTTATATTCTCGAGCTTAGTTTTAATTGTTATATTTTGTACCTAACAGGTGTTTGTGTGCTATGCTGCTTATCCGCGCGATTATGGGGTGGGGCTCCACTAGAGGCGGGCTCTGCAGCGAGCAGTATATTTGTAGGCGGCATAGTTTTACTCACTGCACTAACCCTAGCCCTTGCAATATGTGCACGCAAGATATTAGGGAATGTCACACAGAAACTACCACCGGACAGGAGGACTTACATAAAAGACAGGTAAATTGCCCTTTGCAGTCGATTCCTAAATTCAATGTCCTGTATAAAAAAATCCATAAATATGTTAAATTTTCTCGTGTAAGTATGCTTTTGTACTATTATTTAGATTTTTACCCTTACTATGAATGCATAGAAAAGATTATAAACACGTCCCAAAATGATGTAAGGATCAAGTTTTTTCAAGTAATTCTCAACATTATTTGAAAAAAAAACAATGGTGTAACTTATGAATTCTAATGATAACAGAAAATTTGAGCAACCTATGAATTCCAATATAAAACAAAATTTGAGCATACAGGTACATTGAAAATTACTTGATAAAATTAAATTCTTACATCGTTAGGTGGCCTCTCTGCGGCTACCCGTACAAATAGTAACATGTTGTATTCTAGGAACCAATTACTTCACAACACGCTGGTACTGCTGCTGACCACATCGGCGACACAAGTGGCGGGAGTGACGTACGCGCAACCAAGCGAAAAGCCGATCGTATACACCCTCGCGCTCTCTGCCGCAGCATTTGCTAACGTTAGTATGTAAATTTAAAATGAAACCTGCTCTCAAACAACATTTGATTTACGAGTATAGGTAAGCAAATAAGTTATGACTATAAGAGCTGAATAACTGACTAAACACAGTATAATTATATTAGTTTAACTATATTAGTCACTTCTAACAATACTTGGTGACTAGTTTACGGCAACGACGTCTAAACTGAGGGACAAAAGAAAATTTTTAAATAAAATTCCGTGGACGCAGGACATAGTGGGAATAATCTTGTACACAATAACATATCAAACTTGTACTTTTCTGGAAATATATTTGGTTATCTTGTTTCCATATACAGGGTGTTGCAATGCTGGTATGTTACGTAATTCGTGATGAAGAATGTCTGCGCGCTGTACGGAGTATGTTGCCGTTACATGACAATGACTGGCACGATTCACCTGCTGGGGACAACTCTATTAGTTGTAAGTAGTATTTTATATGTTTAAACTATAATTTTATATCAATCAGTAACCTTTGTACAGGCTACTTTTAGACTAAATCCTCTCCCAATATACACCTTCTGTTTATTGATAAACAATCTTGACCATAGTGCACGGCATCTAACTTGGCAAAGTTTTGGAGTAGTGGGGCCCACACTACACCAAAAATTGCCAAGTTAGATGCCGTACACTATACTTCGTTTGCACCAACACTACCAACAGTCATAGGCCCGTTTCTACCTCAAGTTCGGTCTTATATTGATCCAGCCAGGATAGGTACTCAAAAAGTTGTGTCACATCACAAGAAACAAGCAGTAAGTCCAAACCTTTATACGACATAAGTTCAACAATTATATTTTTTTCAGTGTACATAAAGCAAGGCGGCGAAGTAGAAAGTCGTGGAGGTGTCGTTATGTTTGAGTCCTCACCCGTGTCTTCCACTGCGAGATATTGGCACGCCGCTCCATTAGAGCGAAGAAGATCTAATCCTGATACTCGGGCTGATATTGTGCGTTGTGTAGAGTACAAATCACCCATATGTGGCGGTGCCCTATATGATGCGCACTCACATGCAGTGTGTGACTTGATCCCAACGAATGTTGAAAGGCCAGAACATGCTGGGAAAGAGTATGTGGCTACAGTTTGTTTAGAAGTTAATCCATTACACAAACCTGTTACAGTAATGCCATGTTTTGAGGCTTACACGGACAAACAGTTCGATACTGCAAAGGTATGTATTTTACTGAAAATTAAAACACATTTTGAATTTAGAAACTTTATGACTTATGTATTGTTATTTTTAGGAAACATGCACAATCTGTGTGAAATCAAACCCAGATGTATCAAAAACAACTTCGACACCTGTCAAAAGTTGTCTCAAGAAGAGCCCACATGGATTCACTTCAAGCACATCGCTTCCGTCCATTGACACTATTAGAGACGACTACGATAAGTCTCACATAGAACACATCAATAGAGAATGGAACAAAGCTTACGACAATCCACCAACAAACAAAGTGCTCCACAAAATATCCAACGACCTGGATTTTCTCTTAAACAGAAGGCAAAGTATCAACGCACCTCATCAAATGGAAGAAGCACCAACTTAGTATCTGTTGTGCCATATAATAATAATAATAATAGTAAGTTAACAGGGATGCAAAATGCCAAATTTAGAATTTATTGTAAATTTTGTAAATATAGATTGGAATTTATATCTAACAGGATATTTTAAGCATTGTATCCATTACTTTAGATTAATAGTATTTTTTCACGATGACAATTAGTTCTATAAACAATGTTTATATTAAATAATATAAGACAAAAATAAATATACTGTGATAATAGTTTTAAAGCATTTTATTGAAATGTTCTCTTTGTAAAAATAAATTATCAATATGGCAACTATCCAAGCAAAAATATGTCAAATTGGTAAACTCTCTCAGTAATTTGGCAAACTGGATCCCAGCTTGAGTAAATGTGACAATCACATAAAGAATTTACTCTGAAATTAGTTAATTTCATGAGACAGATCATTTAGCATAAAGCCTTCGTGAAGCTAAAAGACTTCTCTGAGGGACACCATAAGACGGGTTCATAATGTCACTCGTTACGCTACCTGTCCTTACGGCTGTGTCAGCTTTGGTATAATTATCACTATAATATTATCTTTACAGTTGTTTTATAATACTTTTAGTAGCATTTAAATCATTAGTTGACCCTTCCCTCCCGTCTCCCTTTTCTTAAATTTTGAATAGTGGTTATTACGGAGTAAATAATGACTTTTTATATTGTTGATCCAATGATGTATCCTATCTTAATCCTGTACATTATTAAGTAGGGCGAATAATAATTGCCTTGCCGGTAAGTCTCACGTCTGTATTATTTGCGGACTTGCATTTATCAGATTGATATACCAGCAACATTGAGTCTTCCGCTTCCTTGTATGACGTGACTGGTAGGTATTCGAGGATCAATAACTACTTTTTTATATACCTACCACTTCGGTGGCAAACAAGAATACGGCCCACTTGATCGGAAACGGTCACCGTGCCCTATTGGACGTGTGAAACACCAGAAGCATCACATTCGCGCTGCTGATCCTGAAGGGGGGCTAGGAAGGAGTTTGGGAGGAGGGGTCCAGTGACTTTTGGCTTCAATTCCAAATGGTATGGATCCGAAAACTTACAAACATTACATAAAAACATACAAGATACGATACAAATCATAACCCTTCCTTTGCAGTTCGATTAACAAAAACATATATTTCTCACGCAAAGTGACAAATTAGTGATACGTCAAAGAAAATTCAAACCCATTCAATGAATAAATTAATTCCGAGTTACCTGCAGTGCAAATTAAAGCACGAGGCTGTAGGGTAGCGAATTTCCATCTATTACTTTCAATTTCCGTGTTGCGCACAGTGCGGTGGTTTGAATCTTTGCTCTATTAACGGAACCCGTTTTCATTTGCGTAGTTTGTTCTTGGATGATTTATTAGAAACTCCTTTTTATTTTGACCTCATTTTTGGCTCGGGTTGCTTTATAGAGCAATTAGAAATATTTCAAATAAATCAGTGGGTCGTTATCGTTTAAAATTTTTCTAGATTTGATTTCTTGGGTTACTGGGATAAAATGGATTAAATAAAGAAAAAACTTACTAATGTCACTCCTTTTTGCTTTGATTATTTTTTAAAAGTTATTTTGTGGCAAGAATAAATGAGAAAAAATTTTATGCAAGGCGGAGATTCTGTCAATTAATGTAATCCAATGAAAAACATAAGGTACATTATTTTACTATCAAAAGCACTTTACTAACTTGTTCTTTTATTAGGTACTAGCTGACCCGACAGGCGTTGTCCTGTCTTAATGTGTTATCAACGAATAGCGAGTTCAAATTGGTCCATTGAAACTCCCATTGACTACCAACAACCTACGACTCCAACTACCAAAACTCCATTTGACAGCTAAATATTGAAACGTCTGACATGAGGTTATAATTAGAAAAGTGTATTATTTTCAATAGCACTAAGAAGGTTGAATTAGAAAAGTTAATTTATGGTCGTTAAGTTTTCTTAAATTTTCTAATGTCCTGCGCAACTTTCTTAACTTTTTCTTTCATAAGAACCTTCTCCTGACAATAGCAAACACAATAAAAAAAGAATTAGTAAAATCGGTCCAGCCGTTCACGCGTGATGCCGTGACCAAGGGAAATAGGGATTCATTTTTATATAATAGATATATATATATATATATATATATAGATATAATGGCTTCATGATTTGCCCTTGACTCTGTAGGTCTACCATGAAACGTACACCTCTACATATGAAGGTGTATATTGATATCCTTGGCCGTATGTAAGTATATCTGCAATTACAGACCGATGTTTCGCATTTATTTTCAGACTAAAACGTACTGAAAGAATTCTATTGCATGCGGAATTTTCGAATAACATGTTCATTCATAGTAGACCTCCTGCTAACGTCGGAGCGGGAGACAGATTAAGTAGTTTATAGAGGACCTTTACGACTATTGCACGGTAATATTAGTGACAATTGTTGCTCTCACGGAAGGGACAGACGGCGCTAGTTATTGTTAGTACACTAGAAATCATAAACTAGAGAGCAGAAGAAACTATTAGTGTTTTAGTATGGTTGCTTTTCCTCAAATAATTAACATTTAACTGTCGATGACTATCACCATGATAATATTAATGAAGAATTGAATAATAAATTTACCATATTCTTAAAGGTTGGGCATTGGAAACTGAATATTTTAAGATTTAGACATTTTTAAAATTGGATATTTTAAAAACGTTGGACATTTTGTGAATTGGAAATTTTGAACCTTAAAGAATATAGATATTTTATAGACTTTATAGACAGACTATAAACGACGATGATGCATTTACTGATCGATGCACGAGACTCTGGTGCAGACTTACCCCTCTTGGTTAGGCGGACCTCCTCTAAAAATCATATAAATGAAATCAGAACGAGCAGAAAGAGTAAGTGGACCCCGAGGTGAACGCTGCGGATGTAAATGGGAATAATGCTAAGAGGGTGATGATGATGACAATTCAGATTGACATGATAATATTTGTATTGTACAATTTGTACATAGGTGCATGGGCAATTAATAGGTATAAAAATTAAGACCTGGGGCCTTACTCTGAAAATCGAACATAAACGTTTCGGATCTAACGAAAACGGACCATTTGTCAAACAACGACAGCGAAAATGTCAAATGTATTTTGGGAGTAGGAGGTGTATAGATAACGATCGACAACCTCAATGTCAAACGATCGAAGACGGATCCGAAATCCGAAACGAAACACTTTCGGGGTAGCTAAATGGTCAAAACATCAACGGATACGAATATTTTCGTTTTTCGGAGCAAGGCCCCTGAGACGACGTGCGGTTTTAGTCGGTTCCATCCCGACATAACCACCTCCGATGGCCGATGGGAGTGGTATCCATGGGGATTTCCGAACAATAAACAAATATAGCTTTCTGGAAACAGACTCAGGTAGAGCATTTCACTCCTTAGCAGTACGTATAATAAACCTATAGCTGAACCGATTCGTGCTTACCATCAGGCGGGGAGTAGTCAAAGCGAAGGTAGTAGGTACTATATGTACCTATGTAGTAGCGTGATGATATTCAGCCTATGACATTCACGGATAATTTGGTTTTCTATTGGTGAAAGAATTTTTAAAATCGGTTCAGTAGATCCCAAGAGTACCTACCCCTTACAATTTAACAAATATACAAACAAACAAACACACAAAATTTACTTCTTTATAATATTAGTATAGACAACTATAACGTTTTCAAAACTTAATAGCTATGTAGAAAAAGGTAGCATATAGGGCAGTAAAATAGAAAGGTCACATTTTGGTCTCCCCACACGAACTACACCTTTGTATACACACATTATTTATTGTGTAACTAACGACCTGTCTTGACTTCCCGTACGATACGTGTGTCTTCTCAATCTGGGTTAAGCAGTGATTTGTTGCTCCCCCATATGCCGTTTTGTAGGTTTATGGTTTAAAGATACCCTATATTTTGAGACATCTCATTTGTTTTTAGGCATTGATGTTTTAATTTTGAAATTGAAAAATAGTTGGGCTAATTTAATCGTCTTTTGTGTATATCTTCTACGTAATGTATGCAGGTATGTCATTGACCTCTGGTTTGACTGCTATGTTGGAGGTTGCAGGTTCGATTCCCGTTCAGTGCAAATATTTGCATGTTTGAGTAATATGTCTATTAGCATTGATGACAAGAAAAGCACGTTAAACCGTCGTCGGTCCTGGTTGCTATACAAACATGCTATATATTATATACAATCATATATTATATATTAATTTCACGTTACATAAGCTTTCTCTTCAATAAAAAATCCGATCGACCTGAAAGGCTCTTTCATTATAGGCACCAAGTGAACAGTCCTATCTTACAAATGAAATTGGACATGAAATCCAAATAGAACGTTTCCTTTCGCTTATGTAAAGTGAACGATTTCAATTAGGTAGGTATCTGTTAATGGAGAACCATACTTTGTTATGTGTTACTTGTTATACGGTTAGTCTGTATCCGTCCAAATATTCATTTTTTTTATTGGTAAAAAATGACGATTCAAACTGTACCAAATTGAGATGGGACGGAAGCACCCAATCGAAAGTTCTGTAGTAATAAACAAAAAAAAATTATGCATACCACTTAGGTGGTAGACAAGCAAACGGCTTAAGGCAAAAAATACAGTCAAATTTAGAACCTCTTGCTTTTTTAAAGTCGGTTAGAAACCATAAGTATGAACAAAACAATATGGGGTTCTTCAAGAAGGGCATTAAAAGGTTTTTATAGGGTCGGCAGCGCGAATTGTGACGCCCCTGGTGTTGCGCACGTCCTAGAACACGGTAACCGCTTTCCATCAGGTGAGCCGTGTGCTTGTCTGCAACCTAGTGGTATGCATAATTTTTTTTTTTTAAAATATGAATATTTGGACGGATACAGACTAACCGTATAACAAGTAACATATAACAAAGTATGGTTCTCCTTTAACAGATACCTACCTAATTGAAATAGTCCACTTTACATAAGCGAAATAAGAAAAAAACAAAAAAAATGGTAGCGACGCCGCACTTAAAAATAGTTCCAATTCTAACAACTTATTACGAAAGAGGTCATATCAACGAAAAAGGTCAAACCACTAAATAACTTATAATAACTCTTAGAAAACTGTTATAAGTTTTCCAAAAATCTGAACGAGTAAATCATGGGTTACAGAAAAATGCTTTTTACGGTTAGCGGATCACTTTCCTCTTCCGAAGGACTCGCCAGTATACCGCAGTGCGGTACTAAGCTGGATATAGTGTACATAATTAAACTGTCAGAACATTATTTATTGCTGGCCTCTATTTAGGACTAAATAACGCTATCCAAACATACTGTGATCCTTATTAAAACTATCTAACTTAGTGAAAGGGTATTACTATAACTATTTATAGATACAAATGGATCAGAATCTAATCGTTCCATGTATATTTCATTTTCAGCAATTAATAGATACGTTAACTTTACAATAGATTTCTCCCTTTGGTTTAATTCGATTTTTATGGGAGCGAATGCCATCTGACCTCCCAAGCCCGTGAGAAAAGCCTCCTCTAGAGCCTTGCCCATCACTCAGCAGGTAAACTAGCTTGTACGTGAGGTTGGCTTGGACACAAAGATCTTGAGAGACCCGAAAAATTCCGTCAGTTTAAAAACTGTTCTCGGTAAAACTTACATTTATATTTGTTTCAGAGTTTCGTTATTCAAAAAGAATAAAATAGGGTTTATAGAATCACTTCATTGTCGGTCGTTGAACCCTTACGACCCTTTTTACCGCTGTTACCTAATGTTTCTGTATTGTAGGCAATACAAAATAATATTAGAGCCTAAATTTTGTTATTCACATCGGAGGAGTGAGCATGCTCCATTTCTATACGACATAATATTTAACGTTTCCTTTCCCATTTGCGCACAGAACAAGGGTGTTTTTTGTATGACATGTATCCTCAATTAGGTTGGGTGCCTAGATATTTTATTTTAGGACGAAAAAGAAAAGAGGCGAAAACTTTCAAAATTGTTTTGTTTCATATTAGATTTCTTTCTTAGATCTTGTTTGTAGCATAGTATTTAATTACTGTAGTAACATAAATATGTACGGGAAGTTAAAACGTGTTTACTTGTTTATAATATTATTATATTTACTTGTACGACCATGTGCTTGTTTGCTAACTAAATGGTATGAAAAATGCCGATGATTTACATCTATCCTCTGTGACACCCATTTTACCAAAACAAGCCGTAATTTATTAGTTTTATAATAATGTTCCAATCGAAACCCTGTTTTCCTGGGCAGTAGCGAAACGCTATATAATTATAGCCTACAACATTTCTCGATAAATGGACTATTCAACAACAAAAGCATTTTACAATTCGAACTATTACTTCAACAGCTTTTCAGTAAAGGCAATCCCGGTTGTATGCCCTATGCGCCCAATTCGCGATTTACGATTTCATGCATATCAATACAGCTGTGGCCCTATGGTGTACTAAGAAAGATAACATCCATGAATATTGCAATCACATTGATGAAGAATAATAATGCCCATGAAATTCAGATTAAATAGTAATAAGGGTTGAGCCGCCCTGATCCGCCTGTCGAAACCTAGTGATTGATGAATATTTATAACGAGAAGGGACACTCGAAGATGTCAGCTGAGGATTTATTTCCTGATAATAACTTATAGCAGAATTTCGATTTTGTTCATTTTGTAATTAGGGTACAAAGACTGTTTTGTGTACTTAATGTTGTAACGGCGCTAACGCAACAGTAGTAGATTCGATTTCTGGGTTGAGTATTATCTTGTTAAGTTTTTCTGTGAGGTAATACGAAGTCAAAATACCCCGCAAACGTTATTAATTTCGCTATTTAAATGGACTAAAATATATTGTATCCCACTAAGGTTATTAAAATGGATTAGAAAATGAGACGATATTTGGCCGTTTGTTACTCAATCACGGTTAAACGGTTAAACGGATTTGACTGAAATTTGGTATAATGGATAGATTTAACAAAACTAGTCTACAATATTATACATAGACTAGGTACTTTTCATTCCTAAAATAAATTGTGGGGACGGGATTAGACATCCAAGCGGACGGAGTTCCAGATAACGCCTATATACCTATTGTAGTCTTTTATATAATAGCTGACCAGTTTTTTGGACAATGTACCTGCCTATTATAAATAATGTAATCGATTCCCCTCCCCACCCCCCTATCCCACCCTACCCCCTCCATAGGCCATAGTGACCATCGGTGACTTCCCATCAGGTGGACCGTGTTTTTTTAAACTACTTAGGTTGCAGACAAGCACACGAACCACCTTTTTTTTTTTTTTTTTATCGTGCGGAAATCCCCATGGATACCACCCCCGTTGGCCATCGGGGGTGGTTATGTCGGGATCGAACCGACTAAAACCGCACGCCGTCTCGGGCCTTAGTAACCGGGGTGTAAGGTTACCCAATGGGCATATCCCTCGCACCCCAGCTGACCCCGGGCCATCTACGGTTTTAAGATGGCCCCCTCGACCCCCCCAAAGGGGGGGTGGGGCGAGCATCGCGCCACTTCGCCGACGGTGGGGTGTAGGGTGACAGGAGGCCGTCCTGTCACCCAACCGTCGGCGCGCAGACAATCAGCTCGCCCCCCGCTCGCTCCCCACTGTGCCATCTGCTAGTCAGAGGGACACGTGGAGAGCCTCGGAGCAGCCCTCTAGAGGGCCACTCCCACCTCGGCCGGATTGGCCGCAGGCAGCAGCGTCTCCCGTGGCGAGTGGGAGGCGCTGCTCGCCTCCGTTGCCCAGGTGCACCACGTGGAGGTTCCGGCCCGCACCCAGCACACGAACCACCTGGTAGAAAGTGGCCACCGCGGCCCATGGACGTGTGCAACACCAGGGGCCGTTGGTGCCTGTTTGCCACCAAAGTCGTATAAAAAAAAATCGAAGATCCAATTTATAAAAGAATCTTTACAGCTAAAATACCAAACCATCAATTTAGTCAATGAAAAATCAGATTAACATTAAATTGAATCGTTTATACTTCAGTATTTTTATTTATTTATTTCAATGCCTAATTTTAGGTTCTTTTTCGTAAAAATAAAGGGATTCCACAAATTCATTACTTAATTAAAGCATCGGTTCGCTTTCATCTACTTTGTTATTCACATCTCATTTATTCAGCTTCCGATGAGCTGCTTATATTTAGATCATTGTTTATCTCACACACCAGATTTAAGGAAAAATGTTTACTTACTCAGGATTTCCATTTTGTAGGCGTACACTCAAAATACATTATTTTCTCTGTAGGATTTCCTTCGATGTTACGAACAGTTTTTTTAAAGTAACGTAAGTCTAATAATCCTTCCAAGCCTTAATTTTGCGTTTGACAGCGGTTTTAGAATGTAACTGTTGCATTAATCGTACAAGTAAACTTGGAAATATGTGGCCAAGAAATTACACTGGCCTATTATTATGTATCTTCTTAATTTATAACTCATTTTGAACATTAAAGTACTTTAAATGTCTCGGTTAAATTATAAAATACGATAATTGACATGCTCAACAAAAACGGTTACATTTTACCGCATCTAGTGTTGGGATCGGATGTATTCACTGCAATTTATTGAATTACATAATCATTTACACTTATTTGCATTTACGTCGACTAATAAAATTGTAGTCTTGCGTTTTTACTTGTGGGTTATTGTAACTGCTTTTAATGAAAAAAAAAAAATAAATTAGAAAATTCAAAAACCCGACTGCCTAAAAACTGAAAAGAAAAAAACAAGCACTTAGATTGATGTCCGGTGGTCTAGAAACATAACAACTGAACAGTCGGGATCCATTATTCGACAGCCAATCTCATTTTTCAATGGATCCCGACTGTTCAGTTGTTATGTTTCTAGACCACCGGACATCAATCTAAGTGCTTGTTTTTTTCTTTTCAGTTTTTAGGCAGTCGGGTTTTTGAATTTTCTAATTTATTTTTTTTATTTTATACTTTTTAGTTATTTCCATAGCTGCCCGGATAATAATGAAGTAAAAAATCTATCTATTATGGAGTTTAATTTTCGTGTAGTGAAGGGACATCACCGTAATTCAACCTTAATTATTATACTTTTGCTCATATCTCCGGTTCTACGAAATCGATTGTAATCAAACTAACGTAAGATTTTAAGTCTGACCAAGACCTTTTAAACAAATAAAACCGCATCGAAATTCGTTCCGCAGTTTTTGCGTCCATTGCAGTCAAATGTTTGTGGCGCCAAAAACCCGCCATTTTGATTTTCTATAAATTTTAATATACCTGGTGTCATTCACACAATCATGACGAATCAAACAACACCTTGTTTATCAAAATCCGTCAAGCAGTTCCGGCTGTAGAGCGTGCAAGACAAATTTTCAAGATTTTCATTTTGCCGCCAAAAATCCGCCATTTTGATTTTCTAGAAATTTTAATATACCCAGTGTCACTCACACAATCACGACGAATCGAATGATACCTCGCACGTCAAAATCCGTCAAGCCGTTTAGGCTGTAGGCCGTGACAAAGAAATGGACATACATACATACATACATACATACATACATACATACATACATAGTCTCGAAAAACATTACCCTCCTATCTTCGGCAGTCGGGTAATTAATGAAAAACATCAAGTGATGAAATTTTAATGTGTAGTGATTAAAATTTTAGAGATAAGAAAATAATCGATAACTTGAAATATGTTAAACTAATACCAATGCCGACCGTAATAATATCATTTTCTAAACATCGTACCAATCAAAGATGCTACTGACCTATTCGCTATGGCCATAATACTCGTAGTAATAAACTTTGAATGTCGAAGCCCAGCCATCCGGAAAGACTGTAACCCATTGTTTGAACATCTCACACAGTTGGATTAGCCAACTTGTAATGTGGGTCAATCTTGGACGGCGCGCCACGCCACAACAAACACATTGTAGCAAGCTCTCAAAGAATTTTCATCAAGGGATATGTGTGGGCAAATGAGGGATACAAATATTCAAGTTATTTATATGAATGCCTCCGAAATTTTTCTTTGAAATGTTTCTGTAAGGTTTTTTAGATTTTGCGATGCTTATGAATCATATAGATTTTGAAATATATTTTAAATGATGAATGAACTCGTTATTTCATACGCGGTATTCTATCAACTCGTTAATCTCTTTATTTTTATTTTTTTATTTACTTTATTATTAACTTTATTAAATTTATTAATAAGGAAAGTAGGTATTAACTTTAGATTTACTTTTAGATTTTACCCACTCAGTATACCACTGATAATAATCTATTCCATCATTATACATATCCTAAAATATAAAGAGATTAACAAAAATAGTGGTCAAGGTGTACCTAGCCCGTGGTTCAAAACTATTTCGAAACCTGCAAAAGATATTTTATTTATCAAATCAACCATTTATTAACTAAACATGTAGACATATTAATACAATTTTAAAAATTAAACAAAATATTTAGGTTGCGAAGAATACCTGCCCATCGATATTGAACGGTGATGTATCCAAAAAGTTATCCAATATGGATGGCAATGCTAAATTTTTGTGTAAAAAAAAAACAACCATTTGGTCACATGAAGCGTTGATCAGTCGTTTTATAATTTACATTTTGCAGATTGCAAACTATTAAACAACAAACGTACTTGTAATAATTTACTGTTGTTATAAAAAAAATAAATTTAAAAATTCAAAAACCCGACTGCCTAAAAACTGAAAAGAATAAAACAAGCACTTAGATTGATGTCCGGTGGTCTAGAAACATAACAACTGAACAGTCGGGATCCATTATTCGACAGCCAATCTAATTTTTCAATGGATCCCGACTGTTCAGTTGTTATGTTTCTAGACCACCGGACATCAATCTAAGTGCTTGTTTTATTCTTTTCAGTTTTTAGGCAGTCGGGTTTTTGAATTTTTAAATTTATTTTTTTTATTTAATACTTTTTAGTTATTTACATAGTTGCCCGGAAAATAATGTTATAAAATCTATCTTTTATGGAGTTAATAATTTTCGTGTAGTGAAGGGACATCACCGAAATTCAACCTTAATTATTATATTTTTGGTCATATCTCCGGTTCTACTAAACCGATTGCAATGAAACAAACGTAAGATTTTAAGTCTGACCAAGACCTTTTAAACAAATAAAACCGCATCGAAATTCGTTTAGTAGTTTTTGCGTCCATCGCAGTCAAATGTTAGTGGCGCCAAAAATCCGCCATTTTGATTTTCTACAAATTTTAATATACCGGGTGTCACTCACACAATCATGACGAATCAAACAATACCTTGTTTGTTAAAATCCGTCAAGCAGTTTAGGCTGTAGAGCGTGCAAGACAAATTTTCAAGATTTTCATTTTGCCGCCAAAAATCCGCCATTTTGATTTTCTAGAAATTTTAATATACCCAGTGTCACTCACACAATCATGACGAATAAAATGATACCTCACATGTCAAAATCCGTCAAGCCGTTTAGGCTGTAGGCCGTGCCAAAGAAATGGACATACATACATACATACATACATACATACATAGTCTCGAAAAACATTACCCTCCTTTCTTCGGCAGTCGGGTAAAGTCGGGTAATAAAAATTTGTAAATAGGACTTAACATGTCATCCAACGCCACTTTAGTAAAATATCAAGGGTATCATAGTGGATAAACGAACTCAAAAGAGCTCTTTCCTCAAGAGCGAGTTCTCGCTGTAAGCTATGAACCAAGTTGCCAAAGCTTTGATTCTTGAATAAATATATTCCTTTTCCAAACATTTTAAGTATTTCGAAGACTGAATTTCTCAACGAGTTTAATCGATAGTAAGGGCAAGATTCTTGCTAGTTGACTTTCAATTACTTAGTCTTGTTTGAACGTTCACTTAAAGACTTGCAATGGTCTTTTTTCTGCTTGTTACCCGACTGCCGAAGAAAGGAGGGTAATGTTTTTCGAGACTATGTATGTATGTATGTATGTATGTATGTATGTATGTATGTCCATTTCTTTGGCACGGCCTACAGCCTAAACGGCTTGACGGATTTTGACATGTGAGGTATCATTTTATTCGTCATGATTGTGTGAGTGACACTGGGTATATTAAAATTTCTAGAAAATCAAAATGGCGGATTTTTGGCGGCAAAATGAAAATCTTGAAAATTTGTCTTGCACGCTCTACAGCCTAAACTGCTTGACGGATTTTAACAAACAAGGTATTGTTTGATTCGTCATGATTGTGTGAGTGACACCCGGTATATTAAAATTTGTAGAAAATCAAAATGGCGGATTTTTGGCGCCACTAACATTTGACTGCGATGGACGCAAAAACTACTAAACGAATTTCGATGCGGTTTTATTTGTTTAAAAGGTCTTGGTCAGACTTAAAATCTTACGTTTGTTTCATTGCAATCGGTTTAGTAGAACCGGAGATATGACCAAAAATATAATAATTAAGGTTGAATTTCGGTGATGTCCCTTCACTACACGAAAATTATTAACTCCATAAAAGATAGATTTTATAACATTATTTTCCGGGCAACTATGTAAATAACTAAAAAGTATTAAATAAAAAAAATAAATTTAAAAATTCAAAAACCCGACTGCCTAAAAACTGAAAAGAATAAAACAAGCACTTAGATTGATGTCCGGTGGTCTAGAAACATAACAACTGAACAGTCGGGATCCATTGAAAAATTAGATTGGCTGTCGAATAATGGATCCCGACTGTTCAGTTGTTATGTTTCTAGACCACCGGACATCAATCTAAGTGCTTGTTTTATTCTTTTCAGTTTTTAGGCAGTCGGGTTTTTGAATTTTTAAATTTATTTTTTTTATTACTCAATTTACTATAGGAATACTCATTGAAGAATGAAATGTTTTATAGCTTGAGGAATTAATTCAACTATACAGTTAGACTCCACAGTTTTTCTAATTGTATTTTGACGATAAACTTTTGTTGACAGAAGCCAGAAACATACTGAAGTCAAATTAAACTTTCGCCATATCGAGAGCTCCCTATTCTTTTACGTTTAAAACGAAAGTAGTTCCTAGCTCTAACTAAATCAGGAGTGGAGGACTGGACACGGTGTAATAATAGTGATAGTTCGTTCTATCTAATCAACGAACTTTCTAGCAAGTACTGATAAAACCTAGAAGCACTAAGTACACAGATAATAATGTAACAATTTGTGACTAATTTAGTGACTCTTATCTTCTTTTTCTTTCTCTTCTGGCGTTTCTAATCAAGAAAGACAAAAGAATACAAGTTAGTCACTAAATTAGTCACAAATATCTCGGTTATATCGGTGTATCAATAAAACTGATTCCCGAAAATAACCTTTTTATCTCGGTGCAAGCTGCTATCTGCCTAGCAAACACGTCATCAATTTTAGATCACTAACGATCGAGCTCACACCACGAGCGGTGAGAGGAGAGCACGGGATGAGAGTTTGTTTTTAATTTGTTGAACCGTTATTTTCTAGAATTGTTTTTTTTTCTTATGTCATCATTCTCTGAACCTTTTCCCAACTCAGTTGGGGTCGGCTTTCCAGTCTAACTGTGATGCGGCTGAACTTCGATATTTTACGTGGAGCGACTGCCATCTGACCTCCACAACCAATGGCGATATCGAAGTTCCAAGTTAGACTGGTTAGACTTTTGAGGGCTCCAACTACCCGTAACGACTGCCATAGATGTTTGTATGGCAACCGGGACCGACGGCTTAACGTGCTCTCCGAGGCACTAATAAACCTGCGATAAATACACACGTAACTTCGAAAAGCATCGAAAAGTCATTGGTGTGTGCCATAGTGAACCTGGGATCGAACCCGAGACCTCGTCTCAACAGTCCATTACCCAAACCACTAGGCTACCGCGGTTTTTTTTTCTTATGTATTTTTAAATAATAGTATGAGAAATATAAGTGATAAAAGTCTGCTGTAACCTTTACACTGCCACTTGTTAATATTATTGCACAACTATGTTTTAGACCTTAGATTAAAAAGGTTTTAGACATCATTACTTTAGTTGCATCCCTAAAAGCTTGAATTTACTCATAACGAACGCTTTATTACTGTAAACTTATCTCTTCCTTATAACTGTTTATCGTAGATAAAATAGTCTCTCTATATATAACACTCCAGTAAACCAGATCCAAGATAGAAATATCCATTATGTAGCAAAATTCGACAGCCTCATAATAAAAATAAATCGCCACGACACCGATTTTATGAACCATTTAACAATCATTCGAATCGAAACATTAATAACAGAGTATTTGCAAGTGTCGACGTTAACTGGAAAATAAATTCAAACATGCCGGGTAGTCTACGGACATGCAAATTCAATTTTATTCAAAGTTGTTGAAGGAAAATATAAATCATAGTCAAGTGCGAGGATCGTTCGTTCGATTACAGGAATAAGTTTCGTTTCTAGCCACAAGTCATTCGGTAAACCCCAACGATGAGGTAGCAAGATTTACTGGTTTATTATTATGACAGATGATTTATTGCTCTGTTAGACAATTGTGTAGCATGAAGGGTGAGTTTGAATGTATCGTGATCTGATTGTAATTTTTATTAGTTTATCTCAGTGCTCGTATCTCTTTGTTGGTATCTTTTACTAGGGAGAATTAGAACGTTATGCTATCATGTAGATGTAGACTAATTAGTAATTAATATTGATTATTAAGTATTTAAATAAGGTCCCGAGTGTTTAGTAACTATGTTTGCACGTACAGAAAAAATGTATGTAAGATATTACATGTACCTAAGTATTCAGCTTACCCTCCCTGAGAATACAAAGGCAAATAATATTCACAACAAAACGTATATTTTTTTGGATGGTCGTATTTATTTTATCGAATCAATATTTCAAAATTTTCAAAGAATAGGTACAAGTTGTATAATTCAATTATCCGAAGACTAATATCAGACTTATTACATTTTACAAGTCAATTAACGATTTAATCTTCATAAGTTCAAAGCTCTTTAGGTAATTTGCTTTAAACGAAGTAATTGGTTTTTCGATCACGTTAATAGTTTTAAAACCAATAAATATTTTTGATATGAAAATTTTTGTATGCTTTTATGATAGGTATACAAAAACATAAATATGCTTAATTATTAATTTGAGTTTATTTGACATGAATATGAAAAGAAAAAACTGGAAATATAGTAGCATATACATAACATTTCAACTTTCATTCCCTTTCGTAGGCATTCATTCGAATGTCGAACTAATAAAATCTTGGCGCCGTAATAAAAACTAACTAAGTTCTAACAAGAAAATTCTAGTGGTAAAACTAAATTTGTCCATTTAAGTTGCCTAATACATCAAGTCAAACTCGTAGAATAACTCTATCTGATTTATTTCCAAAGCTATTTGTCAGTCGGCTCGGTGACGACTTCTATCTACTGGAGATATGTGGTTGGTGATAGTATAATGTAGGATTTGGCGAAATTCCAACCAAAGAAAAATTTTCCTGCTTGTAAACTGAATGGCTGGCTGAATAGTTACTTATGTAATACATACATCAATGACGGGTAGGGTTTTTTGGTATTATTAAAGAGACAGTAAGCGCATTTTACGATAAAACTAGAAAGACTAGTAACGTTTGGATATTAGACCCCGTAAAAAAAATGAATAATAAACACAAAGCAAAACGCAAATTAATAATTTGAAATATCAAAAGTATTAGAGGTAAGATATAAGTAATTTAAAAAATTATGATAATAAACAAATGAGAGGGCCAATTTCCGTGACAAAAATATGCATTGAATTAAAATATGTTCAAAATTTCAGTTTCAGTCTGGTTTCGATCTCATGTTGTGTGTTTTTGGGTACAAAAATACCTTTTTTGATAGACTAGACTGAGATTGAATTTTGAATACATTTTGTTACGAGAATCGGCCATCAAGAAACAGTTTTATGACATAAAATAAACTCTATAAAAGGAGTGACAACATAATTTAGTCAAGTATATTAATATGTTGTCTTGGATTTTCTTTAAAACGCAAATTCGTGAAGTAAGAAACCCAGAAAGACTAACATTAAATATGAATGTACACCATTACAAAACAGGACAGTAGGTAGAATACAAATAATAAAAGCATGATTAATGTTAATGTCTTAAAAGTTTCGTAGCAGAGTAAACAGAATAACAAAACGAAAAGGTGTAATAATATTACAAGGAAATGACAAAGGACTTTCTTAATCCATTTACTGGGTTTTATATTTTTTTACGTTGATAATGAAAGAAATGTCAAAGCTATGAAGCAAGAACTTTATTAGTATGCAATACCTGAAGACCTAAGGAGCGATTTTGACTTAGTTTAATTCTTTTAGGTACCGAAATTTATGAAAAATTTTATTTCTAGAAGGATAGCATATTTTGATCCGTACATGTATATATTTTACAACATTGAGCTCAGCTCTTTTTATTAAAGACTTAACTATCTTGCATTATGGTTGTATAGTATGCGGAGAAAGATACTTAGATATTTTTTTTTGTAAATACACACATTATTATAAATAGCAACACCATCAAAGCATTTTATAGACATATTCATGCATACAAATATTTAAACTGAGCGGGAATCGAACCCGCGCCCCCTAACGTAGCAGTCGAATGCACTACCGCTATTCCACGGAGGCCGATACATGTCATGATGAATGATGACTATGATGATAATGATACTCATACCGTTTTCGTGTGACTGACATATTACATTATCGTATTCTCGTCTTACTAGAGATAGTTCTGATAGTTACATAAAACCAGGCGAACATAAATTTGGTACGTAGCTACAGAATTTACCATATAGATGATTGTGACTGCAGGGTATATAAGAACTTGCAATATTGCATCTTGACGGTACTCTTTATGCAAATGTAAGGCATAAAACGGCACAGTTTGTGTACAGTTGGATATGCAATGTTCTAGAAATATTTTATTTTCTAAGGGACTTGTGTTTTATCATTTTCTTACGAAAAATCAAGTTATGAGGGGGTCTTGCAGGGGATACACATTATTTTGTATTTCTATGAATCCCTCGAAATTTATTTATTTATTTATTTATTTATTACATGGAAAACTTACAGCTACAAAAAAATGAATAGCGTTGGATTATGCAATAGAAAGCCAGTAACAAGTTTTCGCTTATAGTCGCTGCGTAGGTAAAAATGTAATAAATAAATAAATAAATTAAAAAAAAAAAAAAAAAAGAAATAAAAAATGGTTATTGGTCTGTTATCGTGTTTGAGTCAAATCTCCAGTTCTATTTAAACAATTGCAATCAAACTTACGGTAGGTTTTATATCTGAAAACACCGCTTCGAAATACATGAAATGGTTGATAAACAGACAACAATTAATGAAAAGATTTTTTTTGTATGTGTGTAAAGAATCAATTATTTAAATAGGTAAGTGTTTGACGATACCACTTACTAAAGTTAATTAAAGGTACATAACCTGATTGTATAATCCTTATATTAAACAAATCGAACTTCTCTTATTCTTGGTATTAGGGTATCTGTTGTAATCATAAGTTTGTGCAAAGAAAAGGGGAAGCGAAGACCCTTCAAGGGTACTAAGCGTAGTATATATCGGTGAGTAAACCCTTAGAATATTAGTTTAGGATCCCTAAACTACGTGAATATGGTCAGTTTAATTAAATTAACTACCTCAAACATAATACGAGATATAACCTCACATGTTCTACTTTGAGCAACTTTGTTTCTAAACAAGAGATTATTAAATTATTAAATTGTAAGCACTAAGCTTCTAAATTCGAGCGCGTTTTAGGGTTACAAAGCCGGCACAAATATTTTCCGAATTTTGATTATTTTTCGACTAACGATTCGAACACCAATATTTTCAATTTTTTTCCACTGACTGTAATTATCGTAATGTGTTTTTTTCATAACGATCTTTCTTTCAAAGTGACCAGTAAGTAAGGATCTATTAACGTATATTAGTTACTGTAAGAACTTCACTTGACACTTTTACAGAATAGTCTTTAGTCATGTCTATAGACTCAGAGTACACGGATCATATATAAACTGTTCCACCACCCTACTTAATCATTCAAGTACCAAAAGGGTATCTTGGGTATGCGGGTTAATGCACAGGACACATTTTCATGACAAAGTAACAGATGCCGTTAATCTTTTTAACAGTTAAGTTTGTCTTTTTGGCAGAAATATGAGAATTCCATATAAAAAATGTTTGGTTTGAGCTGGTTTGAGCATTTGAATAAGTTACAACTCTTGTTTGTTATAAGTACATTTATCATTAAGTTAATAATTAAAACAGGAAATTAAAATTACGCATTAATTATAATTTTTATAATTGAACAATTTTAATAAAATTGTTGAAATAAAATTATTCATCATTATCGTAGTGTTGTTCCCGAGGTTTTTACTTACGACCTAGCTTCACTTGGTGTTTGCTTACTTATTCTCCTTCTTTTAGTGTTGTTTGCATGGCCTTCATGGAAGCATAAGTCCATCGTCTGTCAGTCAGCAACTGTATCAGCGCGTAGGTGGCTTAGCTCCAAAGGTCTTGATTGATGTCCCATAATTTTTTTTTGTGTGGAAATCCCCACGGATACCACTCCCGTGGCCAGTGGGGCCGGTTATGTTGAAATCGGGTTGACTAAAACCGCACGCCGTCTCGGGTCTTCTAGTAGCTGGATCTAAGGTGGCCCAAAGAGATATTTCCCTCGCAGCCCCGGGACTCCATAAACCCAAAATTGAAAAAATATTTCTGTGTATAGAACCTTCTGAAAAAAAGTTTTATAAATATGTTGTTCAAGTCACCTCGCACTACAGAGCTACAGCTCCTGAAATTTACAGTTATATTTCAGTAAATACGCTTTTTAGAGTATCTAACTGATAAATATTCAGGGGTTAAGACAGACGCTCACACCGCAGTCGACATTTAAATAAAATACCACTTGGCAACAAGAGCAGTACACGTCTCTAGCTATGAAACTGAATTTTAATTCATACAATTGTGTGCTTTAATTGTATCATCACAAAGTCGAAAGTATAATACCTACCCATTCTTTAGAAACCAAAACCAAAATCTTATAAACTAAAATCATAGACATTTGAAATTAGTTACTAAAATCATAAAGATTTCTAGGACTTTGATAGGACTCTCTTGGCAGATAGCTGATGTAAATGAAGGTAACTTAGGCTTCTTTTATATTGGAAAATGAATTAGTTGTCCGCGTAAAAAATTAAAACCATAGAAAACAAAAACCACGCGGATGGTGTCGCGGGCAAAGTTAGTATGTCATAAGATCTTATTAAAGGAACATTTTGAAATGTCCAAGTAAGTAGAAATGCACCGTTGCTAGTTGGACAGTCGAGAGTGTTAAGACTTGGCGCTCAATTAGGATGTGCCTGCAGTTTTTTACACTCATCCTTATAATTTACGGCTTACGGATTAAAATTGCACGCAGTGTTGCAACTTTTTCTGCATTTAAATATCTCATTAGTTATGGCCGAAAGCAAAATGCAATTTTTCTTCTGCTAACTAGGTTTGAATTGAGTTTATATGACACCGAGATACTAGCGGTGTGTTTTATAGGTATACTATATTTGACACATTAAAAAAATACTTGGATTATTTATTATATGAATGGTTCTGAACACCAAAATATATTTTTTTGGAATTCTTGTCTGTTTTTTCGTGATGGACGCAAAAACTACTGAATGGATTTCAGGCTTAAATTTGTCGCATGTTTGATCACAATGGTTGAGTAGCACCAGAGATATAGTCAAAAAATGCGAATGCTGACGTCATAATAAATAGTAATAAAGTTCGCCACTGCATAGTACATAGTTATGGTAGGGTAAAACTTTTTTTTCGTACAGAAATCCCCACAGATACCTCCACCCCTCGAAGCTAGAGGGGCAAGTTATGTTGGAGGTTGGAGTCGAACTGACTAAAATTACACAATTTTTTTTTATACTACTTAGGTAACTTAAGTTGGATCTTCTAGCGGCGTGGTAGGGCAACCCTAGAAGAGGTTTTGTGTTTCGCCAATTTTGATGGCCACAGTATAGACGGCATATAGGTACTGTGAAGAATAGAGCTCCCACCTCCTCCATAATTATCAAGAAACCAAAAGTGGAGTCTAAAATTTACATAAATAGCAATGTACTGAATCTCAAAGTACTTTTGGGACCAATTACTTCAACAACAAACGCACTTAAAGTTCAAAAAGGTCTCACAGGGATCGGCTACTTTCTTTGCAATTTCCAAAGTTGTATTGAAGCCTATGGTCGATTATGCGGGATCGGCCCGCCCGTTCGGGACCATTTCACGAGAATCAGTTCTTTTTTCACATGTTTTTTTAAATAAATAGTAGTTACCCGTAAGTAACGGAAACTTGGATCAGCGCTGGTAGTTACGTTAACCCTTCTAACTTGGTTAAACTGGTTATATTTGGACTGTGTGTTAGAACAAATTTTGTTGTAAGTAAACTCACTTTTATATGATGGCGATAGTTTAGGATAAGATTTCGATATTTCGTTGTAAAAAATTATAAAAATTTTAGTTAGGTAGGTACTATAAATAATTATTTTGAAAATTGTTTCAAAACTAATCTAACTAACTAACACATATCCGCAACCCAGAATCGAGTCCAGATGGCGCTGTGTAGAATATCATTGAATATTTGATGACCGGGGCCCGTAGACAAGTGTAAAAAGTCTAAATAGCTAAGGAATAGAAACGATTAGGTCAACCAATCACACTCCAGCTCGTGATTCCGCCGCCGCACGCGCATCGTACGCCGGCGATGAGTTTGAATGTGATTGGTCGACTTAATCTATTCGTTTCCTCGCTAAATCGCTAAGATTCACGCCGTGACACTTGTCTACAGGGGCAAAAAGTAATCAAAACGTCGGGATCTGTGAGTTTTGATGGATTTCAAAATTTAATGTAATTTACTCCATATTATTTGAAAAATTGTAACAAAATCTTTAAATTCGAGTAGCTCAAACCTACATTCAAAAGTTCCCTAGTTGGAATGAATCTAAACTGTAAACGCATTATAATATTGTATTGCTTCCATATGTATTTTTTTTTCACGTATAATACAACAAAAAACTCTACTTCTAAAACAATTCAACCACACAAACTCCATTTTCAACTCAAAACTGTTTCATTAACAGATATAAAACGCAAAGGGTAGTTGAAAGAAAATGAGGCATAAGACGTCACTAATGAGGCAGCCGCTCGTTAATGTTGTGGGCTGTTGATTGTTTTAGTGTCGATGGCCTTCCGCGGTTTCAGCCAGTTATGCCGGCTGTACACATTGGCCCAACACGCCCCAAATATTATAAATGAAAAATAAATATTCTGCATTCATAGGTTCCTCGCAGAATCTCATATAATTACAATCGTGAGTTTATGCAAATGGCAGTTCATTCGCACATATAGTAATATGACTTTTTGATAACCATGAACTGGCAAAATGTGGGTGCTAGCACCTCTGCCTACCCCTTCGAGGATATAGGCGTGAGTTTATGTTATGTATATAGTAATAGACATGCCTTTCTCCGGAACTTTCTTCAGGTAGATACAGACAGCAACCCGTTATGCTTCTACACTTCCAGTCTTTACGAACTTATCAAAACTATCATGTAGACCGTCAGTTTCAAGTATTCGCTTATTCGCCATTTAGTTGGCGAATCTACAAAAATAATTCCTAATCGTATACGGTCTTGAGTATCTACACGAAACTGTTTTCAAACTTATGCACAACAAAAATTTATTATGCTTTTTAATTAACAAAAATTATGCATTCATAATACTGTGGTTTTCCCTAGCGTCTGCAATGTGGGATTCTTCAAGAAGATTTTTACACTGTCGGTAGCGTGATTGGGACGCTCGTGGTGTTCCACACGTACATAGGCCAAGGTGACCGCTTACCATCAGGTGGGCCGTGTGCTTGTCTACCACCTAAGTTGTATAAAAACTTTGCTTTCGTGCTTGACACTTTTGAGTTACAAAGTTTAACCTAACTGTGATGCATTTTGCGTTCAATACGTACGTTGGCCCAACGTGTGCAGTTGGCATTATGCTCAGTTGATTCTAGGGGTCTGTTATATAACCACAAGTAGAGGCCGTTCTTAATTAACGATGCGTGACATCTAAACAGTTGAACTAATCGATGTGACGTCAGTGAGTCGGTTAATGTTTGTTTTATGTTACAGTTTACGATCCCTGAGATTTAAAAAGTAACAAAATATGCAAAACGCACAGAATTGAACACACGCTAAACGACATTAAAACACGAAAAGAAGTATATACGATCATAACTTTAGAATTTACAGGTGTCTGTGGTATCGTTAAAATCTTTACACTACGACACACTGGTTATTTTTTTAAGAACATAACTTTTTTGAGGGCGGTTTTTGTTTTTTAATTTTTAACCCCTGACTCAAAAATCACAGGATTTTATCAATTTGTCGTGATTGTATGTATTGTCTGTCTATGTATGATTATGTATTATATAATTTATACTTGCGAAATAATAATATAGCACTCTATCATTCATGTAAACACATTCAACAGATGACACAAAAGAGGCACAGAGACCAACAACAGGGTATACTTACCTACTTAAAACTTAAAGATGACAGGGGTCCGAAACTGTCTAAGATTGTCTATTTCTGTCCAGCGGAAGTTTTTGAAAAGAAAACTACTCTTCGTGAAAGTTTCAAACTGCACACTATTGGGCTTTTCTTTATTATGTGTTTTTTTACATTATATTTCAGTACCTACTCATAATAAAGTTCATTTATTTTGATCAATTAATACAAAAAAAGAACTAAAATAGGTATAATATAAACTAAAGTATTTTCATGATAAAAAAGGGAGGAAGAAGTATGATTGTACAAATTAAAAAAAGGGATCGAAGAATTAGAATGACAATCAGTATTAAATAAATTATGATAAAATCCGTTACAATCATCGTGCCTCGGAGAGCACGTTAAGCCGTCGTCGGTCCCGGTTGCCATACAAACATCTATGGCAGTCGTTACGGGTAGTTGGAGCCCTCAAAAGTCCAACCAGTGTAACTTGGAACTTCAATATCGCCATTGGTTGTTGAGGTCAGATGGCAGTCGCTCCACGGAAAATATCGAAGTTCAGCCGCATCACAGTTCGACTGGAAAGCCGACCCCAACTGAGTTGGGAAAAAGGTTCAAAGAATGATGATGTGGTATATTCACGTAAACTTCTGATAATCACGTATATAATTTATTAAAATAATTTCAGACCAGGTACATTTCTAATATACGTGAGAAGTTTTTGCTAAAACACAGCAAAACATAACCCGACCCAGAAATCGAACCCAAAATCTCATTACCAGACCCAAACATAAGCAAAACTTATAACTGAGTTAACCTATAAAAGGCTAGTCTATTATCACACAGGTAAACATTCGAATAATCCTAAAATAATATCACGAATATAGTACAGTCAACGTCAAAATTACTTAGTATTAAATCATTTTAAACCATTTTTACATTAAAATGTACCAATAGGTAAATTGGGTCACAATTTATTCATCACTTTATAAAAAAATTGCATTGTGACTTGGACTTAAACCGCGATCAGTCCCTTATAGGGAGAACACTCTAACCAACTGAATTACCTGGCGCCTAGATATTCGAAACCCACCGATGCAAGTCCCGTCCTGAAAGTTTACTTCTTCCGATCTAAAATCATAAGGAACAGTTTGCATACTAATTGCTTTAAATTTAATTAAATACTTTTGTCGTTGACTATACATCGAAACAAAGGATAATATCGATAGAAACATACCTACATAACGGATCCCTTTAATATTGAATTACTAATTTAAGGAGAACAGCGCCATATTGTATTGAACGATGATTATATTAGCAGCAGATAGTGTAGTTAGTAATAATACATAATATTAGTTTATTATATTCAAATTAGTCAACTAATTTCACTTTGCTATGAATACTCGTATAGCTCGTGTAATGCTATGAAATTTTGAAGCAAATTAATAAGCCATTTCTCGTTTTGATAATGTTGAAAGTTTAGGCCTAAGAACATAATTATTATGAATGGAATACGTGAAAGAGGATATGGAAAGTATCTGACTGAGGTGATGGCATCTGACAGGAACGACATACCTACTCTGTCGCTAATTTGATACCCGCTTATGAATATTGCATTGCTCTAGTTCTAGTTGCAGTACACAAAAATATATATTTATTTTTGTAACACATAGGTAGATGACAAATAAGCACACGGCCCACCTGAAGGAGAGGAATCTAAACATTTTAGAACTCGTAACATAATAGTTTAACTGTATAGAACATCATAGAATTTTCAATTATTATTTGAGATACAAATCTTGAACATGTGAGATTGACACCATCTGACTCCGACCACCATTCAGCATAATCAAACTCAGAAACAACCTCAGAAACAAAACTCAAAACACAGAAATCAGTAATACGTACTAATTATGTACTGCGTTCTATTACAGAGCTTGGCTAAAGTTTGAACTTTGTGTTCGTAACTGTCAAAAAATTTTATATGAAAGAATATTTTAGAAATTCCCTGAAAAAAATTGGAACGGATCTAGCGGATGCCGGGTTAGAATAAAAAAAGTTTTTTTTCCTTCTCGTACCTTAATTTTAAAATTTAAGTAAAGTTCATCAATATTATAGAACTTTGGCATTGTTCGATTTGCAAAAAATAACGATCATCAAACTTTATAAACCAATCTGTGGACGGGAAAATTCTTAAGACAATTTTTCGGGCCATAATAAAATTATGAAGGACACTTTAACGTGAAAGTTTTAATAACAGTTTAAAATAAGGATTCGCTTTTTGGAAATTGAGAACTTTGCCGCTGAAAACTAACACAGTATAGCGTCAAACCGCTAAACTATATAAGTTAAAATGAGGTTGGGTTGAGGTGTTAAAATTAATGAATATTTCTGACGATGATGATGATAAAAATATATAATTATGTAACATAGTAAACAAATATAATAAAAGCTAATAAATCAGGAAAATAAAATATTGCACGGCTAAGACCGAAGTCATAATAGATCAGTAAGTAGGTACTTATATTTTTTATGCGGTTAGATTTTAAATTATACCTAATAGTTAACGGGACATTTACCATGTTTGTTTATTTTATTGAGTATCATGAGATATGTACGTGGTAAATAATAATACCAATGATTTAAATGACCATATCAATCTAAAATCTTGTTTTTATTTATGTTCTTTCTTTCAGATATGCGTTGATCGACCCAATGTTTACGATCATGCGTCCGCATCGAAGCAAAACAGAAATGCAATCTGTTCCCAGGCTTGGTTGGTTACTCCGATGAATAACATTTTTACTCAATATAGCCTCGGGACATCGGAGAATGATGCCCGATAATTTATTATACTCACAGTGCCAAGAAAACTAGTTTTATTGCTGTGGAAACATTTTACTATAAAGCACAAATGTTATTTTTACGGAATAATGGTTCCGTCACACAAAAATATCAAAGGATTTTTTTTAATTATAATTATTGTTCCATAGGAAGTACCTACGCGCCTAGTCAATTGGACTGATGACCTGAAAAGGTAGCCTAGGTAAGACTAGATAGGCACAGAGGATCATATGATATGGCACACAATGGGAAAGGCGTATAGAACAGTTGCTTGTAATCCATTCTTTATTACTTTATTTAACCGACTGACTCAGTTCGATCTGTGTCAATGACAATTGAATTGAAAATCGATAATCAATACAATATGTCGATATCCACAGGTCGTAGGCTTCGTCGAACAAAATCCTTATGAATATAAACGAAACTCTGTATATATACCGTCTGTATACAGGGTTATTCTTAATTAACTGGCATCCTCCCAGGGGTAGGTAGCAGACATCATTAGTAGCTACGTTTGTTCGAAGACTTTCAATAAAACTGAACACATTACTTAATAATGAGATTTCAAGTTTTAATTGTAAGAACGTGACACTATTAAGTCTATGTTTCATTCATAAAACTAACATTGGTATGTAGGTAGATATATTCATTCGCTTTTGTTTTTTTAATGCGAAATGTGGGTGCTAGCACCTCTGCCTACCCCTTCGGGGATATAGGCGTGAGATTATGTTATGTTATGTTATTTGAAAAGTGGAATCAATGTATTTACAACAATTGAACTACTTAAAATAGTTGATTTATTTTTGTATGAAAGTAATAATTAACGAATTATAAAATGTCGTAGAACAAAAATTGTTAGTTATGATGTGTGCTAGGTAATTACAAATAACCCTGTATGCACATTATACAGAGTTTCGTTTAAATTGTCTAATGTGACCAAAATATTTTGTTTCGTTGTAAGTGGAGGGTAATTGCACTCATTGCTTCCCTTCCTGTATCCGCGTCTGGATTTAATATAGCAATCTTCAAGGAAATGAACTTTCTGCGTCGAATAAATAAATCAACGAATTAAGTAAACTGTTAACATAATGTCTTCCGCGCTGTTGCTGCTCATTACCCGTATTTAAACAAATTACTTTAATTAATTTTACTTACACTCACCTCCTTTCCTAATAAACGTGATTCAACGTAATTTGCATTAGCGTTATTTAACTTTATTTATTAACGAGATACATTAAAGGGTGTAGTATTGGTAAGACTAAGACTTACAATTTAAAGGTTATGGGTTTGGACCCCATCCTGTATACCTCCGGCTCAACGGAATCCACTCGTAACAAGTAATTTTTAGCTTAGAACTTCAATGGCGCGATTCAGGATCAGTAGTTTTGTAGTAGTTCAACTATATTGCGCTAGATGGCAGTAGGTACACGTGGCATTACCACCAGAAATATTATTTAATACTTACGTCTTTTTGCAAAGGTTGTTGTACAAATTTATTAAAAACAAATATTAAATCTTTTATGTGTAAAATGGCGGATACTGAACGCCAGAGATTGGCAGCATACCAATTGCGGTTCCGCGATTCTGTCATCATTCGCTCACTAGATTTACGATCTATGTAACATAGTTCGCGACATTTACCAGCAATAAGTTCCATCCATTTTTTTTATTACTTTGAATGCAAGTAATAAACGTCACTATTTGTTTTTAGACACGGTCCTATTAAAACTTTGGAAATATGATGTTCCATATCGAATGGGATGGCTCCTTTCAGAAGGTTTTAGGTAGGCTCGATAAATCGCAGCGGGCGCGGAGTGAAGCAAAATCATCGATAAAATCAATAATGCTTAAACCTTAGCAGTACCTATTCTATTGCTACTACCGAAGATACAATGAGTATTCCGACAAACTATTCCAATTAATTCCCTATCGTCAACAACACGTGCAGGCCTTAGATAGTACATACGGTGTAATGGATGGATACCAACCCAACGGTTCAGTTACTTTCTTTGCCATACGATAAATACCTGACATAGGTACATAAAAAACGTTTGTGTGTAACAAACGTTTTTTATGTACAATCCTGAGTTCTTTGAGCGGGGCGTGAAAAAACCTTCAAAGCTGGGACTGGAATGGTAGCCATTGGACTTCATATAAATACAGAGAACAGGGCCTCTGCTAAAGGCAAACCACTGTAATACCACTGACACTCTAAAAATGCTATTTAATTGTAGACTTTACCGTTATACATTTAAAGTCTAAAATCAAATGAAAAGAATTCATGAAACTTTTTCATTCGCTCTACAAAATATCATTTGACTTTAGACTTTAAGTTGATAATAATAAAGTCTAGGCTTGTCTTTAGCAGAATCGAGGCCCAGGTAAACGACCAACAGGATTCCAACTAAAATTGTTGCATTACAAAATCCTTAGTGACAGATACACAGTCGGTTCTCATTTTACTTTACGAAATATAGTGAAGTTGTAAATTTTTAACTTCATACGTTTCATGAGCTTGCAATTCTAAATTTCGCTAGTTTCAAACAGAAACAAATATCAGCATGTCGTACAGTCGCTTGTGAAACTTCTCATATAGAAAATAGCGTCTGATGTTTCTTTGTACGTTCTGTTACATACAAGGAAGTTTAAGCTTTCCAAAAGCTAAGTCCACTTAAGAATTCTCATAAGTTTAAAGTTAGTTAGAAAATTTTGTAGTGCCGGAATATTTACATGACAACATGTAATTTGTTTTCAAATTGCATACAAATGCAATTTGAAAACTTTCCTCTTTATAATATTGGGTAGTATAGATTTAATTTTGAGGCCGTCAAGCTGAGTGCCACCATTGTTATCGTGGTAGGTACGTGTATATAATGGTGACCCTCTTTCCTGAGACTTTACCTTCAGCTTACCAACAGGCGAAGTGAAGTCAAATTGACGTGTCCTATATAATAAAAAATGTAGTATATAGAAGCTTACCGAAACAAATATTTTCTGACAAGAATTTTTTATCCACAATAATAGGGATGAGGAAGATGGCTATTTTAGACAACAACGTACTTGACACCATAACACCATCGTTAACATAAACATGATGATATACGATATTGCTGTAGTACTCGTATGTGGTTGTAGAGAAACTAAGGATTCCTTGTCACAGCTGTGACCTCATACATGTAAAACATTAGGAAAATAAAAATATACATGATTAATATACAAAGGCGTGGCTGTAAGGATTTAAATCTTAGTTGTTTACTGTTCGTGAACCTAATGGGCTAGTACCGGACGGTATGTCATTGCTGTCTTGGAAAGTGGGTAGGCCCTTGGTGTCGGGGCCGTTTGGGGTTGAGATACTGGGGTCATGGGGTCTAAGTTCATGGTGATTTAATTGTTAGGACGCGCAGTAAATTTGTATCAATGACAATTTCTCCAACTAAAATCATTCAACTTAAAGGCAGCACCTAACTTCTTGTCTGTATATTGAAGTCGTTACTTGTATTACATTAGATAACTACCTACCTCTATTTAGAAGATTATTCAGTCTGACAAAATTTGTCAGAGATAATGACAGGGCTTATATTAGGCTGCGTTAAATAAAATGATTCCTTGGCAAGTAAAATTATTCACCGTCAGTGACGTAAGCTTATTATGACAAAACTGTTCTGAAATCTACGCTGAACAAAAGACAAGATAATCTCGCCAATACAAAAGACAAGTTAGTTCTCACAACGAGATTATGACTCAAGCACTTACTCTCAGCTGATGTGCTTGAAAATTAAAGCTATTTTTTTCTAGACTATTATAAAATTGTAAAGAAGCTATGTGTATCAAGTGAGGTGAAGTCATTTTGACGTGCCCTATATAAAAAATACTCATTTTTTAACCTTTTTTACCAACTCAGTTGGGATCGGCTTTCCAGTCTAAATGTGATGCGGCTGAACTTCGATATTTTCCGTGGAGCGACTGCCATCTGACTTCCACAACCAATGGTCATTATGATCAATGGCGATATCGAAGTTCCAAGTTAGACTGGTTGGACTTTTGTGGGCTCCAACTAACTGTAACGGCTGCCATAGATGTTTGTATGGCAACCGGGACAGACGGCTTAACGTGCTCTCCGAGGCACTAATAAACCTGCGATAAATACACACATAACTTCGAAAAGCATCGAAAAGTCATTGGTGTGTGCCATGGTGAACCTGGGATCGAACCCGAGACCTCGTCTCAGCAGTCCATTACCCAAACCACTAGGCTACCACTAGACATATATAAAAAAATACTATATTATTATCTTAATATAATTAAAATTGACCAATACCAGTCGGTGACGGTGTGGAGGAAATCCGTGAATAAATTAATTCAATTTGATATTTAAAACAACAAAATTACAAGTTTAATTATCAATTTAACTTATAAAATCATATCATTAAAAATTAAATACAACATAATTTCGCTTTAACATTATCTTGCCTTTTGTTTTGGAAGGGTTTTCGCCTCAAGAAACTGTAGCAATCCTACCTCACTCCTCTGTCCATTCCACCATGGAATGTGACAGGCTTGATAATAACTTGGGAACAGTTTGCGAATGATAAACTTCCGTCACGTTAGGCGAATAATTTTACTCTAACCTTGTAACCGTTTAAAGCGACTCGAAAAAACTACTTGCTAATACCCGCGGCTCCGCCCGAAGTAGTTAGTTATCGTTTTTAGTCATATCTCTGGTCCCACTTAACCAATTTGCAATCAGACGGCAAATTTTAAGTCTGACCAAATCCTTTTTAATAGAAAAACCGCATTAAAATTCTTTCAGTAGTTTTTACGTCCATCGCGAATTAACAGACAGGACAGAAGAATTAAAAAAATGGGGAGAGGATTGTTCATTTAATGACCCACGTGTCCCTCTGGACCAGAGGACACAGTGGGGAGCGGCCGCCTGTCACCATACACCCTACGGCGAAGTGGTGCTCGCCGCTGAAACCCCCCCCCCCCCCTCCCCTTTTGGAAGGTCGAGGAGGCCATCTTAAAACCGTAGATGGCCCGGGGTCAGCTGGGGTGCAAGGGATATGCCTATTGGGTAACCTTACACCCCGGTAATTAAGACCCGATACGGCGTGCGGTTTTAGTCAGTTCGATCCCGACATAACCACCCCCGATGACCGACGGGGGTGGTATCCATGGGGATTTCCACACGATAAAAAAACGTTATAGCTTTCCGGAAACACAGACTCAGGCAGGCACTCCTTACCTGTTACGTTGAATGTTATTAAAATTTCGTAAATATCAGAATCCGTAATATTCGCCGCATTGTGGTCTGACTTATCAGCAGTTAGTAGTTTATTTGTGGTGAATGTTTTGGGCCGGCTTTGACTTAGTTCAGTTCAAATAATCTCTTAGGATTATTAATCAAAGTTTCATAAACTTAGCTTTTGAATTCGATCTTACTTCGCATAGAAACTGACTGAGGGCTTTGTATGATATTATGAGATAAACAAAAATTTAATTAACTATAACTTTCAACTGTTATTAATGGTACTATTTAATTGAAATACCTTAAATATTTTAAAAGGTGGAAATTTAATGGCACAAATTTGCCACAAAATTCGGCCGGGTAGGCACCACCATGCGCGATTGCGAAAAATCCTCTATAGTAATCCAATCTCGGTTGGATTGCGTTCAGGGTTCAGCAAGTGCAAAGCCGGGCAGAGGGGGATTGTGATCGCAGCACTAGTGGGACCGGTGGGTGTCACGCGGTGCTGCGATGACAATCCTCTATTGATGAGGCCGTCAAGCTGAGTGCCACCATTGTTAACATGGTACGTGTATGTAATGGTGACCCTCTTTCCTGAAACTTTACCTTTAGCTTACCATCAGGCGAGGTGAAGTCAAATTGACGTGTCCTATATATAAAAAAAATACCGAAAATCTTTGAACGTGCATCTTTGCCTATGAACGTATTCAACACCAAGGGTGTCACTCACGCACTGGGAGATTCACTCACGTTTTCGGATGGGAGATTCTACCTCTTCAAAATAACGATAATGATCATTATAAATCAAGAATATTGAACATCATTGGTTAACTTTCTGATGGTGGAACCACACTTCGCTATTTACTATTCGCCTTTATTCACGTGTAGGTATAAAACGAAATGGGCAAGACCCATTCACGTATATTTGCTTTATTCGCACGAATATTAGCCTTAGGCGCTCTTATATGACGAATTGTGAAGGGTTTATTCGTCGAATACATTATAGGCGAATAGTGAAATGTAGTTCCGCATTGAAAGAAAATCCAGAGTCCGGGGTCCCGTTTCCTATTTTCGCTTCGCAGAGTCTTAGGTATCCATGGTATTGAGACCATTATCCAAGAAATCATTATCTGCGGTGTCAAGTCAGTCAGCGCTTCTTGAGTCCAGCAAAGGCCCTAGCGAAACTACCGCTACCTTTATATTTCAAAACTGTACCTTGTCAACTACAGTACTACCATCACAATTTTATTTTTTGCTATTCTTACAACGCAAAAATGGCTGTACAATTAACAAACGTTGCTGACGTAGTATCAAATTGCACACAATTTACAGAAAAATATTAGGTATTTGGATACTTTATTTCCTTAAAGTCAACATTTTTTGTGCCCGGCGAGAGAAAAATCCTCAATTTATACTCTCAAACATTCACTACGCAAAGTTACTAAACAAATACAGCTTCACAATTCCGCGATTTCATTGAAATTTGTGTTTGCAGAACGGTAGGTAGCTAATCAGTTATAGATGACGTGTTTTGTTTTCATGGATGTGTTTCATTTAGGTACATTTGAGCCAAGCGTAGATAGAACACGATGTAAACGTGTTTGTGCTTAGTTGAAACACATTTTTGTTTAAAATCATTAGTGTAAATATTTGAATGAAATTTTAAAGCAATTGCATGCTAACTATTCCTAATGATTTTTTGATTGGAAAAAATGATCATCCAGGACGGGACTTGACAGACAGAAAATCATTGGGAATAGTTAGTATGCAATTGCTTTTTTCATTCAATTAATCGGGCGGAGAATCTAAAAATAATGTTTAAAAGCAATTGCAATATTGTTTATTGTTTCCGTAATTCGCGCCCTAAGCCGTAGAATATATTGGAAAAGTTCGAGCATCTAGAATGGGTCCAAGTAGCTTAGTTGGTCAGAGCATTCCCCCTGTAAGGGACTGGTCACGGGTTCAAGTCCTGGATGATCACTTTTTCCGATCAGAAAATCATTAGTGTAAATAATTTTAGGGTTTTCAGAAATGAAATATGAAGGAAGAGAGAAATGTTGATTAATTCTGAATGGTTCTGAAGTGGTCTCCTGAAAATTGGCACCCTGTACCCAATTCCTCCCCTCAAATATTTGCGGTTGCGTAATTGGTTGAGTAGAACCGGAAATAAAACCAAAAGTCGCAATAATCGACATTCACGCAGACGTATCCGTAGGTATTAGCTAGTGTATTTATATAAATGCAATATTAATTTATAAGTTTGTCTGCGTGTTTTAATTTGTTATGGAGCCGAGGATCCGCTATCTCGTATTCATCTTATTTATATAGCATTTAATACTTTTCCTTTTTTTTCTCTCTCTGAACCTTTTTCCCAACTCAGTTGGGGTCGGCTTTCCAGTCTAACTGTGATGCGGCTGAACTTCGATATTTTCCGTGGAGCGACTGCCATCTGACCCCCATAACCAATGGTCCTTATGACCAATGGCGATATCGAAGTTCCAAGTTAGATTGGTTGGACTTTTGTGGGCTCCAACTACCCGTAACGACTGCCATAGATGTTTGTATGGCAACCGGGACCGACGGCTCTAACGTGCTCTCCGAGGCACTAATAAACCTGCGATAAATAGCATTTAATACTATTGCACTCAATACTTAATATACTAAAGATATAATTAATACCCTGGAAATTAGAGTAGAATATCTTTATGGTCATAAATATTCACGCTTGATTACGATGCTCAAGAGAGCGATTTTAATGTCTATTAAAACGCGACGGTTTTATATTACAAGCAATTTGGGTCCTAATGCAAAAGCTATCATGTTATTAAACGTACCTTTAAAAATTCTACAGAATTTTTCATCTAACCACGGTGAAACCAAAAGCAGGGTTATGTATTTGGCACGGTATGTATAGTGAGAATGCGGTTAAGACATCGACCGGACGCTCGATTTTCAAAACGTGTGGTTTCATTTCGATTAGTAAGAAAAACGTATGAAACCTTCGGTATGCAGTATGATCAGTTCTGTGAGTATGATATGTCAAAACGAAATCTACCTACGTTTTCGTGACGTTATCAAACCTTTTTAACTCAAAGTTTGATTTCTAAGGCCGCTTATTCTGATTGACCAACTACGTGCGTTTTAATTAGTCGACACATTTAATTTGGTTTAGTTTTACACCGGTTCTTTCTTCTATGTTAACCAATTGAAATGCTATGACTTCTCACGTTTCGATTGTGATTAGAATTCCTTCCTCCTTTAGTCCCGGGGCCTTTAAGCAAGGCGTGAAAAAGCATTTGATGAGGCCGTCAAGCTGAGGGCCGCCACTGTAGCACTACCGGTATATGTGGTGGTGACCCCAGTCCTGAGACTTTGCCTTTATCTTACCATCAGGCGAGGTAAAGTCATTGTGACGTGTCCTATATAAAAGAAAAGAATAATGCCCCAGGATGGGATCAACCCCGTGGCGTTAAGAGCACTAGTATATCATATTTAGCATTCAAGAGACTTGGCTGTTTCTCTTAAACCGCACCATTTTAAAGCCTGATACAGCATATTACCTAATGTTTTTGAAGTGAAAACTTCTTTAGCGGCGCTGAGCACTTTTTTTTGTATGGGTAAAAACTTTCAAACTCGCGTCAGGGTCACGTGATGCTGATCGAAAAAGCGTAAGATCGAGGGGAAGGGAGAGGAACTAGTATCTCCCACTCTTTCTACCGTGCCTGAGTGTGCTGCTCTGTTTAGGCGGCACAGGGCGCTTGCGCGAATGACCGTGTGTGTTTATGTACAGCGTCCCACGCGTATCCAAGGATGGTGACAGCTGATTGCTTGACTGTTGTGTAGTAAATACACTGTTGTGTATTCGTAAATGTGAATAAATAACAACATATAAATTGTCATATTTGTGTACGATAGCGCAATAAATAAACATTGTATTCTACCTCATAAATGATAGTACTTTTATACTTATAATTAAACACAACGTTAATATTGAAGTTTTCACTTCTGCCGGCACTCCCGGAGTGCTATTTTTTTTTTAGATAATTCGCGACAGCTCTTACTCAAGGTGATTTTGTCTTACCCTAACTCGAATTAACGGTACGAGGAACATAGGCCGTAATGTTCGGTGAGCCTTATCAACGAATTTTATGATCTGTGTCATTATGCAAGGTAGTTAATTTTCAAAATGTGACCTGAGTTAGATCTTCATTTTAAAGATTCGAGTCGTGTCTCCAAGTCACACTTCCTTGAATAAATTAAGATGATCCATGTGTAAAGCTTAGTTACTTATTTATTTTGTCCAACTAAATGGATAGTGAACGGGGAAATTAAATTATGTTTACTTGTACTATAAGGAATTTTATTTCCTCGTGTCATAGCAGTAGAACCACGGGTAGACCACCCTGAAAATCAAGACTCAGTTCTAAGAGACTTAGGACAAAGAGAAATATGTGTTCAAATTAGATTTTATTTTTGGCACATGTGAGCAGACAAGCCGTAGCCGGAGGAGAGCTACTTCGCAGAAACGCTGACCAAATTGATGAGGTATTGAAAAAAGGGCAGGTCAAAAACACTCGAAACCGATGGTCATACATAAAAGGTTTAATGACAGTAGAGAAAGTTCGTGACAGAAGCAGATGGCGGTCTGTTCTCTCTGCCTACCTCAGAGAGAAAAAGGCGTAAGCATATATATGTAAGTATCGAATTACCTACTTATGAACTGTCAATTTCAACAATATTTTTCAATATTTGCGACGCTGTATAAACCATAAAGTATTGTGATAAGTGAACCTTTTAAGCTCCTCACTTACACAACACGAGTCCCAAGGGTGCCATAGAGTGTCGCGTAAGAGCTATGAAGTGACTTGTACGTAAAGGGTAAGAGATCTTAGAATACATAAAAATATATTGGCGTTTATACATATTAAACGCCATACAATACATATTGTGCTATGAAATGTTTTCACGTTTGAGACTACAATATAATATAATATATTGTAGTTATTGTACATTGTATGTATATAATATATTGTAGTAGTATTGTATTTATAATATTATTATAAACAATAACAGGTTTTTAATTTTTAATTGACTACATGCAGTGGTTAACATCTATACAAAAAAAATAGAATATCTTTTGGTAATAATCAAAATAACCGCTTTTTATTAAGTGCATTTGGATAAATACACGTACACATACCAAAACAACATTTTTTATAATTTTTGTTGTCTGTTGGTTCCAGCTAATCTCCGAAACGGCTGGATCGATTTTGACGAAACTTTCACTGGCAGATAGCTGATGTAACAACGAGTAACTTAGGCTAAAACGATTTAGGGTTCGGAGTAAAAAACTAAAACCTTAAAAATCTAGAACAACGCAGACTAAACCGTGGGCACAGCTAATTGTACGTTTATGTGTGTCTATGGTATGTCTCTCAATAAGCCTCAATACATTTGCACAGAATTCTTTCAAAATACCATATAGGTATATGCTGCTAAATATGCCTGGCAGTATGCATGATAAAATTTCTGAATGTAATTAGAGAACGAAGCATTGGAATTTTCTATTTATGAGTCGCGTGTCGGGTGCGCAGAAATATGCAATAACGTGTTTTACTTGTGGAAACATAGCACGTTTTATAGGTAACGTGATATTTATAGCTATTATTTAAATAATGGCTTCATTTTTTATTGTTTTAGTTGTCAAAGTCTGTAAGTGTTTATAAATAAAGGGTGTTTCAACTGGACGTGAATAGCCAAATCTGAAACTATGAGGAATACCGAAAAATGCTCAATGGAGGGATTTGATTTTTTTTAAATCCCTGCAATATATTCTACGGTTTAGGGATCATTGGGAATTGTTAGCATGCAATTGCTTTAAAATTTCATTGAACCTAAACTCTTCGTTGAAGTCGATAGTTTCACAATTTTTCCATTTTATTGTGCAATATTTCCAAATGAATTGAAATAAACAATGTAAATTTTCATTAATGTCACTTTTCATGTTTACCGTAAACGAAAGCCGGCTGGTATTCCACAGAATAAGGTTAAATGTTGTTGGACTTCGAAACATTTCAAGGTTTTGGGATTATTGTGGCTTTTAGATGCGTTAAATAATTGCTCGTGTGGGATTTGGACATTGTCTGCGAGCAATTATCACTGTTCCGAAAGGCAAATAGTTAAGAGTTTTACTCACATAATGTACTAGAAAGTTCCATGGGTTCGAAGCTATAGTTTAGGATTGTTCATTTAGGTATGAGTTCACACGTTTTGTAAAGTGTTGAATCTTACTATCCTACTTCCTATTCTACCATTTTAGTAACTTACTATTTTATCCTACTGCCAACTAATATTATAGACATGAAAGTTTGTGAAGATATTTAGATATCTATTACTTAATTATGCTGAAGCGGCTGAACGGATCTGGCTGGAATTTGGTACAGGCATAACGTAAAGTCTGGAATAGTATAAAGGCTTCTTTTATTTATTTATTTTCAAAATAGTGCAACGTAATTACATCTTTTTGACGTCAAAAACACTTAATACTACTTAAGTTTACCATTTATACCATATACGTCTTATCCCTGGAATAGGTTCCCATGGGTCCCAAAAACGAGATCAGCACTTCACAATATTCAGTATTGACTAATTCTATTTCCAAATAATTTTGATGCAGATTCCAAGACAGTTTAATTTTTCCTAGGACTTTTCAAGTATCAATACTCGGTGTGTTCTTGGGTCAGTTCTGTTGCTCCTAGTGTACAGAAGCTACAGTAATGGTAATGAGGGTGTGATTAGTCTCGAAAAATGGGATCCCATCTAAAAAAAGAAAATACCTTCACTCGATGAGTAACATTCGTGTGCTTAAACTTTCGAAAATATCATGAAAATGTCAGATAAGAGTCAATGACACTGAATTTTAAGATTATCAACGTATATTCAAACATAATGGAACATATAACGTTACCATAACGTTACTCATGTGTTTCATTAATAATTGCCATAGGGTTGTTGACGTAAATCATTAACAAGGTGTGAGAGCGCGGAATACGTAATGATTGCGTGATGTTAATTGGATACTTTTGTCAGCCCTCTCCCTCAGGTTTTCAGAAGTATATTTTTTTAAAGTTGTTGAAAATTGATACTTTTACCGACAGCAATTATGCTTGCATCTTTTATTAAATATAACAATTAAAATAAGGAACAACAATGTAGACAATCATTAACTAAAAAAACTACTTCAACGAACCAAACTGAAATGGGACCACACATAAAACGCCAGCTATCAGATAAAAAAGAATCATCAAAATCGCCTCCTAAAACACACCTCCTCCAGTTTTGAAGTCGGCAAAAATACCATCAAAATCAACAGTGATCACGTTATCCATTATCAATATCCATAGATATATACATAATACGTGATTTCCATTTCTATTGAATCATTTGCATTGGAAAAACGTTTTTATACGATAAAATTAATTTTCCTTTACATTTCACGAACGACATCTAATGGCGACCGAGTCATGATTTGAATGAATTTCAAAATTTAAATTGAGCTTTGGGCGAATTAGATTGGATTTGGTTGAGGATAAACGTATAGATTTGTAAGGGAAGATGGGTTGGCTGCTTGTCTCCGATCCCTTTGTTTAACTGAAGTAATAACTTTATGGACCCCTACGACTCTCTTGGATTAGACAGATTGCGAGCAGTTTCCTATATTCCTGAGATTTTAATTTGATTCTAGGTAGGTATATGCCGAAAAAAATATTTCACCCTCGTAATTCTAGCAAAAGGAGCCCACAAAAGTTCAACCAGCTAACTTGGAACTTCAATATCGCCATTGCTCATAATGACCATTGGTTGTGGAGGTCAGATGGCAGTCGCTCCACAGAAAATATCGAAGTTCAGCCGCATCACAGTTAGACTGGAAAGCCGACCCCAACTGAGTTGGGAAAATGGTTCAGATAATGATGAATTTTATTCATTCTAGCAAAAGGAGCTTATATTTTAGCGATATGCATGTCAAAAAAATCCTTAAAAGTCCGATAACTGGTCTAACTATAGGACTTCGATATCGCCAATGGATTGTGAAGGTTAGATAACAGTCGTTTCACGGAAAATATCGAAGTATGCCACTTCGTAGTTAGACTGAACTTGAGAAAAATCTTTGAGGATGATGAGAGACAAGGAGATTGAAAATCATATCATTGTAACCAGGAGACGGCTTGCAGCTTATATTGATTTTACGGCAACTGCAGTTAACCTCAAAATGGATAGCCTGCGCAATAAGCCTTGCCTACTAAACAGTAGATATGTTGCAGTCGAAACTCTTAACCAGTCAAAAGTACTTTTAACTAGCAAAATTAGTCAAAAGTACTTTTAACCATAAGCTTTTTATTCAGTTAAAAGTACTTTTGACTGGTTACGAGTTTTGTCAGCAAGCTTACGGTTTAAAGTACTTTTGACTGATTTTGCTAGTTAAAAGTACTTTTGACTGGTTAAGAGTTTTGACTGCAACAGATATACCAGCTAGCAGGGTTTGGGCCCTTTAGATATTGGTAGACACAGTACAACCCGTCAACGGGTACAATGAACTCTGTGTATAATTTTATTCGTATTGTCTTCCATAAACAGCAATCTACATAGCGGTACATACTTAATACTCTATTTAAGTACTTATTAATATTCTAAACCCTTGTTTAACTTAATAAAGGTAAGCGCCTTAACACGGCGCTTATGTCAGCAAAAACTTTGGCAAACAATTAAAGTCTGTCAGTCAGTAATTAACTTATGGTTAATAATAAATTGCTTAATTCCAAGAGCGGTTTACGTTCAACTTATTATATTACGTACAAATTATTTTCTGATCTTAGTACCTACCTAAGTATAATTATATATTAAGATAATTCTAACTAATACTTATTACCTACTTTTTTCAATTTCAATTTTCAATTTCAATTTAACTAATACTTATTATTATTAATTACCTAATTAACTAACACACAAGAGGAAGATAAATAATTAAATTTTTGTTAATTATTATACACTAGCTGTCACTGCAGTTCCCGCAACCCATGGGTATCTATTCTAGGGATAAAAGTAGTGTATATTTTTTCCAGACTGTAATTTTGATCCCTCTGCCAAATTTTATTTAGATTCGTTTAGCCGTTTGAGGTGATTGAGTGATCCAAACATCTAAATATCTTCAAAAACTTTCATATTTATAATATTAAAATGGTTCACAAACGATTTTAGGCACTTTTTGTAGGGCAACTTCCTTGACTGGGGTACTTCATCATCTTAACATATTTTCTGGTTGTAACTAAGGCTTTTAATTCGAAGTCTAGGGTCCGGCTTTCCTCTTAAGATTGGAAAATCATATACGGCAGTCGTAGCTATGAAATCCAGGAGACATTATTCAGAACTCTACCAGGCCAAGCCCACAACGGGCGCAGGCGCTTCAGGTGTCGGAGGTCACTAAACGACCTTCATCCTGCATGAGCGCAGGCCTGGGGGTAACGGGTGAAGCCGCCTGTCACCCTAGCAGAAACAGGCCACGGAAAAAAAGGGCCCGGCTATCCCCTCAAGGTTGGAAGATCACATGGCAGTACATGGCATACAAACCAAATCACAATGAGGAACAGGAGAGTCCACTTCAAAATGTTGCTGGGAGCTACTCCAGAAAAATACAATAACGGAATCTAAAATAAACTGTAGCTGCATTTAAACCGGACTTAAATTAATGCAGACAAATGGAGGTATAAAATTGCCATTGGAGTTTTATTATGTATTCAAGCGCAGTCCCCAAGTAAAACGCTGGTGAAAGCAGTCGAGTTAAAAGTATTTACTTGTCGGAGTGACGGTCAAATTGAGTGTCATTCTAAGGCGGACTTTTCCTTTGGCCGTTCGTTGTATACACACTCAAAATAAATCACATAAATACGAATTAGCTGGTACGTTTGTACGTTACTGGATGAGATTCCCCGATCAAACATTTTATAGTAGTGGTCAATAAAATGTTTGATCATGTTTGAGCATTTAGATTTTCATGGATGAGACCATTTTTTGTGTGGAAGTAATTCTTTTTCTAAATTTAAAGTAGCCTATGTTATGCCTTACTTTACTATTACCTACCAACTAACTCAGTTGGACAAGTTCTAGATATTCGAGATTATTTAATAATATTATGGCTTGAGGTACCGTGGTAGCCTTCTACCGTAATTCTTGCAACTTACGAAAAGAAATACTGGTGTCATTCATTTTTAAACATTGTTCTTGAAACACGCAGTAAAGCATCCCGAGACCCGGGACCCATCCCGTACTGTATGTGCACTTTTTCCGGCCTGAATCATTTAACATATTATTATTTTTACTTCGAAGCTTATCGTTTAATTCAATCTGAAGCTATAGATACTTACTACGTGCTGTCTGTTCCTTTTTTTTGAGATAAATATGTATTACAAAGAGTTGATTTGCATTTGAGCATCCTCCACAGGGGGGCTTGAGCTACTTATTATATACTCTTCAAGATTTCATGACAAAAAACAGTATTATTTTTTTTTCCTTTCTGTAAATTAGCTGTTGTTTTTATAAATATAACTTCCAGGTAATATTTGCAATATAAGTTGACTTTACTGACTAGTAGCTACTTATCTACTAGTTCTAAAGGTATTCTGCCCTTCCTAAGTCCATACAAGTAGGTAGTGTGCGCGTCAGCTGATCAATGTTATCGCCCGTGAATTATGTAAACGAAGTCCTAATATTCGATGCACTAGTGAATTTGTGATGGCTATAAGAAGCTATAGCTCCCTTGTGAAGGATACTCAAATGCAAATCATTCTCTGAACCTTTTTCCCAACTCAGTTGGGGTCGGCTTTCCAGTCTAACTGTGATGCGGCTGAACTTCGATATTTTCCGTGGAGCGACTGCCATCTGACCTCCACAACCAATGGTCATTATAACCAATGGCGATATTGAAATTCCAAGTTAGACTGGTTGGACTTTTGTGGGCTCCAACTACCCGTAACGACTGCTATAGATGTTTGTATGGCAACCGGGACCGACGGCTTAACGTGCTCTCTGAGGCACTAATAAACCTGCGAACAAATACACACATAACTTCGAAAAGCATCGAAAAGTCATTGTAGTGTGTCATGGTGAACCTGGGATCGAACCTGAGACCTCGTCTCAGCAGTCCATTACCCAAACCACTAGGCTACCGCGGTTTTACTCGAATGCAAATCAACACGTTCTGTATGTGTGCTATCTCAAATCTCGACCTAAATTATGTGTGATCTTGGCGACAACGTAATGAAGGCTTTTAATACCACGGTAATGTTTGCCTCGCACTCCGAGCTTCCCTGATTACGTTCCCCCGCTGTCAATTTTATTAGGGCTGCTAATATGAAGAAAATACATACGAAACAAGTATTAAAAGAAGGGGTTTAAAAGGTCTTTGCAGAGTCGGCAGCGTGAGTGTGACGCCCCTGGTGTGGCACACATCCGTAGGCTACGGTAACCGCTTCCCACATGGTGTGCCATGTGCTTGTCTGCCACCTAAGTGGTATAAAAAAATGTGCTGACGTGATGTAACTTGATTATTTCAATACTCTTAGAGTCGGTTCTCAAAAGACTAAGCGAAGGTTCGTAGATAGTAGGTTAACACATGCAAGGGTAAGCAGTACTAGCCAGTCAATCTTGGGATGTGTGACCATCTGACCATGCTTAACACATCGAGATCACTCCGTGCCTCGGAGAGCACGTTAAGCCGTCAGTCTCGGTTGCCGACGACTGAGATTTTAATCAAAATAGGATACTTTTGAACGGCCTTATGAACGAGAGTTCCCAAGTTCACATCCTGACCATTACACTACCGACGTGATCGATCTCCTGATACAAGCAATTTTGGATACAATGGATGGGTTTTGGGAGAATATTATTACTTAATTTAATAACAAGAAAATTCGTTTTTGAAAGAAACTGCTCACAATTTGAATGAAATAATAGTAGCGTAAATAGCCAATATTGAATTTTAATTAATTAGGTCTTATTTAGAGACAGAGCTACGAATCAAAAGCAAAATTTGTATACTATAAGGAACCTTCGCGATATTATAATAAAGACGGTATCACAACATCGGGTAATTAACTTTGATTGACTTCGTAATCAGTAATTGGATAAATTGTTAACTTTCAGAACGTAAATTTTGTATAGAATTTCGCTGTTTATAAATTAAATTACTTTGTAAAAATAATTTTAATTAAGTTAAGTAATAATGAGGTCTAGGCTGTTGACGTCAATGGTTGGCTTATAATCAGGCGAGGTGAAGTCATATTGACGTGAAAAAAAAATAAAAAAAATCTTACCAACTATGGAACTAGGAGTGATGTTACAATCATTAAGCATTGTTATAATATTACTCCGCTAAGACAGCTTAAGGCTGGTATTCGAAAACGATAAATTCAGTCATGGACCTATATTTGAGATTAATTTTAAATACAGCGAGCGGTTTTAGTCGGTAAGAGTCCGACATAACCTCCCCCATTGGCTGCGGGGGAGGTATCCATGAGGATTTCCGTACGGAAAAAAAAAGCTTGTATTTTAGAACTAATTTAACGAACAAATTACGTGAACGTAAATCACCTGAGCGTTCATAAAATCTCTACTCAAGCTTAGTTCCAAAATATAATCTAGGTACACTTAAACCCAGTTTCAAATTGAGAATCATAACTGAGTATCGTTCTAAAACGGGCCTTAATTGAATAAATTCAAAGTAGCAAGGCGAAACGTTAAACATTATTTATCTGACGAAATGTTTCAATATTTAGAAATGTTGTTAAAATTAAGTCATCGTCTAATCAAGAGCGCCACTGAATTAATTGTAACCTATAATAAACACCTGCTCGGAGACGGAATTAAGGAAATTATTTTGAATATCAATTAGAAATGAACTCAGTAATCTTATTTATTTATTTATTTATTTCATTTGCAAATGCAGGTAGAGGGTTGGTACATAGAGAATCTTTTCATCTGTATTCCAATTAACAGATCGGTAACTGTAGAATGTCTTTTTGTATTGAATTTATCTTATACTAGCTTATGCCCACGACTCCGCACGCGTCGAAGTCAGTTTTGTTGGACGTATAAACTAGTGAAAGGATTTTGATGTGGTTTTTCTTATTAAAAAGGTTTTATCAGACTTAAAAATTTCCATACATTTGATTGCAATTGGTTGAGTAGGAAATATGACCAAAAGTTGCGATAGCCGACATTCCCGCGTGTGGAGCCGCCGGCCTCGAATAGTTTAATATATAAAGGTAATAATTGTGGACAATGCCCAACTATTTAAAATATATTCTATGAATAAACATCCTGATCCTCTGGAATTGAAGGCAAAAATAGCTCGTGGAAGAAGAATAATGGAATCGCCGCACGTGCCAACGCAAATGTGCGAAAGTTTTGACGTCCAACTACCGCCGAGTGTCCGTTGTCCCCCGGGACGTTCGCCCTGTTTGTTTACTTAACAACACAACCAATAATGAGATTTTGTCATAAAACGTATTCTGCATACAAATAAGAACATTATTTGTATTCAATAAAATTGTTGTGCTATAATTTTTATTAGATTAACTTTGGGGCTGTAACTTAAAACTTATAATTCGACTATTCTGGTAACGAACTATATACAAATCGTAAGTTGATTACAATAGTGACGAGGTAGTTATGTGAGTTAGATAAGGAGAAAAATATTAGAGAGAAACCATAATTACGAAATTGACGACCTCTGTAACTAAATTATATAGGCTCGGCCAGGGTCGGCATACGTCCATAGGCCACGGTGACCACTTCCCATCAGGTAGGCCGTGTGCTTGTCTGCCACTTACGTGGTATAAAAAAAGCTATTCTTGTTCTGAGATGCTGTCGTCTGCGGCCAATAGCAGCCAAGAACAGAATACTAGGGTAACAGAGGCCGCCTGTGATACTAGCGACACCAATAAGCGCGGTAACATTATACATACCCCATCAGCGTTCTAGGAGTCGAGGGGACATCTTAAATGGATGGTCCAAGGTAGTTGGAGTGCGAAGGAAATGCCTTTTTGGTAACCTTACACCCGGTAATTGACACCCAAAACGGCATGCAGTTTTAGTCGGTTGGATTCCGACATAACCACCCCAATGGCCGATGGTAGTGTCCGCGAGGATTTCCGCACGGTAAAAAGGCTATTCATGTTTTATCACTCCTTATGCTGTCACATAACTATACCTATAAGAGTTCCAATTAGTGAACGATAGTTCTAGTACTACTGACGTCACAAGCGTCTATGAACCACATAAGCTGCTTACCTTCAAGCGAGTCAGTCGTTTGAGGCCCTTATTAACCGACAACAAAGGCTCAAAAAAAAACCAACTCGGATAAAATAAATCCATCCAACTAGTATGTACGCAATCGGCTGTAACTAAGAACGTCTTTACAAACCAGAGGGTCAATTCTTTTAATATAAAAGTTCAAAATTCAGTTCCGATGTCAACTCAATCTCACGAATGTCAAAAAGTATTCTTGTATATACCAAAATTATTAACATCCAATTTAATAACGTAATTGGGACTGTAATTTGACCAGTAGTTGAAAAAATAGCAAGTACGTAACCGCCCCTGCTGGCCGTGGGGGTGGTATTCGTGGGGATTTCCACACAAAAAAAGAAGAAAAAAAGTTATTAGGCAAGGACTAACACTTTGCAAATTAAAAGGTATTGTAATGCGAATGATACGTAATTCGTATTTTCTTTCCTTTTTAGGTACGTGTCAAGTTTGTAATTTATTAGATCGAGAAGAGATCGGAACTGAATTTCAAACATATTTTATTACGAGAATTGATCCTCAGATATTGCGAAGCCCAGCCGAGCCTTAAGTAACATGACCATTATACGACATAATTGAGGGATGCACGGGACACTGATAATTCTTTTTAAGGGAGGAACGGAAAAGGGATAAAAGGGAGAATGCGGGTTGAGACACACACGGCGTTATTATTTTTCATTCTTTGTAACCGTGACCCATTGCTGAAAGCCGGAAAAGGGTATTCTTGTGCTATGGTAACTTAAATTGTATTTTTAAACGTATTTCACATACTTGAAACAGATATATATAGCCGCAATATTGTAGGTTGTAGGCTTATATTCTTTTATTAGCTGATGCCCGCAGCTTCGCCCGTGTGGAGGTTAGTTATCATTGTTTGGTCATATCTCCGGATTTACCAATTCATTTGCCAGCAAACGGCAAATTTCAAGACTGGCTTAGATCTTTCTGATAAAATAACGCAGCAGAATCCATTCCCTAGTTTTGACCGCAATTGCCAACAAACAAACAGACAAGAATTCCAAAAAAAATATTTTGGTGTTCAGAATCGTGCAATAACAGAAGCAAACATTTTTTTTTTAATATCATCAATAGAATTTTTATAATAGTATAGATAAATTCCTTAATGTTTATTTTCGATGTCTACCCATCCATGCAGTAACTAGTAAATTGCAACACAACTCTGTCGTAAGCACTAAAAAACACCGAGAAGCACTCAACGGAGCCCAAATCAAATATGTAGGTACTGCAGGAATACGCTCCCGATGAGTTGTCGGAAAGCAAACACTTCAAAAGTACTGCGAGCCAAAGCTTTTACTTTATTGGTACTCGATTTAGTATTCAAATAGGAAACAGTTTTACACATTTCTTTGATAAAATTGTCATATATTATGTTTGTACAAGGTAAATCTGAGTTGGATGCAAATATGCAAGAACAGGACAACTCGCAAAAAAAGTTTTTGTGTAAACCCTTTCTACTTGACTATGATTTTGTATCTTTCCAAAATGGTCGTGTTCGCTTAGGCGCAGTAACTGCTACATCGCCGCCTCTGTTTTACTACATAGTGTAGTACAAGAAATGTTGCAATTGAAACTACAACAATGGTTTAGTCATTTCGGTTTCATAGTGGAGGTGTGCTATTGGCATTAATCTAAGAAACGTTCATAAAATGCAGCCCTATTCTGTATCTATCTATATTAATTCAACAAATTGGCACTGAGCCTACCTGATGGCAAGTGAATATTAATATTATATCAATGCTCACGACGCAACAGGCTTCAATATTAATCGACTTTTGTTGCTGATTATTCAATATTGTGGTTGGCGAATAGAAACTTAATTGTATTCTCATTATTCTATGAACGGTCACGTTCTCAATATCGCCTCCAGATACTTACGTTTATTTTTGAAGAGACTATTATCTTATAAAGATTTTCTTATTATTTCTTCTAGAGAGCCAATTGAAGTTATTTATGTAACATACGTTTCGATCAAACGGCTTGATCTGAATCTTTTTATGGATTGTTTTGTATGGTATAGACTAAAACGAGAAAGCAGCAAAAAAATTTTCTCTGATCACAGTCAATTTTTTTTTTTTATACCACTTAGGTGGCAGACAAGCACACGGCCCACACTGATGGAAAGTGGTTACCGCATAAATACTGCCCGTGGTTATAATGTCAAAATTAATAGGTTATATTACAACAAAACAATTGCACATTTTTCTCATTCTTTTTTTGAACCGAAAAAAGAATGTCACAATTAAATTTTTTTGTTCGATGTCAAGAAAATAAAATGAGGAAAAATATTTTAATAAGACAAACCAATCATTCCAACAATTACACATTATGAAACGAATAAGAAAAAACAAATTTTGATACTTTGGACATCAAGTTACCAAGGAATTCTTCCTGACTTGAAAGGGTATAGGTATATTAACTTTTAAACTTTCGCGTTCCATGACTATTATACGTAAACGGGAATTAACGCGATACACGTTAAAGGTATATACATACCTTTGGATGCCTGACGTTTCGACCAGGTTACACCGGCCGTGGTCACAGGCTGACAGGTATGTATATACCTTTAACGTGTATCGCGTTAATTCCCGTTTACGTATAAGGGTATAGGTATACCTTCACATGTAAATGTGAATATTTATTTCCATGCTTATTTAAGCACTGAACTTAAACACAATAAAGAAAAATTACTGCGTTCTTGCATAAATTTATCAACCATTAGTCCCTTCAGTGGGTTTAGTTAGAGAATCGTGCTCAGAATGATAATATTGTCCTGCACCATTAGGCACTTAGTTATATTAAGCATAGACGCAGGAACTTAATTTTTTTTTTAAGAATCCTAAAGACAAATTCAGCTATCGGGAGTTGAAAAAATGACCAAGAGATATTCTTACTTGTGGTTTGTGGTCTTATTGTGAAATTAACTTGTTAAGTTATTTTTCTCGTTGATTTTACATGTGGTGAGTAAAAAAATCACTTTCGATTTTATTTTCTTGCCTTTATGGCGTAGCGGTAGTGCATTTGACTGCTACGACAGGGGATGCGGATTCTATTCCCGCATTCCTTGGTGCAAGCAAATATTTGTAAACATGAATATTATATATTTTTATATGTTTTATGTATAATATTTATGTATTTACAAAAAAGTATATAAGTATGTTTATCCACCTTCTAGAACCCATCACACAAGCTAGTTAAACTATGCTTGCTTTGGGTCTAGAGAGCGCTATTTATTAGCATGATTTATTATATTGGAATTTATTATTATTTAATTAAGAAAGCTGTAGGTACCTACGCCCCATGCTCACTGCCAACATTTTGGACGTCATAAAAACTTACTATTATAATAGAATGCCAGTTGTGAATTTTAATGCGAATTATGTTATTCGCATTCGAGTGCACTAAGCAAGCTTATTTGAATTAAATGAAAGAGTAATGTCACAAACAGAATATAATCCCGGTATTGTCGTATTTCCTCAAGGCGGGACATTCGTTTTAATAAATAAAAAATTCTCGTAGTCGTAAATGTACTTAATTTTGCAGTAAGAATTCTTGAACACAGACTACAGAAAGGTTACAAAATACAGTTATGCAATACCGGAACTTTTCTTTTGCTTTACTCCAAGGAATGAATTTTATTAGATTTTTTTGACAGTTGTCCTGTTTCCGCGTTTTTGGGTCGAGGGACGAGGCTCGAGTGACCCGAAACATGTCACTTGACCTCTGAAAATGAAAAATATTTAGTAAAAAATGGCAGTCGCATTAGGTTATTTTTTTAACTTTTTATTGAGACTTCTGGGTTTAAATATTATTGAAATGATTTTTGAGGAATAAAATTATCTACTAGGCCGTACACCTGTTAGCCACATACTTATATGGCCAGAATAAACCTTTCTTATAATTTTCTTTTTGTTTTGTTTTCGTTTATGAGTATGTATAATAGCACTTCGCTATAATATTTGGGTACGTTAGTATTTTATAAATTCTGTCATTTTACATTCCGCGGTAATGTATTTTTATATTTATGTTTTTATCGGTCGCAGCAGTATTTCCTTATTGTTTTTAATCCATTTTCATACCACTTAGGTGGCAGACAAACACAGCCCACCTGATCTATCTAAGAGAATACCATAACTCTACCTGCCCCTTCACAATTATGCTGCCGTATGTTTATATAATTTGTGATAATGTTACCAACTGTACAAGAGTAGAGTTTTTAGAAATCAATTCAGAAACAGAATAACTTATTCACTGTACCCGTGTTTTGTATTCCATTTGGTTTGCTCAAAAAAGGTTTTAATACTATTATTCGTTTGAACAAATAAAACGAGTGTGTTATTTCAATGCCTGATCAAACGCGAACTTATAAAAAAATATAGTGCAGTATCCAAAAATATACAGTAGACCGCGGCCATAATAACCATCGTGTTGTGTTCCCGCCGGTAAGTAGGGTAGCCAGAGCTCACTGTATCCCTCCTCTCCCACCTCTTCCTAGCCCTCCAGGTCAGGCAGGCTTCAGGTCGCGTGTGTGTCACCCTTAGTGTTGCAAACGGCTATAGGCCACGGTGACCGCTTCCCATCAGGTGGGCCGTGTGCTTGTCTGCCTACCTATGTAGTATAAAAAAAATATATATATTCTTAGATTAATCACCACACTATTCTTTTCCAACGATTGCGGGGTTTTTTTTTGTTTTGCGTCTGGGCTGCCAGTACCAGCGCTATGACTATCTGATATCCTTTTCGCCATTAGGTAATTAGACTCCACAAGAGTTGCCATACTGGAACAAATGACCTGGAATTTTTTGTCATCATGTTCCGATTTACAAGTATCAAGAAAGAAATACTAGGTGATTAATTACAACAGAAATGGGGCTTACAGATAAAAACATGACAAATAACAATACAAATAGTACACATGTCATATTATTAGAAAAAAATGTATTCGCTCGCCATTTTTGCCGTCTAACATAACGACCAGACCCTTGTCATTTTGCCGCAAAGCTGATTAATGGCGGTATAATTGACTTGACATATAACTGCCACTTCACGCAATAGATTCAATAGCGGCGATGAATTACATCTTTCACGAGAACTTCTATGATACGTTTAATAAGATGTTGAATGTTATTCAACTCAACATCTATTAGTGTGAACGAAAGTTTAGACAAAGTTACAGATTAATGAATTAAACAGTATAATCTAAGAAAACAGTAATCTTAATAGAAAACAGAGAAGACTATACAGATATGGTGCAAACAATTCCATCAATAACCAAGCGGTTCGGTGCCTCTTTTCTTTGCTGCACCATCGAAACCTGGAATTCTTTACCGGCTCACGTGTTTCCTTCCTTCTATAGTCCCGGGTCCTTTAAGCGGGGCATGAAAAAGCATTTGATGAGGCCGTCAAGCTGAAGGCCACCATTATAGCACTATCGTTGTTTGTAATGGTGACTCCCATTCCAGAGATTTTACCTTTAGCTTACCATCAGGCGAGGTGAAGTCATATTAACGTGACCGACATTAAAAAAAGGTACAATGGTCTGAGCCTGAGCGAATGGAATCCTCTCAAAAAGGATTGACTGATGAAATACTTACTGGAAAATATCGAGGTCCAGCCAAATCCGCAGTTAAGACTGGTAAAGCGGACCCCAGACGCCCAGGTGAAAGCTTTGGATGCGACTGGGATTAACGCTAGGTTGAAGAAGAAGAGTCGTGTTACACGCTTCAAGAATTGAACACTAATCTACAATTTGGTACGAAGAATCGACCTGTGACAAATCTTGTGGCAACTGTACAGTATAAATCTTTTAGGTTACCCTTGTCAAGCCTCAAGTCTCAGGACCCTATAGTACATAAGTACAAACAAAAGCTTTAGAGACAGCTAGTTCAGGCTTAAGCTTGGTTTTGAGCCCTACAGTAAAGGCTTAGTAATAGGGGTTGTACTGTGTGTTATGTACAAAACGGAAATTTAAATAAAGACCAATATAAAGTACTACAATATTATCCGAATACAGATGTATAACGTTACTGGTTATTGCCTGCGACTTCACCCATGTGGAATCGCAATCCCTGTACACATTTCGTAGGAGATAGGACACGACAGTACCGCCCGCGCCCGTACGAACTGAGCAGTCCGTCTGGGGTAGTATCTCCGCCCTACAAAAGACCGCGGCCATAATAACCATCGTGTTGTGTTCTTAGCGGTAAGTAGAGTAGTCAGAGCTTACAATCCTTCCCTCCCCCCTCATCCCCCAATCGTCTCAACTTCCCAACCTTCCCCCCTCCAACATCGGCAGAGCGGCTGTGAACCGCTGGTGTTGTACACGTCCATAGGCCACGGTGACCGCTCAGATCTATTTAGCAGTCATACTCTTAAACAGTTTATCACACACTACGCAAAAACGGCGAAACGGATTTTGATGAAATGTGACACAGAGATAAATTATGTTAAGAAATAACACAGGGGTTACTTTTCATCCCACAAAAAGGTCCTATGGGTCGTGGGAACGAGATCAGAATTTATGTAGCTAGCGCTTGGTGGAATGCACTGTTCAAGGAAAAATAATACAATATCATTTTTTTTTTAATAATACAATATCATTGATTCATACAAGTACGTACCTGATTTAATTTTGTACTACGAATCCCTCGCGCAATCCCTTATTCTAAGTAAACTTTGTATAAAAGTGCTTCAGCTAACTTCGCTTTCATATTTTACAGTATTCGATACGAAAGCAAAATCTTATTGTATTTTGCTTCATTTGAGCATAAAAAAATAAATCCTAATACATACATATTCAAGAACGTTCCGACGTAGACGACATAGGAATATATTACATTGAAATATTTACATGTCAAAAGATGATCTTACAAAGGACGTGACGCAAGTAAAACACTTTTATGTATTCAAGGTTAAAAGGCAGGGGTCTCAAAAGAGAGATATTTCAATTTTTTTATTTACAAAAGTCAAAAATAAATTATAATAGTACTATTCTACACTTTCTTAAACCTTTAAATTCCGTTACGCAGCCACTCGAAGTTTTCATTGCTACCTTCATTTTTACAAATAGCTACCACTGGCCTCAAAGATTTTTCAAATGATGCACATCTGCGTCATTGATCTAGCTGGAAAGTTTCTATGGACGCATATATGCGTCATCAGTCATGAGATTTTAAGCGTCTAGTAGGTACACAATGGCTCATGATGGGCCAAGGCCATCGTATTTGTGTACAGGGGTATAGATATAGGTACCTTCTATGGCCATCAGAATGTGCATTTTTTATATCGGTCACGTCAATATGACTTCACCTCGCCTGATGGTAAGCTAAAGGTATTAACGTAAGTAGGTACTTACGTTAATACTACTCTCCCAATACAGTAGGTACTCCAAAGTCCCAAATAGACTCGTGTAATTACAAATATGGCATAGGTGGTAAAATAAATTGATAAGGCGCATAATGACAAAAACGCAAAATGACATAATATAAACTCACGCCTATATCCCCGAAGGGGTAGGCAGAGGTGCTAGCACCCACATTTCGCCAGTTTATGTTTAGGTCCCAATGTAATAGGTGGCGAGCCTATTGCCATTAACCGGGCACTTATAAACCTGCGATAAATACACACGCAAAATGACAGATTCGTAAAATGATAACCTAACCTAACCTAACCCTAAACCTAAACCTAATAATAATATAACTTAAACTTACTCATGCAGATATTATAAAGAAGAGCAAGAACTTCAAACTACCCATAAACTCATATCCTCATCGATTAAGAAGCGTTCGCCATACATTATCGGGTAATCGCTTTCTCCACACAGTTAATTAAAACTTATAACAAAACTTTGTGAGCTCATTGAACACGAGTTTGAACTAGCTTCGAGGAGTAGTTATTAGTTCTAACACTAAGCGAATCATGCATAACTCCATCGAATTCTGATACCCTGGTAGAATTTATAACTTTATCGTTAACTTATAAGTATAATTTAACTCTTTTACGTCGGAAAAATTATGTGTGTCGTTAAATAAAGAAGTAGTTTTCAACAAAATAAAAAAAAATCGGTATTAAAGCGGTACTTACTTTAGTAGGAGGTAGGACGCGACGGTATCTGCCGTCGGAACTGAGCAGTCTGACTGGGGTATTACCTCCACCCAACTGAAGACCGGCCGGAAGTACGGTAGCCAGAGCTCACAACCCCCCCCCCCCTCCTCCCTATCTCCCCATTCCTTCCCTCCTACCCTACCCAACCCCTCTCCCTCTCGGAAGTCGACAACGCGAGTGTGATATCTCCGATGTAATTGCACACGTCAATAGGCCACGGTGACCGCTCCCCATCAAGTGGGCCGTGCTCTTCTCTGCCACCTAAGTATAAAAAAACAAGTCATTTAATATTTTACGGGATAATCATTTAAAAATCACAGGAGATTGTAGAGGAAATCTCTACAATAAATCAACACTTTTGATATATTATAATATTAAATTTCTCCTTACGTAATGGTACCTACAAAACCTGAATTGAACACAGATTAAATATAGAATAGGTCATTCAAACACGTGCCTACAAGATACCGTCCAGTGTTTCTAATATAAAATAGAAAGCTGATAGCACCATATTAATTTACCCAGCAAAATTAGATTGAATAGAACAGAATATTATTATGTTTTAAAGTAGATATTGCTGAAATGAATTTTTTATCTAGTTCAACAGAATCATAATGTGAAAAATTAATTAACCATCAATTGAGACCCAAGATGGCGTGCGGTTTTAGTCGGTTCGAATCCCACATAATCACCCCCGATGGTCGACGGGGGTGGAATTCGCGGGAATTTTCGCACCAAGTAAATGTGGATCGTGTGCTTTTCTGCCACATAGTGGTAAACAAAACGTCAAATTAGGTTCACCGTTAATGGTCATTTTTATATTGGACACGTCTATATGACTTCACCTCGCCTTATGAAAAGGCATAGTCTCAGGATCGGGGGTTATACTACTTAATATAGCTTCTCTTGGTCGCGGGACCAGGATCAGAATTTCACGCAGGCAGAATCGCGGGCAAAATTTAGTAATTCTATAAGCCTAGCAATTTCTCCAGTGACCCAGTTCAGTTTTAGGAATATAATGCTAACCATCTACCACAACAGTCGTTACTTTAAATCAACCATACGTAGTTACTATACCGTACCACGGAAATTCCGTACGACGCGTTGGCATGAAAAGCCTTCTACACAGAACACAGAGGTGACAGTATTGGCAGCAGATTTATTGGCACTTAGTCTGGCTCAAGGTCTGTACTCGAATTGGATTTTCGAACAACTAGGCTTTAGATTAGACGGCTAAATGTAGGCTACCTTTCCATACTACGGATTCTCAATTCAGTTGAATATTTTTAGTCCACAAAAGAAATTGTGAAGACCTTTTTCTCAGTAATATGTGTTGCATAAATTATTTGCATCTTGGAATCTATAAAATACTAGCTGACCCACCCCGGCTTCGCCCGTGCCGTATTTCGAACCCCGATGCACCCTTTTTAAGTCACAAAATATGCTCATAATTTATCAGTTTTCCTAAAATGTATTGCAATCTACCGGAATTGTTCACATTTATGATTATTGCTCCGCTCCCTTGGGAAGTAGCGTGATGATATTCAATCTATGACATTCATGGATAATGTGGCTTTCTATTGGTGAAAGAATTTTTAAAATCGGTTCAGTAGATCCCAAGATTACCCCTAACTAATATACAAACACACAAACTTTACTTCTTTATTATATTAGTATAGATTTTAGTTTTAGTATTACTATTATATAACTAGCTGTCGCTTGCGGCTCAGCTCACGTGAAATCTGTTCCCGCTACCGTGATTTATAATATTAGTAGGAATGCTACTGATTTCAAAATTATTTTTCGTAACATAGTTACAAGGAAGTTTGCCAATTAGTTTTCACAACCAAAGATACGGTTGAAAGATGTATCGTCAATTTCTTTGAGACGGAAAATCCGACCCGAACCAAGAACGAATGATGAATAATAAATGCGTTCAGGAATCGAAACATTGACAAGTCGCTCAGATCCATTATTTATGAAGTTACAAAATTATTATTGTACAATTTGCAACTTTATTTAAACATGTGTTCAAGTTTTCCTTCTCTTCGATTCTAAAAGTTCGTGGCAAGCAAAATTTTGAAATGGAAGGGCGGATGGAAATAGGATAGTATTTAGCTAAGTTGTAGAAGCCTTAAAATGCATCATGCAGTTACTTAAAGTCTTGACATCGATATGATAGTAACTGTATGGAGCGTTTACGGACGGCAGCGCAAGAAATGGAATATTCAAAACAAATATTTTTATAATTATGTAGGTGGCAGACAAGTACACGGCCCACCTGATGGGAAGCGGTCACCGTGGCCTATGGACGTGTGCAACACTTAAGGGTGTCACACACGCGCTGCTTACCCTGAAGGGAAGGGGGGAGAGCTAGGAAGGGGGTACAGTGAGCTCTGGCAACTATACATACCGCGCCGCCGGGAAAACAACACGATGGTTATTATAGCTGCGGTCTTCTGTAGGGTGTTTTCATAAGAATTTCAATGCTGCGATTAATTAAATTATTATTTACAATTATTAATTAATTATTTACAATTTGTTACTCCGACATAACCGAGCTTCCCAGAGGGGAAGCGGGGGTTTCCATGGAGATTTTCGCACAATAAAAAAGGTACACTTCATAGTAAAAAATAGATGTAGTCCACCTAGAGCACCCTTCCAAATAGCACCTACCCTAATCCACGAACGGCACCTATCATAGAACCTGTATTTTGAAATTGCGTAGATATAAGTATACTTTAATAAATGGATATTCTTGCAAATAGACCGGACAGACAAGTCCATTACAACTAAATCTTTTTGTTTTATTATGCGTTTCTTCACAGTTCCAAGAAGTTTATCCGCTCGCAAAGTGGCATGCATTATTTATTTCCCCCTTTATTCCTTGCGTACCTGTTTTTGTAACATTTTTAGTCATCCACTTTCTTTTTAATGCCTCAAGTGCTGTTTTCGTAGGTAAACAGCGTTTCCTCTTTACGCAAAATATGAAAAATGGTATTCAAATTTATGTTAAAATCGGAAATACTGGTAGTTTAGGGAGGATATTTTCAACACTTTATTCATGGAATTTTCTAAGATGCCTTTGATAACAAATAGTATCTACTAACAGCGTCATCACCAAAAACGGACGTGCACATTGTTAATTGACAGTTATCATAATAATCATGAGAGAAACTAATGTACCAAGAAATCATAAAATAGCATTAATCTCAGGAGCTAGCCCAAATGGAAAAAATATTTTTACGTTGGATAGCTCATTTATCGAGGAAGGTGGGCTATATATCATCACGTTACTACCCAGGGGCACGGAGTACTAATTAAAAAATCGGTCAAATTTTCTTATATTATTGTAGAACTAATAATGGGATAAATTTGGTGCCTAAAAGTATGTCGAGGTCGAGGGGAACAGCTAGTTAGTATTATAAAATTTCTTTCAAAACTATGGAAATATGGATATTTCAACAGTTCATTGCACTATCCGAAGTCACGTCAGGAACAGTGCAGTCTTACAGTTGAATTTTTGTGTGGATTTCAAGATAAGACAATGGGTGTTTTCTATGTTGGAACGCAGCCAACTGACAATATGTGAAGCTTAGACGAGCACAGTCTCTATCGATTTTCTTCACATAAATAATGACGATAACCCGCAACGATTTTACCCTATTTTTGTATTTTATTGGTTTTCGCCGAAGTAGTATACAGGGGTCACCCTGTCACTTCCCGTGGGTGTGTAAGGTGACTAACGGATAGAATTTTACTACTGCCAACAGTAGGCATTCAAATGAAAAATTACCCGTTTTGACTATAATAGGCTCACCCCTTTTATGTGGGAATACAGTACGTAATAGCACATAAACCCTTTCTGAGAAATTATAAGTAGCGTGAGCTATATGTAAGTTAAATAAATTTGCAATTAGTGTCAATACCCGCCGATACTCCAAACGGTGGACACGTATGATTATGTTGCATGATGCGAAACAAAAATAAGGTATTTTTTCTAACTAAAGATTTTCTGCCAAATATCAGACCAATCCAACAACTGAAAGAGGGTTAAATTTCAATTACTATATTTGACCCAAACAAACATGATTGTCGAGTTGAGTAAAACCGTTTAATAATATTAATAAAAAAATGGCAGCCTACCAATTTACATTCTTGTAGTGATAATATATTTCACTTTTGTGCACGATTGTATTTTAGAAGATTTATAAAATGAGGTCGTACGGGCCCCGTTTTTTCAAATAGGGTCGTACGGGCACTATTTTCAGATGGGGTCGAAACTTGGAGGTCCTACGGGTACGTCGCCTAAATATCTTTGGTTTTCACAAAGATTTTTTAATCTATGTTGCAATGCCAGATGTTCAAAGTGGGAGGAGTGAAAAAAGACATTGAAATAGAAAAAGCTAGGGAGCCAGATACTCTGCAATCGTCCGAAATGCAGCAACTGCTATTTAAAATGGATATTAAATGAGAAGATGATGCCTACAGACTTCCCTGGTGAAATTAGGCTTGCTCATGATAAAAATAACAAATAAAAACACAACAAAACTAGGTCAAGCGGTTTATGTGTTACAGTTACATTATTTTGTTCTTTTTGAAGCTGTTCCACTGCAGAACAAACTGTATCATTATCCAAAATAAATAGCAATATCGGTTGAACCATTTAGCCACAATCCGTGTGTTCCAATCCGAACGAACAGTTAATAAACGTATAGCAACATTATATGCTTCTTAGCTACAAGCAGAACAAAAACTTACCTACCTATTCCTCGTGAACCTAATATGTATAAAAAACCTACAGACGGCACGCGTTGGAAACAAGGCTGTGTCACAAAATGGCAGCGCAGCGGCTAATCCATTTGTGAGTGAATTTTGGGTTGCAATGTGTTACCCAAATTTGATTGCAATGTGATTCTTGAATATTTTTTCTTACTTTCTTACACTTTATTTGACCTTGGAGCATATCTGCTCGCTAGCGATCTATACCATTCGGGCTAGGAGCAGACCTGCACCTAAGCAGTTTACGCTCGGCTCAATGCACGCACACATATAAACGGGTTTTTACACCATTTTGCTAGACAAGACATGCTGTATTTCTTATTATCTTACTACTTAAACTAAATCGAAAAATTATTGCTGCATAGTGGCTGCATAGTGGCTGCATAGTGACTTCATAGTGGCTGCATAGTGGCTGCATAGTGTATAAACATGTGCGTGTCGATTTATACATATACGAAAATATGCCAACTCTTGTGTCGTCAGTTGTTTTGTTCAATGCGTTCCTTCCATAGGTTATTAGGCTCATGCTATTACTCAACCGTTACCCGCTACCATTTTTTACGTCAAGTAACCCCTGATTAGACGTTTGACAAGACGCTTAGGGATTTATATTTTTTATAGAGTAATTTTGATGCCAGAGGTTAGTAAGAAAGACTTGTTGGTATTTCCAAATTAAATACCCCAGCTTCAGGTTCGCTCCGTTCAATAATACAGCGGTATAGGTTAAATGAAAATTCCTACGTGTACGACCATTCATGAATTCTTTATACGCTTAAATTGGAATTATCCGCAACGTCGTATATTTACTATATAGTATTATAAACGCATTGAAGTGAAAAAGGTTGATACGTCAGATTTTGTTTCGAAAGTTGACCTATTTTCGTGTTTGCAAATTTTGTTTTGTTTGATATTTGAAGGTTGTCAATAAATGTCGCTAAAATAACAATATTTTTTTTAAAATTAATAAGTTAATTGTGTAAAAGAACGGGGTTGTACCATATAAATGGATCGCGGTATGGTTTAGTTACCGCCTGAAGCATGAGACGAAGTCTATTAAAACGTAACCGGTAACCGACTTCAAAAAAGGAGGAAGTTCTCAATTCGATTGTTTTTTTTATGTTTGTTACCTCAGAACTTTCGACTGGGTGAACCGATTTTTATGATTCTTTATTTATTTGATAGCTGGCGCTTTTCATGTGGTCCTATTTTAATTTGGTCCGTTGAAGTTGATTTTTTTCTTTGAAAAGTTTTATTAATAAGTAATAAGTATATATACTTAACTTGGTTGACCTTAAAATAGCATTTAGACAAGATATTTTTCATAGTTTAAAAAGCTTCGACTTTCCCTGGCCAAAATTAGTCCAAACCAACTACTGAAACCCAACTTTAAACTACTAAACTAGAATTTTTATTACATCAAAAGGCTATTTTGCTCCAAATATTTTCAAGAAAAGTAAAAATCTACGCTCTACTGTTAATTTGCAAACCCTATTTAATATAAGATCATGCCCTCCGAAAACCCCTCGACGCAGGCAATCAGGCCATATTGTCGAATGAACGACGAAATTGTCTCGGTATTTTCATACAAAAATGTATCACATTTTTTTAGAAACAGGTAGCGCTGTAGGGCCTAAGCAAATGAGTTTTGTTATAAAATGTCAAGATAAGCGAGTTGGTAATGCGCGACGGCATTACAGGTAATATACACTTTCCTCTTTGACGCCGATAATTTGATGAGTTCTAATGCATAATATGTATTAGTCTAGCACTGTATCATACTAGAATTATAAATGTGAAAGTCTGTGAGTATGGATGTGTGGATGTACCTATTGATATTTGTTACTCTTTCACGCAAAAACGACTGAACGGATCTGACTGAAATTGATAAATGTTACAGTCTGGAATAACACATAGGTATATTGCTTTTGTCCCTGAAATAGATTTCCATGGAAAGCGGGCAATGAATCAGAATTCCAGGCAGGTAAAACCACGGGCAACAGTCATAAAAAATTACTTAATACGTACTTTTTATACTTTTATGAATAAACTACTACTTACCCCAAGCAAATATTTTAAAGTAAACATTTTCATTACACACACTACCTACTCATTCTTTTTATCACTTGAGTGGAATAAAAATAAATAAATAAAAAATAAAAATAAAGTGTGGTTTCTTAGTGAGTAGATAGTGGTCTGTGAATGGTTAGTAATAAGTTAGTAGTAGCGAAAAACCTTTTATGAAATGTTTAAGAGGTTAATTAAAATTTGAAGAGCTACTTTTGTCGTTGACTGTACAGTGAGAATTGCCAAAGATAAAGATAAAATACGTTTGCAGCTATATACTTACATAAAAATGAGCACCTCATCAACACGTTTACGTAGTCCCAGGGGTGTATTCCGTTATCGAGAGAAGTGGGTATAGATTAACGATCGCCCAACCGTCGTTCGTGTAAGTCTTTCGAGATTCAATCCTTTATAAACAATAGATGGAAGTCATTCCAATAATGATAAATCACACCTATACATTATATAATTATATATGTAATTTATATATGAAAGAGAAATAAATTTCAATCTAATGTCTACATTTAATTAGGTTACAAAGTAATACTATAAGGTAATCTGTGGTAACACTTCTGAATGCCAAGGTTACTGTCTCTTTTGCCAAATTCGCTAGTTAAGAAAAAAACAATCTCTTTTAATCGCTACAGTAGGTGCTGCAGGCCTAAAAACGTCACATTGCATCTGATTCATATTTCGGTCATCAAATGTTTCTTTTGATAGTAAAAAAATGATAGAATATTTGTAATAATTGGATCGATTGATAATTATAGTGGTAAATCATTCTATTTTACTTAAATCCAGAAAGCCACCTTGACAATCGAACATAATAAATGTAAACATGAAAGAAGAATAATGAAATCTAAAATCTTACCTTGTAACCTGTTTCAGTAAAATTAATTTGCATTCCAATTTTTTTTTGTTTATCACGTCTCCAGATAGCATTTCATACACCGATAATGATGACTTTCTCACACCCCGCCTAAAGGACCTGGAACTGAAGGAGGAAAGAAACACGTGCGCTGGTCATCATCATTCTCTGAACCTTTTTCCCAACTCAGTTGGGGTCGGCTTTCCAGTCTAACTGTGATACGGCTGAACTTCAATATTTTCCGTGGAGCGACTGCCATCTGACCTCCACAACCAATGGTCATTATGACCAATGATGATATCGAAGTTCCAAGTTTGACTGGTTGGACTTTTGTGGGCTCCAACTACCCGTAACGACTGCCATAGATGTTTGTATGGCAACCGGGACCGACGGCTTAACGTGCTCTCCGAGGCACTAATAAACCTGCGATAAATACACACATAACTTCGAAAACGCGCTGGTAAAAAATTCAATTCACAAAAATTCAGTGCCTAAATAATGCAATCAAAATCAATTCTCTATATTAAAACACAATACTCCAACATGGAAAAGCGTTTAAAATGGTAATTTTACTCGCAAATGTACATTTAAATTCGTAATTTCTTTACAAAATTATCTTTCCTTACAGATTTTAGGTAAAACATTAAAAGGGTTTCGTTGTCGGCCCAGATTCTTGACTTTAATCAGTGTCATAACCAAAGGGCTTGTTGAAAATTCTGCCTAAACCTGTCTTTGTGCCTAAGTAATCTCTTGATTATGTCCATCAGTCTAACGACGACTCACTAAGAACTACTGTACTTTGTACATAATGGAATAAATTGCCTTTTGCGAGCTTTTGATTTAATGTTTTACATTTTAATTTTATTATTCAATAATGAAAATTTTGATACGTAAAAAAACAGAATTTATATTTTCTTAAGCTTATTTTGCGGCTCCGCGCGTGTATATCGGTTTTCACGTTTTTGGACTATTATCTCCGGTTTTACTCAACCGCTTGTGATCAAATATGTGTTAGATTTCGAGTATGACCGATACGTCAAACGGGGTGAATAGGGATGAAGGGATGACCAGGGATAAAACGGTCATTAGCTGCTGCTGCTGTTATTGTTATACTTATATTTTTTTTGTGTGTTGTTTCGGGTTTCTTATTTATATTCGTACTATTGTGTGATCCGTAATTAAAACATTTTTCTTTCTTTTTTTCTTCCTTTCTTTATTCTTCTTGTTTCTTTCTATTAGAATTTTTAAATAATTTCTTTTAAAAATTGTCAAGTATTAAACCGGATATTCGATGATTCTGTTCATTGTGACGTAGAAGTGATTTATAGTTTAATATAGCAAAATTTAACTAAACATTTTATCCTTATTGACCCCTTCATCCGTATTCACCTTTTACAAGAAACCACTTCTTAAAATCCCTTGAGTAGTTTTTGCGTCCATCACAAACAAACAGACAAACAGTCAAATATGTCACAAGCGAAACCGCGGAAAACAGCTAGTAGAGCAACAGCGGCAAAACATTTATTTCGCTATTTCTCGAAAGAGATTTTACCGGTATGTCCAGGATAAAATGTTTTGTTCTCACTTGACAAGGGTCAGACGAATGTACGCCTATTGACCGCAAACCATTATAAGTAGATATATGTTGCCGCATAGTTTGGGGCGTTGATATAAGTAAGCATTTATGCGTTAAAGTTTTAGATTTTTAGTTTAGTTTTGTGACTGTGGGGCACCTCAGCAAACGATAAGTCACCTACTGGCGTGGCCACTGTGCCCCAACACCTGCACAGTTGCAGATCTAAACGGAGCAAGCGAGGAAGCGATCAATATCGCCAAGTTTTGGGCTGAGCACATCTAATGCTTTAAAAAAATGCCATCGATACGAAAGGAAGAAGTAGCTGTTGCTTGCGGCTTCACCCGCGTGTAATTCTGTTCCTGTGCCCGCTACACATGGAATTTAATCCAAGAATAAAAAGTGTTATTCTAGACTACGAGTATAATCTATCCATGAACCAAATTACAGCCAGATCCGCTGTTGTTAGAGCGTGTTGGAGCAAAAACATCCAAACAAACTTCACGCTCAGAATATTACTAGGATAGAATACCATTCGTTAGTGATATTATCTTATTAACAGCATCGACCAATAGGTACATAACATCTGATATCATACATTTTAATAACACATTGAAGAGCGACTCCATAACCGTTTTCAAAATCCATGTTGCTTTTTGGATTTAAGCTAACCCGAAAATGTAATCCAAAATCTCCAAGCTGCACAAACAAATAAACGGACAATCAAAATTTCTGCATTTTACTTAAACCGGGAAGGTATTATTTTGTTTGTCCTGAAAACCTATCTTAGACATAACGTTTCTGTGACGTAAACGCGAAATGTTACGGAATATAACCGTTCACAAAGTACTGATACAACATTGTCGCAAGTTGAAACGGTCAACTGACTATAAAAATCGGTCAAATGCGAGTTGGACTCGTGCACGAAGGGTTCCGTACCATTATATAGCAAAGTGGCAAAAATCACGTTTGTTGTAAGCATGTGAGCTCCAATTATAATTATATTTATTTTTAATAATTCTCATTGTGAATATATTTTAACTAAGTATTTCACTGCCGTTGTTTATATCGAGTAAAAAACGTTGAATGATAAAGACAAGGATTTACCCTAAATATTTATTTTATTCTGTTTTTAGTATTAGTTATTATGATGACAGCCAGATGAACAGACAGACAGGTGGACAGGCAGATAGACGGGGAGACAGACATGCAGGCAGATAGACGAACAGACCTTCAGACAGACCGCGGAGTCTTGGTAGCAGAGTTCCGTTTTTACACATTGGGTACGGAACCCTAAAAACAAAGTACTTCAATGATCTAGTAGAGACAAAATGCTCAGGTTAAGGTTGGATATAAATCTTTGTTATATTCAATTGTGACTACTCGGATGTCGCAGCTTAAAGGGGTTTTGGGTTCGGATGGGACTATTAAATGTGTCACTAATGAATAATTGCTCTGAGACTGGGTGTGCCTTATGGCCAATTAATTGTATTTATTGTATGTATGAATGTAAAACGTACGTTGTACATTTAGGCAATAGCATAATCCTTGTCCGCGGTTTCACCCGCGTAGAATTCTGTTCCCGTTCCCGTTACCCATGGGGACTTATATAAAAGTGGTATCATAGTGCACGGCATCTAACTTGGTAAAATTTTGGAGTAGTGTGGGCCCCACTACTCCAAAACCATGCCAAGTTAGATACCGTACATTAAACTTGTTTCTATGCGACGCATTTTACCACAAACAAGTATAGTGTACGACATCTAACTTGGCAAGGTTTTGGAGTAGTGGGGCCCACACTACTCCAAAATCTTGCCAAGTTAGATGCCGTGCACTATAGCTTATGTGTTATTCCAGACCGTATTCTATCCCTGTACCAAATTTTAATCAGAACCGTTCAGTCATTAGAGCATAATTGAGTAACAAACATTCAAACACTACCTTTCACAGTTATAATGTAGCAACATTTGCTTACCACATTTTTAAGTATTTTTCTTTCTTTAATCCTTTCAAAATAGTTATCAAGTGTTCAGTTGAATAATTATTCGTTGACTGTAGCGATGCCTGCCTACCACTTCACCGAGATGCAGGCGGTGATCATGTGTTATGATTATAAAAGTTAGTTTTTTCACATCATACTAATATGATGCCGGCAATTTTTTATATCACTTAGGTGGCAAACAAGCACATGGCCCACCAGATGGTAAGCGGTCACCGTGGCCTATAGACATGTGCAACACTAGGGGCGTCACACTCGCACTGCCGACCATGGATTAGGGGATGTGATTGAGAGTTGAAGAGTTTCTTTGGTCTCCACGGTGACAGTACAAAAACCCTCCTACGAGCTCTGTCGATGCTATTTTTCATATTCAAATGAATTATGATTGATAACTTCGAGCATACGCTTCGGGTATGCTTTGATTTATCATTTGGAAAATATCTCACATATGTGAAAATATATGGGTTACGCTCGGGTGATTCTGCGCAGAGATATTTTGAAACTGATATTGAATATTAGCGAGTACGCCTATCTATACGTTCAAATGGTTGCTATGGTTTATATTTGAATCAATGAAGAGTGTTTTTCTATATCAAGATTTAAATACAATATTATTGATTAACGATATTTAGAAACAAGCTGCTAATTGTATTAAGTATGTACTTGATGTTAATGTGAATGCATTTCACCTTATAGTTAAAACTTAAGCTAAAGGACGCCGACCGACCTCTTTTCGTTACAAAAATATAATTTTTGACATTCGGGAGATTGATATGAGATCGAGACTTGACTCAGATTGAATTTTGCACATATATTTTTACGAGAATTGGCCCTCAGGATTACCAGTTTGTAAGTGAAGTTAGCGTGAGTCCGAAGATCTTGGTGCACTCAATTTAAGGGTGTATCCCATCTGCCCCGGTGACTTGGCCCGGTGCCGGGCCACATGGGCAAAAAAGTTTTTTACTGGCCCGTTGTGTGTTTACCGGGCCAGATGACACAAATCAAGTGCCATCAATATCAGTTAATAACAGGTGCGTATTCCGGCCATAGACAACATACCCTCTTTTTTTTATTTAGCGTTTCAATGGTTTCAATCCATAGGTACATAATATTTTACTTACTATGTACTCATGCTGAACAAACGCTGTTGAAGAAATATCATGAAGAGAATATTTTTATTATGAATTTATTATAATATTATACATACTTACATTGGTTGTTATAATATATCTGTGCGTAATTTAACTACGAGCCCTGAACCATACTTTGAAGTCGGTAAGAAAATATATCTTATAATAACATACATTATTATTTTAATAAAGGTTATGTTCTTTGTTATAATGTTATACATTTGAGTAACTTTGAATTATTTTATTTGAGCCTAACTTCTAACTAAAATATTCTATATTTAATAGAATTGTAAAGTAGCTGAATCCGTACATTGGAGTTATTTAAAAAGTACTTACTTGGGTGGCTTCTGACCCATGGTTACACTGATTGGTTACACTGATGTAACAACGGAGCATACCTATGATCGGTAGTTACACTGATGACCGGTAATTACACTGATGTAACAACGGAGTGGCCGTATCCTGCGTACCAGCGTGGGGCTGGCGAACGACAGGTCCACAATGGACGTGCCACCTTGGGGCCTTAGAAACGTATTCACCGTTCCCCTGTTGAGGAGCACCACTCCAGTGGATACGGCCACTCTTCCAGCATTTCTCCTCTATCATCGGTGTCCGGTGATCCCCAACCACGCGATTGTACGTTGAAGTCTCCGGCGATCACTGCGTGAGCGGTGCGCACCCCTGCCACCATACCCTCGAGTTCCCCGAGCAGTTGCTCGAAGTCGGCGAGGGCTGGGAGGGCAGTACACCCCGATCATTTAATTATCGTAGAATCTAGGCCGCCAGTTTTACAAATAAGTTTTAGTGTAACCGATCATAGGTATTTGTTAAATCAGTGTAAGTACCGATCATCAGTGTAACTACCGATCATAGGTATGCTCCGTTGTTACATTAATGTAAATACCGATCATCAGTGTAACTACCGATCATAGGTATGCTCCGTTGTTACATCAGTGTAACCAATCAGTGTAACCATGGGTCATATGTTATTTATTCTGAACAAAAAAAAATTTTTTTTTATTTCATGGTCCATTTGTCGTTTTTTTTTTGTTTCTTCGCAATGGACGCACTACTAGACGGACTATGACGCGGTTTTTTTTCTACTAGAAAGATCTTGGCCAGGCTTAAAATAATTACTATTGGACGTAGAACCGGAGATATGACTGCAAAATGATAATCCAACCTCCGTGCAGACGAAGTCGTGAGCGTCAGCTAGTATTGAATAAACACAAAGCAAATAAAAGTAGGTAAGTATCCATCGTTTACTGTTCTGGAAACTACCTCGTTCCCGTTTAAAATTCCTCACGTGCCCTCCTCGGGGAGGAACAGAGGAGCAATAGCAATGAAGTTACATCAACGTAGAAAAGGAAATACAAGATTTTCACTAAAAATTTATATTTTTGACAAATAATTTTATATTATTTTTCAGCTACCTGTCATAATGAGCGTTGCAACAATGTTATATAGTTTTTATCTTGTTTTTGGGTTGTACTATGTGATCTAACTCGTGAACTTATTTTTAAGTTTTCAAAGTAGATAAGACTATTTTTTACTAGCTATGCCCGCAACTTCGTTTGCGTGGGTTTAGATTTTTAAGGCTGTAATTTTTTAACACGGAACCCTAATTCATATTCCCCTAAGCCTAAGTTACTCCTTGTTATATTAGCTATCTACAGTAAAAGTCCTGTCGAAATCGTTTCAGCCGTTTCATATATTAGCCGGAACAAACTACGTTACTCTACTTCCACTTTTATAAGGAACTTTGGAAAAATGCAAAAAAAAAACAAAACGCTCTTAAATTAAATACGAAGGTCCAACAGGAAAAAATATCATTTATTTACTGAGTTACTCCAGTAGGAAGCAGTGTCAATAAAACAATGTTTATAGCACTCAGTTTCTTGTGAAATTTTATGACGTAATCACTTTTAAATTAGTAATGAACTAGCTGCTGCCTTCGGTTTTGCCCTCGTTGCGTAAAAAAAATATTCTTCTTCCTATTATTATTCTACTAGCCTATATTCGCGGCTCCGTCCGCGTAGATGTCGGTGCAAGGTTTTTTTCACTAAATCAATTTTTATTTTTTTTTATTTTTTTTTCAAAAATTAATAAACAACTGATTGTGATCATACGAACGTGCATGACATTTTAAATCTGTCAAGAACCTTTAAAAAAAACTACATCAACATTCGTTTAATAGTTTTTCCGTCCATCTCAGTCATATCAGTCTCCAATGTACACATATAATTTACATACATCTTAGCATAGATGTTATATTTACTTAATAACAATTCGAAATATTGTGTGCTATATTCGTTACTGATTACGTCAGACACAACAAACAAACCAACAATTTGAAACTTTGTGTCTATCATTGTTTAACCAGAAGTCACTCCAAGAGTAAATTGTGTGTCAATAATAATTAAAATTTTGAGATAGGCACTTAAATAAACATGAAACCGCCTTGCATTTCAAACAAAACAATCTATCTTGAAAACAGAAACCTATAAATTTATGGACAAAATGCGTTGAACAATACAACTGACGATAATAGAGTCGGTCCGCTTGTTTATGCACATAAGTCGGCGCACACATATTCAAACACTAGTCAGCAACTACGCGGCATTAGTCAGTTTAAATAGCGAAATAAAATACGAAAACAGCATGTTTTGTGTAGTGAAATTGTGTTTAAACCGTGCGACAACAAGAAAAAGTATTCAGAAATCACATTTCAATCATGGGTAACATTGCAACCTAATTTCCCATGACACATGGTTGGCCGCCGTTTTATTTGACACAACCTCGTATTGAACGAGTTTCGTCCGTAGGTTTTATAGGTCTATGCTTGAAAAGCGAACAACTTTATTGCTATCAAAAAATGGAGTCTATAATATTTTGAAATAAAACTGTTTGCAACAAATTTCCCGGAATTTTTGAACGAGAATTCGCAGAAATTGATGTATTTCAGTGTGTAATACGAGTATTCGCGGAAACTTTCGACAGTATCGAGTGTTATTCACAATAATGTTTTAATTATATTCACAGAACTACAGCTTTTTTATATATCGGGCACGTCAATATGACTTTACCTTAATTTTAATTGGATACCTACATTCAGACACGACTGTAAAAAATAGTTAATGAATATATGAAATAAAAGGAAATGACCTTGCCTAATGGTAAGCTAAAGGTAAAGTCTCAGAAAGGGGGTCCCCATTACATATACCGACAGTGACATAATGGTGTCCCTCAACTTGACGGCCTCATGAAAGAAGAGGTGATTGTCGTTGCAGCGCTGCGTGACAAAGCGCAGATATTGGTTTAGACTACGCCAATACCCACTGGTCCCACAAGTGATGCGACAACCATCACCTCAAGATCCGGCTATGCACCTGCAGAACCCTAAATGCAATCCAACCGGGGTTGGATTACTATGAAGAGATTTTCGCAAAAGTGCACGGTGGTAGGTACCTACCTGACCCAATTTGAGGCAAATTTGTGTCATCAAATTGTACCACCTAGTAGAAAAGCTTCATTAAATATAACACTTATTGCCTTCACCATGGTGCATTCATAACACTTATTGCCTTAGTCGAAATAACTCTGATTACCCTGCAAAAATATACAATCGTTAGTATCTCCATAAACCTTTAGAACGAAACGTTACTTACCAAATCGTATTCCAATCCGAAGCATTTACGTGCTATAGCCACTTTAAAACTGTGGCAAATTGAGTTCAATGCGGGCGGCGTCAGCGTAATAATGCTTGGTCCTAGGAGACAGTCGCACGTTTGTTCAATCGGGCGGTGATAAAACGTACATTGGTAAATATTTTCTCACAAAAACTTGGACTGTAATCATTGACTTCTAACTATTTGGACAAAAATTATATTACAGTGCCTTTTTGTAATAACATTTACTAGCTGTTTCCCGCTGCTCCGCCCGGGTGGATACGCTATGTACCGCTTTGGATATTTCGACATGTGAGGGGATGAAATAGGGAATGACAACTTATGTAGTTTAAGCGTGAAGGCTAACAGACAGATATAGACAGACAGATAGAGTCACTTTGGAGTTTATCCTGCACAAACCTTTAAGTGTAATATGTTAATGTGTACGAAAAATAATAAATTTAATGAATAAATAAATACTATGAAAATGTATGTAATATGATTGCTACAAAAAGTTAACTTTGTTGATGATCTACTTGTGGTATGTCACGGTACCTACGCGGTTTTTTGTTCCGTCTAGTAGAATACATAAAAGCCATTGACTGTGATAAAGTAGTAATAAAATAAATTTAGTAGGCGGTTGAGACGTCAACTCAAGTGAACTCCATACGTTTACGTGTTTTCCCTATCCCATATTTGAATCACATATTACTCGCTTAGGGTTAATAATTAGGGCCTTTTTGTTTTTTGGAAGTTTTTTTTTAAACTGGTGACTGAAATTACTGGTATTCTCGTTAACCCCTTTAACTAAGCTTAATAGCTTCAGTTAAGTGTCATCGGTAGTGCAATGTCCAGGATTCGAATCAGAGACCTCTCGATCGTATGGTTGACTATTAACCACTAAACTACCGAATGATAGCCATTCCAGTATACTTGTGCAAGTCCTGCGCAAGTCTAAACTTACACAAGTCCTGTGTCTGCTGCGACGACAATCCTCTTTTGATGAGGCCGTCAAGCTGAGTGCCACCATTGTTAACATAGTAACCCTCTTTCCTGAGACTTTACCTTCAGCTTACCATCAGGCGAGGTGAAGTCAAATTGACGTGTCCTATATAAAAAAGTCCACTGAAAAGTGTTGATTGGTTGATTAGAAGTGTTGCTGTTCCCGCTTTCCATGAGAACCTATTCCTGGGATATAATGCTATAAGTATGTATTATTCCAGTCTACAATCTATCCCTGTACCATAATTCAACCAGATCTGTTCACCCATTACAACGTAATTGTGTAACAAACATCCAAACATCTTCACAAACTTTCACATTTATAATATTAGAACTGGCATTGAAGCTGTCATTACTTTCAGACTAGTCTTTGTTCAAGATGGTGGCATAAAGCGTGGATACCGTCCAGTCTGGCGTTTATTATCGTCCTTTAGATAACCACCAGATAGATAGTGGATATAACAGGAAGTAACTTAAGATACTTTAATTTTAGAAAAAGAATTAGGAATCCGCGTGAAAAAATTAAATCCGTAAAAGATAATGACACACGTCGCGGGCATAACTAGTTATCCAATAAAATCAAAATGAAAATGTAAGCAAATTATCTTGCATCTGGAGAGTTGCAGAAGTTCGATTAACCTGCCTGCAGTAGGCAGGTTAATCGAACTTCTGCACTACTACGCCTTTAGGGTTTATTCCAACTATAACCTACTAACAGTTCGATGATCGGACAGTTTGTCAGATTGTCAAACACAATCTAACTACTTACTTGGAAATTTTTTGTCCAAATAGTTCGATTGTCTGACTACTTAGAATAGTTTTGTTCAAACTGTCCGATCATCGTATTCTTAGTGGGACTTGTTGGAATAAACCTACGCCTTCACGTCTTAGATCGCGATAGTATTGAAAAAGCATATTTCCATTATATTGATATTTTATTTTTTGTGTTTCAACTCACTGTAACAAACAAGCGTTTTCCGTAAATATTGAACGAAATAATTAACAGAAACCCTTGCGCGACGGACCAAACTAAGTACCTGTTCGAGACACAAGTCTGCCGCGTCCGTAAGTACTCTCGGAATTGTGTACAGTCAACACAAAAGTAGCTTTACAGATTTTTATTTTATTGATCGCCTTAACTCTTAAACATTTAATAAAAAAAAGATTTAATAACTTTGTCTTCGGGGAATTTTAAATCTAATTGGTCGATTATTGGTATATGTAATAATAACTTGTGGATAACGGTGTAGGTTACATAAGTGTAATTACAATTTCTGTCGTTGACTGTATCCACTCACAGTCACAACAGGGCACATTATTGACTTTACCGTTAAAGTGTTCTTATTTATGTTGGTTTACAGACGGGTACCTTTTCCGGAAAGACGAAATTTACTGCTAATTGAGAATAAATCGCACACCCCGTACAACAAAGGAGTATATACACATATGCAATTTTTTTTTTATTTCGCCAATTGATGTAAAATACTTCGACACATGTTCTATATTTTTTTCGTAATTTTCCTTAAAAAACTAAGAAAATGGTTAAGAAAAAACACAAAAGCTACTTCCTTAAGAAATATCATAATTAACTGGCAAAAAAAACGTAAATATAATTACTCGATGCATAATTTATTCAGACCATTAACAATATGTACGTAATCGCAATCCAGTCTTTATTGCTCAGGCCAAATTTAAAGATGTGCACTCGTAAGTTTACTTACTCCTTTATTGCACGATGTATTTTTGAATACATTTTTCGTAACTTCACTTAAGCGTCACTGTTAAACTTATTCTGAAACGTATGTGTACTCAATCCTTTATAATTTTATAGATTACTAGCTTACCCGCGCGCGGCTCCGCCCGCGTGGATGTTGGCTGTCGCCACCAAGTCTTTTTAAGCCTTGGTAAACAGTGGTAGGTAGTAGATAGTTCTGTCAAACCCTTCAAGGTTCCTTACAGTTCCGTGCATCGCGACAGAAAGTCGTTTTCGTCGTTTTTAGGTGATGTGGGTAAAGGTACGGTCTCTGCACTTTTCCTTTCGCAAAGGAGGTAGGACACGACGGTATCTCCCGTCTGAAATGAGCAGTCCAACTGAGTACCATCCTCCATCAGGTGGGCCGTGTGCTTGTCTGCCACCTACGTAGTATAAAAAAAAGTTGTGCCAACGGGAATATGCTCTTTCTTTTTTCGAGCGAAAATTCCCTCGAGCTTCACTTCACCGGAGCCAACGTTGAGGCAGGCATGTCGGACTTCAACCGATTAAAATCACAAGGTCTATCGCAATATTGGCATGTGTGATCGAGGAATCTGGTGTGTCCTAGTAAGAATATCCCAGAGACCCCGACCGGTTCCAGCCGCCAGCACTGCCGACACCGACATGTTATTAGGAATCTAAATCTGCTTCAAAGATATTTCATCCATCTACCCTGGGTACTTTGCCAGTGTGTGAATTGGCGATGTGTCCACGGAGCAGCCCCAACAGTGACGCTCGGACGTCAGCTCCTTTCCCATACAGTACAGGAACTCACCTCGATTTCTCTTGTGGCAGACCTCAAACCTTTATGCACAGGAAGTATCCTGTAAATAATTTCGAAATTTGCTGCCTGAATTTTTAAATTTGCTTGCATTGATTTGACTTAATTTCTCCACGCCTACCTACATAATGATATATTTTTGTGTGGTGGCTAACTACATACTCAGGTATTATAGATTTTTTTTTACATTTGTACTATACCTTGCTTTACACCAAATAAGATGATTTTATATCAACGGAAAGTACTCTTTAGATGCATTTAATTCCTTATGTAGCATCGTCTTCTAACATAATATATCTTCAGCACGAACCAATTGATGCCTCTATGTGTTCCTGAGAAAGAGGCCTTGACAGACGGACAGAAGGACAACAAAGAGGTCCTATAAGAGTTGTTTTTTCTAATAAGGTATATAAACCCTAAAAATAAATATATATTCTCTTTGTCTTTTAGCAATAAGAAACAAAGTATATTACTCTATGGAAATTTAGACAAAGTCACTTTTAGTTCAAAAAATCCAAAAAATCATAGATCATGAAAATCTGTTCAGCCGTTCTTGAGTTCTAACAAAAGCATGTTTTTGAAACATTTTTAGGGCTTTAGGGTTTGAATTTTAAAAAATCCTTTCTTAGTACACACATACGCATCAAAACACAGACATTCTGCTAATTTCAAGTCTCTACGACCAGCGGTTTAGGCTGTGCGTTGTCTCTAGGTCAATCAGTCAATCAGGACTTTGAGTTTTAGGCAATGATATTGGTTTTAGGTACCTATAAAATGTATTGATTATTGTAGGTACCTGATTAATTGACGTGCTGTAGTATAATTATTATGTAAAAGTTACTTACCACAGTTTTAAAGACCGTTGCGTGCCATTCTGATTTTGTTAATGTTTAAGTATAGCTATGGTTGTGAAAATAAAATAATAAGAATTCATATTTTTCGTTTTGTAACTTTCATAGATGTAAGAAATTGCTTATAGTTAGCAAAATAAGTACAAAATAAAGAATTATTAAAAAATATCTATACTTCTGTACTAATATTATAAAGAGGTAAAGTTTGTGTCTTTCTTAAATTGTAAGGGGTAATCTCGGGATCTACTGAACCGATTTTAAAAATTCTTTCACCAATAGAAAGCCACGTCATTCGTGAGTGTCGTAGGCTATATATTTTATTGGAAAACTGGAATTTACACCCAGCGAAGCCGGGTCCCGGGTCGCTAGTATATTATAAAGAGGTAAAGTTTGTGTGTTTGTATATTTGTGAAATTGTAAAGGGTTATCTCGGGATCTACTGAACCGATTTTAAAAATTCTTTCAGGAATAGAAAGCCACGTCATTCGTGAGTGTCATAGTCTATATTTTATTGGAAAACTGGAATTTACACCCGGGCGAAGCCGGGTCTCGGGTTTCTAGTAATATATATTTATAATCTCGTTGTATTCCTGCAATTAATCACCAAACTCTTTTTGATATATTGTACAGTAGTTGTAAAATCATAACAAATTAGATACCCACAATTCTCAAATTAAAATGTAAAGTTATTTTTTGTTATTATGAAAATATAAGAAAATATGTATAACTCTGTAAAATATTTCTTCGTGCAATAAATGAGTGTGTCACATACATTAAAAAACCTTAATAAATTATCACTGCAATATACACTTATATAAACTTACTCATTATTTATTTTCAAAAATAAACGTGCTATAAGTACTTAAAACTAAAAGCTCCGAGGTTATATCACGAGGAAAAATAAGCAATAAAAGCGTATGTACACATAAGATCCATGTTTTGTTTATACCTAAACAGCAAAAAAGGTGTATGTTCATTTAACAACAGTTACTTAAGGAAAACCCTAATACAATAAATAGGTAATTGTTAATTTTCCCTGTACTATGAAAATAGTAAATCTATCTTTAATTTCAGTTAATACATATTAAAGAGCTCATTTTGAGGCTTCTTATGATATATGATACAAAGTACTATCATTATTAGTTCAGGCAATATTCCAGAAACAAACTGTTTTTTGGCTCTCCTGTAAAGTTGGTTTTTTCCAGATACGCCTTTGTTGTACGGGGTGTGCGAAATCGAGACTACTTGCCTCTTGAGATACAGGCTCGCCTAGTTCAAGGGGCATAATATTTATACACAGATTTTGAACGATGTAAGTACCTTTTTTTTTTTTTTTATCGTGCGGAAATCCCCATGGATACCACCCCCGTCGGCCATCGGGGGTGGTTATGTCGGGATCGAACCGACTAAAACCGCACGCCGTCTCGGGCCTTAGTAACCGGGGTGTAAGGTTACCCAATGGGCATATCCCTCGCACCCCAGCTGACCCCGGGCCATCTACGGTTTTAAGATGGCCCCCTCGACCCCCCGAAAGGGGGGGTGGGGCGAGCATCGCGCCACTTCGCTGACGGTGGGGTGTAGGGTGACAGGAGGCCGTCCTGTCACCCAACCGTCGGCGCGCAGACAATCAGCTCGCCCCCCGCTCGCTCCCCACTGTGCCATCTGCTAGTCAGAGGGACACGTGGAGAGCCTCGGAGCAGCCCTCTAGAGGGCCACTCCCACCCCGGCCGGATTGGCCGCAGGCAGCAGCGTCTCCCGTGGCGAGTGGGAGGCGCTGCTCGCCTCCGTTGCCCAGGTGCACCACGTGGAGGTTCCGGCCCGCACCCAACGATGTAAGTACCTAACTGTTATTCAACCTAAGTTCTTTTATCAGATCTGTAATGCTATTATGTTTTTTGAGTCATTAAATATTTTTTAATTTTTAATTTTAACATCGCGATACCTTCAAGATTATATATAATATATAAGAATACCTAGGTACTTTTTGTTAGTCCAATGTTTCGATTGGATTGCACCGACCGTGGTCACTGGTGCAAGACTGATAAGTACAGAATGGGCTGATGTGAGTTTAGTGAGGTCTCTACGAGTTTTGGCAACTACCCTACCTACTACACTAGGTTTACTATTTTTATCTACGGTATTATTATATATATTTATTAGTACCTATATATATATATATTTTCGCATACGGTAAAAATCAATCGAATATCGAATCGAATGTTCACCGTGTGAACATAAGCTTACAATTGCGGGAGTTAAAACTTCGGTCATTATATTGAGACGTGCGCTACTCCTTACATAGCAATTCCCTAGGTGCACACTTGGCGACAGGTGACAGCGGCAGCTTGCCGCCTAGACGCTGGCGACAGGCTGCGGCCTACAATTTCATAGCGCTACGAGGTGCGGTGACTCCCCTAACTTGTCATCGCGACTCGGCGTCTCTGACACCAAGTGTGCGGAGCTCATAAGAAAACATATGAAATCTTCGGCCGCACGCAGCCTGTCGTCGCGTCTAGACACCGAACTGTCGCTGTCGTCTGTCACCCAGTGTGCGTACAATGAGATTAGCCTAACGACTAACTATAATACTAGTTATTCCAGTGGCTAATATTCTTTATTAGCAATAAAAAAAACACAGAAAGAAAACACAAGATACATACAGTAGCAAAAAGAAAAACTAGCACAATATATTGTTTCAACGGAACCTGGCATATGACTAGTTCCGCCCTTGCTTGTAGCTTCAGCTACAGTAGGTATTACATAATGTAATTGAGTAGTAGACACCAGGGACCACGGACAAAAAAGGTGAATGAGTACTAATTTCCTGGAGGAGAGCTGAAACAAAGGAATAAATAAAACCGACCACAGAGTTATGCTTACGACATTAATCTTACCAGTTCCTGAGGTAAAAAGTGTTTTCACCTCAATTACCTACTAAGAGAATTAATATAATATACATACTCGTATGTATCTTGAAGATCAAGAAGAATGAACATACCATAACATTTATTTATAGTTTTGTTCAAAAAAACAAATTCTTTAAAAAACCGACTTCAATAGAACAAACTGAAATGGGACCACACGGGAAGTGCCAGCTATCAAATAAAAAGAGAATCATCGAAATCGGTTCACCTAGTCGAAAGTTCTGAGGTAACAAACAAAATTTGAGAACTCCTGTTTTGAAGTCGGTTAAATATACAGAGGTCTATTATTCAGAATCACGGCTTTTGACGTTAAGTATAATAAATTCTGTGCAACGCTTCAGTCAGGGTACTCCCTGGTTCAAAAAGCTCGCATTACTAGCGCAACTAATATTTTTTTATACCACTTAGATGGCAAACAAACACACGGCCCACCTGATGGAAAGCGGTTACCGTGGCCTATGGACGCGTGCAACACCAGGCCGGGCTTCACATTCGCGCTACCGATCCTATATTATATAATAGACCTATAATAAATGTGGGATTAACCGCAAACAAAAATAAAGCAGCTAAATAAAAAAAAATACAAATTGTATCGTTTTAGTGTTAAAATTAGCACGTTGCAGGACTATAAGTACGTCACGTCGACGTCACTATCTCTCTCTATTGTTGTAGTAATGAAGTGCCCCACAGCGGGCAACCCACTGATTACGCCACGCCACAAAACCTATCATTTAGTGCACATATAGTTCTAGTTAAACGTCAGTTCTATATAACTCGAATAGACAAGCTTAATGAGGATTATCATGAAAGGTATACCGCCGCCCAGAAGAACCAACTCCAACAGTAGACCGCGGCCAAAATTACCATCATATTGTGTTGCCGCCGGTAAGTAGGGTGGCCAGAGCTCACTGTACCCCCTCCCCTTTCTAGCCCTCCCCCCTTCCCTTCAGGGTAGGCCGCACGTACCCGAGGAGGCCATCTCGAATCCGGAGATGGCCTGGGTCAAGCCGGGCTGCGAGGGATGCTCTTTGGGCCACCTTACACCCTGGCGTCAGAAGACCCTAGACGGCGTGCGGTTTTAGTCGGTAAGAGTCCGACAACAAAAAAAAGATGGGTATCCATGAGGATTTCAGCACGAAAAAAAAAGGTTAGGCAGCACGTGTGTGACACCCTTAGTGTTGCACACTTTCACAGGCCACGATGACCGCTTCCCATCAGGTGGGCCGTGTGCTTGTCTGCCACACACGTGGTATAAAAAAATAACATAGCAATTAGTAGTTACCGCTACCTATCTTTATACAGAGTAACTATACAACGTAACCAGATTTTGGAGGCAACCATTTCTTAGAAGTGTGGAATTCCCCTCGGGCACAATCTCACCGCGGCTTGATGAAGTAACTGTTACAGGGGCTTACGGCCTAGGTCATAAATTTGAAACGAAATCCCTGGGAACCCACCAGACTTCGGTCAGCTGTTGTTCAGTCACCCATAAAAAATTACACAGACAACATTATACATAATAAATTCGATTACAAAAAGTGTGTACAGTTAACGACAAAAGTTGAATAATATTAAAATATTTACTTGCCTTCATTACTTTGGAATATTTGTACCAATAATGGAATTCGTATACGTAGTATTTTCACATAAGTTGTAGGTAGAAGGGTGAATACCTACTAACTTTGTTTACAGTTTTAAGCTTACCTCTCGGAATTAGAGTGTGAAATACTACCGTAAAAAAATCTTTATTAATAAATCAGAATTGACTGTCAGTTCGGCCAAAACTTCGAAAAAATTTACTGTCCTTTGGCTAGAATGCTTGCGAGAACGCTAGATAATGCTGGCTAAGATACTCCCCTAATTTGCTCCCAACTATGTCTACAATGGTATCTACTTTTTTTTGCAGAAATCATCATCAATGGGTACCAACCCGTGGGGATTTCTGCAAGAAAAAAGTAGATACCATAAAGATGTATATGATATATGTCGCTTACGTATCATTTACGTCACTTTTAAGTAGGTATGTGCTTCTCAGTCGAGAATATTTGGGGATGCGAGGAAAACGGCTTTTGGGTTACCTTACACCCCGGCGCTTGAAGACCCGATATGGCGTGTGGTTTTAGTCGGTTCAAATTCAACATCACATGCCGCTGGGGTATAACGATAATCGCTTACGTATTTCGTATCACTTACGTCACTTTTAAGTACTTATGTGCTACTCAGTCGAGGCTAAGTGTAGTAGAGGTACGGACTCTACGTAAATTATGCATCACTGCCAAGCTAAATTCTAATGCTTATGAAAGTAAGGCTGCTCCGTTTAATTTATTAACATTAACATAATTAATTTAAACACCAGTTGAGCCTAATAAGCTCTAAGTAAGATCGTGCGGGTGTTAATTAATATTTCAGAGGCTCAACCTTTAGCATGGTACAGTCGCCATCAACATTAGTTTCACCAACAAGTTCGTAAAATATGAAATTATAAACAAAAAAATTTAATAAGTACAAAAATAAACCTACCTTCCTTTTTGAGTCGGTTAAGTATACTAAAACCTTCTCTAGAATATAAAAAATACGTTTCTGAAAACCACATCAAAATTGGATTAACAATTCGTGAGCCTAATCTTATACTATACATACAGCACAGATCAAATAGTAAACCTTTTTTGAACTCGGTTAACAATTATAAAAGTCAAAATTATGACGTCGAGTTATTTATTGATTTATTTCAATGTAAAAATAGTTTGTAAAATGTGTTTAGCAACTTCTGAAGGCGACTGTACATGTTTATGTTTATGTGTGTGTGTATGTGTGTGTTCACTGTAAATCCCATGTTTCAGTAACGTAGTAAGTGATAACAGGCAATTTTGACAAGTGGTACAGTTATTCACAGTAAGTTTTTATTGCATCTTATGTCGTGTATGATATATTAACCATCATGTTGTGTTCCCGGTGGTAAGTACGGTAGCCAGAGCTCACTGGACCTCCACTCTTATCTGGAGGGCTAGGAAAGGCTGGGAATTAGAATTATGATGGGGGTCGGCAGCGTGAGTGTAACGCCCCTGGTGTTGCACACGTCCATAGGCCACGGTGACCGCTTCCCATCAAGCGTCTGCCACTGCCACCATTTAAGTATAACAAATGTCGATTGATTTTTGATTGTACCTAATACATAATTAACTTTATCCAGTCTCTCGTTACAAAAATACTGTACGCTTATCATTCGAATATAATTTCATGCTCGCCCTACAGAATCCGAATCGTACTTGTTGTTTACATACCCACGCTTGTAAATAGGCCGAGATATATTACTCCCATCTTTCACTAACAATGTTTTTAGTATAAGACTTTCCATACTAACTTTCCTTGTGAGCAAGCCTAATGCGGTCTGCCATACATCTGTACGCAAATGTTATCGTAAACTTATGCTTCACAGCCGACGAGACAGCTGAGATAGCCCAGTTCAGCCTTGGCAACCCGTAATGATAATATTCTAGGACATATTATACTACAATATCTAGACTATGTAAATTAAGTAGAACATCTAACTATGAGGTCTGGAATACAGATAAAACGTCGTTCGTTATCTATACTAATATAATATTGTAAAGTTTGTGTGTTTCTATATTTGTTAAAATGTAAGGGGTAATCTCGGGATCTACTGAACCGATTTTAAAAATTCTTTCAACAGTAGAAAGCCACATTATTGCTGAGTGTCATACGGCTATATATTTTATTGGAAAACTGGAATTTACACCTGGGCGAAGTCGGGTCCCGGGTTGCTGTTTATATCTATTCTTAGAAAGTTAAAATACTTTCAAAACAATTTTTGTTTAATATTTTTACAGAGCGTGGTTTAAATTAAATTAAAAAGCTTATAAAAAATGTTGCTTTGGTATATGTAGCTTGTATATATTCAAATGCACTTAGTAAAATGCTGTTATTTTAATATTATAAAAAGACACTCCAATTTTATTTATTTTTATAGATGTGTAGATAACAATGCAACCTAGACATCAAGACAAAGTGACATCCTAGTAGTGGAATCGTTTTAATTTTTGTATTAATTAAAAAACCCGTATTTTATGACACTAATAAGTAAAACATACTAACCAAATTATTGAGCTATTGAATAGAAGACAGGTCAAAAGCATTCGAAACCGGTCGGCATTCATGAATGGTTTAATGAAAGTTGTGGAAACGCATGAAGTATGTAAGGACAGAAACAGATGGCGGGTTGTTATCACTGCCTACTCCGGAGTGAAAAAAGCATTACGTATGAATGTATTTTATTGTCCTTAAAAGCTTATTAAGAGAGCATTAATGGATTAAACTAAACAGAGCAAATTCTGCTCTTACTTACAAACTCTAGTAGTTTGTAAGTAAGATCTCCATTGATTCCTCATGAGTTTTATTAAGTAAACTTGACTAATGTACTTCAGTAAAGTTTGAAACTGAGCTGTATACACTCAGCTTTTCTTGTCAATACTGGACGACAACCAGAGTAGCTTAATCTGTTATACAAACTGGGAACTAGGTCCCATTAATCAGAAAATTACGGCGAATAGCCATTGGTCAGCGTTGACGGGTTCATTCGAAACTTGTAGTAAGTTTGAAACACTCTGGTATTGGTTGTTATATCCCTTATTCAAAATTAACAAAACTGGGTAAAACTTTAGTCACAATAATTTTGTGCTGTAGTTTTGTGCGGTTTGGGCCTGCTAGAGAGAAATTCCAAATATTGTACTTAGCTTTATAGGGAAAAAAAACTATTAAAACATTTCATTGGATTTTTTTTCTTTACAAATAAATGATACAAAGCGCTTTAAACCAGTACGCAATTCTTGAATCTGTATTTCACACTATTGCTACCATTTTCAATACGAGTTCTGAAACGATAATTTGCACTGCCAAATCTTTCTATAAAAGCGACCTATCCGAAATTCATTTTAATTATATTTATATTTCATCTTTTTATAAGAAACTTTTTGAAATAGCTCTGTATATACTTTGGAGATATACCTACAGACATAAACTACAAATGTTTTGTATGTCAACCGCACAGGATCAACAGAATAATATACTTAGCAATAAAATTACCTACACGTCAATCTCAACTGCATCAAAATCCGTTCAGTATTTTTACGTCCATCTCGCACAAACAGACAAGAATTCCAAAAAAATATTTTCCTTATTTTTTTTAAATATCTCCAATGCACCTACAGACATACCTACTTTACAATTTTATAATAGGATAGATATCATTCTTCTTTCTATGACTTTTCCGAACTTTTCGGAAATTCCGATATCGTTTATTAGAAATCAATTACGAACGTGATAGCATCAGTACCTATTGAAAGTTATTTCAGTTCACCGCCCTATATTTTATGAAGACGTTAAATATTCTCGATGGCGCGCATGAACGAGCGGTGGGTACTCGACAAAAATGTATCACGCCCTTTATCACACACGCTCGTTTGAAATTGTGAAACACTTTTTATGGGTCCCTGTTATTGATTATCAAAACCTTTTACGGGTAGTCTGATAGTAACTGATTTATATTAAGTGATTTCTAGACAAGGATGTCGGAGTTTATGAAATACCAACTATACTCTGTATTGACATTGGCATATGTTGCCGACATAAATATCGGCACGGGGTTGCCATTCTCCAAAAATAGAATAGGTTAGAAACAGACTTTGCCTGTGACATAATTCGTTCGTGGCACCCATTCAACCTCTACATGCCCGTAATTGAATAGTTATGTAATAAAGTATGGAAGTTTACCTGATTTTTGATATTATGATAACTGTTTTGCTCCCCTGTGTAGTAGCGTGATGGTATATAGCCCATAATCTGAATAAAACCATGGAAAGCAGAAAAGAATAGTATAGTCGAACGCTTCGGTGCTTTCGATGCAACCATTTGCTAAGATGATAATGAGTTGATACAATGCTTTTAAAAATGTTTTTTTTTAATATAATAACCAAATCGACTACTCCATTTAAATAGAGTTTCGGATGCGATGACAATAATGGACTGAAAGTGTTGAAATGGAGCTTAAAATTAACGACTGTGATAAACGATTTGAAACAATTTTGTTGTTCCTGTACCTATTCAAAACCATGTTCTATTAAAGTCCTATTAAATTCATAATCTATACTCTAAATAAATAAAATTGAAGTGTCTGTGATTAGACCAGTGCCGATAGCTATGAAAATGGTAAAAAGTAAAAGAAATTTATAGTAGGATGAAACCTGTTGTAAAAGGAAGAGAATATAATAAAAATGATAGGAAAAATAAATTACGGGCGATCTGAGCTCGGGAAGGGGGGAGGGGGGTGAGTTTTAAGGGTAAAAACGGTTTATCTCGATTTCCGGCAAAACTACAAGTCCTATGGAAAAAAGTTAAACGACAAAGTTGTAGGTAATAAAGAGACCTACAACTTTTGTATTTACACTTTTTTCACATAACCTCAAAAAGTATGTGAAAAATTCAAATAATCAAGTTTTTGGTTTTTTATTTTTATCTTATGCAAAACAAATTTGTTTTCCACGAAATTTGGTGAAAACTTAGCTTTTTATGTCCCAAAGACACTGTAATTTTTTTGATTTGAAATACTCTTTTTTTCAGCTTATTTTGACTAAATATCGAAAAACCACCCCAATTTTCAATCGAAAAATCTCACGTCAAAATATCAGCTTTTTAAAAAAAGTCAAATAGTTTTTTGTTCTTTGAAATCCCTTCTTTCTGATAATGTAAAAATATATATACATTGCTATGGTAAATGTTCTCAGAAAATGCAAAGAAGTAAAACTCGAATTCGAAATTAACATTTTTGTATTTAGTCATTTCCTCGCTGAGGTGGGATGAAAAGTTACATGTTGCACTATAACTTCATGGTTGCACTCGAGTGCAAAGATTTTTCACCTTGTGCTCTTTTGATTCCCTCGCTAAAGCTCAGGGTTCTATTTTGTGATTATTGTATTGTAAAATATATTTTTTTTTAAATATTATAAAAACTGGGCACCTGTGTGTTGTCAACAGTATTTTTTGGCGAATGAACACAGTTTGACCATTTTACTATGTCATAATATAATATGAAAAAAAATCAAAGCAAAATATTTTCCTTTCAGCTACGTTCGCCGATAAAATATTCACGTAATAAAACTGTGCTATAAAACGCAGTCGCAGTTTATGAACAAAATAACTACCTTGTAAGTACTCACATAGTTTATCATTATTAATGATGTTTGAAATTCCTTTTTAAAAAGTATACTGTAAGTGTAAGTTATTAGTTAGTATTAAGTACTAATAAGACTCTTCAATGATGGAGGAAAAAGAATTATGATTTTAAAATATGTTTAAAATGTTGTTATTTGTAATTGTATTTAAAATTAAGTTTAAAAAACGTGTAAGTTCAACTCGGACGTTTTAAAATATCATCATTGTAGTGTTTGTCCTATCGAACTACCCCCTAGTCTCGGGTTCACGGGTAGTGGGGAGAGAGTCACGCGAGAGCGCGCAGCGAGAGCGGACGTGTTGACCCCAGCTACTGGTGACGTAACGAGCCGATTACTACACTGTGTTCACCCTGTTAGAGGGAGCACTACAAGTGGCGACGAGTAAAAAGGTCAGTGCAAAATGAAATATTTTGTACTTTATGATGTTAATAATTTTGGAAAAAGTAAAGAGGGTATGCAGCTTATTTTGTTAACATAAATGAAATGAAAAGAAAATGGAATGAAATGAAATTAAATTATTAAGTTCAATCTATAAACTCAAAATCGAGTCGTGTTGGGTGCTTATTTTGTTAACAGTACCTACTTAAAATAATAAAAATCTGTAACACATCGCTTAAATGAAATGAAAAGAAATGGACACACATACATACACGCAGTCGAAAAACATCACCCATAGAAATAGAAAATTCTGCCCTCGAAGGAACGCTTTACTATTAACGAAGTTAACTTTTTCAGTAACGGATTAGCGATTAACGAAGTTAACTATTGATTAACGGTGCCCAGCTATGGATATCCCCCAGGACATGCATAGGAACCGTCAAAAAGCTTTATAATCAGACAAAGTATTGAACATGAATGCCAATGAAATAATGAACCACATCCGCAACGCATCTGAAAAGTAATAGATCTTTTCTTAGAATATTATTACTCGAATATAGTTATAGACACACAAGCATTTTATGAAACAAGCCATTTGATCGTCACCACAATTTTATGGTTAGGCACATTTATAGGCAAGTTAAGAATTATTAAAGTGACATTCCAAATTGACAAATAAAGCCGGATCTTAAATGCTTAGCACTTGAAGTGGATAATTGCTATAAACCACGTAAAAGAATAAGCTCAAAAGTATCAACTTATAAGATCTATCCACTAAAAATGCTAGATGGATTTCATTATCTTTATCATTATCAAGTATCACGAACAAATTATTTGTACAGGAATGAAATGAAATGAAATTATTAAGTTCAATCTATAAATTCAAAATCGAGTCGTGTTGTGTAACATCACGAACAAAGAATAGCCGTACCTAATCTCCTAGTCATTACTAGGTAGCGTTATATTAAGGTAAACAAAGCGACACTCGTCTACAAAGTAGGAGCAGCGTCTGTCTATAGTTTTATTGTTTAAAACCTAAGCTAGAATATAGATAGCTTACGTAGGGTCGTATGTCTATAGAGAAAAACAAACTACTTACGACCGCCAACTTTTTTTAAGCGTTCTATTGAAAGATTAATATTGAACTACGTAGTTAGATACAGGAATTGAACGTCAGAATGATATAATATGTAATGAATATATAGGCAGTGAGGTACAAGGACAATATATCTACCTAGCGTTTATTCATATTATGGGGCAAAGTTTTAAATAAACAATGCATGTAGTTGTAGGCATAGGCGATGCCGGGTCAGGAAATGTAATGTAGGCACACTGTTATAAATACCTACGTAATTGGTAGTACAGGCTACCACGAAAATGTGAGCTGTGTGTACAGGAGTTGTGTGCAGTACGCGCCTTCATGAAATTGTAAACCGTGCGTCATTGAGTTGCAGGCAGTACAGGCCTTCATGAAATTGTAAACTGTGCGTATATATGTAGTGGGCAGTACGGGCCTTCATGACAACGTAAACCGTTTTTCATTGAGTTACAGGCAGTACGGCCTTCATGAAATTGTAAACTGTGCGTATATATGTGGTGGGCAGTACAGGCCTTCATATAATTGTAAACCGTTTTTCATTGAGTTACAGGCAGTACAGGCCTTCATGAAATTGTACACTGTGCGTATATATATGTGGTGGGCACTACGGGCCTTCATGAAATAGTAAACCGTGCGTCATTGAGTTACAGGCAGTACAGGCCTTCATGAAATTGTAAACTGTGCGTATATATGTGGTAGGCAGTACGGGCCTCCATGAATTTGTAAACCGTTTTTCATTGAGTTACAGGCAGTACAGGCCTTCATGAAATTGTACACTGTGCGTATATATGTGGTGGGCACTACGGGCCTTCATGAAATTGTAAACCGTGCGTCATTGAGTTACAGGCAGTACGGCCTTCATGAAATTGTAAACTGTGCGTATATATGTGGTGGGCAGTGCAGGCCTTCATATAATTGTAAACTGTACGTACACAAAGGTACGGTAATGTAAAGTAAAAGTACGATAAGGTAAATAAGGTATACGGTAAAGGTTAAGTAGATAGTACAGGCAGTATGGGCCATCACTTTTAAGTGTAAACCATACGTGTGTGGATGGCGTTGTCCATTGGTTGCTTTTGGGGTCGGGTGGCCCCGGGTACCAAACATGACAGGTTTGCTTCCACCGCCGGAGAAACTTGACCTTGAAAGCGACAACGCCACCATTGCCTTGCGTTTAGAAAGATGGAATGGGTCGTTGAGTGTCTTCCTGGAGGCGACGGAAACTGGAGGCTCGGCGTAGAGGAGAGCCTTGTTACTATTAGAGGAGATATAGACATGGTGTGTGTCCGGTATGTGTTTACCATTGATTTTGCAGTGTTATCAGTTTAATATTATTTTATCCGAACGGATCGTTGGCGCGGGTAGAGAAAGTATCGTGCGATGGTGCCGTGTGCTCCATCGACGCTCACGAAGGTGTAGGGGGCGAGCACGTGTGATTCTACCTAGCACGACCCCGGATGATTATCATAATTTTCATGTAGTACAAATTCATGAAAAAAAATGTACTTTTTGTTCCATAGAATAAAATAAATGTCAGTAGCTCGGTTGTTCCAGGGTTTCAGGGTGCGATCTGCGATGGTGCGGTGATTTACTTGTAACCGTTTTGTTATAAGTGAGCTATTATAGTGATACCCTGTGTAGTAATATTTGCAGACAGTTATTTATAATGTTAAAAGACGGGGGTATGTTATACTTTTGTTACATTAATAATGTATTACGGTATAGTAAGATATTTAGTGTTTTAGTGTAATCCCACTCATTACGTATTAATGTAGTACTACCTGCAGATTATATAAAATAAATAAGGTACTACAGTAAATGTAATAAATAGTGGGATGTATTGGGTGGTGCTGGCTACATGCCTCGGGGATAGTTTAGGTATTCTATGATAGTGACGACTATATTGGCGATACTAGTGGGTTGCCAATGGTCATAAGACTCATAAGTGCTGGTTCGGTCCCGGTGCGGGGTACCTATATGTATTGTAATTCATGTGATATTCATATTATAATAGTGGCTATACCAGTCTTGTGATACTGTTGAGTATAAAGGACTGGTTCGATGCTAGTATGGCATATGGTATGTGTTACTTGCTGTGTCGTGGCGTGGGCTGCAGGCCTGATGAGTGGTGCGATACCGGTGTGTATTTATGTTACAGTGTTCGGCTACAGGCCGGGTGTTGTATTTGTAGTGTTTCTTAGGGGAGACGGGCTGGTTTCTTGTCAGTTCTTTCCCGGCAGATAGTGTCCACTTTGAACTGATGTCTTGTATTATGCCCTCCTAACCCATCCTTGAATAATTCATGGCTCGATTATGGGTGAGTAAATGATGGACAGTGTATTTGCTGTTTTATTATATTGTGATGTTCCTCAAGTTATATTGATGGTTGTCATTCACATTATATGTGTCCTGACGGTGTGTATGTACTGTATAACCTATATTTATGTGGGCAAGTATATAATGGAACCATGGTTTATTGAGGCAATGCTTTGTGTGATTGCTAGGAAAGGTGTGTGTTTCAGATTGGATCTACTCCTGCGAGGTTTGTGCCTTGCATAATATTATTTGCCTATTGGGACGGGTGTCATGCCGACGCATGTGTCAGCAGTTCGTGGTGGTCGGAGTTCGGCAACCATTCCAGCATTATTGGCTGACGGAGCAATCAGCTGCTGTAGTATCTGGCGGGGCTGCGCTGTCTACACTGTGTCTAGCAGGTTGGTTGGCTTCACACCTCATATGAGGGTTGAAGTTGTTGCTATGTACAGGGGTTCGGTGTTGTACTTGTTTCTCCATTTAATAAGATGCTGTGCCTAATAGCGTATTTATGAATTGGTTGATGACTGAAATTATGAAAAAAAAAAGGAAAGTGATTAAGATTCGTTTCTTTGCAATAGTATCATATTTGGTTTTGACATGGATCACCATATCGTTTTGCATAGTGCGTGGCAAATAGAATGCACTTTGGTTTCTTCTGTATCATCCGTCACATAACAGTGTAGCATTTTCTGTATGTACTTGAAGTTCTTCATTTTTCAATGATGGGGATTATTTTAGGTAATTGTATTTAGCTAATGACAACGCTATACGTATACACGTTATTGTGCCTTCTACCTGCTTCCTGTACAAATAATTTGTTCGTGATACTTGATAATGATAAAGATAATGAAATCCATCTAGCATTTTTAGTGGATAGATCTTATAAGTTGATACTTTTGAGCTTATTCTTTTACGTGGTTTATAGCAATTATCCACTTCAAGTGCTAAGCATTTAAGATCCGGCTTTATTTGGCAATTTGGAATGTCACTTTAATAATTCTTAACTTGCCTATAAATGTGCCTAACCATAAAATTGTGGTGACGATCAAATGGCTTGTTTCATAAAATGCTTGTGTGTCTATAACTATATTCGAGTAATAATATTCTAAGAAAAGATCTATTACTTTTCAGATGCGTTGCGGATGTGGTTCATTATTTCATTGGCATTCATGTTCAATACTTTGTCTGATTATAAAGCTTTTTGACGGTTCCTATGCATGTCCTGGGGGATATCCATAGCTGGGCACCGTTAATCAATAGTTAACTTCGTTAATCGCTAATCCGTTACTGAAAAAGTTAACTTCGTTAATAGTAAAGCGTTCCTTCGAGGGCAGAATTTTCTATTTCTATGGGTGATGTTTTTCGACTGCGTGTATGTATGTGTGTCCATTTCTTTGCCACGGCCGCAGCCTGAACGGCTTGACGGATTTCGGCATGCGAGGTATCATTTGATTCGTCATGATTATGTGGGTGACGCCGGGTGTATTAGGATTTCTAGAAGATCAAAATGGCGGATTTTGGCACCAGAAATGTATGACCGCGATGGACGCTGGAACGGCTGGGCAGGTTTCGATGCGGTTTTGTTTGGGGGGTCTTGGTCAGACTTGAAGTATTGCGTTTGTTTCATTGCAATCGGTTTGGTGGGGCCGGATATGTGAGCAGAAGTGGAGTAGTTAGACTTGGATTTCGGTGACGTCCTTTCACGAAATTATTGGCTCCATAAAGGGTGGATTAACGTAAAGGCTAAAAAGTTAGTAAGTATTGTTATCATAATGAGGAAAATGGTCAAAGGCTAAAGAAAAAAAAAAGAGTGTGGGGCGAATGGAAAATGAGGAATGGGGTTGACGGAAGCGAACGGTTAAATCAAAAAGGAAATGAAGAATCAAAGTCTTGATTGTAGTTGGTCGATCAGTTATGAATTTGATTACCTATGTGTTAATTGTTTTCTTTAGAAATAAAAATGTGATGAGGAAGGGATGTAGTGTTTGTCCTATCGAACTACCCCCTAGTCTCGGGTTCACGGGTAGTGGGGAGAGAGTCACGCGAGAGCGCGCAGCGAGAGCGGACGTGTTGACCCCAGCTACTGGTGACGTAACGAGCCGATTACTACACTGTGTTCACCCTGTTAGAGGGAGCACTACAATCATCATCATCTACCTGCCCTTGTCCCAATTATTTGGGGTCGGCGCAACATGTATTTTTCCTCCATTCATTCCTGTCAGATGTCATCTCTTCGGTTGCCCCCTTCCTTTCCATATCCTCTTTCACGCACTCCATCCATCTTTTCTTAGGCCTACCTCTACCCTTATAGCCCTTCACATTCATACTTAGAACCTTTTTAACAACATTGCTTTCATCTCTTCTCATAACGTCTTAAAATATAAATACACTGAATCAAGCAATTACTTTTTTATATTGTTGTTTTATACTTTGATACAAAAACTTAAACAAAACTACTTTTGTGTATTACATTACAGTCAACGACAAAAGTAGCTTGACAGGTTCGAATTTACTGAATGCCTTAGCGCTTAAACCTTTCATAATATATACCTAATGAGTAGAATCATGGTGGGGCCTCAGTAAACTCACCGTATTTTGGCGGTATATTTAAAAATACATGCATGTAAACACTTAAACCATGTCAGACATATTCATGCATGCAAATGTTTGCACTGAACGGCAAGATAATTGAGTTTCTCTCTACATTATAACGAAATCTCAACCACTAAGTGATCTCGAACCGCCATTTAATCGCGTAGACCCAAAGTGCTACGGAATTGCTACGCGTACGTAGACTCCATTTATAAAATTTATACTGAAAATTTTTATAGCAAATAGTGCCCTTTACAGACAACTATGTAATCTCTATATTTACGATATATATTCATAACAAAAGAAAACTAAGTTTAAAATTCTTATCTATCTTTTTTCGGTTTGAGCCAGCTAACTTTCAAAAAGGCTTTGCCACTTTTAACGGGATTTTTACTGGCAGATATAAAGCACTTGTATTACTTTTTCTTCAACGCATTCTGTAACAACGTGTAATCTAACGACTCATATTTGAATGTTGTTAGGTATTATGTTAAAACCATGCTTTAAGCTAGCTTCACATTATAAGTAAACTTGTTGGCGATACCGACCTACACGCGGGCGAAGCCGCGGGCGGAAGCTAGTGATACATAAAAATTAACATCCAAGTGTTCCGATCCATTTCCTACCATTTTTTACTGCCCTGGACTGCTCTCACCGGTTGTAATTACTTTCTGACCCAAATTCACATGTCCAAAAGTGTAAAACAAACAAACAGAACTCAAACACTTTGGAACAACTTTATTTTACGAGTTCCGAATTTATCGCGAAATATAACTTTGATTGCTATATAACGTATCATATCCATAAACATAAAAGAAAGCCTTGTTAGTTACACTATTTATAACTCAAAAACGGTTGATCCGTTTTGGCTGAAAATTGGTGAGGAGGGAGCTTAGAACTAGCAGACGGACTTAGGATACTTTTTATTCTGCCATGCAGACGATGTAATCATGAGTGGAGCCGCAGGGCACAGCTAGTTCATAATAAAATATATATTGTAGCTATCCAATCTTCTTTGTTGAATGTGTTGTATGATATCAATTTAACGCTTTATAGAGGTCATTTCCGCTATATAGTTTCACAAATGGGAGCGCACATCGTGTTCCGATGCTGTTAACAATAAAAAGATGGCTTCTGTTTCATTTTATGACCATTTTATACGATCTCGATATTGTTAGGCTAGCAAAACGGTTAAATTTTTATTGTGCGGTTTATCAGCTCGCCAATAATAGTTTTCGCCAAGTTTTCTCATGCTTAACTCATGTGAAATATAGTATTAAAATGGAAGTTAAGAATATAGAAGAAGTATAAGAATGGTGTCACATCATCGTATCAGATCTCATATCAACGTTTTGTAAAGTTCTATAAATAATACGTATATACGTTTAAAAGTGAAAACTTTTAATTGGCTTTCAGATGCTTAATTAGCTTTTTTACTGATATTTTAGCTATAAGTTTTCCATATGTGAAATAAATAAATAAATAAATAAATCTAGATAATGGAAGACCGCGGCCATAATAACCATAGTGTTGTATTCCCGGCGGTAAGTAGGGTAGCCAGAGTTTCCGGAAAGCTATAACCTGGTAATCTTCAAGTCTAGAGTGAACAGGTTGCTTTAAGGCAAGCGTGCTCCATAGTCGACCACATCGTCACTTACCATCATGTGAGACAGAGGTCAAACGCGAGCCTATCGACTATAAAAAATCCTACAATTCTCTTTTATCAAGAGAAATTCAAGCTTGTTCATTCGATACAAATCCTATTTTCTTCAGTCGTCATTAGAATTAGACAACACAAATAATATAATCTGTTTAGGCTAGAATGTCTTAAGACAACCTAGTCTATTAGTGGATAGACTTGTACAGTCAAAAACACAAAGGATGAAGTTTACACAAAACCTGGTAGATTTATTATAAGAACTTACTGCCCACAATAAAATGTGATGTGACTGAACGTCTAAACAAGGCACTGTAACCATTTCTTGTACTAGCTAACTTATTTGTTTTGTACTTAAGGAGAAATAATACTCTATTTAGCTTACGTGGTACATGTTGGTACAAATTATATAACATTACTGCCGAAACAAAATCTCTGATTTTTTTTTATTCAAGAAAGGCTAAAACACGATGTATACAATTTATTTGTTTTGTAATGGCTAGCATTAAACTTATAATGCAAAATGGGTAGTAGAAAGAGTATCTAATACAAAAGGAACAGTTTATTTTTGGAAGAAATTTCTATCAATAAATTGGATGAATAATGGAAAGTGTACAAAGATACTTATTGTTTATTTTTTAACGAAGTTTTTTCTAGCAGATCGGCAAGAGTAGATCGTGGCTGGACCTCACTTGCTAGTCGATACCTTTCGAGGTTAGGAAGCCAGACAGTATTCGCTCTCATAAAAGTCAATAAAAGCTATAATTAATTTAATTAAATTTTAATTTTCAAATTATTGAAGAAGAAAAACAAGTAAGTGTGGGCCCTAAGCTTCAAAGTGCAAACTTTGAATACAACCGGGCTTCACGCTCCTATGTACTTTATGCAGAAAATTAAGTAGGTAGGTAATTATAAAGTAGGTAATTTAAAAATTTCATAAAGTAATTTAAAAAAGAACGCTGTGCGGAAGAAGAATACATGTACCTATATAATTTGTATTTTATTACGATAAAAGTAAATTGCTGCTTGCAATTAAAGTTAAATATTCATAGCATTACAAATTAAATACGTTTTACCAACCATACGAGGAGGTTGCTAAAGTAACAAAATACACGACAGCGTTCAAGTGGAACCAATTATCGTAAGCTTCTTTGGGAACATGTGCCTACATCAAAGGAGCTACGATATTAGATGAAAGACAAGCAATGTTTTTCTTGGAAACAGACATAATATATTATCTACCGGGCATTTTCAGAAATCTAAAACTGTAAGTTAGCTGTGTGTTTACATCATTGGAGATGTAGGGACACAGAGTATCAAGTATAACTGCAGCGTAGACATTATGAGAAATTCATTATTTATGTAACTAGATTTACACCGGCTGCGCCCGAGCCCCATACCTTACAGTCAGTAATATGCGTTCATATTTCAAACACGTGTCTCAATTACCTGCACACACTGCCCTTTTGATTAAGGTTCCCATAACCTTACGGTGGTTCCGACCGCAAAAATATTTTTTGGAGTTATCGCCTGTTTGTCCGTTTATCTGTTTACCTCTTTGTCTGTTTGTCTGCATGCATGTTTTTCGGTTCGTCTTGAATACAGCTTTTCTATTAGAAAGGTCTTGATCAGACTTAAAAACTGTCGTGTATGTGATTACAATTGGTTAAGTGTGACCGGAGATATGACTAAAAAACGATAACAGAACTCCGCGCGGAAAATTAATTAGATAACTCGTATCTGCATAATTTTCCGCGCGAAGTTCGAACTTTGCTAAATAACTATTATAATAATTAAAGGGACATTTATCATGTTTATTCGTGTGTTTGTGTATCCTATAACGGTACTATTACAGTTGCCATGATCGCGGATGTACTGGAGTTCGGCGAGCCGATTGTTGGTAATAGGTAAACCGTATTAGTCTGTCCTTGCCAATATTGTTTCGTAACCAATTCAAAGCGAAATGCCAAAACTTGGAGAATTATACTAATGTGCTGTAAATTATCAAAATGGCTACCAAGAGAATTTAGTGCCAATAAATTTTAAGTCAAACAAAAAAACAACACAACTTATAAAAAAAACACCATAGATATATCAGTAACTTACAAAGATAAAAAAACACCATAGATATATAAGTAACTTACAAAGATAAAAAAAAACACCATAGAGATATAAGTAACTTACAAAGATGAAAAAACACCATAGATATATAAGTAACTTACAAAGATAAAAAACACCATAGATATATAAGTAACTTACAAAGATAAAAAAAACACCATAGATAATAGGTATAACTAACTTACAAGAAATTGTACTACAATGGTTTTTTTTGGCACTGTATTGGAAGAAAGACTATTATAGAACTAAGTACTTTGAAAGTATGACAGATAAAAATGTGGTTAAACAATAAGTTAGTATATAAGTACCGCACTTATCCTTCCTCCTTTCTTAATATTAGGGCTTTACAACGTTCACCAGATGAAGAAAAATGTGCGTATCTTGTGATAAGCCCTAGCCTTGATGAAGATAAATCGCACTCATTCTTAGACCATTTCTTTTCCTAACAATCCCATTTATTAAGCACTCTAAATGAGTATATTGATGGTTCAGTTTTAGGGCAATTTTTTGTTTATCTCTTTACTTGACATTAAAATACGAAATGACTATTATAGTTTATAAGTAAGTACAAAAAATCAAACATCTGTGCCCGTAGCCAAGTGGAAAAAGTCTAAAACGCTATCGTATCGTATCGAATACAATAGTTTAGGTCGACCAATCACAGCTCGTGATTCCGCCGCGGCGCGCGCATCGTACGCCGGCGACGAGCTTGGATGTGATTGGTCGACCTAACCGTTTCTATTCGATTTTACGCTACGCTACGGAATACACTGACATTTGTCTACGGGCCCAGTGCTTAGTATGCTGTTGAGCTGTCGCTCGCTCACGTTTTATATTAATCCTGTTGCAAGCTAGAGGAATCCAGGATAGGCAGTTGGTACTTATGTGATATTCCAGACTATAATCTATTTCTGTGTCAAATTTTATTAGATTCGTGCAGCAGTTCTGGCGTGATTGTGTAACAATAACACAGCAAGATAATAAATCGTTACATAATCCCTTAAAATAGTAGTTCTCATTTGTGTGACTTTCTAACACTAATGTAAGAATGATTTTCTGATCGGAAAAAATGATCATCCAGGACGGGACTTGAACCACCGGCGGCGCCCTAAGCCGTAGAATATATCGGAAAATTTCGAGCGTCTAAGATGGGTCCAGGTAGCTCAGTTGTTCAGAGCATTCTCCCTGTAAGGGACTGGTTACGGGTTCAAGTCCCGTCCTGGATGATCATTTTTTCCCACCAGAAAATAATTGGAAATAGTTGGCATGCAATTGCTTAAAAGTTTCATTCAAATAGGTAATGTAAGAATATTAATAAAAGTGTATATTATAATATCTGAACTTGTACCGGAGGAAATTATACATCCTGAAAGACATTTCATTTTTTTTTATTCTGAAAAAGAATTAAGTGATATTTTTGTCGCTTTCTTTAATTACAAAACTTACACAGACAGCCAGACACAGAGTTCTACATAGGCAGCTAATGACTTATATACTGATCTTCGGACAGCGAAGAAAAAATCTTCAGTCGATTTGATTCTGACATTATCACTTAATCATGTCTTCGTTACTTTACTACGCGGGGAGCCTTCCACGCGAATATAAACGAAATTGATTTGATAGATTTCTTAGCCTATTTCATGAATTGTTATTCTTGTTTGTAGTCAGATGTTATTTTTGACTTGTGTTACGATTGAGTACTAATTCTTATGTTACGTCTACGCACTTGTCGAATGACAAGCGAAATAGTGAGGGAAATAGGCAAAGACTTGATGTAGCTGCATTACTAGTTATGTTACCCGGTGATCAATTTTTTGTTGGTTATTTAGCACAATGCTATGAAGATCGGGAGGACGAGAGTGTGTGGTACGGCAATATTTGCGTCAACGCGAGCAACAATGCAACGAGTAGCATGTGGCAGTAAAGCAAAATTGCGTGTTTTAGGAGTAGATTTTCATTGCTAGTCTACAGCTGGTATATAGGACGAAATTTGACCCTTATTTTTGCAAATAAAAAACGTTTGCTACTCCAACACTAATTTAGTAGCAGTTCGTCGTACCATTGTTCGATTTGGTACTTATTGTATACTTAATCAAAGATTGTCTACTTGCGAATGTTGTTTGTAGCCAGAACCTCCTAGTCAATCATCTAGGGGATACTATTGCATTTGCTGTCCTACTACATATCCTAGAGTATCATACTACCTATTGTCAAGGGCATCGTAATGGAGCTTTGTGTTCCACTACACTGCCCAAGATATTCTGTGAGAGTGATAGCAGCTTTGTGTGCATGTGTTGCCTAGATGCAATCATGCTGAGTAACGTTACATAACCTTAGATAGGAGACGAAAAGTAGAAGCAATTCAATAATGACGTAATTAAATACACATTTACGATTTTATATTGGAAGCGTTTGATATAATTTTAGTTTATCCTAGTAGGTAGGTATAACCAAAAAATATTCTCAATATAACTTCATCGATGTGAATAGACTTTTCTATGTCTTGTTACTGCAAAAAATGGAACACATTTTATTTTTAAAATCATGCTATTGCGTCTATTTTTTGCTAAGAGAAATGTTGATGTTGAGTTCGTATAGAATTATTGTTATTACTCTTTCTTTAACTTTTTTTTTGTCAACGTCAATGTGAGTTCACCTCGCCTGATGGTAAGCTTAAGTTAAAGTATCTCGCCTGATGAAGCTTAAGGTTCTCAGGAATTGGGGTCACCATTACAGACCGATAGTACCACAAAGGTGGCCCTTAGCTTGACGACCTCATCCGATACTTTTTCACGCGCCGCATAAAGGACCCGGGACTATAGGAAAAAGGAAACACGTGTGGTAGTAAAGATTTCCAAGTTTTTCTGATGAATATCTATTTATATCTGTATTCAATAGAAGATAGTTTATACAGCTTGTTCTAAAAATATCGATGTCAATAATGTCATAACATTAAAAGCAATCGAAAATGTAATTGTATTATAATAAGATTAGTGTTTGCGAGGCTTTTTGCTCGTTACAGTGGGCGGTCCATTATTCCTTCGAATCAATTATGGCCCGAGGCCACGCGCCGGGATTTCTTTGCCCATCTGTTTAATTAAAATGTAATTCTTATAGATAATTATTTGCCGAGGTGTAAATCAAAAATGGACACGCAGGTTTAAATTTTTTCACGCTTTTTATTAACATTTGCTAACTTCAAGGCACGAGTGAATGAGTTCGTTCCAAGCAGACGTAGTTTCTCGTAGACGACATCGTCTCTTACCACTAGGTGAGATAGTGGTAAAACATAAATATGAATATAGAACAAGTTTTTTACTCTTTTTTCAATTTTCAATTATTCAATATTTTTTCAATTTTCAATTATTCAATATTTTTTTCAATTTTCAATTTTTCCATTTTTTTTTCAATTGATTCAGATGAACTGCAATCGAGACTGCACTATATAATACGACGTGTGAGCCACACTTAACTCCCCGCATCGCATGGTATGCAACGGACGACATCATCACCCATGAAGAAACAAAAATAATCAGTCTACCAGGTTTGATCATGTCACAGAGCTCATTCTATATTTTACGGACTATAACTCGATTCCGTTAAAACAAGACACTTTCATGCCACTGTCATTTAAAACAAAATGCCATTTAATTTTGGACTTTATTGTTATCATGTTAAAGTCTAAAATTAAATTATATTTTGTAGAGCGAATGAAACAGTTTAATAAATTCTTTTCATTTTATTTTAGACTTTAACTGTACAGCAGTAAATTCTACAATTAAATAGCATTTTAATAGTGTCAGTGACATGACAGTGGTTTGCCTTTAGCAGAACCGAGGCTCTGATCAGTAGATCCTACCTTCATAATATACGTTCCATTCCTCCATAAGGTAAGTGAGTTGGACTTAATGTGTGTATATATTTTAAGTTACAAAGAACGTACTTAATTATCTTCATGATAAATAAACAAACATGTTTACTGAACAAACCCGTAAACACCTACCCAACACGCCCGCATCATCCCCCGGGTGTACTTCATTATCGGGGAAAGTGCGTGTGAGATTAATGACCACATAAGTTAACCGTCTGATGTGTAGCCTTGATTTTTTTATTGTTTAATTTTAACAACAACATAATGATACACTATTGGCTTATTAGAAGAATGTGTAATAGAGTTGCGCGACTTTTTTTTAATTCTGTAGCGGAAAAAACTTCAGTTATATGTGTAAAAAAATATTCTATGCTTCAGTTTTAAATGTCGCCAAAATGGTCCATGAATTTCATTCTAAATACCTCTCCGGTATAAAGAAATATATTTTTTGCTAGCCTACGTTTTCTATCATGCTTTTTTCTCACTCATCAGTCATTAATTTAGCGGATAGTCTACTATCAATATAGCATTATACTGTAGGAAGTTTACGCAAATATTACACATTGAAATAAAACTATTTTAACCATCACTCCATCTCCATGAAAATCATCCGAAATGTCGAGCTCAACGTATATAATAATAACACCAAATACATCGCGATAAAATCCGTTAAAAAATATTGCATTAGATCCGTTACCGTCACCTAATCAGGATTGTATGATTGAGATGTAATAATATTTAGAAAAACATTGTAATAAAATATTTTTTTATTTTGTCTGACCTTTTTGTGCCGTCAGCATAGGCGTGTGAATTGAAAAAAGAATTGAAATGATTTTTGTTTACGACTTTTACATCACAAAGGAAAATACGATTTGCTAAATAATTTATTTGATTATCTGACGCAGACAGCGAATATAATGGCTCCTATAATTTATTTTGTACAACGGTTCTGATGAAAAATAAAAAAGACCTTTGATTTTGAATCTCTTTGTTCGACCATGCTCGTATTGAGATCTGAAGGTTCAATGGCCTTAGAGATGAAGTTATTAAGATATACTATGATGAAAAGAAAATATGAATCATATTAATGCATCCTACTTCGAACTAATATTAAAAATATAAACGTTTGTGAAGATGTTTGGATGTTTGATTCCCGGTCACGATCTAACGGCTGAATGGATTTGACTGAAATTTGAAACAGAAATAGATTATAGTCTGGAATATATACACAGGCTACTATTTTCCCTGAAATTGGTTTCTGTGAGTCACGGAAACGGGATTTAAGTAAGCGGAGTTGCGGCAACAGCTAGTGTAAAGTACCGTCGCACATTTGTATTAAAACATTCCCAGTAAAACTTGAAGAGCAGAAGTAATGCACTAAATCGTAACTTCAAGTAGCAGCTTTAAACAATTAAAAATATGCGTGTTAGTGCATTTTTTTATACTACTTAGGTGGTAGACAAGCACACGGCCCACCTGATGGGAAGCGGTCACCATGGCCTATGGACGTGCGCAACACCAGGGGCGTCACACTCGCGCTGCCGACCCTGTAAAAACCTTCTAATGCCCTTCTTGAAGAATCCCATATTGTAGCCGCCAGGGAAAACCACTGCAGGGAGATCGTTCCACAGTCTAAGCGTGCACGGAATGAAATTTCTTTCATACCTTACAGTACGCACTGCAGGAGGATGCAATTATTCAACGGGTACAGTCGACGACAAACTTGTTAAGATTCATTCCACGTCGACGTGTAATGAGAAAATACATTGTGGACCTTTATTTGATTAGAAAAAATGCAGCACTTTTGTTAAATTGTCTGGTAGACTTTGCACTGATTGTTGTGAAGCTAATCTTAGGATTCAGTTGAGTCGTTTAAGCGTAAAAAAACATTTCCTATGGATTAATTCCTCTTATAAACCGTCTTAATTCTAGATCCATTCGGTCGTTCTGGCACGATTGCGTAACTAACAGAATATTTGTTACTTGATGGGATGGATGGATAGGTATCCATCCAATGGTACTGTTCTGGCGGTACTGAGTAACAATCAAGACAAAATCATTTTAATATTTTAAATGGCTGAATGGATAGATATACATACATCTACTTCCATTCCAATCCATCCAAAATTCCACATTTATAATAGTGCAAACAGAATACTACATTTGTATTTGCACTACCACATATTATTATGAACTAGACCCCATCAATTCACACTACAATATCAGTTACATTGGTACACACAAACGAAATTAATAAGCATCCCAATAATGGAGCAGGATTCCCCTATTTCCCTGTCGTGTATTTGGTTAGGGCGACGTGAACAGTATCATACATAATCACGTGTACAGTCGCGTTGAATTATGCATCACCCACTGTGATTGTAGTCAAGTTAGCACAATGGTACACTTGCTCTTCCTAAACAACGTGTAACTGAAATTTAACTGACTGACTGACTGACTGATGGTTGACTGATTCTCTTGCTCTTCCTAAACAACGTGTAACTGAAATTTAACTGATTGACTGACTGACTGATGGTTGACTGATTCTCTTGTTCTTCCTAAACAACGTGTAACTGAAATTTAACTGATTGACTGACTGACTGACTGACTGACGGATGGTTGAGTGATTCGATTTATTTCCCTTGTGTATCTTAACAACTATTGTGCAGTTCAGATTGCTATTGTGTTCAATATTTTGTATTCATGAATATGTATAATTTGCATCAGTCTGTATATTAACAAAAAAATAGTATGTAGGTATGTTTAATTGTTTATCCACATTCCAGAAGCCATAACACAAGCTAGATAAGTGTGGTTACTTTGGGTCTAAAGAGCGCACCGGGGTGCGAGCTAAATGCCTTTGGGCTACCTTACACTCAGACGCGCTAGAAGACCCGAGACGGTGGCGTACGGTTTTAGTCAGGTCAAGTCTAGTACGACAACCCCCCCCCCCCCCTCGCAAACAAGCAAACAAGGTAAGCTCAAGCTCAAGTAAGGTTTTCAAGCAGGTCAAAATATTTTTAGAGGGTCAATATGTTACATTTTTAAATATGTAAAAAATATATTTAAAAAAATTTGAAAAGGTGGTAGAAGGGGCAAAAAAAAGTCTGTATCTGACCACCTACTGAAATAAGCTTAGCATATGTGCCGTTTTAAGCGTGCCCTTGACCTACAGACGTCTCGTCTCGTCTACATTGCAGTGTATGGTGGAATAAGTATACTTCAACGAGACCGGCTGCCGCCGATAAAGCACGAGCTCACCCAGTAATAAGGCTAAAAGGACGGTTTATGAAAGATAAGATTTACAGTGTAAGTACATACTAAGTAGATTTTATACAGCGAATTTTGTTTTTGGTCTAGCTCTGATGTAAGTTTGACGTGTATAATATTATTGTTTTACAAGCTTTTATTTAACTTGTTCTGTTGTTTGTTAGTTGGTATAGGACGAATCTTGGAAGCTTTAATTAGCCGTCTTGCTGTTACATGAACTCACGCTGCAGAACTAGTATTTTTCTTTAACATAACATATAAACTCACGCCTATACCCTCGAAGGGGTACGCAGAGGGTGCTAGCACCCACATTTCGCCAGTTTATGTTTAGGTCCCCATGTAATAGGTGGCGAGCCTATTGCCATTAACCGGGCACTTATAAACCTGCCATAAATACACACATAACTTCGAAAAGCATCGAAAAGTCATTGGTGTGTGCCATGATGAACCTGGGATCGAACCCGAGACCTCGTCTTAGCAGTCCATTACCCAAACCACTAGGCTACCGCGTATTTTTCTTTACAGTCTGTATAATTCAAAACATGTGCTTAATAACTTTCTGTACATGTCGTATAAATTATGAAAAGAAATTTACTTCATCTCAACAATAAGCAAATGTTCGTAATGTACAAACATAATTATTCACTGGCATAATTTATTTTCTCTATATTTTATCTATCAGAAAACATTTTGCAGTAAAGTAGTAGTCTAGACTGTTCTTGGTTCATTTTATTAACCTATGAATAACGAATATAAGCTAGTTGTATATATTTTTATGTATGTGTATAAATGAAATTCTATTTATTTATTGTATGATGTGGTTGACAGAACATTCCTTAGCCACTAATATACCTACAAATTCTTTTATTATATTCTAGATTTAAAATCTAGAATCTAATTTGCCAATATGCGACGACTATTTCTAATACCTATCTATTAGTTATTATTTATACAAACCTGAAAAAAATATAATGATTCACTAAAACGTGCACACAAATTGTGACACAAATCCACAATTATACCGAAGATCAAATTATTAAAATCTATAAGTTATATTTCTTTAACTGCATAAGAAAACGGTTTACCCTGCACAAATATGATATGTACGAGTATATGAAATAAATAAAAAAAAAATGTCATAAACCCAGGTTTTTTTTTTTGTCTACCTCACCTTTGAGCCAGTCCTCCCGTTGATATATGAAACTCTGGCGCAAACTTCCATCTCAGGCAATTAGACAAGCCAAATCAAGAGAGAGAACTGAAGTACTGAATCTACTGTTCAAATTATAAGCTGTTGATGCGATCACGACTATCGCTGTTATACCAATACTGTGTGATTATGAACATTTCCTAAACCTAGATTAAGATAACTGAGATACTTCCGTATAGAACTGACTAGCCTACCCTCGTCTATCTGTACCATTCAAAGTGTAAAATGGATCAAGTCATTAGTAGATTAACTCTCGCAGAGCTAAATTTATTGTTCGATGTTAGTTTTGGATAGTCATTGGAAGTGGCAAACCAAAACTTTTTTGAACTTGAATGGGGTTCTAGGGTAGCCTATTGTGTTATTCCAAACTATAATTCATTGCTAAATTTCAGCTATTCCATTCAGCCGTTTTGCGTGAAAGAGTAACAAATATTCATACATTCATACTCACACTTTCATGTTTATAATATTAGTAGATGCAGAACTCAGACCAATAAAAAAGTGAACAATAGCGACAAAATCAGTGAAACTTCTTGTGCTTGAGTCAAAACACGTTACGCCTTGGCAATATAGCTCTTCGGTCGACTACCCAAAGACTACCGAACTGGGCCTCGATTCTGCTAAAGGCAAACCACTGTAATACCACTGACACTCTAAAAATGCTATTTGATTGTAGACTTTACCGCTATACAGATAAAGTCTAAAATCAAATTAAATAATTCATTTAACTTTTTCATTCGCTCCTCAGAATATCATTTGACTTTAGACTTTAACTTGATAACAATAAAGTCTACAATTAAATGGCATTTTTTAGAGTGTCAGTGGTATATCAGTGGTTTGTCTTTAGCAGAATCAAGGCCCTGAGCGTACCGAATTGTTTTATTGGCGGGTTTAAAAAAGTACGCAATATACCTTCTATACTTTTTTATTGGTTTGAGATGCAGAATAAATCTTTAGTTCCACAAAAGGCCGTAGCTCACGTACGGCCGCTTGAAGATCATCGAACATAGTTCTAAACTATTTAGAGAGACCTTTGTAAACATCGGGAGAGTTTGAACTACGTACGAGGAAAAGGCTTCACCTAGGCCGACTTGTGAGTGATTGCATAGCTGAACAAACTGACGGCGTATTAGTTTAGGATATCTAACTAAATTCGTAAATATCGATAATACATATACCCAGCTCGTATATAGAGCTGTTGCTCGCGGTCTCGCCCGCGTAATTACTGGTCTAACAAATTGCAATCTAACCAAACATACGGCAGAGTTTAAGGTTCGCATCAAAATCCGTTAGGAGCTTTAGCATTCATCACGAACAAACAGAAAAAATTTCCAAAAAATATTTTTTTGTGTTCAGAATCGTACATTTAACTACGTTTTAATATATCCAATGTATAGTCACAAATAATTTATTTTTACTAATTGCTTAGAAATTTATGTGTAACCTATTAATTAGTATAAAATAAATATTGTAAATATCTTTAGTTTAAGTACTTACTATGCATCTATTTATATCGCACTACAGAATGCACGGCACTCCACATAAACCTTAGTGGTTTACGGAATGCTTTATTTTAATTTGTTATCATAAAAAAAAAATATGATTCGCAGGTGAAATGAGGACACTACAAAATCTACTTTGTTCACCCAGGTGATATAACCTAGGTGAACAAAGTGGAATATACCAAAGGGTGTCTACCTACGCTATACAATGCGGCAGGAGTTACTTGAGATAGCCAATGTCCAAGCGACGCCAATATCTATAAATTTGAGGTTTAGTGTCAACGGCCCCCGCCAAATTTGTGCAAGTTTAGACGTACCATTTATCATGGAGGTTGACTTAGATTTAGGTGGTAGCTTAATTTTACAGCAATTATTTTGGTTGTCCACTGAAATATATCCTATACTATCCTACTATTATTATAAATGCGTTCAGGGGTCAGCAAGTGTATAGCCGGGCAGGGGGAAATTGTGGTCGCAGCACTAGTGGGACCGGTGGGTGCCACGCGGTGCTGCGACGATAATCCTCTTTTGATGAGGCCGTCAAGCTGATTATTAACATGTACGTGTATTTAATGGTGACCCTATTCCCTGAGACTACCTTCAGCTTACCATCAGGCGGGGTGAAGTCAAATTGACGCGTCCTTATATTAAAATAAAAACGCGAAAGTTTGTAAGAATGTATCATATCGATGTCTGGATGTATGATTGTTACCCTATCACGCAAAATAGCTAAATGGATGTGGCTGAAATTTGGTACAGACATAGATTATAGTCTGGAATAACACAGGCTACTTTTTATCCCAGGAATAGGTTCCCGTGGGTAGCGTGAACAAGATTTTACGCGAGTGGAGCCGCTGGCAACACCTAGTGTAGTGTGTGAAATTCTTTTAACAACATCCAAGTTTAAAAAGCTATTACTGACGAAGTGCAGTCGCTTTGATCTAGAATGCTAAGCCATGACGACACGTCGTGTTGCCCCGAGCGATAAAAGCGACTGCAGCGCGCTTGTAAATTAAACACACCACATCACATCACAAGCTCCGACAACTTAACATTTTGATAGTTTATATAATAGTTTCGAAGGACTTATAAAATGGAGTCCTTAACGTCTACGGTGTAAACATTTTGATATGCATTTATAGAATTTAAAGTTACCTACGTAAAAATATTTTGGATAAACTAGTCTCAGAAAACACGACTGTTGGTATGGTACTAGACAAGTATCCACGGATACCCCTCCCCGTTTTCGGCCTACCCATACAACCCCCCATTCAACCTCTCGATCGTTAGGCCGCACCGTAAACATAAAGCTATCGATGATTCATTCCCGTTCCGTCAGTTAGTAAGAATTTCGGTAGATGGCTCCAACATCTCCCCAACACGTATACATAATCGGAAAGGCTGGTAATCTATCATACAGGATTCCCTAGTAAAGATCCCAGTCACAAACATAGATAAATTGAAATGAAGTCTACCTACCTAATTAAGTATCGCCAATCTAAGAATTATTTGAGAGACACAAAATAATGATTTATGAGGACGTGTCCAAGTAGCTCAGTTGAAGCTAGCTTGGATTAATATCCCGACCTAAATATCGACTTTTTCGCCCTAACTAAAGTTAAATTAATATTGTTTACATTAGATTCATGGTGCTGCTGAAAAATCTTCCTATAGTCAAATTAGGATATCGAATAATGAATACAAAGTAATGAACACTAAAATACAGAGCTATAAAATGTCTGAAGGACAGACGATATACAATTCTGTGCCAAACGCCTTATGGACCACGCTAGTACTACAGTACAGTTGTACTACAGTCGTAAAATTTTGATCTGATCCACGATATTAGGTTGTAGCGGTATTGGAGCTACGCCAATTGACGATACGCAATATTTGTTTTACCACCCGCTTTACCACCGATATTCTTATACGACGGACTGTGACTGAACACTAGGGTTAAAATTATTTACCTAATTTGTATGTTTTTTAAGTCTCAGAAAGGGGGTCCTCATTGCATACACCGACAGTGCCATAAAGGTGGCCTTCAACTTGACGGCCTTATCAAATGCTTTTTCACACCCCGCTTGAAGGACCCGAGACTGTAGGAGGAAGGAAACACTTGAGCTGGTAAAGAATTTCAGGTCTTTATGGTGCTTTTAAAGTGTTTGTTTGTAATATTAAAATAACAGGTTTTAAATAAATGCATTAAAGAGTGTATGAATAGGTTTTGACGTATTAATCCTACGGACCCTATTTCGAAATTTCTCAACTCATCCAAATTTTTATCGCACTTCCATTAAATGTCAAGTCTGTCTGTCTATTTGAATTTGGTAATGGAACGGCTGCACCAATTTTGACGGGGCTACTGGCAGATAGGTAATATTATACGACGTAACATAGTTTATTTTTATACTAGAAAAATGATTACCGCACTGTCGTATTTATTTATATCAATGTAAATATCGTTTTGTTTTATTAGTGTTCAGCAACTTTTGAGAGTGCCTGTACATCTTATCATTAAGTGCTTACCAACAGGAGTTATACGACTCCATGAATTCGCTTAGCAACAGTTAGTTACTGTACAATATATTTTCTATTGTATTGGGAGCGCGACGATACTCATTGTGTCTAAACACAAAGAGAGAGTATACTACATCACTTACCCCCATTGTGAGGTGCAAAGTTTATGTTATAATATAAAACGATTGTAAAATATAGATAACTAGGTATGCCCAGGGAATGACAGGGAATATTGTACCTATACCGCGACTTACTAGAAACTATTTCAGGGTTAAAACGTATAAAGTAAAGTAAACGAGAAAGTTTGTAAGAGTAGATGTACGGTTATTTGTTACTCTTTCACAAAAACTGGCTGAACGGATTTGACTGAAACCAAATTTCATCCGTAGGTACTATAATGACTTATAGACTGGAATAACATCCTTAGAATATGTTCCCATTTTTTTTCTTTTTTTATATACGAAATATAAAATACAGTTCCTATGGGCAGCGGGAACAGGAACAGAAATACGCGCAGGTGGAGCCGCAGGCGACAGTTAGTCTTATACGTTCAAAATATTGTGAACATTTTACGACTAGGTACGTTAAAATTGTTGAATATCTAAATATGCATGTTAGGAATCAGATACAAGAATTGCAATGTATATTAATAGGAGTATACTCCATTCTAAACAATCTTTATGTGTCTATTTAATCTGTTTTATTTAAAAACTTATTTTATTAATATTTTTGAGTTTAGAAACTCATTTTAAAGACAAAAAACCGAAAGTGAACCACTTGGACCAAGAGCCCATGAACGCCAGACTTTCGTTATTTTATAAAAGCTGAAAGTTTGTCAGCGCATGCTCCCAATACAGGTAAGAACGATGGCCCATTATGAAGTTCGGGTCATGATAGCTTTGGCAGATAAACGGTACTAAAGTGTAGCAAGCGCAAGGCAGTGGGTGCGAGTGAGACGGCAAGTCAGGTCTATTACGACCCCTCACTGCGCATATTATGGAATTATAAAATTGGAATTCTAATTCCAATTTTAGGTTTATTACGATCCCTCACTGCGCATGTATTGGCATTATATAAATAGAATTATAATTCCAATTGTGTAATTCTAATACATGGGCTGTGAAGGATCGCAATAGACCTGATTCGCCATGTCACTCACACCCACTGCCCTGCGCTCGCTCCTACAGCTACCCTTTAATACCGTGTATCTGCCAAAGCCACCATGACCCGAACTTCATAATGGGCCATCGTTCTTATCTGTATTGGGAGCATGCGCTGACAAACTTTCAGCTTTTATAAAATAACGAAGGTCTGGCGTTCATGGGCTCTTGCTCTAACTAGTTTGCCTAGTTTATTTGTTTAATTTTTTTTATAAAAAATCGTTCTTCTCTTTAATAAGTACCTAACCAAATGGAGTAAATAAGTAATGTTAGTCAGGTTACCGAAACAAAAAAAAACATGTTTTTATAGAGGTAAATAACCCTTAACTTATCGTTTTTCGTATGTTTCCCAACCTCTAGTTGTATGGCAGTGACAAGTAAACGAACTAGAGAGGAGCTCCAGTTAACGTCCACCCAAACAATCGCAGGCCACTGTTATTTAACCGCGCTAATAAATCGGGTCGTCCCCTAACGTGCTCTCCACTTGATCGCTTCATTCCATTCGACCCTCGAGAAACCAATCAGTCTGTGAAACGTTTTGTGGTTAGAGATCGGTTATTTCATTAACTTAGAGTAACGCTATTTTTTAACTCGGTTTAGTGAGATATGACTAAAATAATGTTATTATAAGTTTACTAGACCAAACCCGTGACTCCGCAGTTGTCGAATTTCACGTTTACTTACTATATAAATAAAATAAATAAATATTCTACGACATTCTACACAGAGCTCTCTAGACCCAAAGTAAGCATAGTTTAACTAGCTGGTGTTATGGGTTCTAGAATGCTGATAAACATACTTATATATTTTTTTTTGTAAATACATACTATATCTCCGGTTCTACGTACTCTATCGATTGTCTGTCTGACTAAGATCTTTCTAATAGAAAAATCGCATCAAACCTTAATGTCCGGCTATCCCCAGCTAACCAAGACTATAAATCTATTATTAGGTGATGGTGGTACCCTTAAATCCGGAGCGTGTGTTTTCACAATACTTTTTCGGTCTTATCTGATAATGGAGAAAAGGCTCATAAGACTAAAACCTTACCTGTTGCTTTACAAGCATTTTACTAGCTCAGAATGTTCGCGTTAACTTTTAGTGTGTAACTATAAAGACGGAACCAAGGTATCAACCGATTTTTACAATATTAAACTGTGAATATTACATGTATGGAGTCAAAACAAAATGGTGTTTCTGCAGGTAATGGTACCTAAGAGATTTCGTTCTGAACGTGTACTAAGTTTAAAAGGAAACCATAGTTAAAATCCCACTAATATTATTAATATGAAAGTTTGTGAAAACGTTTGGATGTTTGTCTATTTGTTACCCAATCACTCTCTAACGACTTAACGGATTTGGCTGAAATTGAGTAAGTACAAGAATACATTATAGTCTGGAATAACACATAGACTTTTTACTCCTAAAACAGATTCCCATGGGTTGCTGTAATAGGATCAGCATTCGATTCGTGCCCCGGGCATTTTGCAATCCCCCGCCGTCTGCGCAACGCCTTATCAAACAATATACGAGTATGTGCAAAGTTGCAATAAAGCAGTCTTTATCACCATCAGCTATCACCAGTAATGTATGCTATTACTAACATTGCCCTGATTATCCGTTAAGATAAACGTGCGCTGTCATTAGCCCGTTATTGCCCATTGATGCGATAACAAATAACATTATTGTTACGTATTATCAGGTGAATAGGTCGGATACTGTATAGGAGGCATATACTAACGGTCATTTTGTGAGAACGATATGAGATCGAAACTGAATTTGGACATATTTCATTACTACTAATCACCGGTTCAAACATGCGTAAGATTTTGAGTCTAACCAAGACCTATGTTTGGTTGTAATTGGTTAAGTAGAACCGGAGATTTGACCAAAAACGACCCAAAAACGAAGCGCGGGTGAAGCCACGGGTATCAGCTTGTATAAAAAGTAGCCTATACGTTGCCCAGAACTATGAACTAATAATCGTACCAAGTTTGATCAAAATCCCACCAGAAGTTTTTGATCCAACCGCGCACCAATTCCGTTGCGGACAGACAAACAGACAAAAATTCTAAAAATCATTACATTCATAAAGTTCCCTAATATTTTTTCTCATAATATCTTCCATGTACAGATACCGATCAGTTTTATACATAACCGAAGATTTATTATTATGTAGGTATACTCGTATATGTAGGTATAGATGAAAATTAACACTCAGGTCATCCAAACATGCTGTTTTTACAATACACTGTTAAATAATTTGTATAATCAATCAATATTTTCTCATAAGATCAGAAAATCGCGCGCAGTAAACCCGTCTGATGTAAGCAGGTTATAAAATAGTTATATAAGTCCTCTCCTTATATGTGCAATATATATGCCGTAAAAACGGAAGGGTGAGAGCGCGAGTTCTATGCAATATAAACGCTCTTTGCACTAAAACTCGTAAAGTGATTTATGTGTGTATGAATTGAAGTTTGTCTCACAAGTACCTACACAACTCGCACACATCTTAAGAAATAAGATCTAGCTAAGTCGTTTGAACTATTTCATTAGTAGGTACCCTAGTCATTATAGTTAGAACCCTAGTAAAAATTTTCCGCATTACCTGGTATGGTTTGAATGTAGAAGGAAAACTAAAAGAGGTAATTTGCCTATTAGTCTCCTTGTTGCTATGGGGAAAGATCTATTTATATTTCTAATTTGTCTAATTCACTAAAGATACTTTTTATTGCACATCAAAACAGGATACAAACAGGATATACATTAAGTAAAACCAAACAAAACATAGGTACAATGGGCGGTCTTATCGCTTGCTGCGATTTCTTCCAGATAACCGGTATATCTATATTTAATTATGAAAGCTGGAAATTGAACAAGACTCCCAATAAAGATCTATACGAAAGGGATTTAACATAAAAGTTGGAGACTCAGAAACACAATTAGCACCAACTCCTTAAGAGCAATTATTTGAACCAATCAGGACACTTAATAATTCAGTTAAGATTTATGAAACAAGTACGGAACTGTCTATCATCGAACATTTAACTTCGCCATCTCGTTGTCGCCGCTCGCCAGCTGTGGAGATCTGAATGCAATTAATTGTTCGGAAGTAAAATTATGGGCATTATAAATCTTACCTCTTCCGCATATAATAAATAAATTTGAATTGATTATAAACAATTCGTTATGTTTTATATAATAGTGAAGGGGAGAGGGCAGATCCTCCATGCGGTGCACCCGGGTAACGGAGACACAGCGCCTCCCATTCGCAGGGGAGAGCCAGCCATCTGTGGCAAATGCTGGCCGAGGCGTGGGTGGCTCTCCACGTGGTCCCCTGACTAGCAGAGGGCACATAGTTCGCAGGCGGGGGTAAGCTATTTCTCCAAGTGCAGGATCTCTATAACTAGCGTGACATCTTCCATTGCGCGATGCAGAATCGGTAATGCCGTAAAAGTTCAGCGTGTTATGGCTAGATGGCGCTGTATACATTTTTTATTACAACAATATCAAACGGATAAATATGATTAGTAGAGCCATGGATCTCATTAACTTGCCGCTTGTTTCGTTTTATATATTTTAGAAGCCACCTCAATCAGTAGCGGCTTTTGCATTAACAGTCAAATTTAAACATGAAGAATATTAAAGCTTGTGTAAATTTTATATATTGTCTAAAGCTACTACAGTTGCACACTTTAAAATGTACAGTTACATTTTTGGCAAGTGCGCATTTTAGAGCATGTAGCTTATAAATATTCAGAGGTTAAGACTCAAACTCCCCCGCAGTCTGCATTTAAATAAAATACCACTTGGTAGCGAACATAAACATGCCTGGGCCCGTAGACAAATGTCAGTGTATTCCGTAGCGTAAATCGTATTCGAATAGAAACGTTTAGGTCGACAAATCACATCCAAGCTCGTCGCCGGCGTACGATGCGCGCGCCGCGGCGGAATCACGAGCTGGAGTGTGATTGGTCGACCTAAACTATTCTATTCGATACGATTCGATCGAGTAGAATAATTTTGCCACTTGGCTATGAGCACAGACTGTACAACCAATTGTTCATGTTACTTTGATATCACCGACTGTCTCCTGTAGGTAACAGTTACTATAACTAACTGTCCCCCGCAGCTTCACCTGTGAGATATTTGATCCCCGTGGCAAATATTTAACCAATTTTGTAGCCTTGCAATAATATATGGCAATTATTGTAGAAGTTTTGGCATAAAGTTTAAAGTTAAATACTTGTTTACGACTTTAGTATTAGCTTCGTATATACGCTTACGCTTGGTAATTTAATGTTGTATTAAGAGCAAACTTTTGCTATCTACCGGCATTTACTGTTTTGCTTGACTCGGAAATGGAACCCGAGACTTCAAGCAAAGTAAAGCATAACCTGTGAACATTTTATGTTTTTATTGAATTATAGTCTTACGGAAGCCTTTGAGAAAGTGGTTAAATAAGCAATTGACTATATTAATCAGTGAAGTAATTATACAATACTAGCGACCCGGGACCCGTTTTCGCCCGGGTGTAAATTCCAGTTTTCCAATAAAATATAGCTTATGACACTCACGAATGATGTGGCTTTTTATTGGTGAAAGAATTTTTAAAATCGGTTTAGTAGATCCCGAGATTACCCCTTACAATTTAACAAATATACAAACACACAAACTTTACCTCTTTATAATATTAGTATAGATTACTAAGGTTGTCTTAAATGCACTAATTTGAAACGCTTAAGCGACAGCGCTGCGTCGCTGGTTGAACAATTAAGACTTAATTAAAACGTGCTTCCAGATTTCTCTACCATCATCAGTCAACATTACATCTTACTCTATATCTGTTAAGGGTTAAAATAGCAAAAAAAAACTATCCAATTAGTTAAGATAGCGAAAATAGTTTTTAAACGCGCAGCACACCTTTTTGTTCTGTTGAAAACAAAATAAAATTTATGGTTACATGAACAAGCGTTTATAACAAAAGTTTTCACCGAGTATATACAATGTTAGGCGCATATTTCATTCGAGGACCTATATTTTGTGCGCAGTATAACATTGCAGCGATGTTTTTTTTCAAAAGTTTCCAAATTTGAAAATTCAAGAGATTTAAACTACCACATATATCATCACAGAATATAATATAATGGTGGCACCACACTTCGTTATTAGCTATTCGTTATTCGTCTTTATTCACGTGTATGAATCGAAGTGTGCGGGGCTTATTCGTGTATATTTGCTTTATTTGCACGAATTATTGAATTAGTGGCTCTTATATGACGAATTGTGGAGGCTTTAGGCGTCTATAAGGATTTTGTAAGTGATTTTGTTGACTTTGACTTTGACTTTGACTTTGACAGTACAGGCGAATAGCGAATAGCGAAGTGTGGATCCTCCATCATAGTTCAAACGTATAACAAATATGTAGCCACGCGGCTGTGGGTCTTAAGCGTATAATAAATATAAATGGGTAATATTATAAATCAAATCAAAGTGAGTAGAAATAGTAAGCTGACCACGGAAACCAAGCCTGTGATCGCAACCGGATACTACGCTAAGATGATAATAAAAATTGTGTTCACGATTTTCAATTACATTTACCAAAACCAACATGTTATATTAGACATAACATTTTATATTACCTACACCAAAATAATTTCGAACACGAACTCTGTATACCATACAAACGAGTAATGAAAATAAACCCTCAAATTAAACAGAATTTTTATGATTTGTAACATTTGGTACAGCATTTAGAAGAGGGAAAATATTCCTTTTTTATTTTTAATTTATGCCAGTAGCCGGTTTCAACGATACCGTTACACGGCACCAATAAAATTCAAATGAGTGCTGTAAGCGTTATGCAAATTGTATGGTTCTACGCGTGAGCAATCCAGTCGGGCTAATCCACTGTTTATAGCGGTATCGGTTAAATATCGCCGCAACATCGCTGACTTATAATCTCGTTAGAAGCTGTCGAGTTCAAGAAATAATTATAATTATACTAGGACAACGCTCTCTAGACCTTTAGGCATAGTTTTTAATACGGATTCTAGAATGCTGATTTCATATCTATATTCGTATATAAAAGAAGATTGTGTTAGTTACACTATTTATAACTCAAGAACAGCTGAACCGATTTGGCTGAAAATTGGAGGGGAGGTAGCTTAGAACCAGGAGACGAATATAGGATACTTTTTATTCTCTTTTTAGAGTGGAGTGGAAAGTGGAGTGGAGAGTAGAGAGTGAAGTGGAGTGGAGTGGAGAATGGAGTAGAAAGTCCAGTCAGGAGAGTCGTTTTTGTTTTTTGTTGATACTCCACTCCCCTTAGTAGTTGTAGCCTATTAATTTATAGTCTATAACCTTCCTTGATAAACAGGCTATCCAATAAAAACATAATTTTTCAATTCAAAGCAGTAGTTTCTGAAACATATTCAACCAAACAAACAAACTCTACAGCTTTATAATATTGGTATAGATAACGCTTTCACAGGTGATAGGGGTATTTTATGTCTTCATATAAAAGAAATATCGTTGTAAAACATATACCTTGCCGAAGCTGAAGTGTTACTTGAAAGATACGATTTAATATAGCTTTTATGGAGGGCCGGCTCTTATAGTATTTTCAAATTTATAGAACCTTTCTTTCAGTCGTTAACCCTATGAAGCATTTTCGTATTCATATTGGAAATGTGATGAACGGGTTACTTAAAAAGTTTATAGGCCAGGAATAAAAAGAAAATACATGGTTTGCGTGTTTTAATACGCTTTTGTTAGCTTCGTATGTATGGTTCGTACGTACCTATGGCACTTCGTAACGTTGGATTGATTTAAAATTTTACACACTTATCAAGGACCAATAACAGAAGGAGGTAGGACACGACGGTATCTCCCGTCCGAAATGAGCTGTCCAACTGGGGTAGTACCTCCGCCCTACAGAACACCGCGGCCATAATAACAATCGAGTTGTGCTCCCGCCAGTAAGTAGGGTAGCCAAAGCTCACTGTACCCCTCCTCCTCCCATCCCTTCCTAGCCTCCCCACCCCATCCCAACCCTCCCCCCTTCCCTTCAGGGTAGGCAGCGCATGTGTGACACCCTTAGTGTTGCACACGTTCATAGGCCACGGTGACCGCTTCCCATCTGGTGGGCCGTGTGCTTGTCTGCCACCTAAGTAGTATAAAAAAACAGAATTATAATTTAGATAGATCCTATTAACATCCTACTTCCTGCTAAAATGTGAAAGTTCGTGAATATGTTTGTCACGCAGTCTCATTTTAATTGCTTAATCGATCTGGTGATATTATATTAAAATCTGGAATAATACATAGGCTGAAATAGGTTCCCATAGGAACCAGGTTAGGAATCAGAATTCCACGCTGGTGAAGCCATAGGTAACAGTTAGTCAAAAATAAAAATAAAATGTTGCAAAAATTTCAGTGAAATAGTCCTTATCTTAATATATATAAATCTCGTGTCACAATGTTTGTCCTCAATGGACTCCTAAACCACTTAACCGATTATATGTGATCAAACGAACTTCTAGAATGAAGTTCGATCAATATTATATGAGTAAGCTTCATTCGAAGATATAAATACACTATGTAGTCCTCTAACTATACAGGTAACTATCGCACGTTTTTTAGAGTAATTAAATCGATAATTTGAGTCGATTTTAAAGTTTAAGTTGGCCACACTGTTCCCAACACTACAGTTCCCACGCTCGGCGCCATCATTCTTTAGAGTTATTTCACGAAACTAATCATGGGTTTTGGGTGGGTGGGTCTTTATATCTTCGAATGAAGCTTACTCATATAATATTGATCGAACTTCATTCTAGAAGTTCGTTTGATCACATATTATATTTCGTAGCTTCATTCTTCAGATATAAATACACTATGTAGATGTTTAGAGTAGGAAGTTTCGTGATTTATATTTTGTTAATATGTTTAAAATAAAATATTTATTGTGATCAATCGTTTTATTTTCCAACATAAAGATTCTCCTAGAAATATTATGTATGATTTAAAGAGATAATATAGTTAATTACTATTGCTATCACAATCAGTTTGATAGGCAAAAACTGACTTAGCAAAACTTGTAACATCATCAATAGGTCGCTGATAGAACCTAGCGAACGTTTCGGAAGTTTTGGTCCATCCAGCAGCTTTGCGTATCGCATCTAAAGATGCACCACTCGCGTGAGCGGCGGACGTGGCCGCATGTCGTGTGCTATGCGCGCTATACACAGACACGTCCACGCCGCTCGCGGAGAGTGTCTGCTTAATCCATCTACTAATGGACTGGGCAGAAGCCGCTTTGTAAGGTCGTTTATGCGTAAGAAATAAGTTTAAATTATTTTCCGGCCTCAATTGCTCAGTAATTTCTAAATAATCAACTAAGGTGGTGGCTGGACAAATCCTTCTGTTTTGTTCGAAGTAAGGTAAGAACATAACGGGTTGTTCCCGGCCAGGTGCTGAGGTTTTAATTAGATCGGAAATAACAATCTTCACTCCTTCCGAACCCGAGATTATATTGTTAACTTTTACAAGTGATAAAGTTTGCACTCTTTGCGCTGTACACAAAGCTAATAACACCGCTAATTTTTTGGTTATTTGTTCCATTGAAAGACTTTTGTTTGGATACCAATTTGACACAAAATTGATAACAATTTGGGGATCCCATGTGGCTGAGTATTTAGGGACAGAGGGTCTTAATCTATAAGCACCTTTCAAGAGTCTTTTGATGTTGCTGTCTTCACTTACTTCGCTTCCAAACAGGAAGGAGAGTGCTGACCGGTGGGTGTTCAAAGTGCCATATGCGGATCCATTTTCAAACTGTTTAGACAGGAAAATAAGCATATGTGATTTTGAGGCTTCTAGGAAGTGAAGATTGTTATCTCGACAGAATTGCCACCACAATCTGAAGGTTACATTGTATTGTAATAAGGTCTGTTTTGAGAGAGAAGCTATCATAAGGTTCAAAGCAGCTGTTGGTGTTCCTCTTTTGATGAGTGCATGCCTGATAGTCTCGCTACAGCCAGGGTACTCTCCTTGAAGAGCTGATGACGCGTCCTGAAAGAGGAGTGAGGAAGAGCGTGAGCAAGATCTAAAAATAAGATATCTGATCTAAGCATGCTCATTAAAAGAGGAAACCAAGGCTGCGAGGGCCAATAAGGGAAAACAAATATTCCTTCTGCCTGGTCATTCAAAATCTTTCTTAGACATTTCAAGATTAAAGGGAAAGGTGGGAAAGCGTAGAAGTACCATTGATTCCAGTTTAGAGTGAAAGCATCGACCACGAACGAGTCGGGGTCTTGTTTCCACGAAACATATTTCTCGCACTTAGAATTGGTGCGAGAAGCGAATAGGTCTATTTCCGGATCACCGAAAGATTGTTTAATCTCTTGGAAAGCATCGTCAGATAAAGACCATTCTATATCTGGATTAATCCTTCGTGACTCTTCGTCAGCTTCTACATTTTCTTTAGTGTTGATGTAAGTAGCGAAGAGCCAGATGTTTCGCTTCTCGCACCATTCCCATAAAGTTTTGGCCAGATCATTGAGATGGGGGAATTGAATTCCTCCCATTCTATTAATGTAGCTTATTGCTGTGGTGTTATCTACACGTAACAATATAGTGCTGTTGTACAAGTCCTTGGCAAAACATTTTAGACCTAGAAATATAGCCATTAGTTCAAGATAGTTAATGTGAAACTTTCTCTCACATTCTTTCCAGCTACCATTTACTCTTTTTTGGTTACAGTACGCGCCCCATCCGTTTAGAGAAGCGTCTGTAAACATTTCTAGAGCGAAACTCAAAGGTTGGATTGAGTTTTTTGCTGTCATAATGTTTTCTATCCACCAAACTAAATCAGGCAGAATTATCTTCGCAGGACGAAATTTTGCTTCATAGTTATTGTATTTTTGGAGTGCTAAAAACTTCTCTCTCTCGAGAAGTTTGGTGTGGCCCCATCCGTATTTCACTGCGGGGCAAGCTGCGGTCAAAGTTCCAATAAGATGAGCAAAATCTCTAATTGAACATAGCGGTGAAGATTTGAACTTGTGCAAAAGCTGTACTATATTGTTGCGTTTTTCTTCTGGTAATGCAATAGACATATCTAGTGAGTTGAAGATGAAACCCAGATATCTACAGGATCGTTTGGGTTCAAGGCTACTCTTCTTATAATTTATTATGAAACCTAGACATTGAAGTAACTGAACCGTTTCTCGAACGTTGTTCAGGCATTCGTAATAATCTTGTCCAATACAGAAAATATCGTCTAGATATATGACCGATGTGAAACCACGTGATCGCAGGTAAGTTATAACTTCTTTCATTAACTTAGTAAAAGTTCTTGGGGCTACAGAAAGGCCGTAAGGCATAGCTGTGAATTCGTAAATAGACATTTGACCATTTATATCCTCAAACTGAAAACGTAAGTATTTTCGATCATCTTTTGAGATTGGAAGAAGAAGATATGCTTCTTTTAGATCTATAGAAGCCAAATAGTTATTTTTTGTGATAAGCTTGGCGGCCGTTCTGTAGTCCTCCATTTTAAAGTGAAATCTAGGTATGAACTTGTTTAACAGTTTCAGATTAAGAATGAATCTTTTACTTCCATCCGATTTAGGGGCCAAAAAAATCTTAGAGATAAACTGCTTTTCACATGATTCACATTGGACGATCGCACCCATATCTAACAACTTTTGGATAGCGATTCTCATATCATGTTTCTCTGTATTAGAGAAGGTGTTTCGAGGTGTCTCATTTTGAGAAGCTTCGGTATTAAAAAAGGTATCGAGAAACCATTCTTTACCCAGTTAAGTATGCTTGTGTTGTTTGATACTTTTAGCCAACAATCATAAAAATGCATTAATCTACCGGCATGACATACCGAAGTCAATTCCGACGAGCACCTCGCTTGGATTGACTGTGGTTCCTGGTCGATGACGTCGCTGCAGAGGCTGTCTTGTGGATCGGTGTAGACGTCTTCACTGGTCCTCCCTTCCCCCCCCTGTTCGACGACTGTTGGCGGAAGGGGGCTGTCCAGTTTCCCTGATAGCGGTTTCTAGTCGTCGATTGTGAAGTTGAGGGACCTTGCTTTTGTGGTGGAGCATTCTTTTTTATTTGTAGGCCCTGCTTCTCGATTGTTTTAGAAGCTTTAATCTTGTCGGCGAGCTTAGACCCAAAAAGGGTTTCGTCCCTTTCGACGTTTTCAATGACATGAAGGAATGCTTTGTCTAGGGCAGGTGTAATGGCTTTGATTCGGGCCTGTGTCTCCACGAAATGAAGGTCCGATAAGATGCGGCAGCCCTCAGATAGCATCTTTACGACCTGTACTTTGGTTTCCTTTTCCTCGCCATTCGACACAAGAACTGAAAGGGCTCTAGTGATAGTAGATATTCCCAGGCCTAGTTGCTGTTGCGCCGCTTCGAATTTTTTGTCACGTGTTCTAGCGCTCTCTGAAATGGCGGCTGATATCTCAGGGTTGAGGGTAGGAGCCCTGAGCAATCTGCAATTATCGGGAATTGTGAGCTCCTTAAGTAAGGTGTCTTTATTTTCTTTTGATATTCCGCGACGAAGTATAGGTAACCAACGATCTGCAAGATTTTGGTGGATTTTTTCGCCATAAGTCGGTTTTTCGTCGATTGGATCTCCCAAAGCCAACAAAAATTCGGGATCTATTTCAGGCGCTACCTCGGCCTCAGTAGTGGGTGTAGGATCCTGGGTTGGTTGATCAGAACTAGTAGGATCCCCTGTTGGTGGCGATCCTGTCGCAGGATTATCCACTTGATCCGTTTCTTGGCCAGTAGGAGTGTTCTCGACGGGATTAGAAATCTCCCTATCAGTATTTTCTGAAACGTACAGAAAGATACTAGGTTAGAACGGTAAATAATCCTCGTGAAAGGAAATTTAACAATAAAGATCGTCGTGTTAGCTCACGTCTAACCTCCCGATCGTTCGATTAAGGTATTGGCCTATAAAAGTACCCGTATGTCGTTAAAACTAAAGCTTTTAATAACTAGAAGCGGTTATCGTGTTAGCTCTCGTCTAACCTCTAAACCTGAATTTATAATTACGAAAGAAGTCCTCTGTGTTGCCTCTCGGACAACCTCCGGGACGCAGCCCTTTGTGTTGATTTGCATTCAACCTCTAGGGCCATGTAAAATATCTCATCGTAGGTATATTTCCCACTAAGTATCACAGATTCACTTTTTACGTTAGATAAAAGTAAGATTACTCACCATTTTCTGAATCCGAATCAGAATATATTATAGCACGACGACGTCGGGGGCGTGCTTCATCGTTTTCCTTTAATTTTCTAATTTTATCTTCATAATATTGAATCTTTGCATTATTTTTTCTTTTCGGCATAATGTCGGTAGCAAAAGAAAATATTTGAATTCAGACCAATACAACGTGCTAACGTTACCACGCACAGATAAAGAATGATGGCGCCGAGCGTGGGAACTGTAGTGTTGGGAACAGTGTGGCCAACTTAAACTTTAAAATCGACTCAAATTATCGATTTAATTACTCTAAAAAACGTGCGATAGTTACCTGTATAGTTAGAGGACTACATAGTGTATTTATATCTGAAGAATGAAGCTACGAAATATAATAATAAAATTCGCACACCATGTGCAGTTCGATCCAACTTGAGAGATAGGATAGTTTTTGAAACGGATTTCGACATCCACGCGGGCGGAGCCGCGGGCAACAGCTAGTTAAATTATAAATAATTAAATGTGATTAACACCAGTGCCTTCATTAGTCCATCTGGACGCTCTTCCAATTAAAATACTGCAGTATAGTAAAATTATGAATTGCGAAATTATTTAGCAATTCCAGTTGAAGGGAACTTTCGCTCTCATTATAATTTGAACGCAGTTAATTGAACTCATTATTGCTAAATGCATTGTATATTATAATTGATCAAAACCTAATTTAATAACATGATAATAATAAATAAATATTTTACAACATTCTACACAGCGCTCTCTGATAGGTAGGTACAATGACGGATTCACATACATACATATTAACGAACAGATATAAGTTGGAATCAAACCTTCCTAGAACTAAAACCACACACCGTCTCGAGTCTTCAGATGTGAGAGGGTGTAAGGTGACCCATTATTTATGGCAACACAATGTTTGTGGCAACACAATTTTTAGTTGTTTGTTAATGGCAACATTTTTTGTCAGTAAAAGAAGAGATACAACCGGATTATTAATGATGTTCGAACACGTTGTAAGCTAAAATAAAGGTCTCGTGAAAACAGTGCTTGGTGATTTACAAAAACCCAATCCCAACTACAGTCCACTACAAGGAGCGCTACACCCATAAGACATTTCACTCACACCCCAGAGAGCCTCATATACCCTAATCAAAACCTATTTTTATAGTTCATAACTATTAAATAAAACAAAAACTGTGAGAGTAGAAGATTTGTGACCTAGTTCCGACATTTAATACCTGTCAAAGTTAGCCTGTACACTCATTAGGACAACTTTATGCCTAAACATTTCTCAGACGTAAAAATAGCCACATATAAACTGTGAAGTACTTTTATGACAAAGACATCAAACTTGTTTGCCTTTTATTCCGTAAGCCTCTTTGAGAGCACGCAGGTTTCGTCAAGGAGGCTTGCGATAACAGGTTTCACTTGAACGCTTTATGTATTTTGTTAAACACGATCCGGCTGCCGTACAATATGTAATATGAAATCGCGTACCGAAAATAAAAACACCTTTAGGTAATATTTGAGGCTTTGAAAACAGCGGTTTCACATAAATAGTGATATGTATGTATTGTATATGGGTGAATGAGGGTGTTAAAACCTACCAACACTTTAGTTGGCCAAGTCGACCTTTTTTTTATCGTGCAGAAATTCCCACGGATACCACCCCTGTCGGCTATCGGGGGTGATTATGTCGGGATCGAACCGACTAAAACCGCACGCCGTTTCGGGTCTTAATTACCGGGGTGTAAGGTTACCCAATAGGCATATCCCTCGCACCCCAGCTGACCCCGGGCCATCTACGGTTTTAAAATGGCCCCTCGACCCCCCTACCATGTCCTGTCCAATGGCCAAGTCGACCTCAACTGCTAATCGGTGCAGAGGTTTTCCTCTCAGGATTGGGAGCTGAGAGGGCAGTCACTCCCGGGAAAGCCGACATACCAATCAAAAACAATAAAGCGGACCTAGGCTCCAAAGTCCAAACTTTAGACATAACTGGAAAGTCGCTATGAGGATGATATATTAAAATTATATTCTCAACCGTATATTTTTGTCCAAACTGTCCGATCATCGAACTGTAAAGGTAACCGTCCACATGTCTGCATCGTACGCAACGGACGCATCGCATCAAACGAATCATAGTATTTATGCGATGCGTACGATACGTATAGTTATTATATAGTCGCTGCGTATAGTGGACGCACTTGTTTGACTTTCAATACATAGAATACTACGATCCGTTTGATGCAAAGCGTCTGTTGCGTACGATGCGGACATGTGGACGCTTGCTATAAGTAGGAATAGTGTTGGAATAAACCGTATTCTCAACACCCACACATTGATAATATTACGTACTAAAATGTAGACCAGTTCGGATTTCAACTACGTAAGTACTATTATAATTATATTGCTTCAGCTATGACCTTTAAGTTCGTTTAATCAATTTCACGAGACGAGGCGAGACCAACCAAATGCCACAAGGCGAATATTAATTTCTTTGCAACTTTGTCTTGTTGTAGTTCACAACTACTTCTTTAACCATCAATTTCAATTTTATATTCAAATAGAAAGATTAATTCCCACAGCGAGTTACGATGCGTCTTTATAACTGAAAAGTGGAATCTCTCTCTACTGTAAGCGTTGATTTGATTACTTCAAATTATTACTATGCTGTTGGCGGGGACGTTTATATCTTAATACTTTGTCATGACGTTTTTTCGACAATCAATGAATGTACAACCAATTATTTTATATTTATTATTTCACCACTTATTAATTTAATTAAACATTTTTTTATATTTTGGCGCGGGTTTTATGGCCTCATTTTAATATATCTCCTATGTTTGAATGAGCCTCATCCGTTGTATCTATTGATACTTACAATATGTTTGATTAAAGGTTTATCTCGAGACACGAGGGTAATACTGGCTTGAGTGTCTCATTTTATAAAAAAAACGTCGGCAGCAAAATTTTTGTGACAGAAAACGCTAATGGTTATACAGGCTGTTTAATAAAGAGAAATAAATATTTTACGACATTCTACACAAAGCTACCTAGACCCAAAATAAGCATAGCTTGACTAACTTGTGTTACTTAAATTACTTATAACTACTTACAACAAAAAATATATTATTATTTGGAATTCTTCTCTGTTTTTGCGCGATGGACGCAAAAATTACACAACGGAATTCAATGCTGCCTTTTTTGTTTGAAACGTCTTAGTTAGACTTAAAATCTTCATGTTTGATCACAATCGGTTGAATACAACCGGAGATATTGTAGTTAAAAAACGCGAAAACCGACGTCTAAGTGGGTGTAGGCGCAGTGTAGACTGGTATAACATAAGTCAAGTATTTTTTTTAATTTCTTTATATATTAGTATAGATAGAAGTATCACCATTACAAGAATTTCATATTTCTATACAATATTGCAAGGAAATGGTGCGCTGTTGCCTCGCCTGCCCCAGAGGGATAAAAGCGTGAGTGCAGTAAGTTAATGTTCATAACTTCGTAGCATTACGTAGCAGCGTAGATCCAAGGCTCTACGCAGTTGCTACAGCTACAAAGACCTCGGCTTTCAAGAAATAATGCATTGTACTGCTTATGATGATATAATATGCATTTTAATATGTACGTCCTGTTTGTTATTTTTAAGAACTCCGTGTTTGTACCGGCAAATACTATAATACTATGCTTCATCCAGGTATCATACCCGTAACATCATGATGAACTAATGTCACGGAACCAAAAGATGTTCGACAAATTATTATAAAAGAGTACCTATGCATTGTCAGTACGTCACTTGCTAATCGAACAAAAAATATGTGTATATCCTAGAAGAGTATACCTAATAGTTAATTGACCCTAGAAACTTATTACGTCAATAGCTTGGTGGTGAGGTCTCGGATTCGAGTCCTGGCCGTAACACTACAGACGTGAGCCCTCTCCTAACGTAAGTAGGGGTTAACGGGAATACTGTTATTAGTTATCTAATCTACATTATCATCTGAATGCAGTTCACTTCTAACACAAGCAATTAGTTAAGCTGGAGGAATTAGCAAAAATACTAATAATTAATTTATTGTATGATCCACATAAGTACCGTGCACATAAAAAAGCGTTGGTAGCTGAATGGATAAGGACGCGGCCTCTACTCAGAGGTATCGAGTTCAAATCCGGCCGGACAGCACCAATGTGAATTTCACTTTGTGGAATGTATATGTGCTAATCACATGATTTACCATCTGCTGAAGGTGAAGGAAAAACATCGCGAGGAAACCCACATGTCCTAGAAGAAATTCTACGGACTTGTCCGATCCACCAACCCGCATTAGGCCAGCGTGTGCGGATTAAGGTCTAAACCCTCTCAGCTCTCTCGTTAGAGGAGAGGAGACCCGTGCCCAGCAGTGGGACATAAATGGGCTGATATTATTATGATCCACATCACTAGTAGTCTAATAAAAAAGTATTCCACTTCCAAGGGAGTTACAACTACAAAACTATCATAAAAACTTCGTTTATTGGCTCGTAGCTGTAGTAAAACCCGAAGGTCAGTTCACAGAAAGTGGCTCATCATTCAGGCGATCGAGGCTTCACTAATGAGGTCAAAGTTCGTAAATTAGTGTTCATTCTGAGTTATAGTTTTATTATCACGGTCTACTGTAGCTTTTTTCTCTAGTTTTGATCTTGTCATAGTGGTAGTAATTAATTTCACGGCAACTTAAGGGGAGGGCCAAAGTATAAGTATGCTCTTCGTGAAGGCTCACTACGACTACATCCCCCCTTGTATATTGTAAACAAGCTGATGTTGGCGACTCCCGTGCCAAAATTAGTCATGTCTTCAGTTTACTTAACCAATTGTGAAATATACGGTAGATTTTAAGTCTGACCAAGACCTTTCTTCTAGAAAAAAACTGCATCAAGTAGTTTTGCGTCCATCGTGACATTCAAAGAATTCAATGAATTGGCAAGAATTGTGAAAAAAATATTATTTGGCAAGAATTCTAAAAAATATATTATGTAGTTAAGCTAAATTAGTCTGGTGCTGGTCGAACTCTTCGAGACAAGGCAAGGTCTCAATATGTTAAGAATGGCAGTCGTTCCCACAAAAGCCAAAAACAAAAATTAAAAGATGAATGATCTTATTAAATTCTTGAATGTGTTTAGTTACAGGCGAAAGATACCAAAAGTCATTTCTGAAAGTGAATACAGTTAGAATACCAAACTTCTTGTGTAACTTGTCTTCGGTGTTCTGCTTACATTGAATAATCGACCAAAAGTTTGTACGAAGAGGGTGATTTATGGTGTCCACTACTGCCTCTGTACGTGACTGTGGACAGTAGATAAGCAGCCTGCAAGTACCAACTAGCAACTTGTGAGTTCTTATCTGTTACGAAGTTCGTGCGTCGATTCACCGCAGTTTATAATGTTCGAATCTTGTTGGGAAAGATATTTCTTGCTATTATTTGTTATCAACAATAGCAAGAGAAAGGCTACAAGTATTATGAGTTATACGATATGAGGCAAATAATAAGTTTAGGTACTATAACAAAATTTGAAACGTATATTATGCTAAATTTTCTTGTGAAGGAGTTAATGGATTTCGTTTGGAGAAATTTTTTATACAACTTAGGTGGCAGAAAAGCCGATTTCAGTTTGAATTTTGACAAAAGATAGTCAAACGGATATATAAATTGAATATATTCGTAACTGCGAAACTTTTTAATCCACAGCTGAAAGTGCAAACTTATAATTGGCTTTGAGATATTTCAATAACTTTTTACTGATATTATAGTTGTAAGTTTTCTACATGGTAAATAAATAAATATTATACTTTTTTTATCTGGTCCAACCGAAATATTATCAAAAACAAAATCAAAATATAAATCTGACAGCCCACGTATAGTTTTGATCCCGTTCCCCCAACCCATGGGAACATGTTACAAGGGAAAAAGTCTAGAGGGAATTCTAGACTATAATCTATCCCTGCACAAAATTTCAACCAGTTCTGCTCGGCCGTTTGAACATTGATTAACAAACATGCAAACATCTTCACAACTTTCATATTTATAATATTTGTCGGATAATATTTTGAAATGAAAACGTAGTTAACCATATCTAATAGCAAAAACGGACTTCTTGGTCAAACATTACTATACTATAAAGTCAAACACAAAACTAGGTACTAAAACAAAGACGTTAAGACGTTAGACCTACCTGTTCAAGCAATAAAAGTACCGCTCACGTCCCTATTCGGTAGATACCTACTTGAAACTCTGAAATGACAAATGTCAGAGATCGTCTAAGAATTTCTCATTGGTGACCATTTAACTAGAATGAAAACTTGAACTGTTTAAAGTTTAATTCAAACTTCTTTAAACTAAAATTCTAAGTTCTTAGATTGTGGACTTGTGTGCCATGGCGGTAGAGCGTTTGATTAAGTTAGCTGAGGTCGCGATTTTGATGTCAGTGCAAATATTTGTTTGCATGAATATGTCTATTTGAGTAGGTACTAAATTGTTGTATTGTTACATTTGGCAGTACATTCATCGTGCGTACTGCTAAAGAGTGGAATGCCCTGCCTGAATCTGTGTTTCCGGAAAGCTACAACCTGGGAGTCTTCAAGTCTAGAGTGTACAGGTTACTTCTAGGTAAGCCTAGGTAGCCTGCAACACTAAGGTTGACACACACGCGCTGCCTACCCTGAAGGGAAGGGGAGATGGATAGAAAGGGGTGGGAAGTGGGAACACAACACGATGGTTATTATGGCCGCGGTCTTCTGTAGGGTGGAGGTACTACCCCAGACGGACAGTTCATTTCGGACGGGAGATACCGTCGTGTCTTACCTCCTACAAACAAACCTACAAATTTATTTTACGATTCTTACCTATATATCTTGGTTGTGTTATGTCAAACTTTTAATGCATTTCCTTTTACTTCCCCTTACTGCGCACCTCCGCTTCGCCTAGAACGTGTCTTACGTGACCTATTTGGTCCATAAACGTTCTCCTAATGTACCTCTTCCGAATAAATCTTTCTGTGTTTTATTATTTAACCGACTTCAAAAAAAGGAGAAGGTTCTAAATTCGACTGTATTTTTATTTTATGCTTGAAAAAAAAAAACTTTCGACTGATTGAACCGATTTTGATAATTCTTTTCGTCGAGACCTGTGACTGCCATACAGATGATAAACAACTAGTAAGTAATTCTTAGACGAGTTAGGAAGAGGGTAGACCGATACTAATAATATAATTAGCTCACAGTACATCCTTGATCATGACACTTATAACAGTGTCGAATGATCGAAAACTCGATGAAACAAAATTAACAAGGCAAATTAAATATCCTGTTAATACCTTCCACGATATTACTGTCAACGCATCTGGACTATGACGTCACTTTACATGCGCCTTTAGGTATATGCCGCATCACCGGTATACTAACTTTCAGGGTAGAGATGGCCTGGGTCAAGCCGGGGTGCGAGGGAAATGCTCTATGGGCCACCTTACACTTTGGCGCCAGAAGACCCTAGACAGCGTGCGGTTTCAGTCGGTAAGAGTCCGACATAACCTGACCCGCTGACTGCGGGGTGGCAGATGTGAGGGCACCGCACCTGCATACATCCATTGGCTATTATCTCGTTAGTTATTATAATTTATTTATTTCAGGTAGGCTGACAAATTAATAAGTAAGTGATATTATACGAACAAGCCTATATAAATAGAATAGTAATAAGAATTGAGTTGTAGTAGAAGATCTAGGTTACATAACCTAGACATTTACTGGTACGAAAATAACATTTCTCTTGTACTAATTAAAACAGGTCCTATTATTTTCATAAATCATTACAAAAATAAACTGTCGGGTTGTAACTTATTAAAGCCGACAGCGAACCAGTTTCACATTTTGAAAGTCTCTTCATTATGCGAGTAAAATTAATGAGCTCGGAATGATTTGTTCCGACGTTCCCCGGCTGGGTTTTTGTTGATGCCTTAATTAATTATATGCTAAAAATTCATTGAAATGTTTGCGGGAATGCTGTCTGGAGTTGTTGGGAAGTAGAAATGTAGGAAAATTACTGAAGTGATACAGATAACAGAATTATCTACAAATGTAGACATGCAATCTCAGCTAGACCTGCCACGAACAGTTTTTATAAAAGATAAAATAAGGTATTACGTCATAGCATCAGTAGCTTAATGGTTAATGAATGAACCTTATGATCGAGAAGGCCCGGGTTTGAATCCTGGCCTTTACACTACTTTTTTTTTTCATGCGGATATCCTCATGGATACCCGCCTTTACACTACCTACGCCACCCCTAACACAAGCAATTGAGCTTAGTTAGAGAGGTTAACGGGAATACTAGTAATTTCGGTTATTATTACCTACTCCTTAAAAATACAACATTGTAGTGTATATAACTATCTCACCTGAAGGTAAGTGACAATGTGGTTGACCATGGAGCATGCTTGCCTAGAAGCAACCTGTTCACTCTAGACTTAAAGACTTGGTTATAACTTTCTGAACACACAGACTCAGGCAGGGCATTCCACTCCTTAGCTGTACGCATAATGAACGTATTGCTGAAGCGATTCGTGCATATTAGCGGAATGTCCACCGTTTTTATGGCAGTTATTGGAAACCAAGTAAGCAGAGGCATTATATTAAGGCCAGCAATACATAATAGAAATGCAAATGCCTAGTTGGTTAGCGGGAGTATCAGTAATTTATAAGTTTTGGTACTAAAAACAAAAACAGCGCTTTCCTTTTTCAGAATAGCAAAAGAAAGTAACTAATTTCGACCCTTTAATATCTATTGTAGGGAATACCGAAGTACAAATCTTTAAAAGATTCATGAAGGTCATTTACTGTATCTAAGTGAGGCTAGACAGCGAAGTTTTACTTTTTCTCGTAGGCCATTTGTTCGATTCACACAATGATTAACTTTAGGAGTACTGACCGCTCTACGGGCTACCGAAAAACGTAATGAGACTGTGAAATAATACCTTTTTTGAAGCTTTAACTTTATGTGTAGCGATGTCTGGTTGTAACATTACCTGAGAGTCCTGAGACAAAGACAATATAAAATAAATTTAAGGTGATTCGAAGTGCCAGGAAACAAACAATTAGTAAAAAATTAACCCTAAACGAGGAAATCTAATTCAAAAAGTCATCTAGCAGTTACAACCATTTTTTGTGCGAAAATTCCCGTGGGTATCACCCCCGTCGTCGGTCATCGGGGGTGGTTATGTTGGATTCGATCTAAGTAACGTTTCGGGACTCAATTACCGGGGTGTAAGGTCATAATTTTCATGTTAAACAAACGAACATAAACATAGAAAACTCAATTTCTTTTGTAATGGAGCAAAATGAAAAGCTAACCAAGAAAATTACTGCATTGGAGAACCAGGCATTAGAAGACAAAAAGAACATTAAAATCTTAGAAAATAAACTGGAGGAAATGCAAATTGGAAGCCGCAAATGTAATTTTGTAATAAAAAATGTGCCTAGAAAAAACCAAGAGTCTAAAGACGACCTCATTGAAATGGTCATGAACTTATCTCAGAATATTAACTGTACTGCGACGAAAAACGATATAAAAGATATCTACAGAGCTCGCGGAAGCAGTACTGAGAAACAAAATAATCCCATCATAGTGGAAACCAGTTCTACAATATTGAAGTCTGAAATAATAAAAATGGTAAAAGCCTTTAATGTTAAACACCATACTAAACTATGTTGCAAGCACCTAGGATTCAAAACCCAAGAAGATACCCCCATCTTCCTAGGGGACCATCTAACATCTAATGGCTCGCGACTGCACTTCCTTGCTCGGGATCTGATCAAAAAGGGAGCTTACAAATTCTGCTGGACTGCATATGGAAAAGTGTATGTTAGGAAAAATGAACAGTCGCCTGCTGTAGCTATTATAAATGAGCAACAGGTACATAAGCTTATGCTAGAATGACTAGATGAAACAGATTGTTGCCTTTTTCAATTGAAAAAAATATTTGTGCATCGTTTCCTATTTCACCAACCTATTATTGTTTTCTGCATGATATATTGTGAATTATTGAATTTCACTCCTTGTTATTTACCGTTACACAGCCTTATTAGTGTTTCCACTAGTAAACCCTACAATTACACTACTTCACAAACACACACAACAAGTATATTTCACAAATACACACCAATATACCAATACATACGTATAATAAAAAAACATTATATTTACTATACACACAACATGCCTGTCATTAGTGTCATTTATGCAAAAAATTTACCATTGCAACAGTATACTCTAAATTATTTTTACTATTACTTATATACAATACATAATATTATTACACTTTTATTAATAAGAAATCATAGTAGGTACTTCACTGATATGCAACTTTATTCTCTATATAAATGATTTAAATGGGTGAAACTTTACAGACTCTTAGCGACATAGATAATATCAACATTGCTCGTGCCATTGAATGTGAATATTTTGATCTTACCAAACTTATGCCTATAAACAAAAATGATCTAACCATTGTCTCTCAAAACATAAGAAGTATTTTGCATAATTTTGATGACTTTCTAACTATGGCTTCTACGTTTGACTTTGAAACAGATATAATTGTCTTAACGGAATGTAGACTTGACCCTAACAAACCAATTCCCCATTTGAAAAACTATTCTTCACATGCCTCTACTCGCTTTTTTAATCAAAATGATGGAGTAGTTGTGTATATAAAAAATACATTAAACTATAGTACCAAAGAAATAAATTTAAAACAGGCTTCTTGTATACAATTGAACATACTAAATAATATAATTTTGTGTATATATAGATCACCTTCATTTAAGAACACCGATAGCTTTATTAGCTCTCTGAGTAGTCATCTGGATACTTTATCCTCTGAAAAAAATATAATAATTACAGGAGACATTAATATTAACATCATTTCTAAAGACACTGATATTCTTAATAAAAAAATAGAAAAAACAAATAGGGAACGTTACCTTAATATGCTGTCTCTCCATGGTGTACTTCCAGGTCACATCTTTCCTACGCGCCAGGAAAATTGTTTGGATCATTTTATGCTTAAAATAAATACAAAAATGGAATCAGCATTAATTGCCGTCTTGAAAACCACTATCACAGATCACCGAACACTCTTCCTGGCATTAACTAAATCTAAAACTGTATCCTCTATAAATAAAACTCACACTAAAGTTGATTATGAGAAGGCTTTAAAATACTTACAAGCAAATAAAATAAGTGATCTGCTACACTATGAAAATCCAAACATATTGTGTGAACGTTTTATCCATCTCTTAAAAGAATCCATTGAAATTAATACACTTAGTATCAATATTCCTCATGACAAACGCATTATTAAACCATGGATTACACCCGGAATTCTACGTTGTATAAAAAATCGTAATAAGCTTCAAAAAGATTTAAGCCGCGAACCATATAATGAAATCTTAAAAATAACATACACGCGCTATAGGAATCATTGTAATAACCTCATTAAGAAATTAAAAAGAAAATATCAAACAGAACTATTAAGTAAATCAATGAACAATAATAAATTACTCTGGAAAAACATTAAATCTATAACCTACGCCAATAACACCAAAAGTCAAAACCTGGAATTACTAAAAATTAAGACTTCATCTATTGACTCAGTCAATTTTGTCAATGAATATTTTGTAAATGTTGGTATGCACCTAGCTCAGCAAGTTCAGGGTAACGGAACTAACGATCCAAATTCACTACGTGACCTACCTTCTCAAGTGAATTCTTTGGTAATGCTTGATACTGATCCCGATGAAGTTTGTAGGGTACTGATGAGCTTAAAATCTAGTAGCGCTCCCGGATGGGATAATATCTCAACAGAATATTTGAAATATACTAGAAATGAAACTGTCCCATTAATAACTCACCTGGCTAATCTTTGCTTCAGAAAAGGCATATTCCCAATCCAACTTAAACAATCAATTATAACTCCGGTACATAAGACTGGGAATAAAAATGATATCAATAACTACAGACCTATATCAGTTCTACCAGCTTTGTCCAAAATACTTGAAAAATTGATGAATAATAGGCTAATCAAGTATTTAAACGAATATAATATATTATCTTCCTCTCAATTTGGTTTTCGACAGGGTATGTCAACTGAAGATGCAGTTACTACACTAAGCTCTATCGTGACTGAAAATCTGGATAAAGGAAATAGGTGTTTAGCTGCATTCATTGACTTAAAAAAGGCTTTTGACACTGTATCTGTCCCAATCCTGCTTAAAAAACTAGAAAAAGTTGGAATCCGGGATAATGAGTTGAACCTTTTTGAAGATTATGTATCGATTCGAAGTCAAAGAGTAAAAGTGGGTAATTGCATCAGCAACGAGGCAGGCATATCATACGGCGTCCCACAGGGTAGTGTACTCGGACCTACACTATTCCTGATTTATATCAACGACCTCTGCAGTCTGAAAATCCCCAACGCGAGAATCCTTTCTTATGCCGATGATACTGCTCTGGTCTGCTATGGTAGTACGTGGGAAAATGTTAAGCGCATTGCTGAGGTGGGCATGTCAAGGATAGCTCAGTGGCTAAATTTTAACCTGCTTACCCTTAACACACAAAAAACTAATTTCTTGTGCTTCAGCATCCGTAAATGCACGCAGCCGAGAGGGGATTTTACAGTCAGAATACACTCATGTGGCGATGTACTAAACTTAAACTGTGGATGCCCTAGCATTAGCAAGGTCTCACAAGTGAAGTATTTAGGTATTGTGATAGATCAGAGATTATCCTGGTATCCTCAACTTGAGCAAGTCTCAAATAGGATTAGAAAATTGAGCTGGATCTTCAAAACATTAAGATATGTAGTACCAAAAAGTGATACTACTAAAAGTCTTCTTAATAATATATATATAGCACTAGTGCAATCTGTCCTCATATATTGCATTCCTGTATGGGGAGGCGCTGGTAAGACTAAATTCACTGAAGTAGAGCGAGCACAACGATCACTCATAAAAATAATGTATTTTAAGAAAAAAAGATTTTCTACAGAAGCACTTTATGGCATTAGCAACTTACTCTCGGTCAGAAAGCTCTACATTATCCAAACAATACTCAAGAAACATAAATCCCTACCTTATAATGCAGAAATTGAACTCAAGAGAAGGAAAGATATAGTGGCTAAATCAGTTCAAATCCGTACCACGTTTCCTCGTTCGCAATACAAATGGAGTGCAACACATCTATATAATAAAATAAATAAAAAATTATCAATTTTTTCAAACACCAATTTTGAATGCAAATCCAGACTGACTGAGTGGATTAAGGACCTTTCATACGACGATACCGAAGCATTGTTGCAATGTAATATATAATGTCACTACATAACACACACACACACACACACACACACACACACACACACACACACACACACACACACACACACACACACACACACACACACGCACGCACGCACACACACACACACACACACACACACACACACACACACACACATCACAAAAACATATGTGCTCATACACACTCACACTAACCTAAACAACATTCAAATTTATGCTAAGTTTACTTTGTTTACTTTTAAATTATTTTTACTCTTAAAGCCAAATGGCAATAATGTTAAACATTCAAAATAAATTTAAGCCAAAATTTATGTAGTAGAAGAGCGGAGTCTCCTGACACAGGCTTTTATTTGCTTAAAAGGAGGTTCCATTCATTATTTAAGTAAAAATGTATTTTCATATCAATAAAGTTATTATTATTATTATTCACTTTATTTTAAATATAGACATATAAATTACATTTTTAAATATATAAAAAAAAATATACATTTAAAAATATAAAAAATAGTACCCCACCGGCATCGGGTACAGGGACCAAGCTACCGGTGGTTAGGGCTCCAGAGAAAGGAACCTCCTCACTATACGTGCCGTGTCGAGGAGTACTGCCTTCTGCATCAGTCCCTTAACCCAGCCACCCAACGTGAGCCTCTTTAGGTGTTGGTCGAGGCTCTTGGCAATCAGTCCGTGGACTGATACAACTATCGGGACAATGATCGCCGAATCCACATCCCACATGTCAACAACCTCATGAGCTAAATCCAAATACTTAATTTGTTTATCTTTTTCAGCTTTTATGAGGTTCTCGTCATGAGGGATGGTGATGTCGACAATCATTGCAAGCCTCTCTAATCGATCTATTACCACTATGTCAGGCTTATTGGCGACAATAGTCCTATCAGTGATAACAGATCGATCCCAGTATAATGTGACACGACCATTTTCGAGAACTGGGTCGGGCGCATACTTGTAGTATGGCACCTCTGCAGATACAAGATTGTATTTAAGGGCAAGTTGCTGATGTACAATCTTGGCCACTTGATTGTGTCTGTGCAAATATTCGCCGTTGGCAAGACGAGAACAACCGGAAATAATGTGTCTGATAGATTCCCCGGGACGGTGGCATGCCCGACATATGTCAACCGTACCATCTTTCAGAATGTACTTCTTGTAGTTGTTCGTCATGACAACTTCATCCATAATTGCAAAGACAAAACCTTCGGTTTCTCCGAAGAGATTACCAAACCGTAGCCAAGATACAGACGCCTTTAAGTCTATATCGGGCCCGTTTAAGGCCCGATAAAAGCGTCCATGTAGCTCTTTGCCCATCCATACCTCCCTGCGATCAGCAGTACTAAGTACTACAGGTTTGCGCCAGTTCTCTTTAGCCAACGCAAGAGGGGTTAAGCCATTGTCCACTGCGACCACATCACGGTGCATATCTGTATTTTTGTGTAAAAAGTATTCTCTAAGGTTGTATATCTCGCGGTTGTGAAGTGTCTTGGCATTTAGAAAGCCACGCCCACCCAACTTCCGCGGGATTTATTATTATTATAATTTCGTTACGGTATTTTGTCACCTCTCCCTCCTTCCCCACCCCCCTTTCTGTGCTCGGAGGAACCAGCCCGCCCCCATCTACTCCTTACTTTGCCCTCTGTTAGCCAGAGGGACACTTGGAGAGCCTCTGAGCAGTCCTCCAGAGGGCCAGGAGACGAGGGCTGCCAGGGCTTAATCATCTATTGGAAATTCTCTATTTATGATGCTTATAATTTTTAATACTAAGTTTAGACAAAACTACTGTAAAAATAGTTATAAAATTACTTCTGTATTATCCATCAAATCTCATCTAAATTCCATAGATTGTCCAACTAAGAACAACCCTTTGTTCACTATAATCTATTAAAAGGATCCATTGTTGGGATTGACATTCTTCTCATTATTCAGGACATGAAACAATTTGAATGATTAATTTCTTTTCTATTTTCTTGTAAAATTCGCAAGTGAATTTTGTTCCGGCTTACAGATCACAGTAATCATCTTTCTTTGAAAACATTTTTCTTTTAAAATTGCTTACGAAATAAAGATTATGGTTTTGTTGTTTTTCATGTTTTCTCCTACTTCCTTAATCCTACTGTTATTATAATGGTCTAAGAGCGGGGGAAGATCCGCCTTCATCCATCTCATAACTAGATGTAAAAGTTGACGTGTAACATTCTTAGAAATAAATGAGTTATGAGTTTTTTTTTTTTCAAATGTTTTTCATCTATTAACTGGGATGACTTGCGTTTCAAAACTTGGTAAATACGTTACCGTATTCATCCCACGGAATCTCATCCCATTTCTACCTTCTAGACTACATTGCTGCATTGCTGTAGACTAAATTTTGTGAAAAAAGTTTGATTCAAGTTTTTCTTTGTCATGAATAATGTGTGTGTAAAAAAAGTATCATCATGATTGTATATAATATAATATGCGCTGTGTTTTATAATAAGATATATTTTCTTCCTTCCTTTTTTCTTCTTTCGTTTCGAATATTATGATAATAATAAGTAAAGAGCAGTTTCGGCGTTCTTCTAAAATAATTGCGACTGATATTATGTTAGCATATAAATTACACCTTCATCAAACACTGCTCAAAGTTTATATATTGCTTGAGTAACTTTTCGACATAAATCACCGCAAAGTGGAAAGTTAAGAGAAAATATGAAAATTAACAAAGAAAAACTTGAAACTGAAAAGAAAAGCTAATATTTGTTGGAAACTAAGATTAAATTAACTGATAGTCTCTTAGCAATTTATCAAACTTGAGTTTTACTGACTTCATGTTTATGTCCTTATTTAAGAAATATGTGACGAGAAAAATTACGCCAATAGAGAAAATTGTGGCATCCGTGGGGATTTCCGCACGAATAAAAACAAATGATGGATTTGTCGGACTGGATCTATAACCATACGGTGTCTCGTCACATCAACCTATGCACTCTATGCGACCAGAAAATCTGGTGTGCCCAAGGAAGGATATCCCAGTGACCCCGACCGGCCTTGACCACCAACAGTAGTGACCCCGACGTATTGTTTGGAATTGAAATACACCCTCTCCATCCCCATTAGGCAATAGGGGGTCACGCCACCAAACTAAACCTGCTTCATACCAGTCTTTAAACAGAATCTATACTGTTAATATCACATTTTCGTAATTACCTAAACTACTACTATAATATATTATGATCAAACGGAATTGAACATGTCACAGTAACATGAACTTTACAAGGGTTTGTGTTCGAAATAAAGCCTACTAAATCAATTCTAATTTACATTGGTACTTGTACTAGATGCTTTCAGATTCAAACAATTCATTGGACATGAATTGCTAATTTATAACGGTCCCGTGGGAGGGTTTACAGTATTGAACTATAATTACATCAGCCACCGATCACATTGATAGTATTAGACTAGACTAAAATAATTTAGTATAAAGGAATTTATTACTTAGTCTCTGTGTTATATGATTATTTCTATAATATAATACTTACGAGTATAAAGGGGGACGATATGTCTATACAATCTACATCTATACAATCTATATAATCAATCTACATCTATATAATCTTTGCCCCGTCCTCCTCCATGTCTAGAGAGCGTTGTGTAGAATAGCATGGATTTTTTTATATATTTTAATTACCATGCTTATTTAAAGTCAAAAATCATTTATTCTGTATAGACCATTATTTGCGGCACTTACAAAACGTAAAAATCAAAAAATATTTAAAACTAGAAGCAAATGAACCACCGGTTCGAAACGCGGCCCAGACCTGAGAAAACCCTGGCAAGAAACTCAGCGCGTTTCTTTTCTTTTGAACCCATACCTGCTGTGACCAATCTAATCACTACGCCATCCGTGCAGTCAGCATTATTTTACCTTTTTAAAAAGTTTGCTCCACCTCAAACTTTGTTACTGCGTGGAAAATACTGTCTCAGAAATATCCCGTCTGACAGGTAACTCCTTATAAACTTCGTGATTCTTTTAGAAGCAAATAAAGAAATTTTCAAAGTTGGTAATAGAGTTAAAATAAATTAATTATGACTCATTTTACTTTTGTTGCTGTTACTTTTGTGATTCTCGGGTTTTACGGCTAACTGTCAACGTTTAACGAATTGTTTTGCCTGCTTCATTTAAAAAGATTACCCACCCTTGCCGTGAAATTAAATCTTTTTGTCGTTTCAAACACACAAAAACAGAACCGTATTTCTGGGACCCTATTATTGGGACTCCGCTGGCCGTGTGTCTGTCTGTCACCAAGCTGTATCTTATAACCCTAGTTAGACAGTAGAATTTTTTACAGATGATGTATTTTTGTTGCTGCTATAACAACAAATACCTACTAAAAACAAAACAAATATTTAAGGGGGTTCATACACGATAAACATGTTTTTTTGCCGTTTGAATCATTCGTTAGCTTGTCCGACTCGTACTTGATCGGTTTTTATTATACCTATTTTCTTTTTGCATCCTATTACTATCAATCTTTCATAGTGTCACGTTTCCTAGTACTAATTGCCCGAAACTTCGATTGCAACTTCGGAGATTACATTGCACGGTAGGTCTAAAAGTATTACCTACCCAAAATTTATTCCATTTGGCAGATAAATATAAGTCAGGTATTTTGTAAACATCAATCGGATTAATCAAACACGAATCAAACCAATATGACAAGATATGCAGACATATGAACATAAGACATATGACATTTGAAGGAGGTAGGATACGACGGTATCTCCCGTCCGAAATGAGCTGTCCGACTGGGGTAGTACCTCCGCCCTACAGAAGACCGCGGCCATAATAACTATCGTGTTGTGTTCCCGCCGGTAAGTAGGGTAGCCAGAGCTCACTGTATCCCTCCTCCCCCTCCCCTTCCTAGCCTCCCCACCCCTTCCCAGCTCTCCCCCTTTCCCTTCAGGGTAGGCAGCGCGTGTGTGACACCCTTAGTGTTGCACACGTTCATAGGCCACGGTGACCGCTTCCCATCAGGTGGGCCACGTGCTTCTCTGCCACCTACGTAGTATAAAAAAGAAAAATATTGTGAAAAGTTAATATTTGTTCAGCGCTAGCAGATATTGAGGCGATTCTAAAAATATACCGATCTCATTTTGTGCACCTGTCTTATCGTAGTGTTGATTCTGAATAAAATTATGACTTATGAAAGATTTTATTGCATACGGAAACTCGTCATATATCACAATTCGTTCATATATGAAACAGATCTGAGTAAAACAGACTTCAAATAATATTGCGTGTGATGAAACGAAATAAGAAAAGTTGGGTGGATAGAGTGAAGACATGACAAGAAAAGGAGGAACTGAAAAGATGACGTCTGACAAAAAAGGGTATAGAATGGCATATTGCACTGACTCCAAATAATTTTGTAAGATTCACTTCAATATGAAGTAAGGAGTGTTCTTAAAAGCAGATGTCGTCTGATCTTAAGTAGTCTCATACTTTGAACGTTTTAGTTTAAAGTCAACGGACTTCAAACTAAAATCGTGATTTAAATACAGGCTACGCATAAATTTAGTTGATAAGTATTCGTTATACGTATTTTTTTTTGTTCTGCAAATTGAATTCTAATATCATTATACCTAGATTAAGAACCTACCTAATTGTATAGTATTAAGTTATTCAGTTCGAGTATAACGACTCGACGGAGAAAATAGTGTACGGACAAACCATTCTGGTTTTTGATACACTAATAAGGAATTTTAATCCAATGTATATTTTTCTGTTTAACAAATAAACAATAAAAAATATGGTTACTAGCTATTGTACGCCCGCGTAGAATTCTATTCCCGTACCCGTTTAAGTATAAGTATACTTAACCTATAATAGAAATGTAAATAGTGCGTGTTATTCCAGATTATAATCTATCTCTATATCAAATTATAACCAGATTCGTTCAGCTATTGGAGAGTGATTGAGTAACAACAAACATCTTCACATAACGTTCACATTAAAATAGGAAATATTAGTAGGAAGTAGGATTGATATTAACATAACATAACATAAACTCACGCCTATATCCCCGAAGGGGTAGGCAGAGGTGCTAGCACCCACATTTCGCCAGTTTATGTTTAGGTCCCAATATAATTGATTGATATTATGATAAAAATTGAAACTTCAAATCGTATAACGTTTAAGAAAGTAGTCAAAAACGTTTCATAAAAAAATATCGTATCCACCTCTCCTCAGCGTGTTCCTTCCCGGCTTATTTTAATTTCCTTTCCTTTGTCATTTTTCCCCGTCTTACAGGAAATTACGAGAGCTTCATGGACACTGCATTTATATCCTGTTTTACTTAGGCTCTTTATTAAGCTGCTCGATTGTTTTTAGCAACCTGCGATATATCATACTTTGTGTCTTTATTGACGACCCTAGCGCGTACCTACATTGTGTAAGCTTAACTACAGAACTTTGATATCGCCAGTGGGTTGTGGAGTTCTTACCATGATGCTCCTTTAGCAATTCAACAGCGATCTAGTTTTAAGAGATAATGGAGCCATGCACCGTGTAGCAGGCAGTCAATTCATAGAATACTTATAGTTTGGCTGAAAACGAGTTTTTTTTTTATTCGCCTTTGTATCGATTTCTCGCCTACGGCCAACTAACATGCTTCACAATAACTGTTTTAATAATATAAACCGGCATTCATTTGTACACGGTTGTAGTACTGATAAAGTAATTTTTCGAGGAGGTAAGACACGATGGTATTGCCCGTCCGAAATGAGCTGTCCGACTGGGATAGTACCTCCACCCTACAGAACACCGCAGCCATAATAACCATCGTGTTGTGTTCCCGCCGGTAAGTACGGTAGCCAGAGCTCACTGTACCCTTCCTCCCCCCATCCCTTCCTAGCCTCTGCACCCCTTTCCAGCCCTCCCCCCTTCCCTTCAGGGTAGGCAGCGCGTGTGTGATACCCTTAGTTTTGCACACGATCATAGGCCACGGTGACCGCTTCCCATCAGGTGGGCCGTGTGCTTGTCTGCCACCTGCGTAGTATAAAAAAAAATGTCCTCACGACAACTCACAGCAAATTACTTATAACAAGAAAAGTTTAAATGAAGTTGTTACTAGCACGAATGATACAAATAAAATAGTACTGCAATAGTTTGTTGTTCATAACACAACCGCAGCACATAAAAAGGTTTTGTTGACTGAAGGCGAGTTATGTGCTGTTTATGCTTATCCTTATTCGCTTGGATTTATAGCTATAGTGTAAACAAACTTTGGTAAACAAAACAATTGTACATAAAACAGTAGGACAATAACTATCAAACGTACATCTGAAGTTTCAGGCACTCAGTCAAATAAAACGGACGCATCTCGAAGCACTCGAAATATTTTTAAAACAACCTAATTCTCGATAATTCAAAACAAACATAACTCAGAATAGAGTTATTTTATGTTTAGAAAATCATTCACTGCGCAATAACTTTTAGACCTCCCGGCTAAACTTAGACTGGAATGACTGCTCAGGTTAGACGGGAGATACCGTCATGTCCTACCTCCTTTACACCTCAGTGCTATTATAAGAAAAATCATTTGACCCGACAACGATCACATCAATTCACAGAGTAATGACGGTTTTATACATAACCTCTCGAAAAATTTTCCCTCGATACCTTCGGTAAAGTTCAAATTGACTGTAACGAACCTTTTGATGTAGTTTTTTACATAGGAAAAATTTTCTGTTAGTTATAAGTCACAGTTTTTGTTCACACTTGCAGGTGACAGGGGTCGAGCGGCCGACCGGCGTCGTTACTTGACCAATAAGGGTTTAGTAAACGTGACTTACTATATTTACGCATATTTTAAGAGCCCTTATATAGTTATTAACTTTTTCTAACGTTAGGGACCCAAGTCGACGTCACAAGTCTTTTATTTAGCTGGTACCTGCTAAATAAAGGACACGGCTCTAGCGCACTTTTCACTTAACGTTGATATGTCACACGGTAATAGCTCTCGTAAAAATCAATAAACTAATCAAAACCTTTCATATTTATAATATTAGTAGGCAGTAGGCAATACTAGCCTTAGTAGGCAGTTAGAATACACACTTTCATATATCATTACAGGTTGGTTGCCCGTAGTCCAATCGCATAGTTCTACTGGTCGATTCAAGGGCAATTTTTTTGCCTCTGGTTCTATCAATCAGATCATCGTTATAATTTTATTGTTACTGAATCTATTGATTGAATAGGACCAAGGTTTTCCCGTGGTAAGTGACCCTATTTAACGCTCTGGGTATGTTATCTCTCTATTTCAATTTGGAACAAATGAACGTAAATAAGATTAAGAAGTGAATTCAACAATAAAATTTCTAAACACAAAGAAAAATCCAACGAATTGGGATAAGGCCATAATTACAATAGGTGCCCACAGTCTATATTGCGACGCCGAAAATATTTTTCGATATTTTTTCACGAATAGGCCGGCCATCATTTTTGAATGACAATAGAATTTTATATTCTCATATTATGTCAATCAAAACCATTCAATCGGAGCTGCTGAAAATAAAAATGGAAGAATTGATAAAACCTTTTGCATAAAAGCGGATATTAGTTGATCTTCGTTCTCGCAGAAAAACATAAAGGACAATGAATTATAAAAAATATATGTTTTGATTAAAAACATTACAAAAATGGCGTAAGGTTTTACTAAATTTTAAAGTTGCATTCTTAAACTATACTCATATTATTAACTAGCTGATACCCACACCTTCACCGGCGCGGTGGTCTGTTATCGTTTTTGAAATGGAAATGGGCCACCTTATACCTTGACGTTTGAAAACCAAGACGACTTGCAGTTTTAGTTGCTTCGAGTTTCGAGAGTACGCCCCCGCGGCCCCGGTCGAAACGCTCCCATTGTAAAATCATCAGCTACGTACCCTTGTCCTAATGCTAAAGCTCACTATATCTAAACCTAAACATCGTACATCTAATACGTTATTAAAAGACGTAATGACGTCAGTAATTGCATAGTCTTAGCACATTATCATTTTTTATTGTGTAATTAAATGACTTGAAGTTAGGGAAAAGCCCCAGGGCTATTGAATCAACGCATAAAGTATACTGTTAACACAATATCTCTCGCGGTGTTGCTATCCTTATTAACCGTACATCGCCGCTATTTAAACAAAATTGCTTCAATTAATTTCACTTACACTCCGCTCCTTTCTTAATAAACATTAATAAACGAAATTTTGTAATTAGCATTATTAGGGTTAATTGCGTTTATTTATTTATTAAATAAATCTTATGAATAAATAAATTTCATTAGTGCTTACATATTAAAACATTGTTTTCTGGTGTTTTATCAGCCCTTTTCCTTTATGAGAAATACTTTATTAGAAAACAGTGAGCTACCTTAGTGTTAGCACAGTAGTTTTTCTGGCAAGAAAGAGGCTCTTTTTATCAAGAAAATGAACACGTCCTACTTTTGTATACCAACATAGTAAGCCTCATAGTAGGCCTACCATCTTAATAAAACAATCAATGATGAAGGTAGGACACGACGGTATGTCCCGTCCGAAATGAGCTGTCTGACTAGGGAAGTACCTCCGCCCTACAGAAGACCGCGGCCATAACAACCATCGTGTTGCGTTCCCGCGGTAAGTAGGGTAGCCAGAGCTCACTGTACCCCTCCTTCTCCCCGCTCCTTACTAGCCTCCTCACCCTTTCCTACCCCCGCCCTTTCCCTTCAGGGTCGGCAGCGCGTGGGTAACGTCCTTGGTGTTGCACACGTCCATAAGCCACGGTGACCGCTTCCCATCAGGTAAGCCGTGTGCTTGTCTAAGTGGTATAAAAAAAAATCAAGCGGTGTAGGGTTCTAATCCAAGACGCGATGATTGCAGTTACTATCTCTCTTTAAAAAAACTTAAGCACATGCTAAGCACAAAAAAATTGCACAGAATAATACTACGCAGGTGACGCAGCGGGTAAAAGCTAGTACTTATTAAACAACACAGTACGGAAATATATCACAGGTGTTACATTGTCAAACAAACTAGTCAAACTTGTCAACTGCGTCATGCGTCAACGTTATCAGAGAAAATATTGTCAGTTGGGAACAATGCGTGGGCAAAACGCACACTGTAGCGTCTGATAGCGGTCGGTGGGCGGTCATGCAATTTTAACTCTGACTCATTGAACTGCGAGTATACAGGGTGAATACACAAAGTACACCCGAATTATTCAACTGGACGTGGATGGCGAAATCCGAAACTATGAGAAATTGCAGAAAAATGCTCAAAGGAGTCTCAGGACCAATTTTAATGAAAACTAAAACTGCTTCATTGGCTTAAAAAAAACTCCTGTCTATAAATCGACTTTGTTGATTAAAAAAAACTCACTGCGTATTATTATACCATTGGCAGTATTATTACAAATTCTGGGAAGTAATAATATGTATATGACAAACTTAAGAAAAGAAAGATCAGTCCCAGTTGTTACACGAACTTCTACGGCAGTCGTTACGGGTAGTTGAAGCCCTAAAAGTCGACAACTGGTCCAACTACAGAACTTCAATAGTGCCAATGGACTGTGGAGGTCAAATGGCTGTCGTTTCACGGAAATTATCGTAAGATTCGTAGTAAATCCAAAAGCCTAACTGAGTTAGGAAAAGAATCGGAGAATGATGGTATACCAAACAAGGATTTACAAAATATCAGAAGAAATGTCACAAGACAAAAAGTTTTCTGCGTTATGCTCAATGACAAATTGAGTTACTGAAGGCATTGCGTACAATTTGATGTAAATCCTTGGCGTAACTCGAATGTTTCGCACGTAGTAAATATGATAATATGTTTTGCCGTACCTAAATCTGTAGGCCTACCATGGAAGTGAAAGTTACGGAGCGAAGTTTTCAAGCAATTGGCACCATGAAACTCCTTTAATCATGTCATCAACCTAAACACGGCACGTGACATTTCTTACGACAAAATCCAAAGTAAACTCATTACAGTCTCAATTGGTTTGGTGGGTATTAGCTTATCACATTCCAAGTTACTGACCACTACAACTTTACATCATCATCATTCTTGCGTTAGTCCCGCCCGCATCTGAGATTGTCACCTCGAAGTTTCAGTTATTGGGTACGTTTACCGACTTCTCCACTTCGAACGGTCTTGGGCATCCATGGTAGTGAGACCGTTGGCACGCATGTCATCTGCTACAACGTCAACTCAGCACTCCTTGGGCCCGGCTGAAAGGCGGCATGACCAGACACTTGTTCACCAGACACACCTACGTAGCTTGGCGGTCGCCGCAGAATGTGGAAAATTTCAAAATATTTATAAATCAATTATTTATTTCAATGTGCGGATTGTTCGTAAATTCATTAATATTAACAATAATTTCTGAGAGCGACTATCACTAAGTGCTTCTTTCATTCATGTTTCATAACGAACTCGAAGTTTCGAATATACGATTCTAGGTAGTCTCCTGTCGCTATATTGTTTATTCAGAAGTAAACTATTAACATAACAACAAAAAACTACACTGCTCTCGATACACAGAATTTCATAGCGGATCAAACTTAAAAAGGCGTCAAAATCTCTCACAGTCATTCACAAAGCTTTCTCGATAAAATGTGATATATTCTTTTGTATATTTGTGTTTCTGGGAGCTTTCTAACTGTCCAAAGCGAAACCCGCCTACGCTCGTATCGCGATCTCCTTTGGACGTACGGTAAGAAGGCTTTTGTAGAATTTTCTCGAAATATTTCAGGAGATTGGATACTGAAATGGTGTCCGGTACGAAATTTTACATTTCGATATGTGCAAAACACGTTATGTGGATAGATACTTTTTATCACATTATTTCAAACCAAAATTATCGAAGGCAGAGTAAGCAGTAGCTTGGGTGACGAATAAATCGTCACTGCTCGGTACCAACACAAGTGTTGAATGAAGGACTCTTTTCGACCAATTTACTATGTCGCAAAAAGAGCCCTTAGGCGTTGGTATGTTGGTGTCAATCGCCCCATTCGCAAGTTAGATTTTAATCCATAATTATTATAACATAGATATTGCGTTTTTTTTGGATCCTACCTAGATAGATCCAAGTTAACGTCATCTACCATTCGTTACACCTGCTGTTTGACAGATGAAGTTCTGGTACAGGTTCTCGGGGTTAAGAGGTCAGACGGTAGTCGCTCCCATACAGGCCTTACAAGAAAATAAGACATCGATAACGTAGCTCGTAACTTTAAAATAAATTTATTATTTTACCTACTCGCGTTTGTTAGTAAGTAGGGTATACTCACCGGTACAATTTGTAACCAGAAAAGTGTTTCTGGTTACAAATGGTACTAGTAAGTTACTGCCATTAATCGCCGAGGTAATTAATGGCCAGCGAAAAGCTAAGGATATTCATCGCGCATTTTCTTTTTTCATATATAGAAGAGTGAATCTTTCTTTCTAAAGTGTTTGTGACCTAACTTATTGAATATATAGTTGCTTGTTTACTTATTATTCAAACTTTATCAGTGGTCTTCAGGTTTATTACTTAAAAGGAGTCTTACTACGTAAATCAAAATGTTTGTGTCGACAAACTATTTTTTATTTACCTATTATTACAGTAATCCACATGAGGTCACCAGAAGTAGCAGCCAAAGCTATCAATCTCCATAAAATTTGTCGTATTGCATAAAATGCCTTCCTGGACGATAGGTCAAAAGCATTTGATGAGGCCGTCAAGCTGAGGGCCGCCACTGTAGCACTACCGGTTATGTGATGGTGACCCCAGTCCTGAGACTTTGCCTTTGGATTACTATCAGGCGAGGTAAAGTCATTTTGACGTGTCCTATATAAAAAAGGTATGTTGCAAATAAAAGAAACGTTTATTTTGAAATACTTGTACTCTTATAAAATGCTAAAGAGCAGGTAACACGCAAATAAAAATTTAAAACCGTTCAACTCTCCAGGAATAATTTTGCCGCATTTCACGTTCATATTTCAATATAAGAGGTTATAACTGTGACAAGTAAGGCTCTGTTTCCCTACCACCATATACGTGTACGGCAATATCATTTCTCGCCTCGATTATGCTAACGTTAGTACACTGCACTCAAGTACGTCGTTCTCAGAAATAGACACGATAGCTCACTGCCTAATCCCTTTTTATGGCATAAGGAAACTGATGTATAGTGAGAAAATATTTATATTGGCAGATATCTTGTTCGCGATGCTACTACAGAATCGAAAATATGATCAAATCAAAGTTTAGATCAGTAGTTAATGAGCGCACACGCTTTCGCTTACAGGCACTTAATTCACAAGTAAATAATTAAAGCCTGTGAGATCTTAGTGGACAAATAGTCGGGCTTACGATCGAGAGGTCCCGACTTCTAATCATGGGCACTTCACTACCGACTTGAACCTATTCCTAATACCACAAATTCAGCTTAAATTATATTTTATAACATTATACACTTCGCTCACTAGATCCAAAGTAAGCATAGTTTAACTAGCTTGTGTTATCGGTTCTAGAATGCGTATAAACATATTTATATACTTTTTTTTGTAAATACATACATATTATACATAGAAACATCCAGACCATTGCAAATAGGCATATTCATATTCATGCATACTAATATTTGCACTGAGCGGGAATCGAACCCGCACCCCCGTCGTAGCAGTCGAATGCGCTACCGCTACGCCACAGAGGCCGTCTTAGCTTAGCTGGAGAGATTATTATAATGAACTTGGTTATTAATATTAATATTCTTTCTATCTTTTTCCACTTCAACATGACTTCACCTCGCCTGTTGAAAAGCTAAAGTCTCAGGATCAGAAGGTCACTAATGGCCACTACTTTTGAACTACCAGTAGTTATGGCTGTTGGCAAATTATATATGAAATAAATTTGAATTTGAATTTGATATATTAGCTTCATGCGATGCCACACGATGCCAAATGTATACTGCATTCAAGAAAATAGTACTACCTACCATTTTTATTAGGTCTCCCATGCAAGTGTAGCAGCAGCATCGACTTTATTGCAGGTAATATTTTAAAAGAACGAATTTTGAATACGATTTCATTCGTAACCATTCGATTGAATCGAAATTCGTTCTTTCAATTTGAATAGAGTCACGCCGGAATACAAATTTCGTCCAATGGTGAAAACATTGACGGCTGCAGATTGCAGTTGCAGTTTTCGGTTTACTTTTGAGGTTCTGTGTGGTAACGTGTTCTGGGGGTTTGCCAAGAAACGTAGGTAGGTACATCTGAAACTCGAAACCAGCATGAAACACGAACGAAAGACGTAGTATTAAGCTACCTTGAAGCTACTTTGAATTTCTTTCCGCTAGCTTTAAGCCTCGATTGTGGGTAAATGCGTTTCATGGTACTATCATTATCTTTCTAAAGCTGACGCCGGAATCCGAGGTGAGAAACTAATACTAAGGTTCTCACCTCAGAATCTGGAGTCTGCCTTCCCGACTTTGCATGGTCTTGGGTATACATAGAAGTGAAAATAAATGGCTCGTATGGCATGTCATCTTGTACGACGTCTTCCAGCGCTCCTTGCGTCTACGCCTCCTACATTTTAGTTAGAACCATTATATATTCAGGGCCCATAGACAAGTGTCACAAGTCTAAATCGCTAAGGAATAGAATAGATTAGGTCGACCAATCACACTCCAGCTCGTGATTCCGGTGCGGTGCGCGCATCGTACCCCGGCGACGAGCTTGGATGTGATTGGTCGACCTAATCTATTCGCTTCCTTAGCGATTTACGCTGTGCTTGTCTACGGGGGCTGTGATTTTAGTTATGAGTACCGCGGATGCGGGCAGCGGGAGTTCCTCACACGATCCTTACGCGTGACTCCACACGTCCACCGTAGCATATTCAAAGCGTTTCAAGGTACCAATTGCTTGAATATTCGATCCGCATGTATCCACGTTTCATAGCAGACCTACTATTATAAAAAAAAAAGTTTCTAAATTTAAACGAATGTAAGTAGGTACAACTTTTGCGTACATTCTTTCGTGAGGCCTCCATTCTCTTCCTCCCAGCGGAATAACCCGATGAATTTTAAATTTAAACCGTGCAGAAATAATTTATGGACGCTTTTACATTTTGCTACATTTACTCTTAAAGCCATGCCTTATAAATTGCTTTTTAAACCCAAGTTTTTGTGCCTATATCACTGCCGTACTTGAGTGCAATTCAACATATTCAACTAGCTCCAGCTGACTATCCCAACAGACACAGAATTTGAGATTATAGGTACAACAAATGTGTCTGTCTGCCAACGTTTCTAGTTTGTTGTTGGTCCGCGTGGTTAATGCTATGGTGATGAATCAGCCAATCAGGACAAGTAATCTATATCCTTCTTTGTAAAAAGCTCCTAAAAAAACAATCAAGAAGACAACAGTTGCTCCCATAAAAGCCGTATAGGCCTAATCAAAAAAGGAGGTGAAAGAGTAAGCCGATGAACCTCGAATGTGACTAGGACTGACGCTGCCATAATGATGCAAAGGCAATTGAAGAAAATTGCGCAAAACAAAAAAATGTATGAAAACTTCACGACTATTTTAACATTCTGCAGATTCTGCATGCAGAGCTGTTGGCAACAGGTGGTTATCTTCTATAATCTTCTATGCTTACCTATATAAAACAGTAGAGAGGTCAATTCTGTACATTGAATTTATTTACAAAATAACTATTGGGGGATGATTGGTGATCGATACTAATGCTAAAAATGCAATCAGTAAATTTTTTTGTCTACCTGTCTGTCAAGCATGGTTCAAAAACTACTGGAGGGATTTTGATCAAACTTTGTACAATTATAGTTCCTGCTCTTGGGCAACATAATTATAGGCTACTTTTTATACAAGCTGCTACTTTTTATAAGACCTATAGGTGTAAAACAAGCACTAGTAAACTAGATATTACCTGAATTACCTCCATGTAGACGAAGGTGGTCGAGCGTTTATCATTTAATTATGCATAGGTTAAAACATGCTCTCCGGGGATGAACTGGCGTAGATACAGTTATAAGGATATTAGACAGGAGCCCTTTCGTTGGCTCTCTGTTGGATCATTAATAATTGAGGCCATTTAGCAAACTGTTAACAAGATTGTCTTACGGTAGGCTGTATGAAAACCTAATTTATAACTTTAGGAGTCTAGAACTGTAGACAATTCTCATCCAAACAAGCAAAGGCTAGATATTTAAATTAGGTAGACACGCTTAATATTTGCAATCTCACCCGGTTGGGAATCCGAAGATCGCCGCGGGCGCTGGAATTTTCATTAAGTCGATGCCTGTTTATTACCAAAGGAAGAGCGGAATTATCCATATCGATATAGTATGTTAATTTTCAAATATAATATAGGAATATCTTTAAAATTATATAACCGAAACTAACCTCTACCTGCGGCTCCGTCCGCGTGGATGTCGGCATTCGTATTTTTTGACTGTATCTCTGGTTTTACTTCACCGATAGTAATTTATTTTATTTATTTAATTAGGCACATCAACAGTGTATATACCAACATTGATGAGGGATTTTATTTATTTATTTATTTATTTATTTAAAGTTAATTAAAACGGTACATAACCATATCGATACCATCAAGGATATCGGCAAGTCATGTATTACACCAATTACAGACGTGCACAGCATTGACTGATTGTTTTACAGTGAATAATAATTATACGAGATCAATAAAAAAAGTAACAATACAATAATTAAGGAATTGCATAATAATAATGTCAAAGAATTGCGTAATAATATTGTGTATGTAATCAAATATTAATGTGTAAGATTTTAAGTCTGATAAAGACCTTAAAAAACTGCAACAAAATTCGTCCAGGAGTATTTGCGTCCATCGCCAACAAGCAGACAAGAATTTTAAAAAAAAGTGTTCATTTGTGTTCAGAATCGTTCATTATAATATAGGTAGGTACCTACTCGTACCAACTCAAACACTTTTTTAATATCTCCAATGTGTAAACACTTTACAATTTCATAATTAAGACTAATACATACGTAATAACATACTCGTAGCAGTAGTATTCCGCCACATCAAAGTCTCGAGATGGGTTTTCAAAGACTTGGCCGCGTCGCTCTCGGCTACGGCGGACACATCAAAGTGACTGCACTCCACCAGTAATAGCTTTCACAACTAGCTGCTTTATGTGTATTTCGTTTTTTGTTATTTAACTTTATATTTACATTTTACAAGTAAGTAATTTTGTTTAGTACAAAAAATTTAACATTGTTGTTGGACCATGGGTAAAACTCCTATGAAACGCCAACTGTAGCTACGAATGGGATAAAAGATATTTCAGTCAAGAACAAAATCTACAAGGATAGATAAAGAAACATATAATTCAAGACATTCTCAAGATTTCGTTATTAAAGATAATACGAAATACAGATATACTCTGTATAATCTACACACTTTACGGGCTTAACTTGAGGGAGCTATTTCGGACAAAATGGTAATTTTGGGAGTTTATTCAGATATAATTCGTAAAATATATAACAGCCTTCAAGAAACGTCGAAGTTATATCTTGGAAGCGAGAAATTGACGCAAGGCAACCATTTAACTAGCTTAATTAAATGCTATTTCCATAGATACAATGTTATACAACTAAGTAACTAATCCATATTCAAATAATTGTAACTGTCCTCAAATTGCGGCTGAATCAAGTTTTCATTGAACTATACGATTAACCATACAGAAAATATAACCACACTTTTACCTAGCATAAAATAGCCAGTAAAGCGGTAGGTACACTCGACTGCAAAGACAGGGTCACAACGTAAATTATACCTACGACGTTAGAGCATATCGGAATTACACACACACGTAAATGTGTCTGTGTGGGTTGAAACCCTGTCTTTGCAATAGAGCGTACCTGCTAAGGGAATACCATCGTAAAGTAGCAGTATTACTGCCTTTCGTGTGATTTGTGAAAGTGGAAGAAATCTCCCCACTTTCCTCATTGTAGGTAGGTGTCAATGTGTGTCATATCATAAGTATGATGCCTCATGGTGTAAATATAAAGAGAATATGAAATAATAAACAATTTTTATGAAGCAGGATGCTTTACTGTTCGTGTGTAAAGAGTTAGATGCCATTGCTAAGAAAAAAGTAAAAAAACTTTTGAGAATACATTGTATATCACGGAAAATGTCGAGGCCCAGCTAAATCTGCAGTTAAAACTGGTAAAGCGGACCCCAGACTCCGATGTGAAAGCTTTGGATGCGACTGGGATTAACGCTAAGATTCTTCAACTTCTTCAAAGTTGAAGAATCTTACTTACTACTACAAAGTTCTGGGTGCATCGAAGGCTTTCATCTCGGAACCCGGATCTACCTACTTCTTTTCCTCCTTTAGATTTGCGGCTTTTATGAGAGCGACTGCCGTCTGATCAGATAACCAATCTCCGTAAAGTTAATGTTCGAAATTTAGTCTCAGTCTAGGTTCAATTTCATATTAGTCTCCCAAATGTCAAAAAAAAGGTATTCTTGTAACAAAAAGAATACCTTTTTATTACGAAAAATTGACCTTCTGAACCCTGAGAGAAAAGCTTGCGCTGGAGCTTCGTCCGTCAATCAACAGAGAATCCCTTGAACGTGGTTAAAACGTTTGCCTAAAAAAACAAGACCCACCGCGGTTTTGTTTCATATTTTTGGGCTACTTTTAATTTTTCATATCAAGTATACAAGTACCTACAGTAAAAATTCCATTTCACCTAAACGTCCTCTACACAATGGACGTAAAAAATAAGGCTCCCTTTTTGCGACATATATCCTCAATTACGAGTTGGCGTAGACAACAAACATTGCTAGGTACGGAATAAAAAGGGTTAAAATTGAAACAGTAGACACGGAGGCAGCTTTGTTTTGTAAAATAAGGTAAAATAAATGTGGATACCTACGTAGCCTCTTATATAAACTCTGTTTCTTGTCCTGTATAACAAATGGATTGTCACTAGACTAGTTATAAGGTACCTAAAGAATATGAAAAACGCTGAGCAAACAAAACATAGTTCATTTACCTATAACTTTTATTAGGTGTTACCCACAGCTCCGCCTGCGTGTGATTCTAAGGCCCTTCCCATAACCTTTGAGTAAATATTCCAAGGATAATAAAAAATCTTTTTTTTATACTAGCTAGGTGGCTGACAAGCACACGGCCCACCTGATTGGGAAGCGGTCACCGTCGCGTATGGACGTGTGCAACACTAAGGGTGTCGCACACGCGCTGCCTACCCTGAAGGGAAGGGGGAGGGCTAGGAAGGGGTGGAGAGGCTAGAAAGGGTGGGGGAAGGAGGGGTACAGTGAGCTCTGGCTACCTTACTTACCGGAGGGAACACAACACGAAGGTTATTATGGCCGCGGTTTTCTGTAGGGCGGAGGTACCTACTACCCCAGATTGACAGCTCATTTTGGAGGGCAGATACCGTCGTGTCCTACCTCCTTAAAATCTTGTTGATATTATTCTATCCTTGTACCAAATTTCGTCCAAATCGTTTAGCCGTTTCAGAATGATTGAGTCACTAACATCCTAACATCATCACAAACTGCCACATTTATTATGTTAGTAGGATAATATTTCCTTCAAACTGATCAAATTGACTTTGAATTTTCAGGTGAATAAATTGTTACTGTTTTTAAAAGGTGTATAGAAGTACAACGAGCTTTAATCCCTGGCCCCAGACGGTGGCGTTCAATTTAACGAAAACCAATTTGGCTTTACAGTGGGTTTGACAATACAGCTATCTATATTATAGCTAGCTAGCACTATTCTTTGAATTTGTATGAAAAACTAGTACCTAATATACAAACAAACAAACAAATTCATTTCATTACCAGCACTCTATAGCAATGTCTAGGTACTATAAATATCAAAATACAATCGCCTAGACGAAAACTAATTCATTTACGATGACTAATCGCATTTATAAAATTCGAATAAGCTTGATAAATTAAGATATTGTAGGTCGTTACCCTCGTACAAGTTAGATCGTAATAATAACTCATAGATATTTCAATTATTGTTTATCGACTATGGAAGCCGAACTTTACGATCCAATTTATAACATTAACTGATCAATCGGTACATTTATCGATTGTTGATGAATATAATGCTTGTAAAATGCCGGGAGAGGCGCTATGCTCTCATCCTTCGGGACTTTTTCCAACTAAGTTGAGGTCAACTTTCAGTGTAGGTAACTACGAAGCGACCGTATGCTTCAACATTTCCATGAAGCATGTTACCTCCACAAACTTTTAAACCAACCAGCAACGACCGCCATAGATATTCGTATGCTAATTCTATACTTCCGAGATACGAAAGGGTCTCGATGTGTTAAGGAGGATCACTCATCTTAAAACTGACTGGACTGGCCATGTCAAGCACTTATCAAAAGAAAAAATTATGACATCGGTACGAGTATCTTTTTTTATATATTATAGATATATATCGGTCACGTCAATATGACTTCACCTCACCTGATGGTAAGCTAAAGGTAAAGTCTCAGGACGGGGGTCCCCATTACATACACCGACAGTGACATAATGGTGGCCGTCTTCTTGACGGCCTCAAGAAAAATTATGCTTTATAGTACCTAGGTACTCACCATAAAATATTATTTATTATTTCAACTGTAGAAGTTTTGTTTCCTTGGCGGATTGCTCTACTGTCATATATTTCCAAAGAGGTCTTCGCTATCAACACCTAAGTACCTACTCCTTAACTTAAGGCACTAATATTGTACCTACCTACAATATTTGATATAGGTAGTCAGGTACTTCAAACACGTAATATTTTATACCAAACCACTATCACCCACGAGATTGTATCCAATATCCATGAACTGAATACATAATGTGTAAAGCCCCCCGACACATAATTTTGCTTTTACTGAAAACGCTGGAGAGATTCTGTTTTAGAGCAAAAATATTTAAGCCTACTTCTAAAGTTCTGCTATATCTAACCTCATCAAATACTAAGTAAGACCAATACGGTCTCGAACCAAGCGGTTCGGTGCTTCCTTTCTGTGTCGCACAATTAAAAACTGGAATGCACTTCCTGCACTCGTGTTTCCTTCTTCCTATAATCCCGGGTTCTTTAAGCGGGGCGTGAAATGGCATATGTCTAGGCCGTCAAGGTAGGGTTCGCCGTTTTGGGACGAATGGTGTCTGGAATTGCGGCTCTTACCCTCTGGACTTTACCCTAGCTTCTTATCACCCAGCGGGGTTAAGTCAATTGTCGGACTGAATTTAAAAAATAAGTAATTTACTCTCGTGTCCTCGTGTCGCACTCTAGATGAAAACCTTACTAAGTCAAAGTGCTCATATTGAGTTCCCGGCGTTTTCGAAATCCCTACATGCAAAGCTACGCGGAGTTATAACTCACGAAACGATAACTTCGACCGTTGCGTTGTCAAAAGATGGTGCGAAACATTGCTTTTGGTAAATGACTTTACGCTACAGTGGGGCGAGCACGAATTTTCTTTCGAATCGAGTTCGTAATGTGTGCGATAGATATTATATGAGATTTGTACAGTTCCTTTTACGCACGATGGGGGCGCTGTACAAATTTCATAAAAATTTTGTCGCACACGTTACGAACTCGATACGAAAGAAAATTCGTGCTCGCCCCACTGGACAGTACGAACATTACTCTACCATTTTTAGTTATCAAGTTTCGAGAGGATAGTATAAAAAATACTTAATAGAACAGGTTTCACAACTTATTACATTCATACATAATCACTAATTTCTTGATGTCTAGTAAATATTCCAAAATTGGTTTTTAGTTCCCTGAAAGACTGAGTTCTGGATTTACCAGAGTTTTCATTTAGGGCAAAGACTAATACTATAGTTATCCATTGTCTTTGATCTAGGGGTTCAATGTGTAAGTGTCGAGCAGATGTGAGGCCAGACAGCACATAGGGCAAATACGTTGTTATTGGATGGCATCTTATTGCTAAGACGTAATCCTGTGACTTTCCAAAGTAAGATAAAACTTTCCCGCAGGGTTCACCAACATTCTTGTACTGGGGCAGTGCGCTTACCTAATTAAAAAAGTTCTTGAAGTTAGAGATCGTCGAAGGCGGTCACGTGATAAGCAGGCGACCAGGTGGTTTCTACTGATAAAGATGTATTTTTATAGACCCCAAGTCTACTATGTGGAATCAGAAGCATTCATTCTGGAGGAAGTAAAACAAAATGAATTTACCAGTTCGACTTATGAACACCCGACTAAGGAAATGGTGGTTGGTTTCTACAAAGAACCGTAACTAAAATCTACTAGATGCATGCTTATTGCTTAGTGTTGTTATTTTTTAATACCTAGGAAGCAACCAACACAAGGCCCACCTGATGGAAAGCGGTTACCGTGAACTTTGGAAGTGTGTCGCACTCGCGCTGCCAACCCTGTAAAACCCTTGTAAACCCTTGCAAAATCCCTGTAAAAGGGGACGGGACGGCCTTAGTACTTTTTTTCTATTTTACCTCTATACCTACCATTAGTTTACTTTAGACAACTAGCGCCATCTTGCAGTATATTTTTGAAAGATATTTCCAAAGATGCACTATAGTAGCGGCACAATATGATGGCCGTTTTGACATATTACAATAGTGATGTGAAATGTCAATTTACTCTCGATAAAAATATAATCAAATCTATAAGTTTTTATTGCAAGCAGTACTTACCTGATTCAAAAACTTTAGTAAAAAAATATAAATGTTTACTTAATACATTTGAACGAACTGAATATTGGAATTAGGAATGAAAATGAGTATAATATTAATCCAGCTTCCTTCAGTGATTGCACTAACTTTTTTCTTGTTGGATATTCTTTCCGTAAATAGTAGCTACACACATGTCTTCGACTGGTTTTGCTCGTTTTTTTTTCTGTTTTAGTGTGTGAAGTTTATTTTCTTCTGTGCCAGTCTCGCCAGATTTTTCTTTAGTTATCTATTCGTCTAACAGTTATAGGTAAAATTGACCTTCCATTTTGAGATTCACGATCGAAATGTTACGTGCGTACGTACGTTACGTACCTATAACGAATAATGTGGTGTGACTACGAGTCGGTAAGGGAATACACATGCCTGACTGTTTAGAACAGCTCTGCGTACATTCGGCCATATCGACGAAATCCACAACAAAAGGCGTAAACAGAGTAAGTCGAGGGCCACCATTATAATTATGTAATGGGGACCCCTTCCTGAGACTTTACCATCAGGCGAGATTTACCATTTAGCTTACCATCAGGCGAGGAGGTCTAAACTATATCGCAATCGCAGTGCCTAGTTTGTACTTTTCGAAGCAACGTCAAGTTGAAACTGCTTTGTTTTGACGCAAGTTTGCCGGAGGTATTAATTGTGCTTGCCAGTGGTCCTAGTGTCGATTATATAGATTTTATTTTAAAAAATTTAATTTCGAAAAACAAATACCGAGTTGTGTGAAATAAATACACCAATAGGTAATTATAATCTTAAAAAAATAAAAAATAAATGATCGTGGGACACTAATATTATAATTCAGAAATCAATGTAATAAATAAATATTGTGTCCTAAAATTATACCTACATTCGATCAAATTTTATGACTTACTGTACGTCACTATTGACAATAAAGAACAGCAATTTGCTCTTTCAAAATGTGACAATGGTTAATACGAAACTTCATGAGCGGACAAACGTCAAACCGGCCATCATATCGTGCCGCGACTATAATGTTTAAACTTTAAAAAAATTACGTAAGTAGGTACTTATTCCCCCTAATTTCTTCGTTAGATAAAATAAAACTTTTTTTTTTTCAATGAAATTTTAATGTTGACGCCATCTGCAGGAATCTGTACGAATTACGTGCTACTTCAGAATTTCTGGCCGTCTTCAAGGGAAGAGATAGAATCCTACGACACAGGGAATCCTAGTGTGGGGTTCAGAGAACCCTTGTTACTTAAACCATGTAATTTTCAGTGCAATAAAAAAATATTTATTATTATTCAATGCATTTAAAAATAAGCAGGTTTCACATAAATAAAACGCCAATGAAACGAGTAATAAAATATGATTTATTAAAGCTTAACTAGCATAAATAAATAAGGGAAGTTAAAAAAATCAAAGAATATAGGTACTAATCGGCAAATGATAATAAATAATCGTAACAGTTGTTCGGTATTATACAATTTTGACACACTAGCTAACAAGTTTATGTACAGTACGTAGTTATTAACATTAACTTAAGGCGCAGTCCTACTCTTCAAAATCAACAAAACGTTAAATATATCAAACACGATCGACTATATGCATAATTACAATGAACGTCATTGTTGTCTGTATATACAAAGAAGTAAACTAAAATGTAACGTTGCTTGTTTTGTTTGATTCTAAAAAAAAATTGAAAAGTATTTTACAAAATTACAACTATGGCGTCCATTGTAACAAAGTAATTTACTTTTCTTTTTATTAAATTATGTATTTATGCAGCTATGTTAACCATAAAGTATTCAATCAATCAATTTAAATTGTATATTTCACATAAACTAACGAAAACCAACAAAAAATGTTCGTCAATCTTATCTTAACAACATGAGTTGCATTTTTAAACTATATGATACGTATTGTTAAATTGAAATACGACTGCGCCTTAATATAATTTTCGATAGAAGGTAGGTCACGCCAAGCACAGTAAACGATACAATATTGTTATATCTAAGCCGCATACAAGACTAGATATACTTATTTGTAACTCATTTTTGGTATTTACATACATTTTATACAAATGAGGCCTAATACATAACCACGCATATCAAGAGGAAGTACCCTACAGTAGGGTCAGCATGGCGTCTTCATGGAATCTATAGAGACAGTCCGATTTTAATACATAACATTTTTACACTTTCCAACTAACAAAGTTGACTTGACTTGGATATAGCAAGTGACATATATAGTCGTCTCTTTCATATCGTAAGTTAGAGTGAGATAAAACGATTACTTAGTCTTCTACTCACCACTTATATTTTTACGTCTATACATATTAAATTTGGCTCGGCTTGATCGAGTGCTTCTTACCACTCTTATTTAGCTATTCATATTAATAAGAAAATCCACATACACCCTGTATCTGTATATGTTATCTGTATGTAGATTTTCTTATTAATATGAATAGCTAAATAAGAGTGTCTTAACCAGTAATAACTAAAACAAACTCATATTAGCACCAGTTATTAAATAAAATAAACGTCTGCCTTTCGGTGATTCGATTAAAATGCCAAAATCATGGCTGTTTTATCGATTATCAACCTTATTGGGAGTCATTGAAAGTTCAATATTGAAGGAATCGCTACATAGGTTTCATTTACTACGGTACAATGCGTTTTCACTATCAATTACTTTGATTTTTTATTAATTTTTGATCTATTGAATTTTTAATATACATTACAGCTTATACTTTATTTATAAATGTAAATAAGTGTATCAGACGCCTATTTAACAGTCAGATATTCAGCTCGATAGTTTTATTAATACGGTATGTTAGCTGCTAATCATAAAAGTATATTTTCTGTTTTCTTTATACGTACGGTCTAAGAAATAGCTGCTTATTTATTTGTAATGTGCTCAACCCAAGTAACTGTTTGAACGCATATACTGACCTGGATACTACCCAATGAAACCACCGGTAGTGCTAAGAGTAATTTAATACCTAATGAGACCACCGGTAGTCTTAGGAGTAATTCAATAGTCAATGATACCACCGGTAGTACTAAGAGTAATTCAATACCCAATCACCACCGGTAGCGCTAAGATTAATTCAATACACATGACACCAGTAGTGTGAAGTTGTCATGGCGATTGTCAACGACCATTAACACTAAAGATAATGTCATGGGGACGAAAAATACATTTAAAACAACCGGTGGATGTGTCATTCGGTAGTACCACGGGTGCGTAGCGCGTTTCTTGAAAGTCTATATACGCTGTAAGAAACGTTGAAAATTACCAACGAATTCAACGTCTCCATTTAGATAGGTACAGTTGAAATAAAAATGTGAAACTTTGCAATAAATAGCTGCATCGCAAGACTATTACGAGTAATACTACTGTAGCTGTTACAAGGCACTGATATCGTAATATATATTCTATAGACTCTAAACATCTCTATTTTTATCTAGTCCTTTCTATCTAATAATGATACACCTGGCGGCATTTATCAATTTAACTGTATGTATTTTTCCAGAATATTGACACACATTTATTTGTATAATCCTAATTTAAGAAATAGAAGTTTTTAATGATATCAGTGTACGTATTTATGCGGTGGTAGTGTGTGGCGTAAAACACACAGAATTTCTTTTATTTATCATCATTAGAGATATGACTGACTTGGGTCTCAGGCGCTGTACGAAATACCTTGATTGAAATTCGACGTTTTTTACTCAAGAAGTCTACCCTTATATCTGTGACAAAACCATTGCACTAAGGGCGAGTGCTCATTAGAGACAAGACAGTCTTAAGACAGATTTGTTGTGATGAGACTTGGTTATTAGATAGCTTTTTTTTCGTTCTAAATATGCGCAGTCATATATTTTTGTAGAATAGTATGTCTATAAATGTAATAATGTAGGTATATGTACCTACTACATTGCAATATATATTAATGTGTTTGTAATCTGTTATATATGACATTATTTACTGTCTTATTACACCAAGAGCTACCAAATATACGATATGGTTTATTTAGTATTCATTTCCATCCACAGGTTGCATGCAAGACCTTGCTTTTAGCTATATGGCTGCCATTTGGACATATTATTATGTTGTTTTCCTTTTTTTTTGGTATACAATATAGTTTATTTCTATTCTACTCTTTCTTAAGACTGTCTTGTGTCTAGTGAGCACTCAGCTTAAATCGTCTATGCAATATTAGTTCTACCTTACAAAATCATTATTATTATTCCAATGACGTACGAAATTGTTGCTACTTATATTTAAACATTTACAATTACTCTTCATAAAACAGCCAATATACAGGATATTTGTGACAGATAAACGCTAAGGCCTGGAACACTATTTATAAACATTTATATAGTCACATCAAAAGGTACAATGTATCGATACGATCGATTACAAAAAGTGTGTAAATACTTGAAATTAACACGCCTACTTTAGAACACTTATTACAAATAGACCGGGCACTTCACATACTCAACATTAAATGAAAGGAGATGTTTCATTTTAAGCCCCTAATTGTACACAATACAGAAAAAAAGAGAAATAATACCGGTTATTGGCAAAAATACAATTATATTTATTCACCTCCGAAATTCAAGGGCATAAGTTAATAAAATATGAGTACATTTTTTATAGTTTTAGTCCGCCATGTTTGTTGTGTTGCAAGAAAGTGTTTATTTAGTTAGATTGCGCCCATAATACGACGCAATATATAAGAATTGAATAGTGAAAAATGAAAACTTCATTGCCTAGCTATTTTTCTAAGTAGCGTACAATTATCGGGCCCAAGGTCCATACATTTGTGAAACAACTCCTTTTCTAACTTAACCAATAGATTTGTAGAGGAACGAGGATGTGATTCCCTCCAACACAAAGGGAGGATCCTCCGACCAGTGATCATGCCTGGCGGGCCATGGCCCAACGGTTGTCTTTGGGATGTTGTATCGTTATACCAGCGCGCGAACTTCACTTTCGCGATTCAGGATGGTAGTGACGTAGTAGTAGTATTAAAGTAGTTCGATGTGTTGTCGCTAGATGGCGCTAGGTATATGTGGTATCGACACATAATCCAAGATCGGAGAGTATCTGGATAGTAGCTCGAAAAATTTTAAATAAAAGTTTAGTCAAGTTAGTAGAGAGGTAAAAGAGATAAGTTTAGTGGAGATGGCCGCTATAAATATTATATTACGTCTCATGAAGCCGGTTAGTATCCAACTTCAGTGTGTCAATAGCCATAAGTACCATGGCTATTGACACGCTGAAGGTGGATACTGTATGGTGGTTTATTTTGTAATAAGCCCAGAATATAGCCACTAGTTTAGCGTAGGCTACATAAATTATTGTTGTATCACTGTATGACATGTTCGTCAATATCAACTGACATTTTAACCTTTAAGTGTTTACACATTTGTATAGCATCGGTCAGTTTTCGCCTAACTTTACTTGCTATTGTCCATAAGTAGACCTACATGTTATAATGCTGCCACGTTTCGCTATTAGGTCGGATTTCACCAATGATAACAATTGAAAACCTCGTTTGGATTGATTTCATTATTTTTATTGGTGAAACCAGACCTTAGTCTGTATCATAGTCAAACATCTAATATAATAAATAATGTATTCCAATAAGTTAGTTGTTTTTTTTTTCAATTTAGCTAATTCAGTTGATAACTAATTATTTCGAAACAACAATATATGAACATTCAAAACACATAATAGAGCATAAACATCTATCAAAAGCTGATATTTCAGATATTTTAACATTGATTTGAATAAATTTAGATTTTAGAAATAAATTTTAAACTTTAAAAACCATAACTTATAACTACTTACATGTCTTAGAACTAAATTATTTATGTTGTTATTTATTTTATTTAACACTTTAAGCTCAACAACACATAATTATTGTATTTAGTGCCTCACAAGTTTAAATATTTATCAGTAACGGATATAAGGACGCTAAACCGAGCGGTTTTGTCAAAATGTGACAAATAAATATCGGCTTACACAGAATTAATAATAAGAGGTCCTTATTTCCAAATATTATTAGTTTTGTGGCTGTTTGAAGTTCTAATTTAGGAGCAGAGTTATTTTAACCTATTGTATTATTGTCATTACGGAAGGAATATCAAGAATATAAATAACCTGAAGACAATGCTGCTAATTCTGTTGTTACATCTATAAACTTGAAATTCTCTAAATTTTCTAATTGCATGTGTTTCTTTCATTATCAGATAGAAAAGGACAGATGATTTATTTTAGTGAACACCTGTCAAATTAAGTCGGCGCCTTGAGCCTTTGTCGACTAAAATTGAAGGGTACCGCCCTTCAATTTTAGTCGACATGTCGACATAAGTGAGCCGTAATTATCAACGAATTCCAACATAGAGCAAGAGCCCATGACTGCCAGACATTCGTAATTTTATAAAAGCTGATAGTTCTTCTATGTGTGTCCCTAGTACAGGTAAGAATGATCCCCACCCATGAAGCTAAGGCAGCGGTGGCTTTGGCAGATAACGGGTGACAAAGGTGTGTAAAATTCCATCTCAAATTCGTCATAGTATAAAACTTAATTTTTTTATATTTTGATTCATATTAATATCAAAACTCGCGTTGCTCATTGCCAGACAGTTAGTATGGTTCCAACCCTCTGCCAGACACCCCTAAACTTTTATCATTTATGATTATACTTACGTTATATTATAACATCTAAATTTTATATATAATTTTTTGGGGGCCTATTAAACTATGTTTACATAGTAGCCGGACAGTTTCGAAGGTTCTATCATCTTGCCAGACGCATTCAAAGTGAGCAGTAGTCGGGAGAGCAAGGAGCGTATGAGTAACTATAGTCGAATTTTTAATTAAACGATATCAATTGACTGTACCTAGCTAATGTCACTTCGTCAAACAATGTTGCTATATTCAGTAATAGTGATGCAACTGATGCATTCAGTTCCCGTTCGACCTTATGAAATGAATGATGAGGGATCGTTAATCTTTTCTTACTATACTTTTCTTACTTAAAAAGAACTGCTACTACTACTTTACAATACCTACGTATAATTACTGTCTTCTATACTTATAATAAATCTGTAGAAGTGAAAATTCTGTACATTGAAAATATCAAAAAAAATAATAGCAGGTGGTGTTACTAGACCGACACCGACCCAAATATGTGATTAAAAAAAATTTTGTCTGTCTGTCTGTCGGTTTGTTCAGGCATCACGCAAAAACTACCGATTCGATTACGATAAAACTTGGTATAATTATTCTTCAATATCCTGGGCAGCACACTGGATACTTTTTATTCCGGAAAAGTACATACAATAAAAGACAAATTTAATTTTGCGGTTCAATTCCTAGATTCGATTACTGTACCAACCGCAAATAATAAGTTTGTCATAGGTTACGTCATCCGCAGTAGTGTTCAAGATTAGTGGATAGCTGTGGTGTTATTAGTTTTAGGGATTTTGAGTTTTTTTTTGTATTTATGAATATAATTATTACATTTTGAGTTTAGATTAGTTATCATCAGGAATAGGTTTATGGAAGTGGGAGTGGGAGTGTGCGTGGGAGTGGGAGTGGGCGTGGGAGTGGGAGTGGGAGTGGAAGTGGGAGTGGGAGTGGGAGTAGTAAAGTATAGTAAGAAAAGATTAACGATCCCTCATCATTCATTTCATAAGGTCGAACGGGAACTGAATGCATCAGTTGCATCACTATTACTGAATATAGCAACATTGTTTGACGAAGTGACATTAGCTAGGTACAGTCAATTGATATCGTTTAATTAAAAATTCGACTATAGTTACTCATACGCTCCTTGCTCTCCCGACTACTGCTCACTTTGAATGCGTCTGGCAAGATGATAGAACCTTCGAAACTGTCCGGCTACTATGTAAACATAGTTTAATAGGCTCCCAAAAAATTATATATAAAATTTAGATGTTATAATATAACGTAAGTATAATTATAAATTATAAAAGTTTAAGGGTGTCTGGCAGAGGGTTGGAACCATACTAACTGTCTGGCAATGAGCAACGCGAGTTTTGATATTAATATGAATCAAAATATAAAAAAATTAAGTTTTATACTATGACGAATTTGAGATGGAATTTTACACACCTTTGTCACCCGTTATCTGCCAAAGCCACCGCTGCCTTAGCTTCATGGGTGGGGATCATTCTTACCTGTACTAGGGACACACATAGAAGAACTATCAGCTTTTATAAAATTACGAATGTCTGGCAGTCATGGGCTCTTGGTCCAACAGCGTTGTCGTCCATATTGGATTTTGGCGGTCGTCAGACATCGTTCGCTTGGTGTATACCCGGCATTACTTGTCACATATCACCAAAATCTAGCTCAACATTACATATAAACTATTGATATATTTTAATATAATATTTTATTATTATGTTTTATAATTATATCATTTTTAGACGATGAGTTGTGTGAGGCTGAGATTACATGAGTTTACACTACTTACTTTATATTTTATAGGTACAGTCAGCGGCAAAAGCTGATGACGATTGTACTGACTTCAACGCAAAAATGTACTGAAATTCCGCAGGGTAAGACCATAGGGACGGAGCGATGGCCGCGCGGAATGGACGTGGTTTAACATATGTGTTTTATACATTTTAGCGATAATTATAATTTAAATAATATATAAAAGTGTATGTGGAATAAGTATACGTTCTGTAGGTACTTAATTATTATTATTTAATAAGATACCTACCAATAGTCTGTGCTCACAACACCAATACAAACTTTTTATGCGATTTTAACACCAAAAAAATTTTAAATTTTGGAAATTTCCCATTAATTTCATTATATTTCTCAAATTACACAGCAGTCGTCTTTTATCTTATTTTCTGAAGAGAAACAGAAATACTCAATTGCAAGGTAGTTATAAAAAATAAATAAATCTAAGTTACAGAAATCTTAGGCTAAAAAACTATGGGTATACGAGGCAGTTTTGAAACAAATGCAAATGATCACTACAATTTTTTTAACAAAAATTTCTCATTATTATCATCATTCAAATTACATTTCTCAAATAAAATATTAAAACTTTAACAAAAAGATTTTTCAAATTCATTCATTGTTTCAAATTCTAAATTCAAAACGATCTATCTAAACTCATCTTATCTTTGCCAAAACATAGACCAATCTCATTACATGCGGAGCAATCAGTTTCTAAATAATAAATACATAACGTAATATTATATTACCCAAATTTTAAAAACATTGATAAAATAGTATCGCAGTATCGTTTACAAACAATAAAATTATAAAATTCAAAGTTTGCTTTTGTTCTTTATACAAAGTAAAATATTTATAATATAAATATTTTACTTTACACTACTTTATACTACACAGCGTTATAAGTGTGATATTATCACACTTATAACGCTGTGTAGTATAATCGCATCATAATGAAATGTGTCTCATGAATTTTCTAGGTTATGCACATAACATTAGATATAATATTATAAGGAATATCACACGTAGTGGCCTCACGAACTCACCGACTGTACTTGAGTTTACGGGCCGTACGATCAACGGCGGGACCGCGTGGTCGCGCTCGTGATCGCTGCCGACCGTTGTGACGTCAACACTGCGCAGGAGTATCGCGTTTATTGTAACCGCGCATACCTAAAATTGACGAAAAAAATTGTATTAAATACATTTTCTAGACATCAGTTCAGTCGCTCCGGCACAGAATGACCACATCTCAGAATCAAGTCTCAGAGTCTCAGAGTCAATCTAAGACAGTCGGTCTTAGATTGACCATTTCCCAAAAAGACAATGTCCATCATTCAGGACTAGAGTTGAACCGAAGCATTCGTTTTCCGATGGAATTCACCAGTGAAAATACGTTCGACTAAACTGGGTTCTATCGTAAAATTCATTGACTAAAACATTATAACGCCTTAACCGTAGTTCCTATCAGTGCCAAAGTCTATGAACGACGAAAAAGTCAACTTTTTTGGACATCCTACATTTTCGTTTACATTACCTAAGTCTTGGGGTCATCCTAAGGCCAACAAGCAATAATACTGTTATCATTTTTAAACAATATTGATCGCGATGCGCCATAGTTTGGATAACTTTAGTAGTGTACGTAGTGTTTACAACACTTTCGATAAAACGCGTAATTACATGTAAAGTTTTATAATATCAGATATTGAAAGGTTACAAGTTAAGTTTTATCTATACTGCAACATAATATGATACCTACTTATTGTTTATTTAAAAATCCCACTACCGATACCGGTTTCGGACGACCTCTCATCATGAGAGGATCAAACATTTCGTTAATCCCTAAACGTAACCCTTAAGTGTTCCTCCAGCCCTCCCATAGGTAGAAGGGGTGAAATAGCCCACTTGGGTAAGGTTGATCACTGGCGACCCCATTAGAAATCATTGTAATAATATCTAAAAACTTGCAGAATCTATCGATCTTCTATATATATCGAGAGATTGTAATCGATTTAATTAATGTAAAATTTGTTGAATCTAGCTAGTTTTCTAAAAATGCGTACTAGCAATGAGATTCATATTGTTCCTACAAATAGTGTTACTAAACTAGTTACTACACTAAATTAATTATTATTCTAGTGTTTAGAAAATACAGTAGGTACTCATGTCAATTAGTCAATAAAGTGAGACTTGGTAATTATCAATTACAGTCAATATTTTATTGATTTTTAAATTAAACTATGATTTTCCTTTAGATGATACACATCTATCCTTTAGCGGCTTCTGTGGCTAAATAATAACATAATCAAGATTTGATGAATCTCTATTTCTATACATTCCAATGGCATATAATATAAACAAGAATGAAAAACACTCTAAAATTCTCTAAATAAATCAGCTTTTCAAACATTTTAGCCACGCAATTACATATCAATATCACATGATTCCACATCCGCAACAAAAACTATAAAAATATGAATTTCAATGTGGGTTTACATAAATAATGTATAGGTTACCGCAGGAGTGACGTCAATCCTACAACAGTAAAAGCTCAAACACTAACATAAACTGGACGTAAAATTGATTGAGTGAAAGAATCGCTTCAATAATACGGTGTTTTGTCTTAGCATAAGTGAATCAGCTTTTATTTCGAGACGTACACAAACGATTGTGATAAACTTACATTTGAAAAGTCTTCTGACAATATACAAATACCATTTGGGATCTCTCGAGAAATGGGGTAAAATATGCGACTTTGGTTTAGGAATGAATTATTGATAAATCTATCAATAACAATGTTATTTTGTGTTAGCATTAAGTGGATCAGTTTTTATTTCGAGACGTGCACAGATATTTCAGTTTGAAATAAATATTACAACTGATGATTGTAAGGTGATTTATTCGGTTTTAGTTAAATCAACAGAATTTGAGAACTTTCAATCCAGTGATTTCAAAATCAATTATTGAAACATATTATAACAATATTTAAAAAATCCAGTGAATCGATCTTAATAAACTGATGATGAAGGTGGATGTGTATGGATGGATATATAGAAAGACGGATGTATGGATGTTCACACCCATGTTCGCATAGGAAGTGGAAATGGGAACAGTATTGTACAACGCGGGTGAATCACGGGCAACATCGAGTGCTTATGTAAATGTAATATATTTCAATTCAATTTCAATTTCTTTATTTCTCAAAATAGTGTAACGTAATTACATCTTTTTGACGTCAAAAACTACTTAATACATACTAAGTTTACCATATATTACAACGTAAGATGCCAACCGTGAGTTATAGAACGGGCAAAAAATAGTACTTGAAGATATACAATGTTAATGATTCTAATGAATGGAATGTGTGTAAGTTTCACGCGGTTAATTGAACAATTAGCCGGATCGATGATGCGTTTTGCTAATTACCTAAATGACTTATTACACAGTTGGATGTTTCAGACTTCAATTACTCAATCTAGACGTTAGGAATACAACTAGAACATATTCCTAGATACAACCCTTATAAGGTATTTCTACAGTAGTTATTACGTCACTATTGATTTGTACGGTTTGGCCGGTGAAATACTGAGTTGTATTTTTTTTTTTTATATAGGACACGTCAAAGTGACTCCACCTCACCTGATGGTAAGCGAAAGGCAGAGTCTCAGGACTGGGGCCACCACCACATACACCGATAGTGCTACAGTGGCGGCCCTCAGCTTGACGGCCTCATCAAATGCTTTTTCACGCCCCGCTTAAAGGCCCCGGGACTATAGGAGGAAGGAAACACATGCGCTGGTAAAGAATTCCAAGCCTTTATGGTGCGGCAAATAAAAGAGGCACCGAACCGCTTGGTTCTTGATGGAATTGATGCATAGATGTATAGGTTTGGTCTGTGGTTCCGAGTTTCTGAGTTGAACTAAGATTATATATGTACATTATTTAACTTTACTTTACAGTTAAGTTAAGCTCTTAATACACACAGTTGTTCAACGGCTGTAACAAACCAGTCATGGAAAGAGATTGTGGACTCCTATTCGTCAAATCCCTCCTTAGACAGATTGAAAAATGATCATTTAGGTATCAAAAAATATTTTTCTTTCCTTCTCTCTCTCTCTGTTTAATTTAAAAAAGAAGTGAAGACTTGGTTTACCTGCGCTGTCTCGGCCGCTACAACTGAAACAGATCATCGTGTGCCCTCTCCAGACGTCTCAGTGACGTGTCAACTCGACGTCCTTGCGTCAGAGCCGCTGGCGGGGGTGGCAACGGGGGCGGTATCACTTCGTTGTACGACGTTGACGCCGACATGGACGCCGACTGCCGCAGTCGAGCCTGCGGCCGGTGACGCACGAAACCGTCTTCCAGCTCTTTACCAAATCTGGAAAAGAAAACATCACTAGTTTAAACAAATGTTAATAGATGTATCATTCATAGTTTAGTTACACAATCCTGAAAATCATAAATGGTTACTGAAAACCGATTGAAACGTCTGGTATACCTACTGTAGTGTATGCATAAAAATAAGAATTTTTTTTTTTTTCATATATAGGACGCGTCAAAGTGACTTCACCTCGCCTGATGGTAAGCTAAAGGACTCAGGACTCAGGACATAATCCGCTAATATTAGTGTTTTCAATATCTATTCAATGCTTGAACTTTCGACAGCCCTTATTTTCACAATTTAGTCACAGCCCTTGCTATCTTTGCTACACAACAATGGATACTCCAGTCACACACTCAGTAAAGACAAAAGTAATGATTCAATTTGATCCAATATTCAAGTGCCCACTTGATGTTATCGATGGCATATTATTTGTAGCTACTTAGTTGCCGATATACTTCGTAAATCGGTACAGTCATAGCTACAGTCTTTTCTCACAGGCATTTAGTCTGTTAATTTGCCAGGAGAGAGATGAACAGGAAACGGACACCGATTTAAGCTGACGTGCAGCTATGATGCGCTTAGAGAATCTGCTGTAGGTAGCTAGATTGTCTCCAAAATTCGTAGGTACCTAAGTAGTCAATGTGCAATCATTAGCAATGACTACAAACGGAGCAATGCTGCTGAGCAAACTAATGACAGTATCTGTATTTTGCACTATACTGTACTGTATTGCGCTGAAATTGCATCTACTTATAAAACGATTCAGTAACCAGCAGTTAGACTGCTTCCAGATCGTCTAAGTAGACACTAATGCAAATTATCTCAATATTCAATAGATTGATGGTAAGCGTTTTAATTCCAATATCAGCATTCATGTTTGTTTAAAGAATATTTTTGGCAATAAACATTTATAAGATTCCGAAATTAAAATGCTCAAAGTGAGAAATGTCAAGAATTCGGATATGACGCGCGACGAAACCCAAAATCCTGAAGTATTTGCAAACGGACACTGGCAGCTGGCCAGCTCCTCTGTAGAACAGTATCAAGCCACAGATCAAATAGAACAGGATCGGTAGATATCTTATAAATGCAGACACATGAATATTGTTTACATTGGATACTCAGGTTGGATATTTCAAAATGGATCTATTTTTTATAAAGGACACGTCAAAATGGCTTCACCTCGCCTGATGGTAAGCTAAAGGTAAAGTCTCAGGACCGGGGTCACCACTACATACACCGATAGTGCTACAGTGGCGGCCCTGTTTGACGACCTCATCAAATGCTTTTTCACGCCCCGGGACTATAGGAGGAAGGAAACACGTGCGCTGGTAATGAATTCCAAGTCTTTATGGTACGGCAAATACATCATTTGTCAAAAAGACGAATACTTACGTCATTTCATATGTTACTTAGGTACTTAACCTCGGTTTTGTAATTTCTATCGCAAGCTTAACATATTTTCAGAGCCCTGACGTACCAAGACAAAAGCCTGTAAGTGCGTGCAAATTATGTACGTGCTAATTGACAGTTCATGCAGCAAGACATCATATACGACGGTTGAAAGCCAAAAAGTTGCAAGCGACATGGAATATTCAAACAAAAAGGAGCTCAATAACTTAAATATTTGACGGAAAATTTGTCAACGGTCATCGTCGCTTTATACCCTTCAGCCTTTCAACCATCGAATGATAAACATGTATGAGTCATACGCTATTCTATATGAGCAGAACTTGACCCAAATACAGTGGACTATTTCTCATGATTTCCTAATGTCTAGTCGCTTTGTAGGATAACCTTGACCCTATACTTTAATGGTGTATTGCGGAAAATTGGGATAAATAGACTAGTAAAAGTCGATTACATTATCTTTTTTTTTTTGGTTCTATACAAGAAAGAAAATGTAAGTTATCTTATGTGACATAGAAAGAGGAATAAAGATTACTGAACGTTTCGCGCATCCCTTCAAACGTCAACAGGACTAATTACGCACACACTACAGTATATCGCTTACCATCTACAATGTCTAAACACGTTATAAATCTTCATCAAGCTGATGAACTCAAACTTCTACTTCAGATTGAAAATCTTCGTAAAAGTTGACACAGTTAAGTGCTTTTTAAAGTTACAAAGGTTTATTTAGGAATTTTTGATACCGAAAACTAAACCCATGGGACATCTATTTTATTTAATTAACTGTTTTTTTTGTACTACGTACCTAGGTGGCAGACAAGCACACGGCCCACCTGATGGGAACCGTTCACCGTGGCCTATGAACGTGTGCTTCACTAAGGGTGTCACATGATCACACATCACATGTGAATGTAACGTTATAAGCCAGTTCCATCAGTAAATTTCCCCCATCCCGTAATACTGCACTTCATGGTTACAAGATCGGAAACAACCAGTTAAACTAACCCACACAAAGGATATTATTTTTAGCGCCGTGCCGCCACTCTACGGAATAAAGTCGACCGGCCCACACAATTGACACAACTTCCTAGAATTTCGGCAAAGAACATTTACTTTTATCCTACAATACATAAAGTTAGATTTTCAATGGCAGTAGGATAATTCTAGAAGGGTGTAGAGCAGTTGGGTTTAGTTGTTTGTTCTTGCTGTGTGCACTATGATAACAACACTAAAAAATATATTTTGTGCATGGAAAAGTTTTCAGAACTTTAGTCATTACAGCGCGTCTGTATAATTCCGAACTCTGAATACCTAGTTAAGTTACTCAAATAAATGACGTATAAAATCAACAAATAAGCGTGACTATACCTACGGCACGATATAATGGCCGGTTTGACGTTTGTCCGCTCATGAAGTTTCGTAGTAATTATTGTGACATTTTTAAAGAGCAAATTGCTGTTCTTTATTGTCAATAGTGACGTACAGTAAGTCATAAAATTTTATCGAATGTAGGTATAATTTTAGGACACAATATTTATTTATTACATTGATTTCTGAATTATATAATGTATATTACTGTCGCACGATCATTTATTTTTTATTTTTATAAGATTATAATTACCTATTGGTGTACTTATTTCACACAACTCGGTATTTGTTTTTCGAAATTCAATTTTTTTTAAATAAAATCTATATAATCGACACTAGGACCACTGGCAAGCACAATTAATACCTCCGGCAAACTTGCGTCAAAACAAAGCAGTTTCGACTTGACGTTGCTTCAAAAAGTACAAACTAGGAGTGCACTGCGATTGCGATATAGTTTAGACCTCCTCACCTGATGGTAAGCTAAATGGTAAATCTCGCCTGATGGTAAAGTCTCAGGAAGGGATCCCCATTACATACACTAACAGTGATAATTATAATGGTGGCCCTCAACTTACTCTTTTTACGCCTTTTGTTGTGGAATTCGTCGATATGGCCGAACGTACGCAGAGCTGTTCTAAACAGTCAGGCATGTGTGTTCGTTATAGGTACGCCTTCGTAACATTTCGATCGTGAATCTCAAAATGGAAGGTCAATTTTACCTATAACTGTTAGACGAATAGATAACTAAAGAAAAAATTGGCGAGACTGGCACAGAAGAAAATAAACTTCACACATTAAAACAGAAAAAAACGAGCAAAACCAGTCGAAGACCATGTGTATAGCAACTATTTACGGAAGGAGTATCCAACGAGAAAAAAGTTAGTGCAATTACTGAAGGAAGCTGGATTAATATTATAGTACTCATTTTCATTCCTAAATCCAATATTCAGTTCGTTCAAATGTATTTAGTAGGTAAAAATTTATATTTTTTACTAAAGTTTTTGAATCAGGTATTGTACTGCTTGCAATAAGAACTTATAGATTTGATTATATTTTTATCGAGAGTAAATTGACATTTCACATCACTATTGTAATGTGTCAAACCGGCCATTATATCGTGCCGCTACTGTAGATTGGTTTGGTTTTGTTAATGACTAGAGCATGACTTATACCATAACTAATTGCAAAATAAACACAATCTCCTTTCGATAAAATTGAATACAAAACAAAACGTCATGGTATCAGTTAGATTTTTATGTTCTAGGTAAATTAAACGGCAAGATTGTTAGTTATTATTACAAATAAGGGAATAAGGGCTTCCTGTATAAAGGAGTTACATCATTTCGAGCTGTTCCTGAACCACTATTTAGAAATGAAAATGCAATCATCCATTCTATAAAGGCAAGAAGAGCATAATAGAGGTTTATATCTCGTACAACTGTAAACAAATTAAACAGAACAAACAAACAGTATAGAAATGCCTACATGATAACATCCGCATTCTAAAACATAATTTCATATATCTAGATTTTAATATTACAAAGGACGTATGTACCTACAGGTGCCCACGCCACCTGTACATACGTCTAGTAAGCAACGACTGCGTTTAAAAATGTTAAATATTACACCATTTGCCGAAACTGTATTTGTGTGGACATAGCTTACACAAAGTGTTGCTAGATATTCAGGATTTGTCTGAATTAGCGCGACATTGTATATCATGTTGTGATGTTTGTTTACAAACCCAAAAACGGCCTAACGAATCTCGATGAAATTCGGCACAGAGATAGATTATGATCTGGAAGAACTTATAATAGGCTACTTTATCACACACAGCGGGAATCAGAATTTCAAGCAAGCAAGTGATCCGTCGGGCAACAGTCAGTACGTATTTGAGCCAAAAATAACGACAAATTGTACTATTTGTTTTTATTATAATGAAAGCCCTTTATTCAGAGCATAAAACTTTCAAACACAATCCGGGTGAATACCCTGCGGGCTGAGTTGACAACCTTTATTACACAACGTAAAAGTTTATAAACTGAAACATAAATACCGCGCGGATGACCTGAAATGTTATGAAAATATTTGCACGCCAAACTCTGTCGTTATCACGCTGGTTCTGAACCCGACGCTGACATTAAGGGACCTTTGAATGTCAGTCATATCGACCGAGTTATACACTAGAAATGTGGGCGGTCTTGAGAACAGTTATATAATATACTAGCTGTTGCCCGCAGCTCCGTCTGCTTGGAATTCTAATCCGGTTTCCGTAACCCATGGGAACCCAATGCCTGGAGGTATAATTTTAAAGTCCTTTACTAAAAATGTAGTCACTACACCGCAAAAACTTTATACTATGTGATCTAAGGAAGATAATAAAATTGAGGTTATTACATAAAAACTCTCAATACAGTTTTAAAAACAAAAAGCCAAACGAGGCCTACTTTCTTGTTCTTTTGTATCCAAATGCCGTTGCCTACGTTGGAATAGGCAGTGCTTTAAAAATGGGAGTGCTGGGTCATATTGCATGACGTATTAAAAACACGTGTGACGTAGGCTGCTAGCCACCATACCTTTGCCATTTGTCCCTCAATAGGTAAGTATAAGATTACAGTAGACACCCAATAATTCGGTGATCGCTATTCGAGTACAGTACATTCATTAGCCACCACTTAGCCACCTACTCTACCTATCCTAATCTTTTCTAACTATTAGAAAAAAATATAAGTGCTCGGTTAATGGCAATAGGCTCGCCACTTATTACATTGAGACCTAAACATAAACTGGCGAAATGTGGGTGCTAGCACCTCTGCCTTACTCTTCGGGGATATAGGCGTGAGTCTATGTATGTTATGTTATGTAGAAAAAAAATGTCACTAGGTAATGACACAATTTTTTTTCTAAGCCGTTTTCAACTGCAGCGACATCTTTGGTAGTTATGAACCGAGTTGGCTCACTGGTGCGCTTTCAAATGACTTGTTCCCAATTTTGACTACTTCTGTAGGTACCCAATTTTGGCTAAAAACGCCACTGTCTCTGTAATATAATTACTTAGAATGGTCGAAGATGCTCGGGACTTGAGTCTACGGTCTAGGACAAGCCCAGTACATATAGAAGTCATGAGTGATTACACTCCTCTGTTACCTCTTCAGGGATACACAAATGTAAGTATTATAATCCACGATAACTTATGTTAATATCGACACCTAAAGATAACGGCCGGTAAAATTCCAGTCACAAATAATGTTCCACAACGGAAGGGGAGGTTCCGTCTGCTGCATGTTTATCAATAGTTCATTGACCTTATTATTATAATAATCTTTTATTAAGTACTTAAGTTGTAATAAGTACTGTAAGTGATTATAGCAACTACCGATCAGAAAATTGGTATATATACCTAAGCTGTCGCACGTTAAGACTCCTAAAGTTATAAAACGATAGAGTTTACATCACTTTCTAAACATTACACAGGTTTCGATTCTGTCTAAAGAACTGTAAAAGTCTAATCTAAGAGAATTAATCTATTTACTTTCAGCTCTAGTCCCTCATAAAACATTATAACTGATGTTAAGTGTCTCAAATAACGCGTTGAACGTAACAATACGTTAATTGAAGTGAAATCACTCATCAATTAACAGCCATAACTGTTGCCCGTAGCTTCGCCCGCGTGAAATTCTGTTACCGTACCCCATGGGCACCTATTCTAGATATAAAATGCCTGTGTTATTCCAGACCCCACCCCATCCTAGCCCTCCCCCTTCCCTTTAGGGTAGGCAGCGCGTGTGTGACCCCTTGGGGTTTTGCACACGTCCATAGGCCACGGTGACCGCTTCCTATCAGGTGGGCCGTGTGCTTGTCTGCCACCTACGTGGTATCAAAAAAGGATGTAATCTATTTCTTCAACCGTCAGAACGTGATTGAGTATCAGACATTCAAACATCTTAAAAAATGTTCACATTTATAATATTTAGTAGGATAGGATATGTCACAATCATATCATGATCAAGTGCAGACCAACAGAAATAGTATTGAACTGAATACTATACCGAAACGAAATTAGAATGGTTGGGATCGAAATGTAGAGCGCGAAAATTTGTTTCATTTAGGTAACAATTTCAGTTATGTTGATGTCCTCTCACCGGTACAAGGCAGTAATCTAACTATTGTGTTCAACTAGTAGGACCAAACGGCAATGAGTGTGATTGCTAAAAGTCCCCGGTTATGTTGGTTCTGTTAAGAAATTCTCACTATTAGTACAGTCTGGGAAAATAACTCGTGTGAAAACATAGATAAAATTTAGGTTTACTATAACACTGTCTACAGTCTACCCCGATGGGAACATACAGGCGTAAGTTATAATAAAACTGAAGATAATCTACGTAACTATGGTGTGGTCAAATATTTTGTTTGGTACTGTTTGCTCTGACATTAGTTAACGTGAAACGAGATAATAACTAATTCAAAAGCAAACAAGGGTTATACCCAATTGGACGGCATTAACGAAATTTGCACAAAACAATCAGATAATACACTTTTAGGAGAGGTCGATGACCTTCAGTTACAGTTTGATCATACTTAAAATATTTTCAAGTGTTTTTTTTTTTATATACCACTTAGGTGGCAGACAAGCACACGGCCCACACTGATGGAAAGCGGTTACCGTGGCCTATGGACGCGTGCAACACCAGGGGCGTCACACTCGCGCTGCCGACCCTGCAAAAACCTTCTAATGCCCTTCTTGAAGAACCCCATATTGTAGCCGCCAGGGAAAACCACTGCAGGGAGATCGTTCCACAGCCTAAGCGTGCGCGGAATGTGTTTTTATTAAACCAAAAGTTAAGCTACCTCGATGCCAAATTGTAACAAGTTTGATTTCGCGATCTAGGCGTAAACAGTTCCTAACAAGTATATAAATAATAAACTAAGCAGACAGGATTAATTTCGCATTTATAGATAATATTAGTAGATAAGTATAGATTGCCCTGAGAATGAAATTACAAACGTGTTAACATCATGGCTAAGGATTAATTCTTCATTCTTAAGTAATTAATTCTTTGAGCCATATTTCAACTATAAAACTAGCCATGAATACGAGAGGAAGACTGATAACACCACAGCTGCGTGATAACGCTTCTGACACTGACGCCCCGGCAATCGACATCAAATCAAACACGACAACATGAACTTTACGATATTTGTTGGTTAGTAAGTACCATCAGCATAAAAAACATCGAAATGAAATTTATTGTAAGTAGGTCCACCATTTAAAACATGTATACTGTGGACACAATACGAAAAGAGATTTCTCAAAGACATCACTATCACTACATAGTATAAAACAAAGTCGCCTTTTCTGTCCCTATATCCCTATGTGCGCTTAAATCTTTAAAACTACGCAACGGATTTTGATGCGGTTTTTTCCAATAGATAGAGTGATTCAAGAGGAAGGTTTATATGTATAATACATGCAGAAATAGTATCAGCATTGCACCTGTGCGAAGCCGGGGCGGGTCGCTAGTCTATTATAATTAACTAGCATAGCCACGCGATTTCACATGCGTAAGTTCTGAGCCCATGCCTACTGGGATAAAAAAATAACCAATGTTACTTAGGGAAAGGGTTTTGAAGTCGGATTAGCAGGTTCAGAGTTTATCGATTACAAGCAAACAATTTTTCCTCTACACTCACACGTGTGTAAGGTATAAAGTGAATGATAATCATTTATTTTTGAATACAAATATGTAGATAAAATACGGTATTAATTAAACCGCTTCAAAGTTTCATCATTCCGTATCCTACAGAATTGGCAAGCAGATTTTTTATTTACTCATCGTTCAATCCAAAGTTCAAAACTAACGCTACCTAAGTAGCTCAAGAATAAATAAAATTTTAAATTAATCAATGTCAAAAGAATAAAAATTTAAAAATATCTTGTAAATTTCTTAATGTCTGAAATTTTTGGTGCTGATTGTACCTACAATAACACATTCCTAAACGACAATTAAATTTAATAACTCGAAAACACTTATGCTAGTATAGAAATGTAAACAAGTCATAAAACTAGTGAACCGCCCTTAACATTCATGTCGCTCCTGAAAATCCATGATTTACAAAATGTAGTTTCTTCAATATTTATTGCACCTCCTTCACTTGATCCGAGATTTACTCTAAAATAGACTAGTAAAGAATGGTTCATTCCAAATTGGTTTCTATACCATGGATGTCCAAGACCGTGCGAAGTGGAGAAGTAATAGCCGGAAAGCGGATCCCGGACTTTGATGTGATAACCTTGGATGGGACCTGGACTAACGTGCAAATGATGATGGGACTAGTCGAGAGTGACTCTTTTTATACTCCGATAGCATACAATAATAGCCCACCTGATGGAAAGTAAATGCCGTGGGTTAAGAGCAGCAATCTACTGTTACGTCTATATTAAATTACACCAATTCTGGCCGTGATGGAAAAAATATGACTCCACCATCATAGACTCTACCATTTTAGACTTTACCATAAGTATAAATAAATGAACTACCTAATTACAAGAGTTGAACAAAGGACGTTTACGTTTGCATGCCTTTTGCAGTTACCTATTGCTACTTCTATAAAAATCAAAAACAATGTGTTTTCCTGTTACCAGAAGTCATCAAAAGTTTCCATGGAAAACTTAACTATTGTTCGTAAAGGGTAAAATACAAACATAAACCTATTACCCTTATTATTATTATTATAAACATAATACCTATTAACCGCCTAAGAATTAATTTTCGACAGTTACAAATAGGTATATTTTGATCCCACGTCACAGAACGCAAGATTAGACAGGCAAAAATAGGGACTTTAGGATTGAAACATAGGAAAATTTGAATACTCACTACATCAAAAACTTAAGTCGCGACAATCAAACGATCATCCCATACTAGGCGCTCCCGAAAAAGTTATATATAGATGACTGATTACTTCAACTAAACGTAGGCACGCGACTTGAACGGAGTCGAAGTTGAACATTATTCCTACCTATTTAACTAGTTGTGCAGAACTAGTGAAATAGGTAGGAATAACGTTCAACTCGCGCGCAACTTAATCTTTAAAAATATCGAACCAACGACCAATAGTCGCTGTATCGAACCAATATGTAAAAAGAATCAAATAAAATATTATTTAAATAATAGATACGATGACCACTTAATATTATTACGAATTTCTAAAACCATTTCTATGCATATTTTAGGCATTGAAATTAAGACGACAAGTGACAAGGCAATGCAACCTCAATTCAGCACGTATAGTTATATTTTGAGGCTATAGTGATATTGAGTGTGTCGAAAAGTGCAACCAGTCTCTCATTTGTTTGATGTACAATGTGTACTGTACATACTTGTACATCCGCACTGCGAACACATGGGTCACTTAAACAAAACCTACCTCACTATTTTTTAAATTGTAGTGAGGTTTGGACATAATAGTAAATATCACATAGGTACAATACGTTTCCTATTAAACCGTTACAGTAGCGTATACATTAAACACGTTTACCATAAAGACTTTCACAGAAAAATACAAAAAACTAAACGTAGCCGCAACAAAGTCATGTGACTGCGATTGCGCATAGAAAGTGTTCTCCACACTACGCAAGCGCGGACCTTGAGTGACTCACTGCGGAACAACAACAAACTGCAATCAACAATTTATTGTCAATTAAAGGTGGATATTTAGATCGTAAATAGACTACCTAACACTATCCTAAGTTGGAAAGAAAAGTCAGAAAGCGGACCCCGGACTCCGAGGTGAGAACCTTGGAAGTAACCGGGAAAAATGATGATGATTTGGGTCGTAAAATTAAAACCAGGTCATGATCATCTTAGCGATGATCCCGATTGTATCGAATTATACGCAATGAATACCTACGCAAGGTGGGACAAGAATTAAAACTTGTTTTGTCAACAGTACTTAATTTAGGTTCTTCTTCGTCGAGTCAATAGTAATTTTGCCTGCATTAGATCTATCTAGCCCAGAATTCGTCCACATTGAGAGCGCAAGGATATTAAGACATTTTTTTTTATTGGTACCTAATAGGCTCGCGTTTGATCACAATCTCACCTGTTGGTAAGTGATGATGTGGTTTAAGTGAAGACATTTCTTAGGAACTGTAGCAAAACACAGCTAGTTAACTAGTTACAGTTGTTCCATATTTTTAAATATGCGCAAATTCCCTACAGATAAAAATGCCTTGTGGATTTAACAAAATGGTTGTGTCGCAATTGAATGTAAAATGTGATAGATACAAACCATGGAGAGCTGTCGGTGCCGACAGGCTGCATGTCGGACAACAGGCGACATCTCCGCACGGTACCTACGTCGCGCATATCTACCTCTCTAGTTTGATTCTACTATACCGATTTGTTTAGTGCCCTGCGAAGGTCATCGTAGGCATTCTAACGTCTCCAGTCTTTGATATCTTGCAAAGAAAGTGACACAAAAGATGTTCGGTATTTTTAGGTTAAGTTAAGTTTCAGTAATTAAGACCCAAGACAGCGTGCGGTTTTAGTCGATTCGATCCCGACATAACCTACCCCGATGGCCGACGGGGGTGGTATCCATGAGGATTTCCGCACGATAAAAAAAAAGTTAAGTTTCGGTGTGGAATCGAAAACATTATCATTCAGAAAAAAAAACAAAATGTTAAGTTTTTATTTTACACACTTTTTTTTTTTCTCAAATTTTCTTTCTTGTTTCATGAACTGTAGGCACGCATCGATTAAGCAATCTTTATGTAACTTCGACTCTAAGACCTCGAACTGATCGATCCTACGATGCATAGATATTTAACATTATAGGTACTCTACATAGAGACGATGTAGTTTTCACTTGATTGTAACCTTGAACCTAACTACTTAATGGTTAATCATTGATTTAATTCAAAATCAATAAAAAAAATGTTATTAGTGCCATGTGACTGACAAGTTAGCACCTATACAGTCGCTATAGTTTAAAGTAATAAAAATTGAGACATGTTTATTACAATATAATGATAACGATCATTAGTTAGGAAACATACTATACCAGTTCTTTATACCTACCTACAGTATAAAGGTTTTGAGAAATCTACAGAGTGGGCTAGTAATATATTCGTAATATTTGTTGAAGGGTGCACAATCAATATTTATAAATTGATGCTGTATCTAGTACGCCATATAAATTACAATGAAGCTTGCAGCTTCATTGTAATTTATATGGCGATAGTTTTATTAGACTCTATATTACATTATTCTCTATCGAAACTTGTCTAATCACACCGTACCACGTAGGTATAGGGTTGTAGATCTACATTGGTTGATGTGTAGAACAAAGGCATTACCAAACATAAATAAGTCAACTTCTGTAAATATGAAACGCATGATCAAACGTTTACATTATGATTGGCAATAACGATTCAAAGCCCAGAGGGCCAATTCTCATAATAAAAATATGTTAAAAGTTCAGTCTCAGTATAGTCTCGATCTCATGTCGATCTCGATCATTTTGGTTACAAAAAAGCCTTTTTGAATGACATTTCAGGCAGATCGAAATAAGATCTGACTGAGACTGAATTTTTAATCTATTATATTTTTTACGAGAATTGACCGTGAGATACCTATCCAAAACATTTGTTTGTGGTAATTACACAATACGTTATATGACAATGTTCTATATACCTACGTCATATTAGGTAACAGATGCCTACTACAAAAATCAATAGGTATATTAGATAGTACGTATGTACTTATCAAACTATTTATACATAATAAAAATTTACATAATTATTTAAATTGCTACTATTTTTAAGAAGACCGCTATGTGTTTTTAGGAATATAGACCTTATATTAATTTATAATGAGTGCGAATTCGTTCAAGGACGGTGGAAAAGATTTGATACAGATAGTATGAGCAACCAACTTGTTATATTATGACCGGGCAATGAGCAGAACAGGTGGATCATTGCTGCGAGAAAGGACCTTTTTTATATTCAGCACGTCAATCGACTTTACCCCGCTGGATGGTAAAAAGCTAGGATAAAGACTAGAGGAGGGTCACGAAGTAATGTGACATAAAGTTGATTACGCGATCCAATCCAGTTACTCTTACCAGCCATGGTTATCGCAAAAGGTCATAAAGGCTAGAACAAATTTACCATACAAACGTGATCCAAAGTACCTAAGTACTTCGTGAATCGTGATCCTACAAACCTACTGGATCAAGTCTGTAGGGTACCATGATATACCTACAGCTCAAACTGCATTGAACGATTATGTTACTTTAGTAGAAGAGTAGATATTAATTTTGTATTATATAATAGAATTTCTTGCTTGAAAACAACACGAATGAACTAATCTAGATGATTTACAATATAAGCTACTAGGTCACAGACGTTTACAATATTATAATATCAATATAGATGATAACGGTTACTATATTTTTATTATCTTTGTACATGGTTATATTATTACAATAAAGAGAATAACAATTGTCAATTTTGTCGTCAATACCTTATAATCGATCAACATAAATTAAATGCTAATTAGCACTCACGGTTATTTTTTAATTTTATCTAGCACAGCGCCACTCGCCTCAAATAATAGTGATGATGATAGCAACCCATTTGTCCCACTGCTGGGCACGGGTCTCCTCTCCTCTAACGAGAGCTGAGAGGGTTTAGACCTTAATCGACACACGCTGGCCTAATGCGGGTTGGTGGATCATAATAATAGTACTACGCCAGAAGTGACAGATTGACAGACTCAGTTTAAAACCATAGTGTACGTGTACCTTCCTTTTTTCGTGCGGAAATCCCCCGGACCCTCTAGCCAGTGGAGGTGTAATGTCGGACACGGATCGACTGTAACCGCACGCCATGTTCGGTCTACAGACGCCGGGATGGGAGGTGACCTATAAGGGATTTTCCTCGCACCCCGGGTAACCCTTCACCATCTACGGCTATCAGAGGGCCCGTCGAAAACCATAATCTACCTAACACATTTAGGGTTCTATAGTTACTAGTTACTAACCATAATATACCTATATTATGGTTAGTAAGAATTCTCAGAGTAGAATTGAAGACCTCTGCTATAGGAATGGTGAGAGTAATGTTCCAGTATTGCCAGGACTATGGAAAGTGAACGAGTGGCGTTTATAGCAGTTCACTATTGTAAAATCCGTAATATTTATCGCGTGGGAAGAAAAAAAGGTATATTACTTTATGGGTCACCTAATGAAGGTCGATCTAGGCGTAAATATGTGACGTATTAAGGAAAGGTCAAGTCAAGCCTGCCCACAACTAATGAATGAGCATTATATGAAAGTAGAAAAAGGGCATATTATGCCAGGATCATAGCAAGCCATCATGAGGCTGTCAAGTTGAATGTAATGAGGACCCCCTTCCTGAGACTTTACCTTTAGCTTACCATCAGGCGAGGTGAAGTCATATTGACGTGACCAATATTTAAAAAAAATGTGGGAAAATGTTACTCCGCCTAGCCCAATCGGAAAGAGTCTTCATAAGTGTGTATCAAATTGTTTGGTATTAAAATTGATCAGTAATATTATTCTATAAAGTATAAGTACTGCCGTACTCTGCAATCTGAAGCATATTATTTGATGATAACATGACATACGAACAACCCTAAAATACAAATACATAAGTAACCCATTATCAGTGCTCCACAAATAAACCTTATCTGAGAGCAGACAACTTCTATACTTATCTGTTAATTCCAATATGAGATTATTTACCTCAAAATAACATTTTCTATACATCATACTGCTAGACTGGATGTATAGCATAAAAAAGTTAATTTTTTGTAGCTGTCATACTGATGACATTACAAAAAGCACACTATGTCTATATAGATAGGTGTCAAATTTCATTAACTCATCTATCCAGTCTCTGTACCATGTACCCCAGCCGGCGTCACCCTGAAATTGTTTTTTTTTTGTTCTGTACAGGGGCATTATTCTGTTTGACATAAAACGTAACAAGTCAGTCGATTTCAATAGGTTAACATAGAGGAAAGAACTGGTGTAAAACTAAACCAACTTAAATGTGTCGGCTAATATGAACAGCGGTGGTTACAGTTCGATTTGTCAAACAGAATAAGGGGTCTCATATATAAAGAAGTCATTGCAAAATATTGTTTATGACTCTTGCATGTTGAATTCAAAGAAACATTATGTATGTAATTTATACTTTTGTCTAACTAAATACTCTATTAGGAGAAGACTATGACCGACTACTATCTATGATAGTGTACTAAAAGAACCTAATTGAATGAATGACATAATATCTTTATCTGTTGATAATTCAATTTATTTTTCTTTTTTTCTTACTACCATATAACACGTGCGTTATAAGTTAAGACTTGGGCTCTCCGCCCACTTGCCCCTGCACTGCCCCTCAGTCGCCCGTGACGTACTGTTCGCAAAAAAATAGGTAGACAGGTAGGTAATGTCTCGGGCAGAAGCTTGTTTACGATATTTTTTTGTGTGCTGTACAAACACGCACCAGTGACGTCTAGCGGTCAGGTCTCAACTTATAGCGCACGAGTAGTGTGTATGTTCTTAATGTTTTTTTTCTTTTTTTCATTCAATTGTAATATACCTTACAACACAAATTATTGCTGCATCTGTTAATTACAGTATAAATCCTGAATGACTCGGCAGACTGAAGTGACACAGCATATTGATTATAACAAGACAAATAATATGTTACATTCAATAATGTTAATTGGAATTAATGAGAACATGTAACATTACAGAATAAAAATAAAAATAAATTATAGCCATGGCAAATTACTTGCATCTAAAACTTGATTGTATTATTGAAAATCATTTTGATAATTTAATAGATGTAAGATTTGATAAATACAGATAGGCTCAATAATGTTTCATTTTTCTTGATACTCTCAGATAAATATTATCATAATTTATTCATTTTATAAAAAAATTAAGCAGAGCTAAATTCTATCTGTATTGCTTTAACATATTTATTTCAATGAATGTTAATTTTCTTTGCATAAAAATGTAAGATCCTATACTAATTTGCAAGTATTTACTGTGACCTTTAATAAATGAGGTTGAAAGTAGTTCATGGTTCTGGTAATGCAAAAAAAGAAAATGTACTCACTCGCTAGTCTCCTTAGTCTTTTCTACATGCTTCTTAATATCTGCTAGAGAAGAGTCTAATCTGTTGAGGAACTCGTCGAAACTTTTCTTCTCGTCGGGGCTACCAGGCGAAAAGTCTCTTGAGGGCATGCCACCAATCGAAGCACGATGATTTGGCGGTGCCAACTCAGTGACCCGCTCACCGTTTTCGTAGAAAGGAGAATCTCTAGTCACAGGAATCAATAAATACTCCCGCAGAAACAAACTGTCCGAGGCGAATAAACGGTTCGCCCTTCTTATTTTCTCCATCTAAAACAACCAAATCACAAATTTAACACTCGATCCTGCTAAAATCACTGGCAATAAGTTAAATAATAACACTTTTATTGCGATGTTAGTACACTTACAGTGACACCATATTTTAGAGCAATCCCTTGCAGGGTATCGCCTTTTGCCATCACATGCTTGATGTATTCTTCATTCCTTTTCATATGGTTACAAGTACTTCCATATTTTTTTAGAGGTCGAGCTGAATCTCGAATAGAAACTCTTTCGTCGAAGAGACGTTCCTCCTCCATTTTTGACGTGTGAGAATGACAGCGTCGAATGAGTATGAAGTTAGTTATGAATTGAATGGTGCAATGACCCTTGACGTATGATAAGCGCAATCTCATCATCGTCTATAAAAAATTAAAAATCCCATAATATAGGTACTATAATGTTTAATATAATCACGTTAGATATTAAATAAAATAGATTTGAAATATTATTCTATCAGTGTTTAAAACAGGTGCGTCATCTAGGTATGAATTTAGAATTAAACAAACTTAAATAATATAAAGTACATATATTGACTAATAGATGTCACTGTTTTGAGCATCGGCATATGCGGCATAATTTATTAATGGCACTAGATGGCGCTCTTATCAGTTTTTATGGCCAGCTAAATCCGGGCATTAGTAAAACTTGCAACCAATCTTATAGCAGCAGGCTTTTAGTTCATTCCCACAATCTGACTGAATCAATTGTTCTGTTCACTTCACTCATTTCATTCAGTCTCACATTGCGTCGTATGGGGGATGGTGTTGTGTTTTGTGATTCGCTTGGAATTTAAAATTGTTGTGAACTGAAAACATTTTCATTTCTAGTGTTTTCTTATTATTTTTACTATACTGAATAAAGGTTCGCCCTAAATAAAAATTACTTTAATTTCTATTAGACAATTTACATGATTTTAATTTATAGTTTGTGTACATACACATGTGATCAATAAAATAAATCGCAACATAACGTTGAAAAGGGTATGTATGAATGAAAGTATTATTTTTTTAACGATTAATGACCCCACAGGATTGTTTTTAGTCGTAAACACACTGCTGAGCTTGTTGTCCCTAGTCTGGCGCACACCGCCCCACTGCGAAAAATATATAATATTGCGAGGGTTGGTCGGGCGCGTTCTGTCCTCGATCGTTTTATTACTGTGGGGCACACTTTTTTTAATTTACCCAATACAATTTATTCTTTACTAACTTGACAGTCATCTGTCAACTATCTCGACAAATTAGGTAGGTACCTATTCTCCTTTGATTAAAAGTCTGAGCTTTTAAGTTAAAACTATCACAAATAATATAAAATAATTATGCCTATTCTGCTTATCTACATTATGTAGGTAGACTATAGGTAGGTACAAGTAGTAGTGTAACACATAGGTACCTATATGGGTTTCATTTTTCATTCGGATTTACCTTATTCCATCATGTCGACAAATAAAGCCAGGTACCTACCTATATGTATTAGGTATGTTGAATCTAAGATAAGTAACTTAATTCATGAATGATGTAAGGTAATGTTTGAAATATTTGATCATTTAAACTTGACTAAGTAAACGTAGGGTGGGTGTAATAGTAGGTACCTACCCGCGAGTACCATCAACATTATTAGATTCTCTTATTGTCAGATATACCGAATAAACAAAGTAGATTAAACGGTATACCTACATCATACAAACTAATTACTATTCAATAATCATCTAGATACCTACCTACTACCTGACAAAATAACACCTACCTGCATAATGCATGAAGCCCTTGTGGAGGTCATGACCCTAAACACATGCTCCGATAAACAAAATATTCCGAATTCCAAACATTTGACTCATAACGACCCAAACAGCCCTTCACGTTATTAATAGTGTTTAAAAAAGCGCGTGGAAAAAAAAAACTAAATTGAGTAATATGAGTCAGAGTAAACGGAACCAGTTCAGAGAATAGCCTCAAGATCAGTATGTCATTATCTTGTGAATCACCGCCGTAGAATTTAACCTCCAAGGAACTCCCTATCAATGATCTCTAGATTAGTAGGTAAGGCTCATTATGATTTAAGACTATCTTCTGATACGTTTGTTAGGCTCTTTGGCTGAAGGCTTTGTTTCTGAGGTCTTTTCAAGATAAGGGCAGATTAAGGTAAATAATTGTAATCGCGAATTGGAATACACTTGACAAGAAGACAAAACCGTTTATGGTCCTTCTAAATTTAATGTTATCATCGGTTTCATTACAATTTGTAAGACTGAAGCAAAATACCATATTCGTAACTTAGATTCTACCGCTTTGAAATTCGATACGCGTATAAATATTGTACATTAAAGTATGTTTTCTTATTATTACGTAGACTAAACACACGCGCATTAATTCAGTTACTTGTATTCCAACAGCTGACCGTTCAACTTACAATCATATTTCATAGGACCTCACTGGTAACACAATACCTCATTACACTGCCGCGCCCTTACCAAGAAACGAAATAATCTCGTACCTACAAACTTACCTCGCGTAGTTCTAAACAAACAACCTGACAATAAAATTCCCTTAACTGTAAAGGTTGTAAACTTGTAAGGCATGTACCGTAATTTGATAGTCGATAATGACGTCGCATGAGTACGCAAATGACGTGACTAATATTCGCGGATCCTGAGTCCGGTTTCCGAGAAGGATTTCGCTGAGTGACAGTACTGTTATGTAATGTTAAAAGATCTTATACCTGACTGGGAAAGGAGGGTAATGGTGTTGAATGACTCAACTGTGTTAACAATATCATCTTAGTGTGAAGTCGGTATGTAGCCACATTGCTACATATTTATGACGTTTTTAGTTTGAACTTCAAGTGCCATTTCTTTTGAAGCGGCATTAATTTTAATTGAGCTATTGTTACTCTATGCTAATTCTACCTGATGGTTCGTTGTTGAGGAGAAGTTGATAATTAAGACAGTGTAATGTAGATCTTTATCTTATAAACTTATTTGTGTATCATTGTATATCTTCGCGAGGCGATGTGGTGGCAATTAAGAACGTCCTTCAAATAAATTAAGAAAAGATTGTTTTGTGACCGGATGTAATCTATGACAAATTACAACTTGAGATGTCTACACGATTATGACTCAGTTCTATTCCATATTTAAAAAAAAACTTCTATGTTGGAAATAAACTAAAATATTCTAGGCTCATCGATCGGTGGGAGCAAATTAAGTTATTCTAAGACGTTTGAATTGTATTAGGTATGCATCCGACGCAGCAGGACGCATTAATCCTTAATAAAAGGTCGACTTTCTCGAAATACAAAGTGAGTTTCTTTATTTGTGCTTTGTGCATTTCTATACCATTCATTTGATTACTAATTTGCTTTGGACCAATAAAAATAAAAATAGATTACACCTTTCTCAATATTGTAACCACAGCGCCCAATTTTGGTCTTCAACATCCAGTCTGTCCCAGTTTCCAGCTACCCTTATCAGATCGTTCATCTGGGTAAGATGATGTTCCAACATCCATATCTACAAAAAAGTTTAAAAGCGAAATAAATTATTACCTACTAACTAGTTACCTAATCAAGGAATTTCAGCCGACATAAATGAATAACCCTTACTAACAGAACCTACGTAACTTCGAAACGTAAAAATTACGCGAAAAAGCAATAAAACTTCGACAAAGCGACTGAAACTTTGATAAACTTAAAATAAATTGACTTGGTGTGAAGATCAACCAAGCCTGTTAAATAAAGACAAATGTTTGTCATAATACTTATATTCTGCTATAAAAATCTCATCATCATTGTTGCTAAACGGTATCGCTTAAATTGAAGACCGTTGTTATCATGAACGGTGCTGTAATCACTACTTTTGCCAAAGGATTGATGGCGAGTCGTGATGCCCATCCGCCATACTGCTATCATACTTAAAATACCTACAGGGTTACTCAATTTGTTAACTGGCACGTGCTGCGAACAAAATTCAAGCAAAAGACATTCAAGGAACTTAAATTTTAAAGTCTATCTAAAAACTTTCAGATGGATTTTGGAATTTAAGTTACGGTAATCGACTACACTGAACCGTATCAATAGCGGTGAAATCAATCGCAAGATAATGTACACCGACAGGTGTGTACTTACAGGTGCAATAATAGTGAACAATGTGAACATCCTTTTGAAGTACCTACGTAAAAAAAATTTTTTTTTGGCATTTGGTTCTCATTTTTTTTTAAATATAAGCTTTCGAAATATGGGCAATAACAAAACATCTCTGCCTATTTCTTCGAGGATAAATAGTGTACTTAAGTGTTTGTGTTGTGCTGTACAATCTGTACATACACAATACACGCGAACGAAATTAATATTGATCCTACTTGTTCCTGTTAAAATATTTCCGCAGCTTCATTTAGATCTTAATATAATTTAACTGTTTACAGAGCACAATTTTGTATGGCATGAATTATATATTGCCAACGTGAGTTTTGCGTAAAATATTCTCTATGTCTACTTAGATACTGTAATTAAATATTTGGCAAATGTATACTTTGTGTGGGTATGTCTATTTAGTACCTACGTTAGTTTAGCACCCCTTTATACAGAAATATTTATGTTCTTTGAGCAACAGTTATCTCCCAAAAAAGAAGCAACGGATTAAGGGCTAATCGTGAACTGAAGGGCTGCCAAAATGGTTACATAATTGCTTAGAACATTGTTTACCAGTCTTTTTTCAAGATGGTCAGTGTTCTCTATCACAACAACTTAAGATAGATCGCAGACATCCCTAAATAGCAGCAAGTTTTAACATAAAACACATCAAGAAATATGAAAACAAACATTTTTATCCGCGTAGAAAGTAAAACAATATTAAAAGCGGCGTCGTATTCTGTGACGCCTTCCGCTAAAACGTCGTGTTAGATGAAATTATAATTAAGCTGTGTTGAGGCAAAATAAACGATCACAATGTTAGACTGCTAAGTTTGGTTTATTTTTGATGTGCTTTATTAATATGTGACGACTACGACTGGAGGACCAATTTAACTTAAACTTGGAAACCGATTTAAATCTGATTTATAAATTATTTTTGCCGACTGACATTGCTGTCTGAAAAAAAGGAGCAGTCCCAGCATGATGATCGTAGAGCGTAGACATATCTCTTCTTTCCTCCCGACCAATGAAATTGCAGAAAAAAATTGTCTCATGACCAAAACGTCACCTCTGCACTTTTTCTGCGACTTAATTGGTTGAAGACGTGGTTGAAGAGAAAAGGGAGAGATATGTCTACGGATGTCATGCTGCTGTTCATAGTATAGATGTCATACCACATTTATTTTCAGCTTAATCCATTTAGCCGTTTTTGCGTGCTTCGCGTAACAAATTTACCAACATTGGTTTGAACTCTGCGTTGGCAAACAGTCGGGACAATTACCTTCATAAGGCATACGTACACCAAATTAACTTTTTGCCTCAATTATTCTTTACATCAAAATTTCCTTAAATGCTGGCAATCTAGTTATTCGCTTCTACGGTTTCTTTGAATGAAAATCGTTTACCGGTGTCTAAACGTTCGCTACATCATGGTGTCATGTCACTCACTAGTTGCTGCCCTACCTTTATTAACCAAAAGCTCTTAACCTGTAACAATGTTAAGCTTGTAGTATTTTTTTGCTGTTTTCAGGCCGTATTTTTCTAGATTCTTCTAAAACCAGTCAACCAACAGTACATAGTCTCGATACAGTTTAAAAATCTTCAGTTAACTTCCCTAGCCAGACGCCGCCGACCGAGACTCCAGACATTGAGACAAACAAGTTTATAGACGTTTTAATTATATAGTTCTGAGTTAAATATACACCATAAAACATCTTTCCTGGAATATGGACGCGCTCGGTTGATTTGATGAATATTTAAAAGAATATAGATTCATATCGATACTAACATAGGTATAATTATTTCGCAAATGTTAATACAGTGTATAATGCAAATAGCAATACCGTTATGATTATTTCAGTTCGGTTTCGCTTCCAATTGCGCATTATCCTGTGTTACAAATGCGAAAGTCATGTAGTTTTGTGACTTATTTGTAACCATGAAACGATACACACAAACTTGGTACGATAATAAAAAGTATATAACAAGTTTATACAACAATCCCCATTGTTGATCTCGACAGTATAAGAAAAATAAAACCCTCTTATCTAGAACATGTCAAAAGTTGTGGCGAGTAACGCCGGCGTTGCGTATAGCGGCTGGTCGGGCGTCGTACAAAATGGGTTGTCAGTGAAGATAAAATCGGAGTTTTGTGCCCATAATAGTCATGCGACGGGGAGTGGACACGACTGTGACCCGGCCCGGGGCATTTGCCCTTACTATCACGACGTGGTAGTGATTTTACGTCACATCTTACTGTGTACTTTGTCTTATTAGCTTTTTCATTACGTTGTGCTTGCGAGTAGAGAAATGTTTAATGTGCAGAGATAGAAGCAGAGCCTCAATTACTAAACTTTTAAATTAATGTTTTTTTTTTGTTTGATTGTGTGTGTACATCTGCACATAAATAAAACATTGTGCAGTCGAGTATTCAAGTTGATTGTTTTATCATACAAACTTTAGAAAGCAAACCTAGCAAAAATAGTGAAGGATTTTTGGAGTGGGAATTTCAAATAAAATTTGGAATGGAATTGAAATTATATTAAAAACTGAGCGTAGCTGGTCTACCTAAATCATAAACAGTAAAAATGTATCGACTTAAAAACCATCACCTTGTCTAAAATCCATTATCACCTTGTTTAGCTTTTACTCTAATGGTTTAAATGTAAGTTGAAAATGGACCCAAGTTAAATAGCTAGTGATTATAATACATTTTGACGTTTAATATAAATTCATGTTGACGAGTGACGACCCTTTCTCAATACTTACCTACATTTAGGGCTACCGCACATTAGAGACAAGACAGTATTTAGACAGGGCTGTCTCGATGTGACTTGTAGGTAATAATTAGACAGCTTTGTTTTGTTCTGAGTTTACACTTTCGTATGTTTCTGTAGGTAGAGCAATAATAATCTGTAAACGGTTTTTTCTTGATGTGCGCTCAACCTTTGAAAATGAAGGTCTGTAGACAAGAAGGCAAGAATTGTGTACTGTGCTAATTTATGAAAAATAGTAACAAGTTAATTCCAGAATTTTATTTTAAGCATAATTTAATACTACTATTTTTGAGGCAATAATAAATACATAACAAAGTCATTTCTAGCACCTAGAAGTAGGATTTCAACCTCCGAAGCGTGAAATGTATTTGTTTAATATGAATGAGTCTATTTGAGAATAATTATCTACTTAGGTGCTTTTAACAATTAAGATTTAGTTTTACTTCTTTCATCGTAGTTATTTTTCCGTAATCCGTACGTAATTTATCAGTTGGCAGTGTTAGCACTCGTTTTCAAAAAACATGATTTCATTTCGACTATTAAGACAACCGTAAACGAACCTACATACTTTAAGTATAGTTTGATTACCTTTACAATTTATTAAAATTTTAATTTAATAAGTTTTTTTTTAAAACGTAATTTTACTGAATCGGGCGCAGGCTGGACAGATGTGTGAAGCCTTGACTGCACAGGTGCGCACGCGCCTTATTATTTTGGGTTAGTTATGCACCGTCTCGCTCCTCTAAATAACAACCATGAAAGTGAGAGAAGCAGCAGCTGTTAACGAATTAAAATGCAACAAATATTTTAAGAATATGTTATCTTAAGTGAGTGGACCTCGATACATATTTAAATTAAGTCCAGACTATTGGTAGAAATTTTTTGAAATATTTTATCATTTTCTATATTAGCTGTTCACATCACCGGCGTCACGGGATACCAACTATTCCTATAATTTACCAAAAAATAAAAATTGATGACAAATCGCGTGAAAAACTGAGTAAATCAAAACGTTGGTGTCGAACTGCGTATACGACGAATCGCGTTTGTGTCATACAGCGTGTAATTCATCCTAACAATTACGAACACAACATCCGAATCGCATACAAAGCGAAAGCCCTTCTCAAAATTCACGTTTTCTTAACCAATTTAGCGATAATTTTTATTTTTATCTAGGTAGAGAAAGAGAGATAGCTTTTTTTTCATAAGTTTCAGGACAGGTGTTTGTATAACTTTTTAAAATAGGTATCAACTCAAAACCTGTCTCCGTTAATTTATTATTATTATCATCATTACTGTACAGCATACTTATAATATTTTTGTTATCTTCAATAACTAACCAACACGAGTTGTTTTACAGCAAAAAGTTTTAAGAGTAAATTAGTGTTGATATTATCGTGCATCGATACCGGCAAGGTGCGGGATGCCCGACGCTCAACCGCATGGCACAAGATCGGCAGCTGCGGCAGATTTTGTATTTTTTGCACGAATTCACAACACATCAATTTGCAATTTTCTTGCAAGTGGACCCAACTTTTTTTGATGATCTTTTGAAATGTTTTGTTGGGTTGTATCGATCCAAACATATAGCTAGAGGCGGGAGCCATTAATATGAATCTGTCTGCATACTGGAATCCAGAACACTTTTATGACATGATAATTGACTGCAATACCGTTCTTTCCTTCATTAACTATACACAGATTACACAGATATGAAATATGAATCGGTGGAGTATAAAATTTATACAAGATTAGCTGCTATCTGATGAATAGATTTGTCTATGTTTAAGCAAATATTTTGATTTATATGTGCCCCTTAGCCGTAGACAGAGTATCTCTGTCTACGCCCTTAGCGCACAGCATTTCCTGGTCAGTGACATCATCATAAGCAAAGTGACATTTTCAATATTCCGTAAACGTCTGACAATAACAGACGACGCTTCAGTAAAACCTTTAGGATTACGACTATTTACTTTATAAAGGTTTTAAAAAGTAATAAAATATCTCAAGCTAGTAACAACTTCTTTCGTGTCAAAGGTATATTAAATGTGCTGCTACCCAATGAGAATGTCGAGTTATCCACAGACCAAGGCCCACCTACTCACATTTAATACATGCCCAAATAAATGTACACTGAAGAATAAAATAGGTAAAGCATCCAGTACTCACACAAACTGCACGAAATATGGACGTTTGAAGCCTAAATCTTACGTTTAAGACTGGTACCACCTATGATAGGTGTACCTACTGATAGACCTAGAAGCTCAAATCTACTTACCACATTCGAGTCCATCTTAGTTGAACCGTTAACACAACGAAACTACAAACCATTATAAATTGTCGTCTCGAAGCTCTGGAGACAGCCGGGGTCGACTAATGAATATTCATTAGGCGTTTCAAATAAAACTTCGCTTTGTGTTTAGGACGAAAGCACAGGTGTCTGAGGAACTTGTAATGTACGTCTTGTGTATTAAATACCTACGTTCTTCTACGACGTGTAAACTTTATACTTCTTAAGAGTATAACTACTCATTACTTCACTATAAAGTAAAGAATTTTTAAAATGCTCTTATATCGTTCAGTGTACCTACCTACTCGTATCAGATTGCACCTAATAGCTCCTAAAAAACGACAGTGTTGACAAGAACTTATGAATAGGTATGTTTACATTATCAATTTGCTTGTTTTGTGCCAAATAATATCAGAACTCGGGGGTCTCAGGACTAATTTCAAGACTATACTGACTACATACGCTATCCATTCTGGAACTGAACTTTGATGTTTACTAAAATAATCTTGTAAAATCTTGGTGTATTGTGAATGTTTTTCCATCAATGCTGTTAGTTTACCTATTGTTTTGATCAAAAAGTAATCATGAATTAACGTGAAGTTGGACACCCTATGCCTTAGAACTAGAAGGCGAAACAACCTATATGTTTAGGGCGGCAGATTCTGTACCAAATGTCATCCAAATTTATTCACTTGCTTCTGCGCGATATTGTCACAACCATTCTTGTAAACTTTCGCGTTCATATTAGTAGTAATATAAAGCATCTCATATAAGTACAAATAAGGGTAAGGAAACGGCAGTAAATGTCCACATCTTTCTCGTAATCGTTCCAATAGCTGGTAATGTCCGGCTATAAGCCATGGCATCAATCATGTCTGCGACAGGGCAGAAATCGTTGCATAATAGGCTCGTTTTTGTGATTGACCTTCGGGAGACCTCCTTTAATAATACAAGAACGACTAACGGCTTTTTCCGAGGTAAAAACGTTCCGGCTCGTTGGACTTCGGTTGATAACTGGCTTATAAGTAAATAGGGTTGGTCATTGTTCGCTTTTGTGGTTATCTTCGTTATATTTCTTATTAATTTTGCTTATTTATTTTTACCATTGCTCACGACTCTGCCCTTATGCCTAAAGATGGAGGAAGGATAAAAAATACTTAAAGTAACATATTGCTATCTCCATGCAGTCAATATCTGTGTACCAAATTTCGTCTAGATCTGTTCAGCTATTCACATGTGTTTCGCATTATATTCTTCGTTTTGGTCTCACGTAATAGACGATAGATAACTACATACTAACAACTGCCTAACTAATACAGAAACCCTTTTTGCAACAAGAAAATCAAGAATACCCTGCTACCCGCATCCAACTTTTTGCGGGTTATAGGTCCAACTAACGGGAGAGATCTAATTTATTTACACCTAAAATAGTCTTGAAGTTTTTATTACTAACACAACATGATCTCAACACACAATTTACAGAAAAAGCTAGCTACCTTTACACCAAAGCTACTACAAACATTATAAAAGCTAATAAAACATTTTAAACCAAAAAATAAGTATGAGACGGTCGTATTTCAGTCAAGTCCTAGTAAAGTGAGAGTCCTTTAACTTTGTAACCCGAGACGAATCGAGTTTGGACTTCAGACAGATCTATATTAGGAATGTTATCGTTTATTTTTGTCCAGAGTTGTCCTCCCAATAAATAGCCGAACGTAGTTTTACTTTTTATTTTAACCTTCACTTCCTCAAAACGAAGGAATAGTTCAAGATGTCTACTTGTGTGTAAACAAGTATTTATTGTATTAATTAACATAATAGGTTATAGACTTATAGGAAATAGTTTACTGGGGTATACTTGTCACACGATATATGGGTGTAATGAAGGTCTCTGTGAAGCCATTTAGGGTAATTGTAATTATGTACATAGTATTACAGTAAAATTTATATAGGCTTTGCTTTATTGTGGCTGAAATATTGCATGAGGAAACTATAATAATATGCGATACCTACCTGGCTTAATGACGCTCGCTGTACTGGTTATAATTTATTTTGAAATTGATTTAATTTGTTACCTTATTCAGGTCATTGAATGATTTTGAACATATTTTTTTTACAAGAAAATTGGCCTTCTGTATTCGCCAATGGGTTGTAGAAGTCAGATGGCAGTCGCTTCACGGAAAATATCTGAGGTCCACCGTTTAGTAGTTCGTAGTTAGCCTAAAAAGTTGACTCCAATTCGAAAGGCTCGGAGGATGGGACCAAACGTGTTGAAAATTGCTAAATTAACTATAGCAATAGGTATATGATGAGAGTAAAAATACAACAACTACCGGACATCCAGTAGTTGGTATTATCAGTAGTCAGTAGCAAGTTATCATTATTGTCCACATTCCGCCTCGTGGTGTGTAGGAAGGTACAGTCGAGGATAATAATTTAATAAAAACGATTTACCTAATATTGTTTTATGATTATCTAGTTATTTTTGCTAATTCATGAAAATAAATCTCAGAATATTTGGCTTTTAAGATAACGTCAATTTGTTTATTCACTTACCTACCTTAAAAATAGTTTAGGTACCTAATATATTAAGCAATCATTCGCTATGATAAATTAATGTAATAATGTCAACATACAACAATCAACTATACAATTGCAATTGATATGGATATGTCTGCATACAGTCACGTATATTATAATCAAAAATATTATATTTTACTGTTCTGGTAAATCAGCACTTTGAAACAATTAGTTAATTGATTCTGTTAATTCTAACATAAATTGATTCACTGATAGCTCAAATGTTTGTGAGTGACCGATTTGTGTAGTTTCCGATTTCTTCTATTTGTCTTTGTTAATTAATTTCCAATACTAAGACTTCCACAAATACACAACCTCCGTTCGTATGATACTTCAAAAACATTAATTTGCAAGTCATTATCCCTAATCTTTTTTCGCCGTATGCTCGAAATTGTGACCTAATATAATTTGAGTATGTATTATGGCTAATAAACGTAGACTAAACACGTGGTCCGGTTATTGACCTCACATGCCCGAAAATTATAACCCCCTCTGTGCACACGTGTACAAATATGTTTGCTCATCAAGTGCTGGCACTTTATTAGGCCATCAATAAATTTACTCACAATTTGTAGGTCAATTAACGCCCTTATTTGTAAGCAAGGGCATATGGAAATTGTGAAGGCAAGGACTTATCGGAGATCAGAATAGTCAAACTAATTAATTCGGTAAACTAAGTGAGCTGATTTGATTGAGCTCAACTAGGATATTGTTTTATTAAATTTTCTGTAACTGTCCATATCAGCTGTCTAAACGTTACCGAAGTAGGTTACTCTCTAATTAGGACCATTACGCTGCGAGCATTTACTTAAACTACTTAAAATATTCCTCAAATGATTACAATTGAGTTCCAACTATGTGTATACCCAGGATACAGCTGTATATCCCAAAGAAAGTAAGCAGGAGTGGATTATGCAGTCATATTACGCTGCTTTAGGAGTAAGTCTTTAGTATGTTGCATGTTGCCGCCTCTCTTTAGAGAGTCACCAATATTGGCGATCATGGATAACCCATGATCGCCAATATTGGTGACCAAGGCCAGTCTCAGTGATATCTATTCTAGGGCACAGCTGGTTACACAGCCGCAATGCCCGATATGGCGAAACACAGTGTGGATTTAATCTGTTCAAATTCGACATAGGTATTCATCAATCCTAATATAATAACACCTCATTGTTAGCCCCGGGGAGATAAAGTTCGAGGGAAAAATAAAGAAAAAAGGGGGATCAATTTTTCTGAAATTTAAGTAATAACACCACTGACGATGTACCTATCAAGTTTAGTGAAGTACGTGGCAATTTTATTTGTGCCATCAAAAGAGCCATCGAATTTTTAAACCGAACGTCCTATATTCTGTTGAGAGGACAGCAAGCTCGCAAAAAGTTGAAAGGGCTCTCGATACGATGTCAACCTAATTTCCACAGACTAAAAATCAATATAATAGAACGTACAGAGGACACTGAGTCTGTACATCGGAGATAAAAACAATTTTTTTTATAAATTATTGTTTGTTTATCTGTTTGTTTGCGATAAACGCAAAAACTATTGAATGGATTTTTTATGAGAGACGTCTTGGTCAGTCTTTAAACCTCTCGTATGTTTGATTGCAATTGCTTAAACAGAATCGGAAATATGACCAAAAGATGCAATAACCATTCACACAGGTGGAGCCGCGGATATTTTATGTTGTAATATTTCTATTATTTGGACTACGTCATTGATATATGTTTATGTGTCTTATACTAACATAACACAGGCCAGCTCATTAATATTTAAGGTGTCCAGAAATGTCAAGTATAATTTTGTCTGTTACGAAATTCAACAGACGCATGGTTCATTATAGAGCCGTAGGACGAGTAAGAAATTACATTCGAATAGTAAGAGCATAGTAATCGTAACAGGAGCCGGAAGACAGTCAATGTATAATCGCAATATAATTATTACTAGCTGTGCCCTCGACTTCGTCCGCATGGAATGTAATAAAAAAAAGTTAGCCTAAGTTACTCATTATGACATAAGTTATCTGCCAGTGAAAGTCCCGTCCAAATCGGTTCAGCCGTTCCAGAGATTAGCCGGAACAAACAGACAGGCAAACAGACTAAAATATATATAATTTGGTATGTGTACCTACCGTATATACATCCGTATGCATGTAGTAGAAAGCGGTTATTTTAATATTACAAACAGACACTCCAATTTTATTTATCTAGAATAAGATAGAAGATTGGTGTGCAAACGCGGATTGTAAGTAATATAATATTGACAGTCTCCAGTCTCCCGCTACGAATACTATACGCTTACTATTTGCATGTATTTTATGCTCACCCTACCATAGTTTGTAGTGCCGCTCGATGGCTCAAACTAATGACGATCAACACGCAACCGTCTATCAAGCACTATCTTACTATTTCAATACTATGAATCTTAACTTCTGAGAACACCCAGTAATTGTTTCGTCAAACTGTTCAATTGCAATCGATTTTAACAACCTCTCTATTACCGGTTTTTTTTATTAAAAAACTGTTTGCTTTTCACGTTAACTAACTTTAACGCGTTTCTTTAATGTAGCGTTTCTTTGTTATGTATGTTACATTGTCGTGATTTTATATCGGTTTTCCATTATTATTAGACAGTGGTTGTTGTCGCGGCTCCGCCCGTATCTATAGACGTCTATAATCTGTGTCTGAAATGTCTGAACTACTCGTATAATCCTCTATTTCATATTTATTTATCACCAAGTGCCAATAATACAAATTTTGAAAATGACAGATTGTCATACAAATTTTCAACCCCCTTTTTAGGCAGGAATGTACTTAATTAACAGAGTTCCATTTGTTTTTAGATTCCTAGAACTACTAATCTAATGAATACCATTTGCGCTAATACTACCCACGATATTACCTACACGATAACCTATTTAGTTATTTTTCCTACATGCTGTGAATAGGTAGGAAAAAATATTATTGCCATAGGAAAATCATAAAATATTTTAAAATTGTTTTTAATAAATATTTTACGACATTCTACATAGCGCCAGCTGAACCCAAAGCACTGATATTATGGGTTTTAGAATACGGATAAACATTATGTACTTTGATACATTATATTACATAGAAACACCCAGACCTGCAAATAGACATATTCGTGCATACAAATATTTGCACTGAGCGGGAATCGAACCCACGACCTCCGATTTAGCAGTCGAACGCACGTGTTATACGAGAATCCTAGCCTTTATTAGAGTTAGTGCAAAATTACAAGTGTTTATTCACATTGCTTTACCAAAAACTGCACAACTTACAGCAGGTATTGAGTTACTTTCGTACCTACCTAATTTGAAACGTGGGGGTTCTTGTTTCATACGCATGGGCGTTATAACTGGGGCTAATGAATTATTTGTATGTGTGTAATAACATCATAATTATCTACATAACTAATGATACCTATTTGATGTATCAATTTCTATTATTATTTGTAAAATCAGATCACAGCCTAATCCTGCCTGTTATTGTCCACAACAATACAATTTTAATCTATTATTGGATATTATTGATAAATTAATCACATGTTATTTATATTAAGTTTAATCCTAACCTATCCTATCTATCTATCCTAAACAAGTCCTTATTAGAATTTTGTTTGTGTATGGAAACAAAGCGAATTGTGTTGGGCTGCACACGTATTACATGGTCGACGACCTTATCCCGACTTGGAACTGATCCAACTTAACCTTTTGGGGCGTTAGTAGACTGTACTAAACTGACTCAAAATTCGAATAAATACGTAGACTGAAGCTATTAGTATGTTTAATTTTCGTTATTATAGGTTTAAATCGGGAAAGTGAAAATTAGTTTCATTTTATGTAATCATTGTGGCGGAGTAATCTAAAGTTTTCAAAAACTGGATACAGACGAACATACTAGAACCTCTCCCTTTTTTAAAGTCGGCTAGAATGACTGTAACGTCGTTCATAATTACCAGCTGTACATAAATTGGTCCAACGTCGCCCCAAGACTGGGAAATCGGAGAATTTTAAATATCGTGTCCAGTCCAGGTAGCTCAGTTGGTCTGAGTATTCCCCCTGTAAGGGGCTGGTCGGGGGTATAAATCTCCTTCTTGGACATAAGTTATGTGTGAATACTTTTATTATATCGTTATTAAGTTTAATTATTTGGTTACAATTGCATACCAGTAAAAAAATAACAACCAGAAAATGACCCATGTGATAAACTTGCCTTCACGCATGGCAAATATAATCTCAAGTCTTTATTATTATTGTGATTTTTATTTCATGGTCACGTCAATATGGCTTCACCTTACCTAATGGTACTTAAGCTTAAAGGTAAAGTTTTTGGAACGAGAGTCACAATGCTAGTCTAGAATGCTGCAATTGGGGCGACCATTGTAGCATAATAACTAGCTTTATGAATTACAAAGTACAAATTACAAACTAAAATGTAAAACTAGCTCATTTGGTCTTAACTAACACTAACGTTGTACATTATACTCGTAATATCATTTCGATAAGAATAGAAATATCTAAAAAAGATTAATTAGTGTGAATAATCGCTCTCCTCACGCAGTCTCATTAAGCTTTCATTAAGGAAGTATTCATTAAAATGTGGAGCAATGAGCTGTTTCCGCTGTGTATCTCGCATCGATGCCAAACGAGAATGCACCACGCAAATATTTGGTTCACTGAAGTGCAACCAAAATAATTGTAAAAATCGTATGAAGTACGTCGGTTATCGCGCTCTTTGACTATATCTTCGGTTCTACTCAACCGATTTTGATCAAATCAAAAAAATCTGATTTTAAGACTGAATTCTTGTCTGTTTGCGATTGGCGCAAAAACTACTCAATAAATTTTGATGCTTTCATCATCGAATCGTTTATCGAATTACAATTCTAAAAACGAAACGATAAATGTTGTTTGAATTGTTATATAGTTGGTGGTTTCTGACTGAGTAGGCAACAAAAAAATTTGCATTGCAATTCCAACACATGCCGGGTGGTATAGTAAAATAAGTAAAAAACGCAATCGAGTATAATTTAATGTATAATTTAAATTGCATTGTTTTTTCTAATTATTCTTTAAATTACGTGATAAGTGCTCTATTATGTTGTTTTTTTTCACCGGCTCATGACCACACATATTTTTTTAAATTTCAGTAAGTACCTACATATTAGATAATAACAAATAAAGTAGGTAAGTTTGCTGAGTTTATTGTTTTAGCCGACATGTTTTTTTCCACGTGAACGTAACTGCTGAAAAACAATAATAATTTTAGGTGATACCTACATGTAAAAAATTCGTTTGCTGAAATGCTAAATAATTCGTATTAATTATTTCCATTTATTACATAACTTTTGTGATCTCGATTCATTTACTACATTTATTTCTTCGAAAGAATAAAAAAAATCTATTACCGTAATGTATGTTTTTAAAAACGTCATTTTTCCAATAAGTAAATATTTTATTTTTTTATTTATTATAGTTATAAAATATTTTAAACCTGTCACTCGCGATCTATGTTATACGACCAATAATGGCTACCATTAGTCTTTCCACCCTCGGTGAACGGAAAGCAAAGAGTAATAATTCATCATTTTCTGCGTGGCGCCACCTACGCGTTCAAGTTTATCCCTCTTTTCCTGGAATCCTGTAACTTCCAACTTAATCCAACAATGTCGGTAAAAAGGAAAAGCGTAGGTTTCATTGTAAATTACGCACTGAACGGTACAAAGGACGAAATGTACCTTACTTAATTATAGGTAGGTACACAATATATTCATTTTTTATCATATTATTATATAATAAAGTATATAATAACTAAATGAAACGGTCAAAACAAAATTAATTGACATAAGTTAAATAACGTTTCACTATTATTATAATTTACTGCATTCCTAATAAGTTGGTTAGTTTCTTATGTAAATTTTTGCACAGTACTTGATAATATTTGTCTCAAACCAAAAACTTTACTGTGAAACATCAATATTAATCTAAATTTCGTTTTTTAAACTAGATTGGATGTTTTTCATTTTGTTTAAATGAATTATTTAAGATAGAGATTAGAGACTTAAGAAAAAGATAAGATATTAAGATAAAGATCCTTATAATTTGTTAGTAGATTTAAAAACTTATGCTTGCACTAAAATCTGTAATACAGAGATTGCAGGCCATTTTTTTTTTTTGCGTGCACACCTCACCTACCCTCGAGCTTAACCTCACCGGAGCCAACGATGAAGTGGGTAGTCGGGATCGAACCGAATAAAGCAGCATGGTGTGTTTTGAAACCTAGCTCATATGTGTTGATTATCCCAATAGTATTTATCGGATTTATCAAGTTCTTTTTAATTCAGTTTAAAGTGTAATATAAATATCTAAAAAGAGAGAGTCCAAGAGCTATTATAGAATCGCTGAAAGAATGCGTTCCTGACAGGTTGTGAGCGAACGGGCGATGTAACTTTGAACCTGGTGTACAATTTACGGCAAAATTTTAAATATCGTTTATTGACCTTATTAACGAGAGATAACATTAAAAATTTAATTACTGTGCCAATTTACTATACACAGATTAAATTTGGGCTAAAATGATTAACAATTAATGAATTAAAAATATAAAATCAATCGTTTTTAAAAGTCATACCACGTCAAACTGCGCTGTTTCATGGTTATGTCAACTGTTCGCTTTCATAGTGATGAGACAAAATAACAAGGCAATTGTAACCGCATATTTTAGTAATCTTAATAATAATAATCTATTGGTTGAAAAATATAAAATAGAACGTTATAATTTTATAATGTGTAATTTTGTAATAAGCGCCTACTCAAGCTAATAGAAAGAATTAATCATATTTTTATAATGAATGAAATGAATATGATTTTTTTTATTATTATTTCAGGTTATATAATTACAATAACCATATTTTATGTAAATAACCCATCATTACAATTAACAATCACATAAAATTACATAAAATTAAATAAGAATAAAGCAAAATTAAAAATTAAAAATTGGAAAAACAAATAGGGCAGATAGATAGCCAAATTAGAATAAAATTAAAATTAAAATGAAATCAAATTGTCACAATTGCTGACTGTGATTATTATTATGTTATTGTAAGTTGGGAACAGGTTTAGAGAACGGTTCTAGGTACAAGTTATTTATTGTACATAACTAGTCATGAAGAATTGACATGTGTCAGGAACGCATAGTCTCAGCGGTCAAACTATAGTAGAAATTATCCAGCAAGGTAATCACTAACATTGCTACGTTACCTGAATTCTAAACCTTTCGTATAAATAGTGAATTACTACCTCACCACCTGTTCCCAAAATATAAAGAGGTGTTAGATTTACTTCCAGAAATTGATATAATGTATTTAAATGAATGCGTTTATAACCACAACACGGCACACGGTCAAACCCTTGCGTGACGTTATCAAATTATTAAAAAAATGAATACGTTCCCCGTTATGTTCCGGTGCAGGCCCAAAATGTAACAGGCTGTCAGGCGTTGACTAAATTATAATATTTTTGCCTAATTACTGTGTAATGGTTTCAAGCTGAGTCACTATACTGCATTTAAATACAGCGCATATTTCCTGCATGCCATTTACGTAATCCAACACAACAAATAGGTGTACCTACCCTAGTGTACCTACTGGAACATTGAGTACAAGAATACTAAGAATACTCTTGTGGTTTTTTCATGTAGGCAGGGAGTTATTCGTTTCCTCATACAGCGGTATGAGGAAACGAATAACTCCCCGATTAATAATTGATAGCTTGTTTTTGATAACTTGTCTTGTATTTATAACTTACCTAATGGGGAACTGGAGAAAATCGCATCTAAAACGTAGAATCTGCAACAAATATGATGTAATTTTCCACGATTTAACAGTCACTAAATAAAAGTTAAAAAAGACATAATAGCAACAATCGAATCAGGCGCCTATGCTGTATAAACTTTCGCGTAAATAATATAAGCATGGTTATATCCTATGCAGAGTATGGAGATGCGTGTATCTGAGGCGTGTGTCTATACGATTTATGCTGCGAAAATTGGACTCTATTATAACAACATTTGAGCGATCAGAGCCTGTAACTCAGAACCCGACTTATACCAAACAAAAGGTCATTTAATGCCCCTAAAATTAACATCAAACTCAACAAAAGTATAATGAAAAACTTTGACATAACTCATCAATAAATCGGTAACTATCCTCGATCCGCCTCGATCAAATCAATTACTACAGATAACATCATTTTCTCCGTTTAATTGAGCAGGCATAGAATCCGAGGTGTAAAGTTATGCGCGTATAGCTGGCCAATACATGGGAACCAAACGTTTTGTTCGCAGTCGACCCAGTTCTCACCGAGGGATTGGAGAATTTATTTTCATTTGGATCCGCGTAATCCTGATGGAGTTACGTGCTCGGATTTGTTTCCAATACTTCTTGTAGTTTCATTATTTGGTGAATATACGGCAACTTACGGTATTTTGAGTCGTGTTGAACTGAAGATACTCACGAACTCACGACTGTATATTTCCGAGGGGTAGCAGAGTATAATAAAAATATTTACATTTAGTCAACTGATTTCGGTCGCTATGCAATAGCCATCACACATTATATAGACAATCTATAGCTTACATGTATTGCGAATTGCGATCCAATGTCATGATCCGGTGTATGTTGGGACCAATCGCATTTGTTGTATTGACGGGATCGCGATATACCTACTTACATAATAATTATTGACTTCATAGAGCTCAAATCTAATTGTCAATTTTTATACCACACTGGCACTTAGTTTACGGACAAGTCGGTAAGAAATTGTTAAAAAACTAATTACTTTTTTGTCCACCATTATGCGTCACCATTAGTTTTAGTATATAGCAGTAGAACTAGCAACTGTTCTACGAAATATAGGTAGGTAGGTATTTTGTTTTTTTTTTACTGAAACTTTATCTGACTCATAAAGTCGTAAATATGGTAATTTCGCACCACAACACATCTTTAGTAGTGAGATATAGTTGCTGTACTTATCTCTTAGCATCGATATACTAGCGCGTTATACCATAACGCAAGTACAGTACAGTCAGCATCAAAAGTAGATAAGCAGTTTCAGGTTGTTGTTAGTTTTTGAGCAAAGTTATTAATATTTATCTTCGAAAATTTTATCTCCCGCAAAGTGAGCTTTGTTTTATAAATTAAATTTATAAAGTGCTTAATTCATAATTTCCATTAATATTTTGAATTTTGAAATCTGAAAATGATCTCCCACCTTTGACGCTCACTGTACGTGAGATAGGTACCTACTAAAAGTCGTGAATCTATTCAAAACTCTATCGACTAGAAAATCATCATGAAATGCATGTACCTAACGTCACATGCGTAGAAAAGATATATTTTTCAGTATATTTTCAAAAATATCAGGTAATATTATCTCGTAAACAGGAAACGTATCAATATCCGCTAGAACTTTCCACGCAAACAGTCAATACACATCTCTTTCACTCTATATGTAGGTACCTACTCAAATATATATGTGTGTGTGTAAAGCTGAGCGCTCATTAGAGACAAGACAGTCTTAAGACAGACTAGTGTTCTACAGAAACATGCAAGTGCGCATACTACGAAAAAAACTGCTTCATAAACAAAGCCTGCTGCCAAATACCTAAAAGATATACGCGTCGACATGTCAGCTGTTCAATTTAAAAACCTAGTATCTGACATATTTTAAAAAGCACATGCTTTTCACAGGATTTTTCGACCTTATAGACCACTGCGCATATCAGACTCGCAAAAAGTATGATACGCTAGCCCTCACTACCTAGAGTACGATTAGCATTTTTAAAACGGTACGCTGTCAAATATACGAACGCGTATTTCGCGGCTTTCCTGTAATTAGTTTCATGCAGATACTGAATATTACACAACCGATGTCCGTCTTAAGACTGTCTCTAATCTGCGCTCACCCTAAATAAGAGGGAATGTTGACCTTGCTTTTAGGTGCTCCTTTTGTAAATAGATCAGAGTATTTGCTCTGTGATCACAATATTTGCTGACATTATTACACAGATAGGTTAAGTCAACCTTGAATATAATGAAGGGATACTGATTACTTTAGATTAGAAGGCGTTCCCTATTGACAACAACATGCTACTCCTCTTGATAGGTAATGGGACTAAAAGGTTTTAATTGAGAAGCGATTCAATATAATGATAATAGGAATTCTGTCAATCTTCTTATACTAGTAAAGTATAAGAAGTAATTTCTATGTATAATAAGTATGTATCTCCAAAAAAAAAAGTATATAAGTATGTTTATCAGCATTCTAGAACCCATAACACAAGCTAGTTAAACTAAGCTTACTTTGGGTCTAGGGTGCGCTGTGTAGAATGTCGTAGAATTTAAAAAAAAAAGAAAAGGTACATATCTACTAGTATTATAAAGACAAAAGATTTATTGGTTTGTAAACTTTAAACTCTGAAACTTCTGTATCGATTTTAACCATTCGGAAATGCTACATTGTCCCTGAGTAACATATGCTACTTTAAATCCCGAGATGTCCAAGAGATCAGGAATTACGCAGGTGAAACCGTGTCTCGATGCTAGGATTTAATAAATAACAAGTGATTCAATATAATGATAACAGTAATTTTATTCTATCAGTTAATTATAAGCATAGGAGCGTCTCTAATCTACCGTATCGCTAGTGGCCGGATGGTTACAACAATAAATTAAACAAGAAAAGAAAAAATAAAGAAGTTACCATAATGTATGGGACTTGTTATTACCCAATTTGAAAGGGTTAACACTGACTCTATCACCCAGATTATATGTGTTTTGAATCGGCACTACATTTACTTAGAAGTTAGTTAAATTTCCCTATCCAACATCGGACTGACAGTTTGATAACTTTATAGAGTAGTTAAAATAGTTCTTGTTTATAAAATACTAGCTGTGCCCCGCGGCTTCGCCTCCGTAGCACCCATTTATCCATACTTGTATGCTCGTAATTTAATACGACGATTGTACATATGTGGAAATTTGCTCAATCTTAATATATATAAATCTCGTGTCACAATGTTTGTCCTCAATGGACTCCTAAAACCACTTAACCGATTATAATAAAATTCGCACACCATGTGCAGTTCGATCCAACTTGAGAGATAGGATAGTTTTTGAAACGGATTTCGACATCCACGCGGGCGGAGCCGCGGGCAACAGCTAGTTTGTTAATATAATTTATATGATTACTGCTCCACTCCTCTGGATAGTATCGTGATGATAAGCCTTTCTAAGAAAGCTATACTTATACGGTACTGTTATCGAGATAAATAGTATTAGATAGGCTAACCGACACAAAAAAAAATCTTTCAATTCTAACCAGTAGTTCCTGGGATTAATGAGTTAAAACAAACAAAGTCCTCAGCTTTATAATATCAAGTAAAGATTAAAACTATAACGCTCTACTAAACCGAAGCATTGCATTATATCGCCATTATTACAGTAACAAAAACAATATTTCTTCCTTGTTCTGGCCATTTAAAACTATTTTCTCCAACAAACCTTAGTAAACACAAGCAAAAATAACACTTATATTTTACTTTCCAGATTGTTAAAGGATGAGACAGCCGTGACGATTCGAATTCACAGCGTATCAAAACAGGTGCGTATCCTCGAGGCTATAGCGGTGTGCGTTTTGCACCTGCTCGGCTTAGAGCACCTTCATTTGTAATCCTCTAGCACGTCACGTATACATGCGGTCAGGTTTTGGTATCCGTATTGATTAATCTTTGATAACAATACTTGAACGTTGATCGTACTTTTAAAATGCATATTAGACTGCACATCTGCTGTGGTTATTCTTTTTTATTTTTATTATAGATAGGTTTCACGTTTGACTTCTATCTCACCTGGCGGTAAATGATGCGTGTCTAGCAGGAACCTACTCACTCGAGACTTGAAGATTCCCAGGTTTATAGCTTCCCGGAAACAAACTCAGTCAGGGAACTTCAGTCATCCAGACATCTACTTGAGTGTTATGGGCAGACATGTTAAACATGTTAAAAATTAATTTTATGATCAAATAAGCGGTGCGGCGGCTAAGGCGTCAGATATACGATTAAAAGATCGCATGTTTTAAGCTCGGCGTTTACACTACAGACATGAACCCAAACCGGGTCTGCCGACACAAGCAATTTAACTTTGCCGATTTAGTAATCAACAAAAATACTAGTAATTTCTGTGACTAGAAAAGAGGCGTAGACTCCGTGCTGTGTGTCGGTTGTATATTTCCAAAGAACTCTTTAAAATAAATAAAAATAAAAATCATTTATTTCAGGCACTGCCTATAAAATGTTAGTAACAGAAAAACTTCTTTACATCGTCATAAATTGGTTATAAAAATATTGTAAACCATTTAATAGTTATACTCGTAATCAATATAATAATATATGTTAGGAAAAATATATGGTTATTAGTCATATGCGTATTTAAAGGACCAGAAACAAGGAAAACAGAAGTATGTGGCAAATTCCATTCCAATAGATTAGGATACCATAGGTACTAGTACAGTACCCGGCCTTTTGTCTTTGACGTCATGCTCCGGGAAAAAGTATAAAAATGTAAATACCTATAAAGCAAGAAACTAAATTTTACAAGAGTCGAAAAACTTTTCGTACCTACCTATCTTTGACAGCGTGTCGTTTTAAAATTACTAATCGTACTTTTTTTTGAATATTCGTGCTTTTACTAGCTGGGTTTTTACTAGCTTAGTAGTTACGTGGAGAGTGGCTTATAAAATGCAAAAGCACTAGTTTTTAAAAAAATGTCAGATACTAGGTTTTAAAACTGTACAGCCGTACATCAAAATCGGTTCATGTGGTTTAGGCATGAAAGCGATAGGTACTTTTACATTTATAATATTAGTATGGATTAGGTACCTATAGCCAAGACTATATTACTCAAAACCATTATTAAAGGCCTATCACAAATCTATACTTCGCCCTCTAAGGGCATAGACGCATGTGTACCATAGAGGTGCAGCGTACAATACACAATGGTTGATTGTAATTCCGGATGGCACGTCTCGAGGAAGTTGTACCATGTAGCGCGGCGTCGTTCGACGGAATCTCTACCTACTTCTTACTTATAGAGTCATCGACATAATTCTTTGACACTACTATGGGAAATAACTTCCGTTAGTTGTGTTGTTATACTATGGGAAATAAGTATGTCGTTGTTAAGTAATTAGTTTTCGTTTGATTCTGATAACATGTAAACACCTTAGACTTATAATAGGTGTTAGAAATAGTGTTTTATAACCGAACATTGGTATTCTATTTGGGCAAAAGAATCAATAAACTTCTAAAAAAATAAAGGCCTAAATAATGAAAAAAATTAATTAAAAAGTAGAACCGACTTACCTATCTCCTTTTTAAGTGGGTAAAACTAAACCCTTCTCCAGAATGTAAAAAATATTTTTCTGAAAACTGCATCAAAATTGGTTCAACCAAACACGAGATAATTTCGGACAAACATACAAAAAATACCATACAGATTAAACATTGAAGTTGGTTAAACTTCGAAATTCACTGGACATCACTATCAAAATTCAAAAAGTATACCTAATTTTTACTCCTACAACATACCTACCTTTATAATGTCTACAGGCTATAAATACGTCCTCATTAAAATCTTACCAAATTGCAGTAACTAATTAAACAAACCATCAGTCATAGTTAAAAAGTCGCTCCTTTAAAAAATAGTAAAACAAATCACGCGCGACAACAAAGTTCAGTAACCCTAAATCTCACCACGGGTATAATAGGCCCGAGCACGCTGCCTCCACGACCACTTGACTGCCCTAGATTTTTTCTTCGTCCTCTACAAGCTACTCTTTCTATTAATTACTCCATATAAAGATACGTGTTCCCATCATAACAAGTTTCTGTATCGGCTGCAATCATCGGAAGTACGCATTTATATAGATAACGATTGCACTCTTGACTAACTTATTTTTCTTAATAAATTATAAAAAAATCTTTTTCAAGTTAAACAGTTAGAAATTCTATTGTCATCAGAACTAAAGACTTCTGCCAAATATCAGACCAATCAGACAACTGAAAGGGGTTCAAATTTCAATTACTAGATTTGACCCAAACAAACAGATCGAGTTAAATAAAACTATTTAATAATAAAAATTATGTAAAACGGGCGTTCATTAACCCTTAACGTGCTATTAACATCTCGAACCGAACTCCTAGTTAAGTATCTGCGACCTATTTCTTGCGGTGTGCTGACTCGACAGACTCCAACGGACTTGTCTCTTGATTAGTTTAACAGACTTTACTGTGATGTAAATTAGAATTATCCGAGCGCGTCAGTTTCTTAAACTTAAATATTTGGTTTCCACTTTGTTATGCTGCTGCGTTGTGTACTTTGTGTTCCATTCTTGAAGGTATTTTAGCCTGATTACTGAATTTAAACGAATTTTAATTTTATCTGGTCACGTTTAGGTTACGTAAATGCCAAGCTTCCCTCATTTTATTTAATGTGACACAAACTTCCACTATTTATATTACGAGTATAATATACGAGTTTGTATTCCGTTTCCAGTCTCTTATCAATTAACACTTAAATTTCGAGATCTTTTAAGTTCACAGTTAATAGCCCGATAAATCTGGCAACAAATCCGTCGACAACTGGCCAGTAAAATCCTGCTGCTGGTGGAAGCAAGCGCAGCGTAGCAAACTAGGACGCGCTTTGAGAGTGAAACCGAGTGCACTGCGGGCTATCAAATGCGGGTGCCGTCACTCTCTTTGACGCATGTTTACGGTTGGGTTAATACAATGCAATGGGCTTTCATTGAATAGGTCTATTTTTGGTGTTGGGTTATAAAGCTCTTCTAAGAAGTAACTAATGTTCAACTAATCAATCAGTTTATTGTTAGAAGCTATGCACATTTTGATCTTCCTATATTTCTTCCTTCATCCTAAAAAGTCAAGCAAAGTGATAAGATATGTTTTTGCGTAGGTAACTTAAAAATCTGTCTGTCTATATAGGTAAGTACCTCTCGGGCTATTCATTTAAATTAGTTATTTTTATGTCAAGTACCAAAGTGTTAATCGCATCATTAAAAATGAATACGGAGTAGAACTCTTAACAACAACAAAGCCTTATTTCCTTCTAATAGTTTATAAGTAGTTAATAAAGCTTGAGTGAATAAATACCACTATACCGTCTAAATAATTCATCAGTGAAAAGTTTAATCGACTTTCAATCGAGTTGCGTTAAGATTACCCACGCTCATTGAACTTAATGGAGTATGGGCGGCGTTGGGCGGACCACAGACATTCTACAGTAATGTAGGTGTATCGATTAAAATTTAAACAGCCTAATTATGTGTCACATCACTGGCTATAGAGATACAATTAACCCTTAATTACTGTACAAGGTACGGGTAATTTAATAGTTCTTGCAACATAATTGCCTTAGAATACACGATTTGGTTAGGGACGGTTGGGAACGGTGTACGTTAAAACGAAGATGACTTAACGCCCACTGCAATTATTCATTAGGACTTATTTGAATGCAGTTCCAAGTATATATATTACAGTTCTTCGCTAGTCATAAGGTTTAGCAAATTAAAGATAATTTATTTACTTAACCGACTTATAAAATGAGCTATGTTGGTTCTAATATCTAATTTTTTTCTGAGCAATCCCTGATACAGACTTAGCGATCAGTGACCATAATATGGTTTAAGTTATCCTTCAGTGCATTTGTGTCGTTCCAATCGAGAAGTCCTTGACCACAACTAACAAACGAAACCCACCCATCCACCATTATTATAATATAATGCCGCTATTAAAACAACTCTTTGACCATGTTTTTATTTTATATCGTTGTCAGCAGTTCGTGCGGCGTATAGGTGTGGTGGGCAATTCCAGTGGTACATAAAAATACCTACATAATATTACACAAATTGCCTAATCATTTTACCTGTTGACCTAATTGTAACTTTGTAATCACAGGCAATGTTACGTCATTGTAACTTGCAACAGTATGGTCACGATTATTTGCATTATTTACACCTAAATAATGTAAGCACCTTGTAAAGTTTTATTAATAATACATTTCTTTATACAAAAGCAACAATGTAGGTTCATTTTAGGGTTAGTTACAATCTCTTCTTACTTTATCTATGTTAGTTAAGTATACTTAATATGAAATGATGTGAAATAAAGAATATTAAGAAGCTGATTTTTTTTAGTACTTTAATACATTACGCTATTCAAAAGTGACGGTAGATGATAAAATTCATTGTGAATATTGAACGCCATGATGTTGCCTTCGAATTCTTCGTACCGACTTCCGAGTCGTTAAACATTTTTTATGCCACTTAGGTGGAAGACAAACACATAGTCCACCTGACCCACCTGGGAAACGGTCACCGTAGCGGCGTAGCCTATGGACATTTATGAAACACCAGGGGCGTCGCACTCGCGCTGTCTACCCCGACATTTTGATGGATTTGAACCCTATTTCTGTTAAAAATCTCAATAAATAGTAAGGTTTTCTGACCATTAAATACCAAGCATGACACTAGGCTATGCCTTAATACAGGTAAACTATGTAATCCTTAAACGACCTAGAGTTATTTCTATTGCCATATTATTACATTTCAAACTGTCTAAGGGGCATAAACTATGCGTTGAATGTTGTAAATTACAGTCAGTCCAGTAATTCCAAGTCAGTTTCTTTATTCGCCAGAAATGGTGTTAGTTTACATGTTCAATGTACCATATATGAAACAACTGCAAGTTGTGTAACAGAGTTGTCTTCAAAACAAAGCTTTGAATGCCTGCTGCTTTATTTTTGACTCGACCTTTTGCCTTCTAGGTACACTTTGTTCGAAGCTGACAATATTTAGGAATGACAAAAAGCAACATAATATACACATTGACTTACGAGTCCAGCGAGTTATAACAGTTTCTTTGCTTGGTTATTAAAATGTAGCTTTACACGAGTATCTTATCCTATTAATAATATAAAATAAACTAGCAGACGCCCGCGGCTTTGTCCACGTAGAGGCTGGTTATCGCGAAAATCCAGTCAGTAGTTTTTGCGTTCATCGCATACAAACAGGCAAGAATTTCATGCCTGGAATAGGTTCCCACGGAAAGTGGAATCATGGACAGAATTCCACTTGGGTGAAGCCGCGGGCAACAGCTAGTACGACATAAGATACTCAGTTGGCCCACTTCCAATATTACCTACCTGCAGTGTCGATTGATACTCCAATAAATGTACAATATGCATGAGTTTAATTCGGTCTGTACTGAATGAGGTCGAAGATCGTCAGGTGCAGAGGAATCTGGAACGGTGGCAACTTCTGACCCGGTTTCGGAACTCGGCAATTCTATAAATATGATGTAAAAGTTGAGGCGTGGCTTCCGCGCATTGGGGTTAAAGTTTCATTATAATTACCCTATATTGTATTAAAATGGTCTTTTAGTGCCGACGAACACGAACTCATAAGTGAATCCTATTCATAACTTACTTGTAGTAGTAGTAGTAGTAGTATCTTGTGATATTACTAATATCCTATTGACCATCAGTATTATAACTAACAAAAGTATCATCAAGCAGCCGAAGACCGAGCAAAGGAAAGGAGAAAACTCTGAAAAACTTCCTCCCTTCACAGATTCCGACTTTTCTCCCTCCAATTTTTCCGATTTTTCTCCCTCCACGACTCTGGGCTCAAAAGTACAAGCCTTGGATGCAACCGCGATTCTACTACGCTTAGATGATGATGATGTTATTATCTACTATCTTACCCGCGGTTCCCCTCGCGTATAATATTGATTAGTTCCCAAAAGAGCCTATTCCCGGGAAGAAAAGTAGACTAAAGATAATAAGGTATTTTATCCAGATCCGTTCACTCGTTTTTGCGCAAAAGCTCCTTCAAAATTTCATTGAATTACTCGTACTGTAGCTTATTGTACACGGCACAATCTAGTCTGGACAGTAGCGTCGAACGTCGTCTGTTTTATGTCCGCGTTATTTGTTAGCCTCAATTGACAAACATGTGTAAATACTGTTCAAAGGTAGCACGATAGGCAGTTTATTTTCATTTGCTCACTGCTAAAGTGTAAATTGGTAGAACCATAGCTTCCAGTGGCGTAACAATAGGGTGGCAGGGGTGGCAAAATGCCACGGGCCCCCGGCCCAAGGGGGCCCCGGCCCAAGAGGCCGCGAGCGCAAAAATATTTTTTAGCATTGTACCTGAGTATTTTATTTTATTTGAAAAGTATAATTATATTTATAATTTCTGGGCCTAGATTGTGCTAAAGGCAAACCACTGTCATGTCACTGATACTATTCAATTGTAGACTTTACCGTTATACAGTTAAAGTCTAAAATCAAATGAAAAGAGTTCATTGAACTTTTCGATTCGCTCTACAAAATATCATTTAAGTAATTTTAAACTTTAACCTGATAACAATAAAGACCAAAATTAAATGGCACTTTTTGTAGTGTCAGTAGCATGACAGTAGCTTGTTTTAACAGAATCGAGGCCCTGTTTAAATCTAAAGTGAGATAACTGAAGACCATACAATTTCAAGTTAATGGTTAAGCATTTCAACCAACCTCAACAAAAAGATGTTGATTTATTTTAGAGATGTACATTTAACATTTGTACCTACATATTACCACCAGTGACGCGTAATTTTACTTATGACCGTCAAAAACCGTCAATCAAAATACCTGTAAATAGCACATTTCTATTCATTTTAGAATGCATCCATAGGTTTCTACAAATATTTTGTTGCAGTACGTTGCCGTTGGTAGCGCAGGCGAGCAGGCAAACAGTATGTTAGGGGAATTCCGGGCATGGAGTGGAAGGACCGACTTGGAGTGGAAGGACCGACTTGGGCAACCAAGCGCAGGGCACGCCGTTGTAGCGGCGGCAAGATCCGTCATGGAGGACTGGCTGGAGAGGCCTCACGGGGGCCTCTCGTACCGGCTGACGCAGGTGATCTCTGGTAAGGGGTGCTTCGGGGATCACTTGTGTCTGATTCGGAAGGAGCCAACGCCCGAGTGCCATCACTGCGATGCGGGCGAGGACTCAGGGCTGCACACGCTGGCCGAGTGTCCGGCGTGGGAGGTGCCGAGACAGGCCCTCCTGGCAGCCCTCGGGGTGGGAATCCTCACACTGCCGGTGCTGATCGCAGCGATGGTGCCGAGTGCGGACGCGTGGTCGGCCGCCGCCTCCTTCTGCGAGCAAGTGATGCTCGAGGCGGCGGCAAAGGTTCGGGAGAGGCTGCACAGAGCTCGCCCAGACGGCGGCGGGTGCGGACACCGAAGGCGTCGGAGGTCTTACGACCTCCGTTCTCCATGAGCGCTGGCCTGGGGTTAATGGGTGAAACCCTAGCAGAAGCAGGCCGAGGCGGCGGCGCGCGAAAGCGCCCCCCTATTCCGGGGACTTGACGGGAACCACGTAGTTCCCAAACCCGAGGGGGCCATCTCGAATCCGGAGATGGCCCGGGTCAAGCCGGGGTGCGAGGGAAATGTTCTTTGGGCCACCTTACACCCTGGCGTCAGAAGACCCTAGACGGCGTGCTGTTTTAGTCGGTAAGAGTCCGACATAACCTGCCCCGCTGGCCGCGGGGTGGGTATCCATGAGGATTTCCGCACGGAAAAAAAGAGGAATCCCGGGCATCCGGATTTTATATTTTTTTATGAGGGCACGTGGTGCACCCGGGCAACGTAGGCGAGCAGCGCCTCCCACTCGCCACAGGAGACGAGAAAGGGTCAGCTAGGGTGCGAGGGATATGCCTATTAGGTAACCTTACATCCTGGTAATTAAGACTCGAGACGGCGTTCGATCCCGACATAACCATCTCCGTGGTATCCATTTCCGCACAATAAAAAAAGGGAAAAAACTGAGCGAAGAGTTTTGGCAGGTAATCAAGTGAATGGCGCACTGCATAATTTTATGAGCAGTCAGAACAGAAAATGTCTAAAGAGGCACGACTTGCTGTACATAGAGGAGTTCTCGTTCCCACATCGATGTATGGGTATGTATGGTAGTGAATGTTGGGTGTGGCAGAAGAAGCATGAAAGTAGATTGAATGCTGTAGAAATGAGAAGTCTAAGAAGGATAGCTGGAGTAAAGCTGATGAACCGAGTGAGGAACAGTGTGATGAGGGAACGTTGCGGTATAGTTGAAGATGTAGTGACCAAGATAGAGAAAGGGATACTTAGATGGTTTGGACATGCAGAGAGGATGGATGAAAGAAGATTGACAAAACAGATACCTATATGAGGTGAGGGTGAATTGGCAACCCGGTAAAGGCCGACCTAGGCGTACATATTTTAATCAGATCCAAGACGTTTTGGAGAAAGGCCTAGGTCAAGAGTAGGTACCCGCAACCGGCGTGCGTGTATGAAAAAAAATATGAAAGTTGAAGAAGCGAAAGGGGTATGCTAAGATCGTAGCAAGTGGAAAGATGTTGTCTCTGCCTACCCCAATGTGAAACAGGCGTGATTTGTATGTATGTATGTATGTATGTAAAAAAGGGCTCTAGGTACTGACTGCGTATTCTTTGTGTAATTATTTTGACATTGGTTTTGGTTACATAAATATTAAAATTAAACTGAGTACAACGTGACAATTTTTACTGATAGGGCCCCATCAACAGAATTTGCCACGGGCCCCAGATGGTATAGTTACGCCACTGATAGCTTCAATACAGGAACAATTTCACTTTAATAAAGTGCTAATAGAAAAAGCTTTTACAAAACGGTGGCGGGCGGTACAGTCAATGCGAAAACTTATATAACTGTAAAATTCTATTAATCCTATTAATATCATAAACACGAAAGTTTGACAGTTGATGGACGGATGCATAGATGTCGACCTCCCAAATGTCGATTGGTTACAAGAATACTTGAGACTAGATTGAAACTGTATTTTGAACATATTACATCACGAAAATTGGCCCTCTGTGCTTGCACCAGAGTTGTCTGTCTGGTAAGGTTATGTTGGGTCCCAAAGATCTTGATGAGATCTCCACATTATTCTAAGGTAAGACTCTTCCTGGTGTAAAGTGTCTAGACTGCTACCACTATAAAATCAACCAACTTTCTAAATTGATTAAACGCACGACATCTGAATGCAACCATTGTTACTTTTACAATACGAAACAAAAACCAGTTCGCCTCCTCAAACGAAATGACTCCATTATCAGGTAATAAACAATAGATGCCATACAACAATGTTTTAGTAACACCTAGAAATAGATTTATGATCAATAAACATTGATTGGGCTCATAAAAGCATTCAAATGGAACCTAACAGCTTGCGTTTTGTGATCGTTCACTGCCTTTACTGCTACTTATAAAAACAAGGTACACAGCTGTACAGAGTGTCGATACTACTTGGAACATAACAACTTTGAGCGTTTTGTCTTTTTCCATCTCTTCCTGAGAAAAAATTTTTGTGCGTCAATTTGAAAGCGAGATCGGTTGGGTTTAATCCTTCCCTAAGGTAATAAGTGATGTTGTGACTTTAAAAAAATAAAATCATAATGTTGCTTCATTCTTTCTCGATTACTTACGATTTCAAGATGGACTCACCCAGACGATGCTAGCATCTGGAAATGCTTCCTAAGAGAAAATTCCGTCGTTTCCAGCTATTGTCTTCGATGCATACCAGACAATGGTTCGCCCAGACTGAAGCCAGACTCCCGACCGCCTTTTATCTAGCTTCGAAATGATTACAGTCAACTACTTCGAAGTTCCAATCTGTTCACTGTTGAAATGTAAATTATTTATTTAAAGTTTCGAGCAAGGTACCTGCTTACCCTAAGTACATAACAGTGCAGCAAGTTTAGCAATGCTTTGTTGTAGTTCTCTCAAAACAGCTTAATATGCGCTTACTTTTATTGGAGTTTAACTTTTTTGCAAGTCAATTGAAAACGGTGCAAGCAAAAAATAATATTAATTTTGTCAATATATATTAGGTACAATAGCTTCCGAACCAAGTGTACAAGCAACACAAGCTGTAAAGAGGCTGGAAGCTATTCTACGACCACTACAAGTTATAGATAATTTTATATCTTTATTTGACTCTTACATAAAAAAATATGAAATTATGAAGCAATTAATATGATAACTTTTCCTATATTATGTTATCCGCTTGTACAATTTATCCGAGCTTAATCTATAAAAAAACTTAATTATACCTACATACTACACTACTCTACACACAAACAATATCCATTTCGAAGTTCCCTCATTCAGTATCATTATAATTCTCCAGTCGCATCCCTGCATCGTTCCCGCAAGAAGTTTCTAGGTAATGTTTTCGCGCAGTGCGAAACCCAAGCTCCTTTGTACCACAATCGCGCGCCCATTCAAGCCTTGCCTTGACTTTTTTCTCTCGTATTCATCCACCCCGGTTCTCTCCGTCATTACTACGCACGTCGTCGCAGATTACAAAGCTGTATTGTGAGACATTTCTATAACATGCTACATGTCTATAATCAGCTGTGAAATAAGCTTATATATAGGACAAGATACATGTTGTGAATTGATTTTTTGTTTGTATTAAAGAATTTGTGGTTACAAAGATTTACGCGTTCAAACAAATTAACTTTTTAGCTTAATTGTTAGTGTGTGATTTTAAGGTTATGTGCCGAAGGGTAACCAACGGAACTCTAATTAATAGTAACTTTTTTATTAAAGAGCTATTAACAGCCCTACAATAAGCCTCACCATTACAGAATGAAAAGAAAACATGTTTTCTTTTTCTGTGACCACCATCCGTCATGAATCTCCCAAACTGCTAAGACAGTTGGCGGGGTGAAGTCGGTTGACGGAACAAATATGAAAAAAAAATTGATCCTTTTAACTTTGTAGCAATGGTACATACGATTGCTACTAATTTAGAACGAAAAAAAAATTCAAAAATGGGGTTTCGACCCGCGACCAGTCCCTCTCTAAAGGAACTTCGGCTGTTAGTAGATTATTTGCAATTAGTGGATATTTATCTCTTCCGTGCTCGATTGTACTGATCAATAAAGCCGTAATGGGTGATTTGAGGCAATAATAGCATCTGCTACTACAAAAAATATCGGAATGAATGATGTATCAACTTTGCCCATTTATCACGAGAGCGGAACGTTTTTATCTGTAATTATATACCGATCGTTGTTACGTGTTGAAATACCTATCGTTCCGTTGTTAGCTACTGTCATATTTCATTCGAATTGCCACTGCCGGTAAAAGGCCGTCAATCATACTGTGTGGTTGGCAAATTAGGAAGATAATTGTAAACGCTTAAAGTTTTTATTTAATGTGGGTATAATATTGTTTTTTACGATTGTTGTAAATAACGGGTTTTAATCGCGTGGTGTTATTAAATGGAAAGTGTTTTAAAATTCGATGTTTCAATTAAGTTGCTCTGCCCACTACCTAATAGCGATATTTTTCATTTGTATTAAGATAACAGTAAACAAACATATATTATGAACGGAGAATATTCTCCAGATGTTAAGTGATAACCGTAACCTATGAACACTTATAGTAGGTATGCTTGTATAGCATACTGCAATTTCACCTGGCGCAGACAATTACGGTTCACATAACATCATGTGACATACAACCTAACAATGTAATTCTAATTTGTACTCATTGACGGGTTAAATGCTCTATTGAATCTGTGGCCACCAACGCAATTGTTTCTATTCGTTTATTATGCGAATACAACCCTTTCACTGCCGCCAAAATAATTTATTTTCGTCCTTAACACCTTTGACTAGAGACCAGTGAAACTTTGAGAAAATTTTGCAAGGTCTGTACTAATTTGTGAGACGTTCATTGAAGGAACTCGCGTGTAATTCCTATGTGTGGGTTTCATGAATGAAGACTAATGTGTTCATGTTCAAGTCACCCGCCAATTTTTTTAGATTAAAATAAATTAGGCTTCCCACTGTAACACAATATAATAGGATAAGCTAAGTAGGACTGTGGAAGTAGGTCAAATTAGATATGACAGTTCTATTAATAATGACTACTTAATTACTGGCAGTGTATTTTAAAATTAACCTTTTTATTCATATTTGACTTATATCAGAGTGTAACTCTAAGTATCCCATGACATGGATATCGCTCTCACAGGGAAATGTTTAGTTTACTGACCATAATTGTTACAACAAAAACCCGACTTCAACGAATAAATTTGAAATGGGTTACACGAGAAGCACCAGCTATCAAATACATAAAGAATCATCAAATTAGTTCACCCAGTCGAAAGTTCTGCGGTTACAAACATAAAAAAATACAGTCGAATTGAGAACCTCCTCTTTTTTGAAGTCGGTTAAAAAGGATTAAATATTTTTAAAACAACAAATATCTCGTGAGTCATATTGTCCCGCGCTGCAATCGAATTTGTTAATTCATAAGCGGTTAACACGATTAGACGGGCGACCAAAAGGTTGCGAGTTCGAATGCTATTGAACTATCGTCTGTTGTGGGCGTCACTCTCTCTCAGACCCGTTAATCGTGTGGCGGGCTTGGGCGGGCTGCTCTGCTTGACCCTACCACTTGCGTGGATATTTACACAGCTTTTCTTCCAGTGCCGAAGTTTAACCGTCTCGGGTTTTTAGCACCAGGGTGTAAGGGATCCAAAAGGCACCCTCATACCTCGGAATGGCCAAACACTGGCCTTATTTTTTTTTAGTTTATATTCTCTCAGTTGTCCAATGAATTATCCCAAGAGTCCGATGGCTCTTTATCACGCAAGAAGCGTCTAAGAAACAGTATTGATAATAACGATAACGCAAGCTTCTTAAAGCGGCTACTCACACACCTGCTGCAGAGGCTATCTAGGGTGTAAAAGTGGGGACGACCCTAATTGCCAGCTATCTACACAGGTGGCAATTAAGAGCATCCCGATTTTTACACCCTAGATTGCCCCTGCGGCAGGTGTGTGAGTAGCCACTTTTATCTCGCGTCTCGGTAGAACTTTTTCCATTCACGGTATCGACTGCTATCTGACCACCCAACTCCGAGAGGAAAGTCTGCAGCAAAGACTTATTTATCAAGCAGCAGCACCAAGCTTGCAGATGATGTTGACGTGGATTCCAAAATTGTTGCTCCATATCCCATGAACCTGCTCTTAACAACATTCAAAGTCAAGGTCAAAAGTCATTTATTCTGTATAGACCATTTTAAGCGGCACTTACAAAACGTCAAAATCAAAGTTATTTAAAACTAGAAGCAAATGGACCACCGCGGGTTCGAAACGCGGACCAGACCTGAGAAGACTCCAGCAAGAAATTCAGCGGGCTGTTTTTTTTTTGATATATTTACAACAATTGCCTTAGTCTAGATACAGTATTAGTTCGAGTAACTTGAAGGATTAACAAGTATACTTAGTAATAATTGGTCATGTAGAGTTTCGTTCACGGTAAATATAACTAGTGTGAGTACGCTCCAGTACTTTACTTAATTAATCAAAACGCTGTATGCAAATTAGAACCAAGATTGATCACTCAGGTCGTTGCACTGACCTCAGATAAGCAAGCCTTGGCGTTGACCACTGAGGATGCGATGACCCTTAATACCTACATAATAGTATATAAATAGTTGCCTTATGTAGTTATACATATAGTAGGTATTAAATTGATTTGAAAAACAAACCAGCTAAATTTTAATAAACTTATTTTACCTTCGACAAATCGTGAGGTTTTTAATACCCATCACTACGGGAAGATAAAGTTTATTTTTGCGTTTAAATATTATTTACAATTTTTTTTAATTTGGAGTCACCAATTCTTAAGAAACCTAAAAAAGGATAAAGACTCGACAACCTGGCTCGAGTTTGGCTGAAAGCTATTATTTATATTAGTTTGTGAAACAAACTTTAAAACATATACCTAAGTCATTTAAATGTACATCATGAATGAAATACAGCTCAATTATCTCATTCCTAAAAGCTATAAAGATGCATCTACACTTGAAGGCGATCTATTTGTACCACAGCACGCGCCACTTTTTACGGCCATTAGATAAGATGAGATAAATTATGGGTCTGCGCGTGCGCTCCCGCCTCGAGTCAGGAAATTATAAAAATAAAAATCAAACTTTAACGGATGTTTGCTGCTGTAACCACAAAATTGCCTAATCGGTCGTGTTGTATGGATTAGCTTTAATTGATTTAAATAAGAAAGTGGCTATATTTATTTCTGGTACTTTAAGAAAATTGTCGGTTTAGTATGAAACTAGTGAAGTGAGAGTCGGGATGCGTGTGTTGAGGTTAATTCGGTTGCTGTAAAAAGTTAATTTATATTTCACTAATGGGTTCAAACGGGCTCGAATAAACGTTGTCCTGTCACAGAATGGCTTTAAGCTACTTTTAAATTTCGACAGCAACGCAGCCTGTTAGGACCAATTTTCTTTCATATAAACCTTGTCGAAACATAACAAAAGAGGAATCAGCCAAATCCGTCTTGACCAAACCTTTCGTCAAGTGATGCGCAGAAAAACAGCCTTTGAGCCTACAGGTATCCGCTCACGTAACTTTTGAATCAGTATACAATTTGTTTGGAAATCATATCCAGCTAAACAACAGTGCCTTGTTACAGCAAGAAGACACCGTTCGTTAGGACCATTAAGGTGTTAAACCCTAAACACGAAGGCGTAATAAAAGTGATTCTAATTGATAGACGTTTACAATCGTTTACAATTATTATCTTTCTCTTTCACCATTGAGAAATAATAAATGCTTTTGATGGTTATGTTTACTCTACCTTTTACTACTTTCAATGGAAATATTCCTTAGGCTAGGCGCACTCTTGGCGACAGCGACAGCTTGGCGTCAAGACGCGACGACAGGCTGGGGCCGAGAATTTCATAGCGCCACTAGACGCGGCGACTCCCTTAGCTTGTCGTCGCAACTCCGCGTCTCTGACGCCAAGTGTGCGAAGTTTAGGACAAAATATTATGAAATTCTCGGCCGCAGCCAGTCGTCGCGTCTAGTCGCCGAGCTGTCGCTGTCGCGTGTCGCCCAGTGTGCGCCTAGTGTAAGTTTCATTTTTGCACTCACCGTGTATCGTCTCCATCAGTCTCCATAATCAGCATCCATATAAAATTATGACTGAATTTAATCTTGTAATTTAATCATATTTCGAATCTTATTGACTGATATGATTCATACCGCGTTACGTTATATTAGATTATCCCCGAAGGCTTGGTTCGCAATTTCTAATAAAATAAATACGTATACTCTAATACGTATACGAAAATCAATATACTTTGTTTGTTCGTTTACCGTTCATCCTTACATGATATGTTTTAAGAGTCAAGTTATAGCCTTGTTACAAAACCCGTACGAAGATTTTTGGATATTTGTTGCTCTATCTTGCTCAAACTGATCTGGTAGTTGGTTCAGATTTATAGTCTCCTATAACACATAATATGCCACTTATTATACTTGGAATAGGTATCCACGGATTGCGGGAACGGGGAATTGGTGGGAGAGTTTCGCATGGCATATTTATAAATTGTCAAATTTTGTTACACTGTAATTATCTATACTTCTCACGCATCTTACACCGTAAAATGCAAAATGGTTGTACACAACAAGCTCCCTAATAAAATTAGAAATCAACACATTAAGAAATTTATCAAAAGAGCCTATTCAAAATTCAAAAGAATTTACATGATCTGATCTAATAATTAAAAAACATTACCCTCGCTGGCGCAGTCGGGTAAAAACATCATAATGTAATATTTTAAATAATATGTTCGTCATTAGGAGCTGATAGTACATTCACAGGACCCACATGGCATATTTACCGACAAATTACCTGCTGTGTACGCAATCAGAAAACCAATATCTCAACATCCCGAGGGCTGTAATCATGTCGTGCGACTAGCTCGCCCCCAGGCGTTTATTGTTTGCAGCCAACATAGTAATCACTTATTTTAATAGTTCAGTTATTAATTTCTGCTCTATTATCTTTCTTGCCATCGCATCGCAAGCCTGTTCAGAGTTATTTATTTTTTGATTGGATAAAAACGGTAATAATTTGAGCGATGTAGGCAAGAGCTTAAAAGTTTAGAACAGCTGATTTAGAGTAGATTAGGTCAAATTGACTAAATTAAGTATAGTGGGAAATCAAGTATAGTCTAGCATACCTATAAAAATAGGACCGATTTGGACAGGACTTGTAAAGAAAAGAGTTTGTATTCAAAATGCTGGTCTTTGACATTTGAAAATATTAAAACGTTCCATTTTTAAATAAAAAAGACGATCCCCCGTCAGTTTTTCTTTGTGTCTCTTGTGTAATGTTGTTTATAATTTTTCTCCAATAATTTTCATAAAAGTATTGTGAATCTTCCAAGAATTTGGCAAACAAATCGCTCAATATATCGTTAAGCAAATAGGGCATACGAGTGCATAGCCCTTTAGGTATAGGAGGCTATAACCGTGTTCATTTGACGGCACTTCCGACGAAGTGCAGCTATGTGCCGTACAGCCAGGCTGATGGAGGGAAATGGGCCAGTTTATCGCGATAGATGTGAAAACGGTACGTGCAATGTTTACTTGTTTATGCAATAGTTGTAGCCTCGTGTCAACTGCGGCAAATTTTCGTGCATTTAGGCGTTTCTGCCACATACGAGTATATTCCATTTTCTGTCCGTGCTGCCTTTTTCTTTTATAGCTGGTTTGCCTATTTGTGTCTATTATCGCCCGTTTTGCTAAGGAAGGAAGTGATTTAAAATTACTAACTCCTCCAATATACTTCTGATTAATTTCGATGCGGCTATCAAGACAGTTTAACTTTTCCTAGGACTTCCCGAGCGTGTTCATGGGTCACTAGATGTCGGCCCTCACCTCACTATACTTGTTTTTTTTTCGGCACGTAGGTAATGTCCTCGACTGTCCATATTTCTAAGAAAAACCTCGAAATGTGTAGGTGTACGTGTATAGTGTATATACCTTGTATATACATTACACGCATAAGTACAATATTATGTGATATTATGTGGGACAGTTTACGAGCACATCTTGTTAGGGTGCCAATCATTCTGCCCGTACAGGCGGAATTTATTTGAGCCCACTTGGAATTTGTAAAACATGGTGAATCCTTCCTCCTTAAATTTGATAGCGTACTGTGTAACATTCGCAACGGGTTATGTTCGTAAGAAATGACATGGTGATACAATAATCCGTAATACTTATTGCATTGTTTGCTGTAGGTCGGTACGTTTTCTGTTATTCGTCTGTTTGTGTGTGCGTTGATATTAGATGCATTGTGGCTTGTGCTTATGTTTTAACCGATCTCGATCACTTGGGCGTATAATATTTAACTAGTTACTGCCCGTTACTATATCCGCATAAAACATTTGTACCGACTTACAGGAACCTATGTCCGATATAAAAACCAGTGTTATTCCAAACTGTAACTATCGCTGTGCAAAACTGCAACCAGATTCGTGCAGCCGTTATTACGTGAAAGAGTGACAAATACTTATGTCGATTGCGCATAATATATATTATATGAACAATTAAAAGAACAATTAGCAACATTACTTATAATTAATCTTCTTCTCACAACGCGTGAGTGCGGTTACATTGACACCAGTAATTGCATCAGATATTAATTTGAAATTTCAAAATAATTTCAAAACAGGAAACATAAAAAAGCAAATCAGATCACTTCAGACGATTAAAAAAAATATTTAAACAATTATTAAATGTTTTAGATTATGAACAAATAAGAATAACAATTCCTTGATGCGTAAATTGGAACGGTTGCGTATTGAGCCTAACGCAAAGAAATGGTTATAATCGATGAATTATTTAAATAAATTCAACAGTCATAAATATGCGTAACTGCACTGCATATAATAAGCATTATTATGTTTGAGACACATACACACACTTGGAGATGGCACGTCAAAAATATAATAGAGCTGTAGTTTCATAAATCAGTAATGTTGTAATAATTCAGGTGAGTGATGACCTGATGACTATTGATTTATGAAATTAAGGATTTAAGTATTTTAACTACAACATGATTATATAGGTTAATGTTATATGGAAAAAAAAGAGTTTTCTCTACAACAGGGAGCGAAAGCTTCGCGTATTTTTTTTTCAATTTCTGCGCTCAAAATTTTCAAGTCTATAAAAATGTTACGTGACCATAAATTAGTGATGGGAATTACGTTTTTTTTTTTCATTTAAAATTTTGAGACCGTGTAAACAATTGCAAGGCATAAAATATCATCAACCTTTACCAAATTAATGTTCCTGCGTGAAAATAAAAACAAAAGTTTTATTTGTGACCAAAAAACTTCATAAATCAAATGACGGAAATGATATTTATGTCATTGTACAAGGAGGGTGACGCTCGCTTTAGGTGTAACATTTTTCTGTTTATTATTCGTGTTTATATCTTTGTCTTGAAATGTTGATAGTGTGTAAAAAGGAAACACAAATAGAATAGACTTACCTCCTTTTTTAAGTCGGTTAAGTGTACTTAAACATAAACATCAACTGGCGAAATGTGGGTGCTAACACCTCTGACTACCACTTCAGGGATATAGGCGTGAGTTTATGTTATATGTTATGTTAAGTGTACTAAAACCTTCTCCAGAATGTAAAGAATACTTATCTGAAAACTGCATCAGAATTGTTCCTACAAAACGTTAAATATTCACGGACAGACACACAAATCAAATAGTAAACTTTTTAGTCGGTTATGTATTCGTTAATTCTTTTTTTCTTTAATTGGACGCATTCTAGAATGAATAGTGTATATCATTCTCAAAGCACTAAATTAGACGTCGTTAGCCCGAAAATAGCCTAGATCACATTGCGTATGTTGATTTGGTAATACGTAACTGAAATTACTAAATGCGGCACAAGAGGCTCTAAAATATTTATTGTAGAACGCTCTACAAACTAACTAGAATGTTTCTTTTGTTTTGTTGAATGTCCTAGAATATGACATCTATGCAATCAAACATACGGCGGATTTTAAGCCTGGCCAATACCTCTCTAATGGAAAGAATCGCATCAAAATATATAATAATAAAATTGGCGTCCATCGCGAACAGACAGACATGAATTCCACAAAGGAATATATTTTGGTGTTTCGTCTCCAATGTACAGACTTACAGACACATCTTATTTTCAATTTTGTAATAGTGTAGAAACAACTTGTTTCTTGTAGACAAGTTCTTGTGTGGCAAACAAAAATTATACACACGGGGACATGTCATTGGCAAAATGTAGGACTCTGATACTTATTCTTAATCGGCATAAAATACCTTTGTGATTCTTACTTCTCTGATCAAGCAGGCCCTATTAAGCGAGGAATAGCATGTCAATTTCTAGAGTGCATCTGCTCATAATAGATTATAAAGAGTTATTCAATTCATCAATAAATAATAGTCTGAGAGTTGTTTAAATATCGTTGACTACCAATTTAATTGAATGAAACAGTTAATGCCTTTGAAATGTGAAACCTTAAGCCGGCCGATCCCCTAATAAAGAGTGTTTAACACGAGCCACGGTGAGCTCACAAACAACGTTAATCCTCATTCTGATGGTTTGCTCGCTAGTTTACGTAAACTCGGTAACAGCTTCCAAATGGGATGAAATCCTTAGGCGTATATTGTTAGGTATATAATTTGTTTTTGGAAGATACACAACACAGAAATTGTGCAAAACCACTGCCAAACTGGAGTCAAGTTCTTGATACACCATCTCCTAAAAGTGTTCTAGGCATAATAGTTTCCGGGGAGCGACGGAAATGCCCTCTGGGTTACCTTACACTTCGGCGCCAAAAGACCCTAGACGGCGTGCGGTTTTAGTCGGTAAGAGTCCGACATAACCTGGCCCGCTGGCCGCGGAGTGGGTATCCATGAGGATTCCCGCACAAAAAAAAGACCTTTTGTACATTTCCATCTATCCTGGAATGTTAGGGTGCGAGTTCCACTAAAGCTGTGTTGTGCTACATTTGGCACTGGCTTCGTGATGCATGAAGTTATTATAGATCTTTATTCTGGCGTGAAATTTTCTGTCTTGTCATCAAAAAATGTGTGATCAGTGTGATCTGCGATCTTGGTTTCTAGAGAAACAGCCAAAATTGATGACAGCTATAAAACAACACATAAATATAACACTCCACAAAATAAAGTACAGAAATGAAAATAGTTTGTCAGGTCAGCGAAGCAGTTGCATGTATAAAACTATCGCATCTCCGTTTGTGGTGTCGTAAAACTTTTTCAAATATCAATCAACCTGATGGAAAGCAATAAGACTTATAAAATGCTTCTTCTAACATATCATCGAGATATCAATATAAGTTTATGGGTGCAAAACTATAACTTCGCGCTGTTTAGGACGCCATATTGGGATGGACGAAATTTTTATGAGATGATTTACAATATTTGTAATTTGTACTGCAGTAGTCGTTCATTCCATAACTGTTTCTTTATGATTTTCTGATCGGAAAAAATGATCATCCAGGACGGGACTTGAACCCGTGACCAGTCTCTTACAGGGGGAATGCTCTGACCAACTGAGTTACCTGGACCCATCCTAGATGCTCGAAATTTTCCGATATAATCTACGGCTTAGGGCATTTGGAAATGGAATGGAATGGAATGGAAATAGCAATTAAAATTTCATTCAACTGTTTCTTTGTCAAAAGATAGCATATCCGCGATACAGGATTTCCTTGCACAGGTATAAACAAGTGTTGAAGATAATCCTGCTTTGTTTTATTGACTTGTGCTCAATAGTTGTACTTCGCTTCTACTAAGGCTGTTTACTTGACCCCAGTTTGAGCACTCCTGTCACTTTTGTGTAAGACTTCTCAACACCAGCTAGAGCTTTTTGACTTACAGCAAAGATTGATTGATTGACCTCTTGACCAGAGGAGAGATTTTAATTTCTCTATGTATTCAATCTAAATTTTTATATTTTTGTTCTGAGTAGTGATTGAATGGCCACGGCTTCTTTGTACGGTTATCAGATTGAATAGTGCCGAATTCTCAGTTTTTGATGTTGATTGTAGTGCTATATCTACCAATTATATTATTATCGTAGGTTTTTATTTTAGCTTCACTAATTTTTGTTTTGATTAAACCACCACGGTATTATAAACTTATTATACAAGTGCTTGCGATGCATTGTGTGCACTTTGATCTTTTAAGAGCGAAAGGCATACTATGGGGTTTGCCAGATAATAGTTTGGTAATGTTTTATCTATTTTTGTAATAACAAAATCAACAATGTCCCTAGGGCTACATAACGTCTGGCGGTTACATCAAAATTTGTTAAACCTAGATAACTATATACGTAGGTATTCATTGGAACTAGGATTAAGTTAAGACGCAAACGCAGCTCAGAAGTTAGAAGGTTTCGGAGAAATCATTTTAGACGTGTTTGTTTCCTTTGACCGGACGCGTCCCAATATTTAATCTGGCCACTCACCCGTTAAGGAACCTTAGTACGGTTCAGTAGCTCCTAAAATTGCCCCCAGCGCACAAAGAGTACAATCTATATACTATGGACGTCGTTATTGAAACTTCGAATTTTAATTCTGAACTAGTTTTTATCGAGATACTGGTTCAATGGTAGCATCGTCGGCTCGTCGCTCCACAAGCTCCCGAAATAACATTGATATAGTCCTTGAAAGTTGCATTGTCTTCCACATTAGGTAAAGGCATGTTTCTCCCTCCCCACCCTCTCGTGAAGGTGCCGCCTCATCTTGCGGGCTCACGTGTCCTGAGTACAGCCTGTAACGTAACAAAATAACAAGTCTATGAATGTAAAGACTGTCGGTTCACAAAGCGGGTGGTGTGGCCTTGGTGTTTTACAAAATTTAATTAAAATGTTGGATCTTTTTACGGCTACATAAATAAAAGTCTACATTATTAGCTTAGCTGAGCTTTACTTTTGTTTTTTCGAATTTATCAATAGAGGCGCTCAATACCCTGGTAATAGACAATACTCGTATTTTTATGACTTTTTGAATAACGTGGCTGGGTTTGTGATTGCGAAGCTATTTCGCCGGCGAAACGTAGGTACCGTCTGTTGTTTATTTTTACAAATTCGATTTTTAATGTTCCGTATGGGTTGGCTTTCTGCGATTGCTTGATTTTTAAATGTTTACGTCAACGTGGATTGAAATTTGGTTGAAGGGTCAGGGGAAATTACGACCGAATTTGTTGATTGGCCAACAGTACCTATATAATGTAGATATGTTATGTGTAAGTCAGTATATTTATGTGATAGTTTGCAGTTAATTTTCGTCTTTGTCCACTATCTCTAAGCGAAAATGTGGTAACCCTTCAATTTTTTTCTTACAATCACCAACTAACAGAATAATTTCACAACGATAAAAAGTAAAACCTTTTACTGAGAAGAAATTATAAGCCTTTTTTTATTTTCATATTTGCATTTGGTTTGTGTAAAGCTTGCTACTAGTTTGCCTACAGTTTTATTTTATTCTAATGTTGTATAGTGCATGGCATCTAACTTGGCAAGATTTTGGAGTAGTGGGGCCCACTATTCCAAAATCTTGCCAAGTTAGATGCCATGCACTATACCTATCTAAAATAAATGTATTTTCTATTCTTTCATTCCCACTAGTCATTTTCTACAAACTAAGTATACACTAAAAGCTCAGGTTTACACCATAAATACATAACCAAGAAGTAATTAATTTTGCAACATGTTTTACGATTAATATCGTCAGCCAACGAGTAAAGTGTAGTTAAGGACACTATAATTAAACTTTATGACTCCTTTAAAAGCAAGATAGTTGTTTGTTGTATAAAATTACCAACAAGATACGTTCACTTCTTTATTACTCCCGCTTAGAACATTAAACCTACTCTTTGTACTACGGGAACCACTTGGGAAGTAATTCTGGCCTATAAATGCCAATTTCAAGTAGGTACTAGAGTCGATTGACAAACGGGCCAATAAGCTCAACGAAAACGGTACGCAAGTCGAGACTAAGCTTCAAAGCCTGCCCATCGATGTTATCAAATGCACTGCAGGAAGTGGGTTTGGTGGAATTGCATAACCTAATTCCCACAAGCCTCTTTCAATATCGAAAGACAAGCCACCGTTAGGTTCATGGTGGATACGCTAGTCATGCCCACAAAACGTCTTGAAATTCGTGCGTACTACTAAGTACTGGTACTGCTTGCCTGGGTCTGTGTTTCCTGAAAACTATAAACTGATAGTCTGCCGAATCCAGGCAAGCATGTTGCATCATCGACTATACCATCACATACAATCAGGTGAAATAGTGGTCAAATGTGAGCCTACTAATAACAAAATATAGCAGGGAACGTTCGTTTCTTAAAAATTTTCAAACAAAGAAGAAATTCATTACTCGACCTACCTACCGAAGGTACCTAATAACCTAAAATTTGATGCTGAATATAAAATCTTGCCTATTTCTTATTCAGAAGAGGATAACTTAAGAAACATTAAACGGATATTGCTATTCCATCACGCTCATCGCAACTGGGTGTTCAGTGATTCACAATTAGTAGGTACGGGTGTTTCTAATCGCTTAGGGTAATTTGTTCCGCTCCAACATGAAACAACAGCTTGGTGCAGTACTTAACTGTTGGTGGGTGGATAATATAGAGTTAGTAGGCATGTAATATATTGCGAAATAACCAACATGTTTATTGTATAAAACTATGACTGTTTTAGATATTGTAAACTGTAATTATCTGTTTTTTGGTCTTCTTCTTCAACCTAGCGTTAATCCCAGTCACATCCAAAGCTTCCACCTCGGAGTTTCGCATTACCAGTTATAACTGCGGATTTGGCTGGACCTCGATATTTTCCCAATGGTGACATGCGATGTCGAATCATTGCAACCGAAACTAGACCGTTGTTGTTGAACTTTTTAGGGCTCCAACTGCCCGTAACGACTGCCATAGGTGTTCATATATGGCAATCGGGACCGAAGACGGCTTAACGTGCTCTCCGAGGCACGACCAGACCAATGCAAATACCCATATTCATACATACAAATATTTTCACTGCATCTGATCTAGAGTAGGTTGTGGATACCTAGCTATTGAAGAGGTTATTTCCCACACCTAGATTCATATTTTCTCAATAAAATTAATAAGTATCGATTAAATTTGAATGGTAGTGATTATATTATGAATGCAAAAACTGGTATGTGCGTGAGAATACGTGATAAAATCTTAAGATAAGCCCTAATTAGGTGGACGGCAACGATCAGGAAATCCGGCAATTTTCTGTTCCCTTTAATGTTGAAAATGATAAGGTTTCGAAATCGCCCGTTAAACACATCGGGTCATTTATTTATGTTATACACATCTATTTTAAAAGAGGCTAATACGACTTTGACATTATGCGATTTAGTGGTTGATTTTTTTTATATTGGATACGTCAACATCACTCAACTCGCCTGATGGTAAGCTAAAGGTTATAGGGGTTGTCCACCCCGTATCATCATTACATACACAGACACTGATTTTGCTACAATGGTGGCCCTCAGCTTGACGACCTCATCAAATGTTTTTTATATGTTTGAATGTAATGCGATTTGGATAATGTGCTATGGATGTAAGTAATTAAATAACAAAAAAAAAACAAATAGCAGCCCTACTGGGTCTTTGCAGGTATAAAGTACTCGCAATACAAAACAATCAACTTCTAATTATCTAGTACATAGCTATGTAGAGTGTTTACTATCTTATGGCGCCGCCGTGCCGTTTCGAATACGCGCTCACAAATGGTAGGAAAATCATAATGCATGTATAATTTCAGTTTAATTGACCGTACGTTTGCATTCTGTATCCATCACAGAACTTATAATAAGAACTGAAGTGTTATTGCTTGAATTTTCTTCCAGAATCGATGTCGCCGCGTCGTCGTCCCCACTTCTTGGTATTATTGTTTATTATTTGGTAGTCTTCTTAATGCCTACTAATCTTCTGGATATTAGTCTTAGCTCTGGGGTGTCGATATTTCGACTTCTTACTTATATGTTATTAACGTTTGGTGAGAAAATGTCCGATCTTTATCGCCTTTCTATAAGACCTTGTCTCATTTTTTTACCTAGGCTGGATGCATCACCTTTTACCGTTTTGTAGTAACCGAGGTGCAATATACTTACCTACTGTGCGCTATTATTTCAAAAGAAACTGAAAATTCTTTAGATAACTTAAAGCACTTTCCAACAAATTTTATTCTAATTCATATTAAACCAATTTCTATTATCCACATTAGTGGCTTAGTGAATAATTTCAATGTTTTTTTTAAATTCAGATTCATTCCCACAGGAAATCAAACTCATTATAGTGTTGAGGGTAACTTAAACTTAAACACAATTTTTTTATCTTTAAGATTTTAATCTTACAACTTGTTTTGATTTGGACAGTAGCAGTCGTAATAAAATCGTAAACATGGTAAACAAAGAGGTTGAAAATATTAATATAAGAATTGATATGTATACGAGCGATCTCGAGCCCTTGATAATTTTATTGTTCATAGCTTTACGCTACTGACATATGATGTGAATACTCCATTCTCAAGGGACCGAGACGCTTGGTCACGCTAGCTGACATCCGTGTGAACACACCTTATTCCAATACCCATCGTCCATCAGTCCATTGTTTATCCTAAACAAATACGAATTCTTGCTTGATTTTCCCTTTTTCATAGAACTTTCACCCTTAACTACAAGCTATAAAGTATTGTTTATTATCGCCAAAATGCCGAATTTAACGAGGTGTTTGAATCAAAAGACGATAATATAAATACTGCTATACATTTATTACAAAGCGTGTCGTGATTACTAATTGGCCTGTTCAGTATTCATTGTTGGGCAATTATCAAGCTAATAAATGCGACCTAATAAACGTTTGTAGGAAATTGAGTTCTTTGAGTTTATCAATTTATTCATCAACTGAGCGCCAATCCAGGCTGCGTCCAAAGCTTGTATCTTGGATTCCGGAGTCGACTCTACAACTCCTCCCTTCTACTATTTGGTTTATTTTTGCTTTTATGGGAGTAACTGAACGTCTGATAACCTGCCTGGACTTTATCCATATCTTCTATTCCAATCCAAATCCAAATTCAATATTATTTCACCCTTTTCAAACTTGTCTAATAAAAGTAATTAAACGTGACGGCCAGCTAGCGAGGCTTTACTGGCAGAGGAATATGTATCTACTATGGCGATTTGTTTTAAAATAACAGGAATTATATTATCTGACTCTTCAAGACTCAGCTTTAAATTTCAAATTGTTATTGCCGAGCTCATCCCCTACCCTAATCCGCACGTACTTTCAAAAACACAATGTCATCACATCACCCTACAAATTCGCTCGTTTAATGGTCAACGCCCCAGCTAGACGTTAGCTATTCTCTTGCCGCCTACTCGCAAGTATTCCTGTCAGCCAAAATAAAAAGTGCGAAACGCCCACAGCGGCTCCTGTTCTTATACAGATTTAGAAAACGAGCTGTCACAATCCAGACTGTCTCCGACAACTTGTCAACAGATACATCACAAGTGCTTATCCCGTTCTTTGAGCCTATTTGAGTATGCGGGTTATCATTCAGGTGATACAATACTTGAAGACCAACACAAGCTATACTTGTGTATTCACCACTGACATTTATACCCGTCTGATGGTGGCTATAAATCACAGATAATATATTATTATTTTGTAAGTGTAATACTCGTAACATAACACGAAGCAAGTAGTATTTAGTGTTGTGCTATATAGCGTTGTATGATAAGCAGTCACGGTACCTATGCCGAATTGGAGTCCAAATAAAGTATAAAACCAACTAGTAAATAAAATTGTCTCGAGTGAAAATTTCCGACGTGGCCTCATTTGGGATTCCGAACGTGATATTTTAATTCACCTACGATTCCCGCCGCCCATGTTGGAAAGTTATACGTCTAGATTACAGAACTAATTCTGTCAAACGAGCTCTATGCATTCATCTTCGTTACGCGAATGACATAAATTACATAGTTCGTAAACGTGTCCGCTTATAGTTAAAATAGAAGTAATCGCTAATATATTATTGGGAAAATAGGTAGGAGAGGAGAAGCAACAATTTAAAAGAAACCTATAAATTAATTTTAAAAGGATAAGTTTCCAGTTATAATCAAATTAAATTTTATCAATGAACTAGGTAATGCGTGGATGTCAATTATCGCAACACTGCGACTTATATCTCAAAGGTTTTAGGCAACGTTTTCGTTAAAACCTCCCAGACTGTTTCAGTAGCAGGCAATACAGATGCGACGGAGAAGTAGTTTTATTTATAGTGACATAGCATCGATATCTATTCAACATCGTCAAACCTTGTCGATTCACTTTCGGACAATAACTAGAAAATTGTTTTTAAATTATTCTACTGCCATTGAATTCCCTACAGTTGTCTCGTTCTCGTTACGCCCACATAACCTCTTTCATAATCATAACAAGGCACTCGACAGTACTGATTTTTATTCGAGAATATTTTCTATTGATCGTGGAGCAATAAATTCCCAAATCACGTTACTTAGTAACAACGGTATTATCGAGTAAATATGGAGGCGCTCCCGGCAGTCCTGGCCTTGTGAACGGAGCTTATTAAACTCCCACACATCCAGGGCCCAATTCTGCTATTTTGTATTAAACCATTACATTCATTATGCGTACTACTAAAGAGTGGAATGTTCTGCCTGAGTTTGTGTTTCTGGCTAGCTATAACCTGGAAGTCTTCAAGTCTAGAGTGAACTGGTTACACGTTTAGACAGGCGTGCTTCGTCGACCACATCATCACTTACCAACAGGTGAGATTGTGGTCAAACGCAAGCCTATATCATTAAAAACAAACCACTGTCTTTCCACTGACACTTTAATTAATTTTAGACTTTAATTGCATAAAGTCAGACTAAAAAATAAAATCTGAATGACAATGTGTAATGAATAATCTTCATTTAATTTTAGACTTTAGATTTAACGCCAGAAAGTTTAAAATCAAATGGCTTTTTTGTGAGTGTCAGTGGAAATACAGTTTGCTTTTGCTTTAGCACAAAATAACAGAATTGAGGCTCTGGATACTTGCGACATTCTTTTTACACGCAGTCCTAGGTTTTCTGCCCGTACCCGTCCGCCCACAGCTTTCTTTTATTTCTTTTCGATGGAGCGAAATGTGGCAATGTTTAGGTGTACGTGCTGAGAAACGTTACATAGTGTTTATTGCTCTTGTACCGAAGAATATCGTTATAGACTTCACCTGCGTTGCGATTGATATTTGAAACCAATTATTTTCCAGTTTCTGGATTTATATTTTTCCCCATTACTGACAAAAATCTTATATTAAAATAGGATATGTTAGGTCGTTATTTCCAACATATTATTCGTCAACTCGCTCATGTGAAACTCGCTCTTTGGACAGGACGGTATCTCCAAATTTCCAAACCCCCCCCCCCCCTTCAGGGTCGGCAGCGTGAGTGTGACGCCTCAGATGTTGCACATGTCCATAGGCCACAGGGGTTACAGTGATCACTTCCCACCTGTGGTCTACCACCTTAGTAGTATAACAAAAAAGAAATGGACATACATACATACATAGTCTCGAAAAACATTACCGTCCTTTCTTCGGCAGTCGGGTAAAAAAGAAACTATACTTCGAATTCACTAACTAATGTTGTCCTGTTGCAGTCGATTTGCACAAGACTGCTCTAAGGTAGCCTACTGAGCCTAGTCTTTTTAAACACCAGTGCTATTATTACTTTTCATGTTACATATTTTATCGATTAAATAATTAATACTATTAGAATTTTGATCCGGACTTTTATTTTGCCCAAATACTCACACGTAATTCAATAAACTAATAGAACACTATCAAAATAATGGCCCAATTCATTTAGTTTTTGAATGGGCCTATCAAATCAGAAGTTTTGAATGGGGTTCCCCTTCCGACGGAGTTGGGTATGGGTCCTTACTAGCGAGTTGTCTCAAATACTTTGTGGGCGCAGGCACCCGGCGCCACCTACTAACAAGTCCAAGTTACAAGCTGTTGTTTAAGTGTTTTATTTTTAAAGTGAAGAAAATTGTAAGAAATTTTATTTTTAAAGTGAAAAATATTTTGTGACCGACAATATTTTTGTAACTATTGCCTATTATGGCAATTTGTGTTTGGTGCACTTAATGCGCCTGAGTCGGTTAAGGGTGGCGTCCCATCGTTAGGTAGATTAGGTGTCTCTACAACAACAGACCGTATGTATAACTATTAGCCTAAATCTGGAAAATATCAAACACTCGCTTTCTCTTATAACTTGGGCCGCGTTGAGCGGAGCAGTCCTCCGGGATTCCGTATTTAAATGTCGTATACACTGCCTGACACGGTCTATTGAATTCAATGACTATACACTAGGCGAAACGTAAACAGGAACGTAACAGGACATCAAAAGAAATAGGTTAATGTGATAGAGACTGACAAATATTTTATACGTAACCTAACCTGAACATAAATGTCAAATTGCCAAAAAAAGTTGTGCCCTTTTGCCCAAATTAAAATTAAACTATTAAATTGCTGTCGTGTAGCAGGCTCTCACCTCATAGTCTCGAATCTGCTTGCTGGTCCGAACATTATGAATGATTAGGAAGAAAAGGCGGTGAAGATTGGGAAGCGCTTAAAAGTGGTTCAAGTAAAAGTGAAGTTGAAATACAATAAGCAGGCAAAGAGTAAAAGTGTAAAGTATGTAAATGCTATGCTAAGTTATAAACTAATGTTCATTATATTTGAATATGGAATAATTTAGATAATTATAATTACCTATATAATTTATTATAATTTAGATAATGTAAACGTAAATGTCTGGTTATATCATTGAAAAGTAAATATATGTAATAAAAAATAATTTAGTAAAAAATATGGTAGTGGTCTTACCGACAAGGCACATGATGATTCGTCATAAAATGAAACAAAGAATAGATAAGTAAAATATAAATAAATAAAAAACGCGACTGCGACTAAATACAAATAAATTATAGTCAGTGTACCTTTTGGATAATATAATAATTCTAACGATACCCTTTACATCCAAATCCATACAGACATTTAGAAGATAAGGTAGAATTAAGAAACTCTCATACCTACACACATACGTATAAAAATAACCGCATTTTCAAATAATGTTACAGATTTTATTAGACGAGGTGTCTAATATCTTTATTTTTGGAAATAAAATCTTAATACCGTCGAGTCACTTCGACTAATAGATTTTCACCCGTCAAATATATTAGGGGAATATCCCCCAAATGATATTAACCAAGCGAAGCAGCTGAACACGCTAGTGCGTGTCTATAGTACTTAGGCGGTACATAGGGTTGCCTGTGATGTATTAATGATTTATATTGTAAACCTATATGAATACAATAACTTATTACATGAATAACATTGAGTAACAAACTATGAAATAATCGAATGTTTTAATTGTGGAAAAGTAAAACAGGAACAGCAAGTAGATGTTCCTCTTTGATAACGTGACGACTGTAGGCCGATTTCTGAATGATAAATGTATAAACACGCAGAATTAATTATTCTGTGGGTAAACATAAATTAGCATCAATGAAAAACGTGTCAAAATAATAAGCTCTTGGCAACCCTAGAAACAGAGCCATACTTTCATCGATATCTGTTCACAGCTTTGTAACAGGCAAGTATGGCGCCGCGCCGCGATACGATGGCCTGCAAAGGGTTTATGAGTCAATAATGCGATTAAATAAAGTAAATATTGACAACAATGGTCACAGATCGGGGTGACGATTATTGAAATTCATTTTATTGTGACACGGAACTCTGAAAGAAAATCTTTGTGAAGGGCCTGGAAAAATGCCCGGTATAAACAAAATTGTGTGTGTGTGTTAGTCATGTACTGTGTGCTTTATGACCTACTGAAACTTATTCGTAGATACACAAGGTAATGACAAAAAATCTTGGTAGAAACAGTTGTTTATTACACTTGGACAACGTGTATTATTTGCACTCGGGCAAGTTTGGGAATTGGACTTTGTCTGGATATGATGTGAAAGATCAATGCCCAAATGTTCGGCAACTATGTATTTCCTTGAACCTTGAGGCGTTAAGCAGACGGCGCGCGGCGGGGCGGGCAGGTCTTTTTAACCGCGAAGTAATAATGACCGCGTCTGCCCGTCGATGCCCGCGACTGTCCTCACTACGGAAACAAAGCGTCGCCAGTCCCCCCGGGCACCCGTGGCGCGGTCTTTTAGCCCTTCGTGTGCATTGGTAGTCATAGGATTCCTTTTGCGCTATCGTTCGCGGTGAAATTGACCGGCCCTGCCCGCGCCTCCGTGTGCTCTATATCTTAAGGATTACGTACAATATTATCATCTTCCGATTTCTGCTATCTAATTTACCAATAAAGTCTTTGTTCAGCTAGCTTTTTTAAAATTAATCAGACGTCATCTCATCATTCACATCTTACTTTACCATGTCCTTTTTCATTTAAACCATCAAACTTTTATTGAGCCTATCGAAGCTTTGAACCTTTCTAACAACATCACTCTCATCTGTTCATATAATATCTCCATACCACAACCGCTTTCTTCTAAACTTCTCATTCACTAATGCAAAATTTAAACTTCTACTGATGTCATTTCCTTGCCAGCTCTGTAAAATTATAAACCAGTAATACTTCATTCTGTATGTAATGTTTAATAAACATAAGGTTATCCGTTAATATCTCTTTGTCAAGTTCGAACAATACCTGTATAATAGCGTCGATACATATATGGTAACATGTTTAGATCAGGGAACTTGTTAATATTTCTACTATACGGTTACCGCTACACCTCGGCGAATGCCAATACAAGATAATCGTGTATTGCAATTGCAATATTCTGCACACAATTGTTTGAGGTTACTGTCGGTCAAAATACTGTTGTCGATTGCAGAAATGCAGCCTAAATGTACCTATGTATGAAATTCACGTAAACATTTTTTTTGCCGGAATTAAAATCGAATGATAAGGTATTAAAATCGAGTGATAAGGTATTAAAATCGAGTGATAAAGTATCCTCCCGCCTCGGTAAACCATTTGCAGGCAACAAAGCCTCATCTTAATTATTGAATAAAGCGTTGCTGTTGACCAGGGAGTTCTCACCACTACTTTTTCTAGACTAGCAATCTAAACTCATATAATTCATTATAAACGCTAAATTCTCCATCCGTATTAGGAATAAACTATTTAAAGAAGACATTCATATTCATTTTCTTCGTTTTGAACTTTATTCGCAGCTGAACTGATAAGTGATAAGGTTACGTTGTCCATGAGATACTCCTAAAATCTAGGATTAAATAGCATGTACATTTACACAGGACACATGAGTAATAATTTCTGTACCGGTCTATCTATTTAATTCACGCAGATCATTCTGTTCTTTCGTATCATACCGTATTGGACGTTGGATGTCGGATCTATTTTTGCTCGAGAAGTGATCTTATAATATCTCTAACTTTGTCATTCCTCCATAGTAACTGTTATGTGTTAGTTTAAGCATCTTACTTGCTGTTACAATTTATAAACAGTCAATGTAATTCCCGGGAATTTTGTCACAGACTTGACCTTGCCTTACAGATGTGGTTGCGAAACATTCGTCTTGACGTTTTTTATCATTTAATTTTTGATTCTATGATAATTGCTTCTGACAATATTTTATGTTATTTTTTTTAATATTTTGAAACTGAACTATTTTGACATATGTTTATTAAAATTGTAGAAATTAAAAAAAAAGAGTAGGTACTTGAAATTACTAGTAGGTATTACCGTTGACCCTTCCAGCAAAACTAAATTGCTTGTGTGTGGGTAGGTTTATTTGAAATGGCGCCTATAGGTATTTTGGATTGCAGTGGGCCTAATTTTTTTATATTACTAGATTTATGCGTTTATAAGTTACTCTTGTACTCACTCTGCATACCCTTCTGGTTTTCTTTCTTTCAATCATATTAAACTATTAGCACTCTAAACACACTAAATATCGCGTGTTTATCAAAGATTCGATTTTACTGGAATTAAATGGTTTAATCTCACCATCGTCGTGTACCCATTTCTTTAGACATATGACTTCATACCAATACGGATATGGAAGTCTTTACCATCGCATAATATCCCACACATCCTGCGAAACGATTGTCTTCGCAACTTCTATGAATCACTGCCATAATATCTGCACTGGCCACAGTTGGTAATTGTGCAAATAATGTGTTATATTGATAACTGCGAGGGCCCTCGTGACGTAGTTACGCGCAAGTGACATTTCCGTCCGATAAGTTGGTGTGCCCGTTCATTGAAGTGTCCCACACTTCTAAGTTGTGAGGATCAACATCCTATTAATCTCTTTTCTTTCACAGTTAATTTATCTTTTTAGTTTTGTGTTGTTTCGAACCCACAGAACGGAGAGAACACATCGCCGAAGTCATTTAAACATGATACTTGTTTTGATCGTTTTATTCAAAAGAACTATCGTTTCATTTTTGTCAATTTTTTCAGCTAGTAAATATTCTATCTGTTCATAACATAGACTTAGGAATATATAGAATAGGTCCATGGTTCATAATCGTAAATTCAATTTAGAAATTTAAGGCCGTAATCTTGCCACAATCAATTATTTTATCTGTAAAAACTCGGTCTTTTTAATTAAAACTCCTACGTGAACCTACGACGTATGTGGACGAGAATTTCAGCTATGCAGGTAGGGTAGCTCATTTGGTAGATTATACCCCCTAGAAAGGGACGGTCACGGGTTCAAGTTACGCCCTACTTCTTTGTGGGAAAAGTTAATAAGGTAAATTCTGAAGCAATTAGTATAACTGCTTCAAAACTTACTTGAATTATCCAGTAGGTACATGAAAATATATATTTATATAAAATATATATTATATTCGCACACTTTTAATATGTGAGTTTTATGTGCTGTAGCTCAAGTGACGAGTAATAATATCATCTATTCTATGAGATTGACTATATAAGTATGGTGCTAGTTACTGGATTCACCACAGTAGTTCAACTGTGTGATTTGAACTCTTGACCTTTTGATCGTATTTCAATGCCTCCGCCGATTGGGGCTGTCAAGTCGGCCCAACTTGTTGATCAATGTTGTTTATTTGTAAATATGTCGGGTCTTTGATATTTTATGTAGTATGTCTTTGTAATATTGATAAGAAAGGAATGTTTCTTACAGATTCTCTCAGGGAATGTTATAAACCTCGCTTAAAGTATTCAAACAATACTATTTGTATAGTTGTGACAGCATTCTGTAGGCACGGCGTCCATTACTCTTGTTATATGGAGAAAACGCGTAATATACGTATAAAAACTGCTAACAATGAATTTTTATACCTAACTGTTCTTTTTTTCCCTCGCAGACCATACGAGTAGTAGTTCTAAAAATTCTGAGAATGTTGATTCCTAGAATATTGAATTCCAAAATGTTGAATCTATATTCAAAAAATATAGCGAGTCAGTAGAGCATTGAGTGTACAAGACTATTTATTCAATTATTCGACATTCCAGGAATGTAATATTCTCAGAATTTTAGGAACGTTCTGGTATGTGCACAGTAACTTATTTAAGTTCAATCGCAATTAGATAACGTGCTTACGGATGCATAGGGATAAGCAAATTTTAAAAAATCGTAACTACCCATGTAATACTTAAGTGATTTCTAATACTGGCGATGACAACCAGGAACCATGAAAATGAAACTCATATTTTTTTTTAATATAACTTGGTCTCGCCGTTAACCGGCCACATTACATGAATTGTGTGTCTAGGGTCCAATTCGAATGTCTATTCTTTTGCCTTGTGCCACCCACGGGAATATATCGGGTTTTTTTTTTCTTTTATTGGTAATAGGCACGCGTTTGACCACGATCTCACCTGTTGGCAAATGATAATGTGGTCGACGGTGGAGCACGCTTGCCTAGAAGAAACCTATTCACTCTAGACTTGAAGACTCCCAGGTTGTAGCTTTCCGGAAATACAGACTCAGGCAGGGCATTCCACTCTTTAGCAGTACGCACGATGAACGTACTGCCAAAACGTTTAGTGCGTATACCACTTCGCCGGAAATAGATGAAAAAATTAGGTGAAAAAAAGTATGATAAATTCAATATAGATACCTATACCAACTATCAAAGAAAATTATGTTTTCCTCAAATATTTTGTTAAGTACCTATATATAGAAGAAAGCTCTCGAAATAAAAATATTCTCGCTTATGAAATATTTGTTAGTATATTTTCAAAGCAAATAACAACATTGAAGGGAGGCTCTGAACCTTTGAACTTGAGTTTTAATATAAAATTGACACTTGAACCTTGTTCATTCCTTTATAGATTAAATCGTTGTGTTCTGAATATTAATAACGTCGAGATGGCGAAATTTCATTTTATATTCGATAATTTTATATCACAAATTGTGAAGTCTCTCGGCCATTGATTTACAGTGAGTAATGAAAGCAGTAATCATTGGGTTGTGTGATAACACGTTTAGGGTGCCCAAGGGCAAGAAGGGTGAGAAGATCGATGTAAATTGATATGAGATTGTGGGGTTATTTTCTAAGACCAAGTCGTGGACCTTATAAGCAGTTGTGACTCAATAAATGTCACGTTATGGGGAAACATATTAATCTAATGTCTGCGGCGCCGCAGGGTGTTAATGTGACACTGATGCCAAGACAATGACACAATAATACCAGCGGGGTGATAATGCAATAATAAGTTAGTCCCTTTACTACTAGAAAGAACCTTCACTGAAAGTTATTTTTTTTATACTACGTAGGTGGCAGACAAGCACACGGCCCACATGATGGGAAGCGGTCACCGCGGCTCATGACGTGTGGGAAGGGGGACTGAAGGGAAGGAGGGAGGGGGGCTAGGAAGAGGTGGGGAGAGGAGAGATACAGTGAGCTCTGGCTACCTTACTTACCGGCCGGCGGGAACACAACACGATGGTTAATGGTTATTATGGCCGCGGTGTTCTGTAGGGCGGAGCTCATTTTGGACGGGAGATACCGTCGTGTCCTACCTCCTCTCAAATATGATTTTTGCCATCTGGTTCAATTAAACAAATAAATATTCAACTAAACTCTCTCAATACAGTTTATTCTTTAGTAGTAAATTTTTTTCATTGATGAAAATTCAAAAAAGAAACGAGAGATGGACCCTGTTTTTATGATTCCATTAAAGAATATTAGTCTTGTACCTTTTTCTCTTTCTGTGAAATAAAATTGATTTAAAATATATTATTCTAGGCATTCGGTTAATATTAATTTGATTTTCTTGCTTGATATTAGACCTTGGAATGTCGCACGATGTCAAAATAGTCACCTCAGACCGTCGACTTTGAGATAACATTACCCTCTCCTCTCTCAGCCCTTGAGGGGATTATCTCGACTTTTATTGACGTAATCATATTGTGCGAAGGAAAATATTTTATGTAAACGAATGCTCGTTGAAAGCGTGTTGTAGGCAGTGTATATTTACTTTTAATTGAATTTATATAAAAGCACCTAATTGAATAAGTTTCGAATATTTTATAACATTTGTTTCTTTATATTAGAAAAAGAAGTTATGTATAATTCAGTTCCTGTATAGGTCTTAAAATACTACAATTTTACGACAGAAGTGGAGGGCTGACAAAAATTTTTTTAACCCAAAATTAAACTTTGTCCCAAAACCAAACATACACTCTAAGAAGTACATATAACTAAACACAGATTTAATTTAAAAAAAAAAACAACTTTCTGATGAAGACGAAGCCCAGCTAAATCATTAGTCATAGTTCCACTCCTACAGTTGTCGATTCCAGTTGCTGCTAGAACCCATAATACAATTAGTTAAATTAGTAAATAGCGCTGTGTAAAATGTGCTAGAATATAGAGCTGAAACATCAATGAAATGAGAAAGGCCTATCAAAATACTCCTTTATTATTGAACTACCTTTCGTTACTTTTCGTTTCTACCCTATAAAATGCTCGTCTGTCTCCCATAATACAAATGATATAGCCACAAACAGAATCAACTACAGTAGAACCCGTTTAAGACGATCACGCTTAATACGATTTCTCGCATAATACGCCACTTTACGCCAGTCCCTGTAACTTGGAGACATATTTCATACATTTCTTAACGCTTAATACGATTCGCATCCCGTTTAATACGCCCGCGAGCCCTTGTTACAATATGAACAATTAAGCGAAAGGCATTGTCACTTCTACAAAAAATTGAGAGATATTGAAAGTTACGTACCATTTTGAAGAATAGAGAAGAAATTAAAGAAAAATACAGATTGGGAGGTGTGCAGAGAAAAAAGCAAAAGAGGTAGGAAAGTTGATAAATTGGAAAAAGTTTTAGTGGAATGGCTTCATCAAGCACGAGCTTTAAAACTGCCCATAAGTGGCCCCATAATATGCGGGAAAGCACGTAAAATTGCTGAAAGCTTACAGATCGCTGATTTTAACACTTCAAATGGCTGGATAAATCGTTTCAAAAATCGTATTTTCCCTATCCCGCATAATACGCTTTCTCGCTTAAGACGCGTTTTTGGTAGGGTCCCTGAGAAATCGACTTAAGCGGGTTTTACTGTATTACCTACATAATCTGTGCTAATACTAACACTCCAACACAATAACACTTGTTCCACGCCTCAACGAGATTTAATTTAAACGCTTTCAGCTTCCGCATATAAGAGCTAAGACTAAAGCAATAGGCGGAGCAAAGTGAAAGGGTTGCCACTCTGTAAAATTATTTAATGTTGAGTGTTCTCACTCAGCTACTTGGTCCATTTTTTTTTGTCAGGACTGTTTATATTATCCACTTGTGTACAAGAACACTCAAGTCTATATATTAAGTTAGGCACCCTATTGTCAGTAAATCTTATTGGTATTATGAATACGAAAGTTTTAATGGATGCATGTTTTTTTGTCTGTCTGGATGAAATTTGTTTTTCCCTGAATTAATTGCTGTAGTAAGAGGTCTCTAGCAACAAATAGTATAATTATATTTACGTGGAAGCCACACAAAATGTAACATACGAAATACGCGAAAATTTGGTAGTGGGTCAGAGTTTCGGAAAAACCCGCGCTTAGTATATCATCGTATTAATAATGTTTCGCGAAATTAGTTCAAGGATCTTTTCCGTTACGGTGCTCAGCATTGCATTCCTGCATTTCTGACTCAGTGTCTACAGCTCATTGACGTATATTAAGATAAACATAATAACAGCATTAGAGCTATCAAAAAACCATTTTTAACGTCCATCCTTTGTACTTAAAAAAATTATATTTTAACTTTTATTTTAAATTAATTATATTTTAAATTATATTTTGTTCTCATTTCTTGGTTTCTTTAAAATTTTCTTGCTGAATTGTCGGCATTTCCTACCAATCTCAGAAAGGTCTTGGTCAGATCTAAAATCTTACGCATGTTTGATCGCAATCGGTTGAGTAGAACCGAAGATATGGTCAACGAATACGAAAACCGATGACCACGCGCGCGGAGCCACGGGCTTAGTCTAGTGAGATATAAATGTATTGTATGATCATAATTGTTTTCTTCTTTTACAGACACGATGGAGGAGCGGGAGAACGAGTCGGACCATGGGGTCCCGGACATGACGTTGATGCCGCAGATCACCGAACAGGCCATCAACGACAATCTAAAGAAGCGATACATTGACGATTTAGTTTACGTATCCTTTGATAAAATATACCAACCTGCCCTCACTTCAGTTTACTTGGTTTTTTTTTTTTAATTCAAGCCATTGTAATCTACACATAATATAGCCTATGTCCATCGGGGATAATATATCTTTCAAATAGTGAAAGAAGTTTCCAGTGCAGTGGTTTCGAATATTATCCCAGACATAATTTCCCTCTATGACTCGCCGCTCTTTATAATAAAAGTATAGACCTTTTATAATTTTGAAAGGAGTCAAATCAGCCTTCAAATCAAAGTGATATAACTATAATAGGTAGGTACTGCTAATTTTGGTGGATTTAAGCATTACTTTTGAATGGTTATTAAATCCCGTAGCACTGCATTTATGCACTTTTTTACACTAAATAAAGGAAGGAATGTAACGGGAGTAAACACGTTATTCGCTTTAAATTCACTAGATGGGTTGACCGGATTGCAATGATCGTTACAAGCTGATAGCTACGACATGAGAATAAACCTTTTTATTCAGTTATAAGTGTCATGGAACGTGCACGTTTGTGATGTTTTGTCTGGTGAAAAACTCTAACAAGTATTCATTTTCCTCATATTTTCTCTTTAGCTCTTCTCACCCTCACCTCCATATTATGTATAGACTTAGACTATGCAAACTCCTCTCCTCCGAACGCATTATGTTACAAAGGAGATGCCTATAACGTTTTCTCTTAACCCTATTATGAAATAACTCGATATCCTTCTTTGGGAACATTTCTAAGTAAACCTCACAGTAATTAATTAATATTTCTTAACGATAATTGCACAGACATACACAGGATCCATTCTAGTCGCAGTGAATCCGTACAAGGAGTTAGGATGCTACACAACGGTAAGTTGTTACGAAAATTATAATTATACCTACCACTATCAAATTAGGTACGTTTCATCGCACTTTGTCTATTTCGCATTTAATCCACTCGACTAAAACATATCTAAGTATTTCGCATAAGTCCTTTTCGCATTTGATCCACTACGCAACTGATTAAATTCTAAATATATTGAAATCAAATTTACTTCAACTAACAAAATATACTTAAACAAAATAAAAGTGAATGAATTGCGAATTCGACAATTCGCAAATCGATTACCAAATATGTACCTAGTGGACGATTTGCGTAGTTGACTGTTCACTAAATATGACGTTCCGCGATTTGGACGAAGTGGATCAAATATGAAATGGATCAAGTGCGAAGAAACGTATTATGTTACATACATAAATACATCCTCTTTCCAAGTAGTTACACCTCACCATGCATTCATTATCATAATGCATTGTTCGGTTTGTTACCTCACTTAAGTGTCTATAAATCAGGGGCAAGAAATACAACGCAAACCCACTTCCTAATTAGTATATTGTCTTCGCATTTCTTACATCAAACTCAACCATTCACAATGGTATGTCAGTTTCCATTAATGCCGACAAGTATACAGAGGCTATTATAGATTGTTTATCTATTACTAGCTGTCTCGGCAAACCACATGTTAAAACTTGTTTTTACTAACAAATACTTAAATAAAAAGTGAACCAAGTGCGAAGTGGACGTCTCGTGCAGTGGACCATTTACTAAGTGGACAATTCTCGTAGTAGACTGTGCACCATTTAAGTTTCTTCGTTCGTTCAATTCGTTCCTTATTAGCGACACCATCAAACCGTGTAATAATATAAAATACATTAAAATTAATTTAAAATGCATTTTTTTACGAAATCAATTTACTGGCTCCTCGCTACGAGTATTGATTTTCTTTTTTTATACAATGATGCAGTTTTTCTTCTAATTGGCCCCGAACGAACATTTTTTGATATTCTTCATAAGTTTCGGATTTGATACGCAATTTAAGGTAATTTCATGCCACAACAACTTTGTCGTGTGATATCGTCTGACAAGAGAATTATCCATTTCTGGTGTAAATGACATTAACGGATTAATTAGTGTGCACGTACATTACCACCGTACATGTTTGTACTTTCAATTTAATACACGTGACTTTTGTGGATCATCTAGGCTTAGCACCTGAATAGGTGGTGGTGAATCCTGTTATAGATCTGAACTGAAACAATTGATAATAGTTGGTTTTTAAATGATTTTCTTCGTTATCTCAGTCAGAACGTCTTTGAATACCGAATCTAGAATTTTGGATAACTTAAGTTTCACGTAGGTACTAAGCTTTTTTTTTTTTTTTTTTTCGTGCGGAAATCCTCATGGATACCCACCCCGCGGCCAGCGGGGCAGGTTATGTACTAAGCCTTGGATGTAACTGCTATTAACGCTCAGATGATGATGACTCGTATATTTATCTGTCATCTAAGTAAAGATTAGTCATCATTATAATAAAACATTGGGTCTATATTAACGTGCTATCGTGTTTTGGGCGAGAAAGTAGAGTGCAACTCCAGTCGTCTTTCTGGTCCAAAAAATGATCGGTTATACCACATTATGATAGGTTGGCTGCTCATAAAAGAGGAGCAATACCTGCTAGTTCATCAATACTTGGATAGTATACAGTTAATAATTTACATTACAAATATTTACAGGAACACATGAAGGAGTATCGAGGGAAGGCCTTTGGTACGATGGCACCACACGTATTTGCGCTGGCTGAATCAGCGTACAGCTCACTGCAGGTATGTGTGTATGACACATAGTTTAGGAATTCATCTGATCATTCTCTAGAAAACACCGTCACAAATACGTCGTTGGCACACACGATATACAGACACCTGAGTTACCTTCAGAATATGATTTTAATACTACATAGTATGTCTGTAACGTAATCCTAGCTATAACAGCATTGTCTGAAGCCCGACCAAGATCTTTGCGACTCACCTGGAAGCCGGTACACCTGCCGATAGACGCAGGCTCTAACGAAAGCTTTTTATGTTGATTGGGAGGGCAAACAGCAATCGCTCCCATAAAGTCCGTATAAACCAAATTAAAAGGAGCAGGAGCAAGAGGGCTTGGGCTCCGAGGTTAAAACTTCGGAGCCAACAGAACAGCCTCGGCAACAACGCTAAAATGAGGCTGGCAAATTTGGAAATTCGAGAAATAAAATGGATAAAAAAAACGCTTTGTAACAAATGTCTGGCATTAGCTAGTTAAATAATATTAATAAAAACTTACCTTGACCTGAATAATGACGTGACCTGTATCTATTACAAGAATTTCGATAAACTCCGAAGGTTGTCAGACTAAATGAAAATATCAGTTGTCTGTTAACCGCATTGGCAGAGCAACACGATAGTATTGGCTTCTTACGAATTCAACGTCACTCTAGCTAAAGGTTGGGTATTTAAAAATTTAGGTAGGTATAGTCCGCAAATAAGTATTCCGTATGAGAATTTAAATCCGCAACGTTAGTTTACAACTTGAATCATCATACTATCCATATATAGAAATGAAAATTGTAGATATTACTTTGCACCCGTTGATTGATATTCGACCATAATCGATATTGTTAATTTTTATGCTACTATTAATGTAGCAAATGAACACAAGATCGACCTGTTGTAGACTACATAGATAGGTAGGTACTTTATTTATTTGTAACGGGTATCAGATTAATTTGAATATCAACTTACTCCCATAGAACGGTGAAAAGAACCAATCTGTGGTGATATCTGGAGAGAGTGGTGCCGGCAAGACAGAGACTACAAAGCTTATTCTGCAGTACTTGTGCGCTGCGGGCGGGCAGGCCTCGTGGGCGGAGCAACAGATTCTGGAGGCCAACACAGTACTGGAAGCGTTTGGTGAGTGGTATACTTAGTAAGAACTTTATTATTGCAAGATTAGAGAAGAAATGGTGTTTAAACCTAGTTATCCTTGGGGGAGTTGAGTTTCTATGCTGACAACGCAGGAGTATGGTCTCCCCGCTAATAACACAGAATCCCTGCAGTGAGCTCTGGCTACCCTACTTACCGGCGGCACACAACACGATAGTTATTATGGCCGCGGTCTACTGCAGGGCGTAGATACTACCCAGTCGGACTGCTCAATGCAGACGGGAGATATCGTCGTGTGAATATTCCGAATTTCTATACTATTATGTATGTCTGTCTTGTTTGCAGGTAACGCTAAAACTGTCCGCAACGACAATTCTTCCCGTTTCGGCAAATTCGTCGAAGTACGGTTGGATCACCGCGGTGGCATCAAAGGCGCCGTGCTCAGAGATTTCTTGCTTGAGCGAGCGAGAATAACGGGACCAGCGCCCAAAGAGACTAATTATCACGTGTTCTATCAACTCGTTGAGGGTGCTAAGGTATGACATGAGCATGTGTTTTCTACCACTGAGGTGGCAAAATTACTGTAAGCAGTCACTGAAAGCTTGAAACAGGAGGGGTCACTTGCGTGATACCTTGTTTAATAAAAAGTGATATTTATCTATAAAGATTAAAGAAACAGTATATTGGACTGTTTTGTTGTATTGATGTTAATAAAGGAAACTTAAGTGTACAAAACTTAACATGATTGCAATACTGCATTATTGATGATAGACCACAGGTAGGCTCAGGCCATACATAATATTTTTTAATCATGACAGTTTAATTTATTGTAAACATAAGAGAGGTACTGTACTTGCTTGAAAAACAATATTTGTGTGAAATTCTCTTTGATTTAATATTTTTTTATTATGACAGCACAACGCAGAACTCCGCACAACCCTCCGTCTCCGTGAAGATGTGCAGTATAAATACCTGCGACCAGAAGATGAGGAGGCTCACAGAGGGCGCGGGGGTGAACAGGGCAAGCTGGAAGCGTTACAACTTGCCCTCACCGTGCTACAGGTCCCGCCACATATGTGCGAGGGCTTGTTCAAAGTGCTCGCCGCTATTCTGTGGCTTGGGAACATACATTTTGAGGTACGTTGTTATAGAATTTGGGTATATTTAACCCGATACAAATACGTAATTGGCATACATGGGGATATTTTTGCCGCATAAGTGTGTCATTGATCACTGATCACGGGTCTGTTAATCATTGGTAGTTCGTCACGACTATTTCTAAACCAACCTAACCATTACGTACACACATGGTTCGACTTTTTTATTTATTACTAACTAGCGACCCGCCCCGGCTTCGCACGGGTGCAATGCTGATACTAAATTAGCCTTAGTATATGATGCATGTATTATATATATAAACCTTCCTCTTGAATCACTCTATCTATTGGAAAAAACCGCATCAAAATCCGTTGCGTAGTTTTAAAGATTTAAGCGCACATAGGGATATAGGGACAGAAAAGGCGACTTTGTTTTATACTATGTAGTGATATTTATATCACTTGTCATGATGGTTCATAGTGTGTCAGTCGATAGATGGCGCTGTAATCAATTTTATTTTAAAATTCATTATCTTTTCTTTTGCTAATTTTAGGATGTAGATGGTGAACGTACAACCTTGGCCTCTGAAGATTCAGAAGCAGTGGACGCGGTGGCTAATTTGTTAGGGTTGCCTCTGCCTACCGCGCGGCGAGTGTTACTGGAGAGGCAGATCAACGTGCGCGGCAATGTCACGGATATTCCACTGCGTTTGCCGGAGGTAACTGGATTTTATTATTATTGAAAAGTGCAATACACCATATTAAGAATGACAGTTCTTAGGGATACAAAAAAAATTAGCATTAAAAACAAGTTTTGTTTTTTATTAAGTCTGGTGGGGTCGATTTTGAGGAGACCTTCACTAGCAGATAGCTGACGTTATAATACGTAACTTAAACTTCTTTTGTTTTAGTAAATTTGTTAGTGAATTTGTTGTAATTCTAAATGTTATTAGAATAATAAAAATTATGTATAATAAAAATAATAAAAATAATTATTAAATTAGTTAAAATAATAAAACTTTTAGATCGTTTTGCAGTAACACCTTTAAATGGTCATGTATACAGAATAAATTATTTTTGACTTTGACCATAATCAACCTTAATGCAAAAATATTTATACTTGTCCGCAGGCCCGCGAGAACCGCCACGCCATGGCTCGAGCCCTATACGCGCGCACATTCGCGTGGCTCGTCCGCCACGTGAACAGCTGTTCGGCGCCGGGCCGCGCGGCTCGAGCGCTCGGCGTGCTCGACATCTTCGGCTTCGAGAACTTCCACACTAACTCGCTCGAGCAGCTCTGCATCAACTACGCCAACGAGAAACTACACATGTTCTTTAACAACTACGTGTTTGCGCTCGAGCAGGATATTGTGAGCCACTTGTAACATTTTTTTACTCATTGTCATAATAAATTAACCCTAAGAAGCCTGACAACTGGGCCTCGATTCTGCTAAAGGCAAACCACTGTCATGCCACTGACACCCTAAAAATGCTATTTAATTGTAGATTTTACCGTTCTACAGTTAACGTTTAAAATCAAATGAAAAGAATTCATTAAACTTTTTCTGTCGCTCTACAAAATATCATTTAATTTTAGACTTTAACCTGATAACAATAAAGTATACAATTAAATTGCATTTTTTAGAGTGTCAGTGGTTTGCCTTTAGCAGAAATTGAGGTCTTAGTCTAACTACAGAATTACGATATCACCAATGGGTTGTGGAGGTCAGATGGCAGTCGCTTCACGGAAAATATCGAAGTGCGGCCCTATATATTTCAAATATCTTGCATGCATTCAAGACGTCCGTACACATGTGTTCCTTTCTCTTCAACCAATGAAATTGCAGAAAAAAGTAGAGATAATTTTTGGTCACGTGACATCTTTTTTCTGCGATTGCATTGGTCGAACGAAAAAAATAAACATGTCTACGATCACCAAGCAAAGGCCACTTGAATTTTTTTTCATCTATAAAGTTTAGTCCTCTCGGACTAGGTCACCTATTAGCCCATCATACTTTTGTGATACAGTTTACGAGAGTCTTACATGAAGGATTGTGATTTCAGTATCGTCAAGAGGGGATCGTATACAATCAAATCCCGTTCACTGACAACGCGGCTTGTCTGGAGTTACTGGAAAAACCGCCCCGAAGCTTGCTCAAACTACTCAGTGAACAATGTCATATGCCGAAGGTAAGTTATGCCCACAAAAATATATATTATGAGTAGGTATATATATTAACGTGCTAAATTATACAAAGCAACGTTATTTGGAACCTTCTTGGACGTAAAAACGACTGAACGGATTTAGATGTGGTTTTTTTCAAGACAGGCTTACGTTTGACCACTATCTCAAAGTAAGTGATACTGTATTGTGTGGAATATCTTACAGCGGTGCCGTGTTCATCTGCTCGTTCGTTGATGGAAAGGACTTGCAGGAATCATGTTGTGAAATTCCAGAGCGCACTCTCCGAAATGCATCCGATAGACCTGCAACTTTGCGTCGATATGAAAGGCTCGAAACTACACCGGTGTTAACAAAACATACGGCTTGCGTTCCAAAACCTTCTTGAATACTATTAACATGAGAGCAAGCAATTTAAATTAGAAGAAAATATAGTGAATGTTCCTTTTTTTTTTCTTAGGGATCGGACGGCGCCTACCTAACAAACATCCAAGGCGAGTTCGGCGAACACCAGAGCTTCGTAAAGGGGGCGCGTCGGAAATGGGAGGAGGAGTTCGGGGTGCAGCACTACGCCGGTACAGTCAGCTACAGCGTGTGCGGCTTCGTCGACAAGAACAGAGACACGCAGCAAGACGCCTTCATAGACCACCTGTCGCGGTCTGCTAACCCGTTTGTGAGAGAGCTGGCGGACTATGTGCATGACTTGGCTCCTCCTGGACAGGTCAGTATTTATCTATACTGCCCCCGTAGACTAGTGTCATAGCGTAAATCGCTATCGTTTCGAATAGATTAGGTCAACCAATCACATCCAAGCTCGTCGCCGGCGTACGATGCGCGCGCCGCGGCGAAATCACGAGCTGGAGTGTGATTGGTCGACCTAAACGTTTCTATTCGATACGATTCGATCGAATAGAATAATTTTGCCACTTGGCTACGGGCACTGTTGTAAATTTGTAAAGTAGCTGTGTTTGTACATTGGAGATATTAATAGAAAACTTGGGTTATGTTATATGTAAATTTTTTTTTTTTGGGTTTCATGTCTGTTTGTCAGCAATGAATGTAAAAACTACTGAACGGATTTTGATGCGGTTTTTTTATGGAAATCTTGAGTCAAATTTAAAAATATTGCGCATGTTTGATTACAATCGGTTGAGTAGAAGCAGAGATATAGTCAAAAAACGTGAAAACAGACCTCCACGCGGGCGAAGCGGTGTGTATAGGCTAGTATGTAATAAAGTGATACGTGATGTGATCTTTTTTAGATTCAAGAAGTGATGGTACAAGGGAAAATCGATACTATTCCAATATATAATATAAATTATGACTTAAATAAATGTAGTCTTTTTTATTTGTTTTAGGACACGTCTCTGTCGAGTCCAAACTCAACGGGCACAACACAGCGCGGCACCTCTAAGGGACGACCCACAGTTGTGGATACATTCAGGGCTCAATTGCAATCTCTTGTCGATATGCTACAAGCTACTGATGTATGGTTGGTATTATATTCCTTTACTGAAAAATCATATTACCACCAAACATCACAAACAGCGAAACAAAATGGATAAATTTTATCAAGATACGACGCAAAGCCTGCCTGTCTATTTTATTAACGTATGTTGTATAAAAAAAAGTTATTTTCAAAAGTAAAGTTTAACATCCTCCCTTCACTTGGTAACGCAGAACTGATGACGGAAGCCGCAGTTCCTATATTCCACTCATTTTAGGCGCAGAGTATAAGTCAGTTTTTTACAGTATGGTGTGGTTTGCTTGCCCGTTTTCTTACTAAACCTAAACCAATATATTAGCCCAGTCATTTTAGGTGAAAAAAGGTAACTATTGGCAATGGCCGCACAGAGACTTCAAGTTTTACACTTGTCATGACGTCTGTATCATAAAAAACTAAATCAACCTTTTTTATACTATGTAGGTAGCAGACAAGCACACGGCCCACCTGATGGAAAGCGGTCACCGTGGCCTATGGACGTGCGCAACACTAAGGGTGTTACACACGCGCTGCTTACCCTGAAGGGATGGGGGAAAGGCTAAGCAGGGGTGGGAAGGCTGGGAATGGGTGGGGTGGAAGAGGGGTACAGTGAGCACTGGTTACCCTACTTACCGGCGGGAACACAACTCGATGGTTATTATGGCCGCGGTGTTCTGTAGGGCGGAGGTACTACCCCAGTCGGACAGCTCATTTCGGACGGGAGATACCGTCGTGTCCTACCTCCTTAATCCATATTTATCATTTTAGGTATGTCCGTTGCATAAAGCCGAACGAGAATAAAGAGGCGGGCAAGTACAACGATCAACTGGTACTGGAACAGCTGCGGTACTTGGGCATGAACGAGATCGTCCGCATACGCAGGGATGGATACCCGATACACCTGCCCACGCCGCACTTCCAGGCACGATATAGATGTCTGCTGGCGCACCCTAGACCTAAAAACCCGGAGGTCCGGTGAGTTATAAACATTTTAATGTTATCAACATTTCTTTCTGTCTTAAAAACAGCAATTTATTTCTAACACTAAGTGGTGAAGCCTGAATATTGAAAGTTGAAGACCTAGGCAAATTTTATTCGCAATATATTCTTACTACGAATTCAAAAGGGAAGTTTTTGGGAATCGATTTATAGGATCCTTGCGCCACTCAACAGATTTGTGGGTAAACGAGTATTATTAAATAAAATTAAATTAAAATTAAATATTATTAAACTACAATATACGAGTCTCTTAACTATGGCGATTGATTCCACGCAGCTGTTACTGCACGGCATTGATACTGTATTGTTGGTTAAATTTTCAGTTAGATGTTCTATTTCACGAAGGCGGTTTAGCTGTCATTGTAGTAAAACATAATATACACATTGCTTTTAAAAATGAATGACTTGCAATGCAATTATTGTTCTACTAACTGCTACTTACATGAATTTCTTTTGACGTGACATGAACTTTCGCACACACATGTAGGTACGCGTATTTACAAGATACAGGTACTACTATTTAATTGTTCACCAGCCTTCGTGAGATAGAATATGTATACCTTTTTACTTGGTCTAACACAGCTCTAGTTGTGGTCTAACTCTAGTGCTTTCTTACGTGTAACCAATTATGTTTGCATTTACAGCGCAATCACAGCGATAGTGAACGCGCCAGATAACGACTGGCAGATCGGCCACACCAAGATCTTTATGAGGTCTTCTGTACATGCGCCGCTAGAAGCGAAACGGTCTGCGCTGCTCCAATCCTCGGCTCTAAGAATACAGAAGGTACTAACCACTTCTAGCTTGCTGTACCGCGAGCCCTTTGAATTGAATGATTGACGCGTATACTGCCCCCGTTGACAAATGTCACAGCGTAAATCGCTAAGGAATCGAATGGATTAGGTCGACCAATCACATTCAAGCTCGTCGCCGGCGTAAGATGCGCGCGTCGCGGCGGGATCACGAGCTGGAGTGTAATTGGTCGATCTAATCTATTCTATTCCTTAGCAATTTAGACTTGTACCACTTGTCTACGGGCCCTGTGCAGGATCATTATTACATTGGTGTTGTTGGGTGCAGTGGTACAAGGGCTGCGTGGCGCGCGGCCAGTACTGCGTGGTGCGGCGCGCGGCCGTCCGCCTGCAGGCAGCGTGGCGCGGCTGGAAGGAGCGCGCCGCCTTCCTGCGCCTGCGCCGCGCCGCGCTCACGCTGCAGCGGCACCTGCGCGGTGCCTTCGCCAGGGAAGTGGCCGCGGCGCTGCGAGAGATGAAGCGCGTCAACCAGGAGATGAAGCTCCGGGAGGAGAGGAACAGGTACCGTACCGAGCGTACAACACTAAACGGTTCATTTAGAAATTTCGTTCTTTTTTTTGGTTATGGCGACGATTTTTCATAAATTCTTTACTTTAAAACCACAATAAATCGTTACCTAAAGAATTAATTAATGGTTAAAATAATAAATATTGAAGTTCGCCTAACAGCAGTTAGCAGAGCAACTGTAGGCTTTTGATGAGTATTTTCTAGTTACAGACTTGGTGACATAAAATAAAAATGGTGTTTTTAATTTATCGTGTCTAATAGTGCTATCCATCATGGATATGCAAGATCATTGCAAGATACCACTTCAGTCAAGTGACTCCCAAGTATTTATCCACCCCGGCATCTTCCAATTTTAAAATGAAAGTCGTTTATCATCTTGTCAGGTTACATACGTAACAAATCTTCGTTGCCAATCAATGCATTCTATTCTTATCTTCTTTTTTCCAGTCTCCAAGAGAAAGCAAACCTAGAACGGGCAGAACTAGAGAACATGGCCGACCAGCTTCGCGGGCTGTCTTGCCCATCCAGTACTCGGGCAGAGTCTGTGAACTTGGACAATTTGTTCGACTTCTTAGCCGATGTTCCTACGCAACGCGGCGCGCCAGACGGACAGCCCGACATGCACCAACCCACCATAGCGGAGATAGGAGACTCCATGGAACGGCTTGCTGATGACTTACATCAAGAGGTTCGTATCTTATAAAAGAGACTCAGATTCCTGCGTTTTCAGCACATAAACTCACTTGACTCTACTCCAGTCTCCCTCAATGCCTCCATTCACCCCTTCCAAGGTCGACAGCGCGAGTGTGATGCTCCTGATGTTGCACACGTCCATAGGCCACGGTTACTGCTTCCCATCAGGTGGGCGGTGTGCTTGTCTGCCACCTAAGTGGTTTAAAAAAAAACTTTTGAATAGCACAGACTGCTGCGAGATCGACCTACGTAAAATAAAAGTTTAGAATTACGACTATCTAGGACGATTCCTGATGACTCAGGCCCGTAGACAAGTGTCAGAAGTCTAAATCGCTAAGGAATAGAATAGATTAGATCGACCAATCACACTCCAGCTCGTGATCCCGCCGCGGCGCGCGCATCGTACGCCGGCGACGAGCTTGGATGTGATTGGTCGACCTAATCTATTCGATTCCTTAGCGATTTACGCCGTGACACTTGTTTACGGGGGCAGTAGTGTAATTCTCCAATCTCTCTGTGTTCTTCTCTAATTAAAAACCAGTTTTAGAAACATTAACTTTAGCTTGATAGATATGAGTGTGAATGAGTCCAAAAATTGCACTTTGAAATCCGAAGTCCGTGTATTGCTTAACCTTTACTAAGGTACCCGCAATTTATCCTAATATCTCCTAATATACCCTCATATCTCCTCATATATATTAATCTTGTTCTAGTTGGAGCACGTGCTAGCCGCCGAGATGAACGAGCTGAGTAAATCGCACACGGAGGCGCAGCGCAAGCCGGACGGCGCTCCATCAGACGCCATCCCCCCTCCCCCGCCCTCGTCGCTGCCGATACAGCCCATGGTGCTACCACCCCCGCCCCCACCGCCCCCGGTCATGACCTCGTCTATCAATGGTATGTATTGACTGAAAACTTAAATATCGCATGCATGATGCTTATTGTTACCAGGTACCGCTTCCCATCAGGTGGGCCGTGTGCTTGTCTGCCACCTAAGTGGTATAAAAAGGGCCTTGATTCTGCTAAAGGCAAACCACTGTCATACTAGACACTTTAAAAATGCAATTTAATTGTAGACTTTATTGTTCTCACATTAAAGTCTAAAATTAAATGATATTTAGCGAATGAAAAAGTTTACTGAATTCTTTTCATTTGATTTTAGACTTTAACTGTATAACGGTAAAGTCTATTATTATATAGCATTTTTTAGTGTCCGTGGCATATCAATGGTTTGCCTTTAGCAGAATCGAAGCCCGGATCAAACATCATCTGCTAACCAGTACACCTATTGGTCAACCTTGTAAAGTGAGCACCAACTGGTCATCCCTTGGTGGGTCCCTGCACTATATAATATTTTTCTTTTATTAAAAACGCATCCATCCGAATTTTCATGTCATTTTCTGATAACAGGTATAATGTCGACATCTTTGACAAATGGCATGTCACCTATGTCGAATGGCGATGCGATGACGTCATCGCTGATACTGCCGCCCCCGCCGCCGCCAATGGAGCCAATGACGGAAGAGTCCCCGGTGTTCCCGCCCCCGCCCGTCACTTGTACCCTGCCGGAGCCTGCCGGACCACCGCCCCCGCCTCCCCCAGTTACCAAAGGTGTGTGTTAGATTCTATGTTCTTCTTTACTTTTTAGGTTGTTAATATGATTATTACAGCTTGGTTTATGCTTTTAAACTGTAGTGTAGAAAAATCTTCCTGTCATGATTTTTGATGAGCGACTACAATATAAAAGTACTTGAAAATGATTTTTCTAGGATCTTCAACGTATATGTGACGTCCCTGGCAAGAAAAAAATATGTTGAAATACAAAATTCTTCTATTTTTTTTTTTCATACATTATGTAGCCTACAATATTACCTAAAATATACCTTTATGCTGACAATCAACCGTTTATTTTCACCTGAAGAACAAGAGAAACTAGGATACGTAAAAAAAACCTCCATAATAACACTACATCTGAAAAGCTTTTTCTAACTATCTTTAACAAAACCAGAAATAACCTGATGTCGTGCTAACGAAACGTAAATAATCTTGAAACAAATCTTCCGTATTAAATTTTAAGGTAATATTTCAGATAAAACACCACCAGAACTCACCAACGGGGTGATTCCTAATGGAAAACTATCGGTTGTGAAGGGCAAAGAGCCGATCTACGAGTCAGTGATACCGCGACCCGGTAACGATAATACGCCACCATTGCCACAACCACCCACTGACAATGGGTAAGTACTCCATCCAATATATTTTACAATATTGATCAATTGCATAATGGACCAAATGCAAAGATAACCAAATGAGAATAGTATTAGGTACACACTGTAAGTTGACCAAATGCTAAATGGACCATAAAGACTTGGAATTCTTTACCAGCGCATGTGTTTCCTTCCTCATATAGTCATAGGATCATTTATGTCATAATTTTTCAATGTGTAGGTATGTGGTTCAAAACGCCAAAGAGCCGGAGATTGAAACAGAACCGTCCGACGCGCCTCTCCCGCCGTTGCCGGTCAACGAGCCCGTAGCACCTTCGCCTCCGACCCCAGTGCCCATGGACACCTGCATTAGCCCACCGCCGGTCATGAATGGAGACGCTAATGTAAGTACAGGATTTAAGAAAATAAGTGGAAAACCCATTTATTTTTATTTTTTATTTTATTTATTTATTCATTCAGAAACAAACGGTCATACGTTATGAGTATTAAGTATAAAAGTTAACCTTAAACTATAGACCTACAGTTTCCTTAATTAACATATAAGACTATACTTTTTTCTACACTAATACAACAAACTTTTATACAATCAAAAAACACGACCATACGACTATACCTGCTCTGCGAGTCCCCCGGGCACCCCAAGAGCCCAGCTCCGGACTGACTAGTAGTAGTATTTTATCGAGGTTCTTTTTGCCTAATAGAGATGGTTACAGTATTAAAGGGCTGGACACGGATTCAGGTTTCGTCCTCGATGTTGACATTTTCAGATGTATGGTTTTATTATAGGATACATTGCCATACCATAATTTTGGTTTCTATTAAACTTTCGATGCTTTTTTATAAGTACCCGGTTAATGGCAATAGGCTCGCCACCTATTACATTGGGACCTAAACATATAGGCGTGAGTTTATGTTATGTTATGCTATTAAACTTTAGTATGCGGTTTTGCGCATAGCCGAAAAAGTGTTCACGTCAGTCCAGTCCAGTGTGTCCACGTCTAGGTACTCAGGTACTAAATATTAAATATCTAGTAGAAAATCGCTAAGGTAAATATTTCCTTACAGGGCTACGATCGTAACGCGCGCCGTAAAGAGCGCGTGGAGCGTCGCCTCAACCAGCTAGAAGCTCCTCCTCCAACAACTCCGCCCGCCACCGACCCGGTCAACGACATTTCAGAGTTCGCCAAGCTGTACTTCAACGACCACCCGAGGTCGCCCGAAGGTAACCGAATTCACACGAAGAAACTGATAGTTATTTTATCTATCATCATATTATCGTGTTGTTCTCGATCGCTACCCGGCCTTTAATTCATTCTTAACGGAGGTAGGACACGACGGTATTTCCCGTCCGAACTGAGCAGTCCGTCCGGCCATGATGGTCCGGCCATCAGGTGGGCCGTGTGCGTATCTGCCACCTAAGTAGTATAAAAAAAGTCCCTTTAATTTGGCTTATAATGCTTTCTATGGAAGCAATTACTTTCTAATCGCTCAACAACAATAAGGAAAAGTCTGTCAATCAGAGGTACTAAGAAGAGCAGGTTATCAAGTGAGTTTGATTTGATTCTGAAGGCCTGGTGAGATCTCCATACACCTTGTACCTTTAATTACTTATTTGCAGCTGTAGTTTATAAATTCGAGTTTCGTTCGATTCGATTTTTTTTTTATCATTTATATATCTTTTATTTTTTCATAGGCACAATAATAGCGACGTTAACACGGAAAAGCAAGTCGATGGAACTGCTAACCAAAGAGGAGATGATCACATACCACAAAGGCAATAATATTCCGACCTCACACATACAGCTACACGACCCTGATAGCGTCACCGCTGCCGTCAATATATTTAGAGTAAGTACTTTTCTTTTTAGTTATCTATCGTCTTTGGACGCACTAAAGAAAAAAGTGTGAAGTTGAGGAATGTCCTACATAAGCATGGCAGCGAGGATAGGACATCGGAAATAAAGCTGTGTGTGTGTGTATGTAAGGGTGAAGGGTGTATGTGTGTGTGTATTTGAGAGGCTGTGTGTGTAAATGGCTGTTAATGTGGGGCTAAGTTAACTATGCTTTTTTCTTATTGCTCGTCGGTCAAATATTTTTGTTACTTTTAGGACTTGTGTCGATACATGCGCGGCGAGTTGACAGCGGACAAGGAAACTCAAGTCATACAGTCTATTATTGGCAAAGGTATCGAGCGCGAGGAGCTGAGAGATGAAATCCTCGTACAATGTGTTAGACAGGTAAATATTCCTCTAAATTACTGACACTAATATGATAAACTTTAAATATGAGTACTATATTAAATATAACTTACCTAGACGTGCCAGAACTGCCAAATTAAAAGCAGGGTATTGTCAATCTATTATGTGGTACTATCTATCATTAAAATGCATATCATCTTCTATAGATTCAAATAAATTCTAGAGTTTCTTCGTGAATTACTTTGATACAAAAAGTGCACAGTAGTTAATTTTGAATTTGGCATTGTCCTTTCATTGAGTAAAATTTAACCCAGTCAGAAACACTTACAAATCTGTAGAAAATCCTCGTAGAGTCAATCAATCAATCAATCATTTATTTATTTATTTGCGAACATGGGTACAGAACAATGGTGTTTTAAACGAAGTCTAACCACATAAACGACGTCATATATATGTGGTTAACAATCCGTGTGTTATGTGTGCAGCTGACCGACTGTCCTATGGAAGAGTGGGCGGAACGCGTCTGGCTGGTGCTATGTCTATGCGCCGTAGCGTGGCAGCCCTCTCGCGGCCTCCAGCGGTACTACAGCGCCTGGCTACGAGCGCGGGCCCGCCTGCCCCCCGGAGCAGGGAATATCAGTCCGCAGTCGCCTGTGTCGCCGGCTGCACGTGCCGCCCACTGCGCACAGTGGTGTCTTGACAACTGCCGGGGAGCCGCACCTCGACACCTACCCCCCAGTACTGTTGAAATCGCTGTAAGTACTATGTTACACTAACTTATCTGCTTAAGAGTGACAGAAGAGATAAGACAGTCGTTTCGACGTGGTTTGTGGGTATTTAGACAGCTTTATTTTGTTCTAAGTTTGCGCACTTTTATATGTTTCTATAGGTAACAGTCAGACAATCTTGTCTATAATGTGCGCTCAGCCTTACATTATATTCATATCGATACTTGTCCAATGACATTATTTATATCGATAGTTGTCAAATGTAATAAATTCCTCTTCACAGCAGTCCTATGACTAGGTACGGTCAGCTTCAAAGATTAATGATCATAATCTAATTGTCTAAAGTAGGTGATGCCACCATGAAAGTCACCTTGACGTTTACAATTGCGCAAATTGATATGATCATCTTTTGATGCTGACTTTACGTGGAACGAAAATCAGAAACGATCAATCAATCCAACTTAGATGATTTTACTTAATTCATCGATAATTTCGACCAATCGAACGGATCGGTACGAACAACTTATAGAAAAAATAATAAAGCACTCCTTTTGTTTTGCATAGTCCGCAAGATATGATAAATCTTTGAACGCAAACTGTTTACTGCGAAGTCAGAAGTTCATTCGGAATTTAAAGCGTGAGATTGATGAGAAACCTGTACATTTTAACAATGAAGTTGCTTGCTTTAGGAGTGAAGTACATAGCAAGGTATCTTCTTATCCTTCCTATAATTCATTATCTTTCATTCCCATAGCGATTCCTACTATCCTACTTCCTACTAGTCCTACTGTCCTATTTTCCAACTAATATTATGAATGTGAAAGTTTGTGAAAATGTTTAGTACTCAATCACGCTCTAACGGCTGAACAGGAACAGGGACATATTATAGTCCGAAATAACACGTAGCCTACTTTTATCCCTGGAGTAGATTCCCATTGGACGCTGAAACAGGTACAAAATTTCAAGCGGGCAACAGTAAAACATAAACCTTTTGTTGTTAGGCAATGCGTCGCCTAGGCACAATCGTGTGCCGGTTCTTCTTCCTGGATGGGCGGACCAAGGCCATCGATGTGCACCCCGCGGACACGGCGGCCGCTGCCGCGGCGCGTCTGGCCGACAAGCTGGGCCTGGCGCCGCACTCGCGCGCTGGCTGGGCCGTGTACCAGCAACGGGCTGGTACTGAAGAGCATGTGCGGGCCACGCATTATCTGTATGACGTCATCGCGGCCTGGGAAATGTGAGTCTTCACCGTTTTTAATGACTTGCAGAAACACCATTCTGGACTTTGCCCTAGCTTAATTCCTACCATCTAACCATCTACCAGTTAATTGAGGGATTGCAAAAATTGAATTTGAAAAAAAAAATAACTAAAAAAAAATCACCCAAAAAAACTACCAGTTATACTATAACGCACATAGCTGGTAGTTTTTTCTGAACTAAAAATAAAAATATCGGTTTCCTACATACTATCATCACGTTTTCTGATCGACACAGCTGCATATAACTTTCAACATGATTCCAAACGCAAGTATTAATCACAAACTCTTGTATCCAGGCAACAAGGTCCAGGCGGTGGTTCCGCCGATAATCGCTTCGTGTTCAAACGTCGCCTGTTCCGCGGTGGACGCGAGTTGCCGCACGACCCGGTCGAAGTGGCCCTGTTATACGCACAGGCTGTCCATAGCGTGGTCAAGGTAAATACTGATACACCAAGACCTTGTGTGGTCTAAAACCAAAAATCTACCTCCGGTTTCTTATATTTGTCAACTGTATCTATAACATACTGTAACCTACACCTTGGTTGGAGATGATCGATCGAGCGAGTAATTAGTTTATATGGGAAAATGGAAACGTCCAGGCTGGGACATGAACCCGTGACCAGTCACTTATAGAGGGGACTTCCCTGACCATTTAAGCTATCTGGACTCGTCCTAGATAGCCGAAATACTCGCCTAAATACGCCTTAAAACATACTACTACTTATTTTCAAAAACACTTTCACACACACACAATTAAATACCTTATACAGTGCGGGGCGTGAAAAAGCATTCGATGAGGCCGTCAAGCTGAGAGCCACCATTGTGGCACTATCGGTGTTTGCAATGGTGACTCCCATTCCAGAGATTTTGCCTTTAGCTTACCATCAGGCGAGGTGAAATCATGTTGACGTATCCGACATAAAAAAAATAAATTGAAATGACATAAATCCCCACTTGAGTACTAAATCATTGATATTCTTTTTTATGGTAAAACTTATTGTAGGTCATTTTTGTCACCTTATTTTGTTCTCCACAGATGGATGAGTTTCCAGTGTCGGAGAAGGTGGCTCTCCAGCTGGCAGGGCTGCAGGCACAGGTGTCGTTAGGCGAACCTCCGCCCAGCCCGCCGCCTCCGCACACGCGGGCGTACTACGCACAGCCCGAACAGTTCCTGCCGCAAAGAATCGCGAGGGCAAGACCCGCTCACCAATGGGTCAGTAGAAATTATATTAGTCTCGTCACTATCCTCATAGCGATTGCCCAGTTGTATCCATAGTTTGGTCCGATTGTTGTTTTTTTTATTCTACTTCTACTTGTTTGGCAGACAAGCACACGGTCCACCTGATGAAAAGTGGTCACTGTGGCCTATGGACGTATACAACACGTCACTCGCGAACCCAACCGAGGAGGGGGAGGGTTGGGAAGTTTGGGGAGGAGGGGGGGTTGGAGGTTTATAATTATATGTGACTTTTATATGAGCGACTGCCGTCTTACTTCCCAACCCTAGAAGGAAAGTCTGCACCAGAGCGTCGTTCGTTGATCAGCAGGTGCATCTTGCAGGTGAAGTTGGTTTGGGCCTGGTGTAAGAGAAACGCTACTGAAAACGAAGACAGGCAAATAGCATTGAAGATAAATAAAATTTTGAGTGATTATTTTTCGATTGGTCAATTTTTTTATCATTTTTTTTAAATTTTTTTTTTTTTGCGTTACGCACGCTCCATCTTGTTAGTAGTACAGCTAATTGCAGTGATAATTTCATGTCTTATCGTGCAGGCGACGATCCTTGCTCAAGCCCATCGTCAGTACGGTGCGGGCCGCGCGGAACTGACTGCGAAGGCGCTGTACCTGTCGTGTGTGATGCAGTACCCGCTGTATGGAGTCACACTCTTCCCGGTCACCTACAAGGGGTACTGGGCTCACGGTGAGTAGCATGCCGAGTTTCTTGCTGGAATCATCATCCTTCAATTCACAATAAAAAAAATATTGACGTTTTGTAAGTGCCGTTCAAATGATCTTATAGATACTTACTTTTACTTTACAAAACTAGTATGGAAGTAATTGTAGGGCAGAAGATTGACTCCTCTGCAAACGTGTTCTTGTTTTTTTTTTTATCGTGCGGAAATCCCCATGGATAACAACCGCCATCAGGGGTGGTTATGTCGAGATCGAACCGACTAAAACCGCACGCCGTCTCGGGTCTTAATTTTAATGACCTTTTGAACATCTCGCATTCACCTTCTAGGCCCCAACGTGTTATTGGGTGTGGGCTCCGAGGGCGTGGTACTAGTGCGGCCAACAGACAAGGTGGTGTTGGCAGAGTATCCGTACAGTAACATCGCAGCCCTACTGATGGACCCTGTCGATAATGGACTCACCATCAGCTTGACGCATCACGGCCAACACGACGGTCACAGGTAATTAACGCTTTTTATGTAGTAGTTTGTGGTTGCCTTAACTGGGCATGTCTGAAAACGAATGTCATTTATTTAGTCTGTAATGTCATTTTTAGAAACGGAGTTCGACGAAAAATAAACACGTTGTCCCGTTCTGCTCAATGAATTAGTATAGATTAGATTACATTTAGAAGGATTTTTACCATAGGAATTCAGCGTACCTCATTTTCATTTAAGGTATAAATACTTAATGGAAAGTTAAATGAATGGATTATTGAGCTAGGGACCTATTGAATTCAGTATTAGCTTAAAATGTTGAACTTTTAAATTGAATTTTAAAAAATCTATTACAGTTCGGCTTTACCAATCATGTTACGCCATCTGGTTCTGTCCTTAACTCTGTAATACCCAACTTAGTTATCTCTCTCTGGACTGGACTGACTGTCCGAGATATAAAATTTGAGAATAAACATGATGTTACCGACCTGTTGTCTTAACGCAGTCTTGTGGAGATGGAGTCCTAAACATTAATTAAAACCCGTCAGGTGCATCGTATTGGAATCCGCCACAAAGCACGAAGCCGCGTGGCTGATGGCGGCGTACAGCCCCGTGCTGGGTAATGGTCTGGCGGACGAGCCGCCGCGTCGGGCCGCTCCTGCGTCCGAACGCTCGCGCCTGGCCGCCGCCCTGCGGAGCGCCCGCCGCGCCATCGTGGACGCTGGTGTATTGCGCCGCCCCGCCGACACCACCCCCGGCAACTTCCTCAGGAACACGCTGCGCAGGTATGTGCACCACACGAACCCGGTTATTAGTCAGGGTTCACTACACGCGTTTCTGTCTACCCAGACAATCCCGACAACCCTAAAGTGTGTACCCACACACTTTAGGGTTGGCAGCGCGAGTGTGACGCCCCTGGTGTTGCACGCGTCCATAGGCCACGGTAACCGCTTTCCATCAGGTACCCTGTGTGCTTGTCTGCCACCTAAGTGGTATAAAAAAAAACACCCTCACTCGTTTAACACGAGATCGCAACTACTTATTATGCTGATATCACAACATGTCGGCAACACGACGGGCCGACAATGCTAAATATACTTCTTATCGGAAAAATCGAAACACTTTCGTTTTTTTTGACAGAATATATTCCTAAATATATACATTTTTGTGATAATACTTTGAAAATATAAACTTGCAAGGTGTTTCGATTTTTCTGATGAGAAGTGTAACTGTATATGGACGGACGGCTCTACACACTTCATCATATACTGCCGAATAAGGTGAATAACAAAATTATAACCAAATATACTTTTACCAAATATAATTACCTCACAATTTTTAATATACATAAGCTTATTTATTTTAAACATAATAAACAACCGGCGGTGATGACTGGTTTTAAATTCTTTACTGTAATTTTTAACATCATTATGGAAATTCTATATTAACTTAACTATGTACTTTATTTTCTTCTTACACAACGCAACCTTATCTACAGGTGGCTTGAAGAATTCAACTGAGAATGACACCCTGTCCCCGAATGATGTATAATAAGTAACTGTTCACGCGTTCCTTTCATAACCTTCAAAACAATTGGGTTGGGGACCCCCTACAGCCAAAAGCGCCACCTTCAACGAATACTACGTGTATCTCAATTTCACTTGTCTTTTTATTAAGTGATTATAGATTCTCGTTCTCATTGCATGCCATCATACATCGTTCTCACTGCATGCCATCTATACATCGAATTCATATCATCCACTTCTATCAACAAACTAATCCCAATATACTTGGTGGTTGCCATATCTCGAATTACGTTAGTACGCTAGTTCAAATACCTATTACCTAAACCATAATGTACCGTTCAGAGCAGAATTCTCATTAACTATCTCATTCACATCACAAATATCTTATTGCATTTCTGTCTACTAAAGTAGGTAAAGTTTAGTAAAACTGCAGGTTTTCTGCAGGCCCGTTGGCTAACCGCACGTAAACTGCTCTACAGTTTGAATTTCAAACATAATATTACATTCAGTTATTAATTAAACTCTACGGAGACTTAACTTAATTAATAACATGCTTTTATATAATTAATAACTAGCGACCCGGGACCCGGCTTCGCCCGGGTGTAAATTCCAGTTTTCTTTGCTATAAACCTCACGGAGCCCGAGACCTTTCCAACGAATGCATAACCGTGGCAATCGGTTCTTGCGTTCTGGAGTTATAGCGTCAGGAAGGAAACCTGACTTATTTTTATATAGAAGATTAACTGCCGCACTCAGAAACGTTCATTAAATTAGTCCTAAGCGATACTTAACTAATTATCATTAAATTTGCTAATTCATGGAACATCCCAGAGTCATAATTTAAGGGTACATTAGTTAATCACAACTTTAAGTTTTGTAGAGCGGTGCAGTGACAAAATCACAGTATCGATAGGGCATCGATAATGCGTCGGTGTAGCCACACCTAAAAAGCGTTAACAGTAAAAAGTAGAAAAATAATATTAAACATATTAAAAACTTTTATTTATAGTAATATAAATTACAATCCGTTCTTTTACTGTTAGTTTTTATGTATAGATGAAATTAAATACCTATTTTCATATACTGATAATAAAACATCTGGACTCTTTTATTCTATGGCATCACTGACAACTGCCAATGTCAATATAGCCAACCTCAAATTATTGTGCATTGTTCAACAGACACAGAAATAAAGGAATTTTAAAACGATATTGTTAGTTGCGATGAAAAATGAATTCTGTTTAATAATCGCAAGCGCTCAGCAAGTTGGTTGGATCCTAGTTCAGCACCTAAACAATGCCCTAAACGAAAACTTACCCCTAGAAAAGTGATGGTGACTGTTTGGTGGTCTAGCGCCCGGTGTGATTCATTACAGCTTCTTACCAAACGGGGTGAGCATTACTGCAGATGTATACTGTGAAGAACTGAACACAATGATGAAGAAACTGGCACATCTGCAACTAGCATTCAATCGCTCGTCTCCGCTGCTCCTACACGACAATGTGCGACCTTATACTGCACAGCAGACGGTCTCCAAGTTGCAAGAACTGGGGTTAGAAGCTCACCACCGCATCAATAAACTGCCGCTGCGTTGGCAAAGATGCATTGATTGTATGGGTAATTACTACTTCGATTAATACAAATAAAAATACATGAAAATAAAATCGTTTAATTTTTTTCATACATAACAGCAATTTCATAGGTAAAGACCTAATTGGGGCACGGCTAACCACGAGGTGGGTATCCATGAGGATTTCCTCACGAAAGAAAAAGATAAAGACCTGATACCTATTTGATAATTCTGTTTTTTAGATGTAAAAATCAATCCTTAAAAGTTAAGTAAGGGTTTTGTATCACTTAACTTTAAAGTGTCATTAGGGATGTTAATGAGCCCTTAACTGACTCTGAGTGGTAACTTTTTTCAAATTTTACTAAGGAACAACTTAAGTATCCGTTAAACGTCTCTGAGTGCGGCAGTAATACTTACATGTAACCCAATATTGAGATGCACGTATTTGTCGATTTAGGCGCAATTGGCTGGTCTTACCCGTAGCCTAAGAGATGTAATATTCTTTCATAGGTTAAGCAAGCACAGACTGGAGAAGATGCGTCTAGATATAGCAGCGGAAGCTTCTGGGGAGAGTTACAAGAACTTCCCGGCCGGCTACTGGTGCTGGTCTCGTACCCTACCGCATAGCCTCACCAAACTTAACGAGGCTGAAGAAGTAGCCGCTATGCAGATATTTAAGGTATGTATCTTATTTGAAGATAGAATATAGATACTTGTTGTGGCAAAAATAAAGCTCCCAGAATTTATTTCCTATTAGCGTCACTATCAAATGATGTATTACATACAGCAGCGTATGTATTATTATTTTTCAAAATCCGTTGATTATGATCCGATGATCCCTTGATTGGACCCGCTTTTTCAATTCCTGACTACGCACAAGAATGATGATGTAGTTTTAGTTTTCATCAAAATGGAGCCAGAGACCCCAGATATTTTTCGCTATTCTTCATAGTATTCTTCAAGCTGTACATTGTGTATTTAGTCATTTGTACCCTTTTTCTTGTTCATATTAATTTTTTGCGTCTTTCCTTATAACTCCTGGAAGGAATTCAACTGAACTTGTTGAAGAAAAGGTTTTTATAACCTTTATTATAAAATATGTAATCTTTACCAATAAACGATTGTTGTATTTATTATTGAATTTTGTGACGCAGGATATAATGAGCCACGCGGGGCTAACTACCAGCGAGTCTGGAAGCACAACGAACCTGGCCAACAACAACATACCCGCGACAACCCACGAGGCGGACAGTGACGACCCCACGGCGCTCGCGCAGGCGTTACTGCAACGTTGTCTACAAAAAGATACGCTGCTGTGCGAACTGTACATGCAACTTATTAAACAGGTAAGTCCTGAAATCATTTTTGTTAAAGATAAGGTTAATAATAATGCCCATTTGCATAAATATAATTTTGGTCCTTCGAACCGGTAGTGACACCTTTGTACTGCTAACGGTTCGAAGGACCAAAACCACATTTGTTTTGGTCTTTCGAGCCGACACCTTATCAACATTGAAGTTATTAACACAGACTACACTCGCTTGTTAACACCCTTACCCCCGCGAAGTGTCACGCGTTCTTTCATAAGGAAATCTAATAATAACACCTCTCTGTGTTTGCTCTGCAATATGTATAGTCTTATTGTCGCATTTCTCTTGACTAGATAGACAAGTCATTTTAGAATGAAGTGCTTATGACTGTGTGTGTTGCAGACGACGGAGCACCCAGAGCCTTTGTCACGCGTGTCGGCGCGGCACTGGGCCCTGCTATGCGCGTGCGTGGGCGCAGCCCTGCCGCCCGCCAAGCCGCTACGGCGCTTGCTCCTGGCACACCTGCGATACCGCGGCACGGCGCTGCACGCCGGTGAGGAGGGCAAGTTCGCGCGTCGAGCCGAACAGGTGTGTATGCCATCGGTATTAACTTAACATTCCAAGTAACCGACTTTAGCTCTAAAATTTTACATAGAGTACCTACTAAACAAAAATTCAAAAACCGTTTTTATCCTCTGTAGATTACAAAAATGTAATACATCACGAATTTATTGGTTTATTCCAATGTGCAACTATTGTTCTCGGTTGCATTCGAAGTTTTCACCTTGAGAGCCTTAGGGTCAATTTATACTAGTGCAGAGTCGAAGCGCATCGAAGCGTCAAATTCCATCAAATCCATCAAATTCCAATCGACGTTGGTCACGCGCAGACGCGCGAATACCGAAGAATGCGTGCGTCTTTTTAAAATCTAAGAAGTAATGTGAGCGTTACGCTGTGGAGTTAAGGTTGAATTTGTTATGTTTAGTTCTGGATAGACGCTTCGATGCGCTTCGACTCTGCGCTAGTATAAATTGACCCTTAAGCCAACTTCTTTTCGCTTTTCTTTCGTCTTACCTCCCAACTTAGAGTAAAGCCCAAACTCGAGCCTCGCCGTCAATCAGCAGTACCGGTGCACACGACGCATTTACTTCAGTTGTGCCTATGCGCATGTTTGTTGCGTGGAGAGCTTACTTAGGAGTTGTACGGTGCAGGTGGCGCTGAGCATAGCGCAGGTGCCGCGGCGGCTGGGCGCGCCGTCCAAGGAGGAGATCCTGTGCGCGGCGGCGCGGCGGCCCATGCACGTGCGCGTGCTGCTGCTGGACGGCAAGCAGCACGGCCTGGTGTTCGGGCCCGCCGCCACCGCCGACCACCTCGTGGCCATGCTGCGCGAGAAGATCGGCCTCAGCGACACCGCCACAGGTCATACACTACACATTCTTGTATCCTACCCACATTTTTCGTATCATGCTAACGTTTTTTTATTCTACCCGCATTATTGTAACCCACCCATATTTTTGTATCGTACTCACATTTTCATATGCTACCGTCATTTTAATTACGTACCCTCATTTTCATAATATATTTTCTACCCACATTTTCATATCCTACCCTCATTTTCATAATATGTTTCCTACCCACATTTTCATATCCTACCCTCATTTTTATAATATATTTTCTACCCACATTTTCATATCCTACCCTCATTTTCATAATATATTTTCTACCCACATTTTCATATCCTACCCTCATTTTCATAATATGTTTTCTACCCACATTTTCATATCCTATCCTCATTTTCAAAGTCTATACTCCTTATATCTACCCACGTTTTAATATTCTACTCCGTTATTTTTGTAGTCTACTCACATTACCGTATTCTACTAATATTGCCTTATGCCTAACCTCTGCGTGTTACTCATTTAACAACGATGTATGAACAGGTTACGCGCTGTACGAGGTGTGCGCGAACTCCACGCCTGCGGGTGCGGGTGAACGTGCACTGGGAGGCAGTGAACGCGTGGGCGACGTGTTAGCGCGCTGGGAGAAAGCGGGAGCCACGGCCGCCGCCTGCAGGTATTCACTTCATAGGCTACAATATAATTTCCTCCAATCAGGGAACACAGCAGGTCAGAAACATTCAACCGGCGGACTTGCACGAAAGGTTTACTGGAAACTTGTCAAGCGTGTAAAGATGAAGTGCGCAAACGCCGGACTGTTGTCTTTGCCTCTTCCAGAGGGAGACACGCATTACCCTGTAGAACCAAACTAACCATAACTATGTATTACAGAAACATATAAGCCTACTTTATACTTTTTTAGGAAACGTACATAATATTACTCAAGAATCGAACCAGCGACCTCTGATAGCAGCGCTGTTCTATTTTACAGCTTTTTTTTTTTCATACAAATATTTGTTCCATAGATTGGTGTTCAAAAAGCGCCTATTTTTGGGTGAGCGCCCTCTACAAACGACTTGTGCGGCGGAGATGGAACTCCTCTACTACCAAGTGTTGCACTCTGTACGACATGACCGGTTACCCATCGAGACTGACGAGGCTGTGAGTATCTATCTAACATACCAATGGATATGGAATGACTACTGATTTAAAACGAACATTTATCGAATAGTACCTACATCGAACGATCAATTTCATTTCTTCATATATTTTGAAGATTGGTTTATTGATAAGCTCCGCATAGAACTGTCGTCAATGTACTATGTGCCATCTAATCTATTATATTCTTGAAATATAACGGATTATACCGTAGAGTATTGTATTATTTTATATACCCGATGTTTCGGTTGCTTTTCAGCAGCCATTGCCACGGGGAAACTAAGATGGTGGTCGGCTTGAAGTGTTATCTCAAAGTATTTGAACTTTGTTTTATTGTGTGTTACTATTCACTTTATGAGCTCAGTTCTTAAGTCTTGCTGTGTTTTGCTTTTTCTTGGGTTTAAGTAAGTGAATAATGCCAAGCTAGAGATACATTTCAACCATATTTTCAATTGAAATTAGGATATTGTTTTTATTTCAATAGGCTCTCAGACATCTTTCCCTCTTTCACGTTATTTTTCACGAATTTTCGAAATCATTCAGACACTTGCATATGTTTGAGAATATTGAAATCTTGCTAGTCGTTCCATTAATCGCTATCGATACCGCCGCGGCACATGTCAGTTTTTATAGATGTAAGATACATGCTAATTCTTCTTTATCTCAATAGATAGCTTTATCCTTATCTACAAAATTACACTTGAATAGTAATTATATTATTGATAATGATATTATTTGAAATGTGAGTTTACAAAATTGGGTTTTATGGAATGAAGGTTATACTTTAGTGAGGTAAGATAAACAGTGGACTAGTACCCCACACGTAGCCGTATTCAATACGGCGAACTTAGAAGTTGTATTACACTCCTGTTCGGTTACAGGTGATGCTCGCAGCGCTACACGCTCAAGTAGTAAAGGGTGAATGCGGCGGTGGTGGCGAGGAATGCGCGGCAGCCGCAAGCGCAGTACTACCTCCCCGGCTCGCGCAGCCGGCCTTACCGGCTCCTGCCGTCCGTCTGCACCACCTGGCGCTACGCGGGACTCCTCCGACGGCCGCCATGCAACGTGCGCTGACGCTGGCGTCGTCGTGGCCCCTGACGCGCGCGACGATCTTCGACGTGATGCAGTCGTTCACGTCCAACTGGCCGCGCGCGCTGTGGCTGGCGGTGGACGCGCGCGGGCTGACGCTGCTGAGGCGCAACTCGCGCGCGGCGCTAGTGTCGCACGACCATGACCAGCTGCTGGCCGTGTCGCCCGCGCCAAGAGCCTTGCTGCTCGTCACGCGCGCCGACAGGAAGCACGCCAAGCTCGTGCTCTCCACTGATCAGGTTTGTGCATTTTGATGTATTGACTAGTTTATTCAATTCAAGGAAGAACTTTACAACCCCTTGACCCTTCATGAACTTTATTTTTGGTCCTTCGAGCCAGATGTAGATTTAAGATCACCATATTTTCAGAGATGATTTGCATTATCGCTTATATGCTATTGTATTTAACATTAATTTCTCTTTTATATTTTTTTTTAAATTTGGGTCTATTTTAAGATTGATACATTTATCGTAACATTGTTGCACGCAGGCGTACCAGATCGCGACGCTCATCAAGGACTACATCGAGGCGGTGCGCGGTCCCGTTTCGCCCGCTGTCCCGGCCGCCGGCGGCGCGCCGCCTGCGTGACACCCGGCCGCCTAGTGCCAGTGCTTCCACGTCCGACGCTAGGCTGCCTAGCGCCTAGCAGGCGAGGGACCTTCGACGCGACGCGCGCCTCTACACAAACACTGGCGCACATGTAGCGTACCTCACTGCAAAGCATTTTCCCTGCCAAAACATTATCGACTTTGTCTACGTTCAAATTAGATCGAAAATTGATTAACACTGAATATTGCGACTTTTTATGTTAGCTGTGTGCATTAATTTTCGATCTAATACTAAAGTATGCTAGCTCAATAATGCCTTGGCAATACAAAATGCTCTGTGCTGCGCTTCGTACTATATATATGCGTCGGCCCTTACATTACACACGATTTTAAACAATGACTACATAAACCCATCGAGATACTCTCGACTCTCCAATTTAAATTAAATAAAAAGATATCAGTCTGAAGACTATGTCTAAAAGATTTTAATTATTTTTTCGAGTCTTCCAATTTAATATTGGGTTTTGTCTAAAATATAAATCGTGTTGAATGTTTATCTGAGGCTTGTGATATACACAAGTTTGGCTCCGAGTTTGCGACTGCTACAATTTTGTTGGATGTGAATTGCTTACTTGGAGTCATCGCGCTCGCGGTCGAACTGTTGGTAACGCCAGTCACTTTGAGGAGGAAAATGTTGTGACAAGTAAATGAAATAAATATGCGTCGGCATTAGCTCAAATGTCCCAAACGATGACTTGCTGTTTTAGCGAGTCGCTATATAATTCTATATTACAATTAGTTAAATAATTTGAGAAAAAACTTAACGCATTTACTTCACGAGCAACAGGTCTGAACAAGTGGTGTTTGGTTTCGAGTGTCAGAATGGACGATTTCAGTTGCCGGAAAAGACGGGGAAGCATAAAAGTCACTAAAATAAAACAGTTTTATCCCATTACCATAAAATAGTTGATATATTCCGATCTATTGAATTCCTCACATTAAATTAATGCCAGTATTATTACTGTTAAATTTGTGTGTTAGAGTAAAGCAATTAGGCTGGTCACAGCTTGAGCGTTTGTAGTGCACGCAACGTTGCCTGACCCTGGCTGGTCATTTGCAACTCGTAAATATTTGTAGACACACAAACTCACGAACTGTCACCAGCTGTAGATATATTGGTCGTTGATATTTAACATTTATCTGATGGTAGATAGTAATCAATCTTATTCCCTTTAGTCTTTGCTATATTAAGATCTAGGTGTGTCGACGTTTTTAACTTCGTGTTTAGACCTAACAAAATAGATGAAATGTCGATACCAGCGGCTAAGCCAACCCACTGTACATCATTCTGTTATGATATCCTTGTTGTAGAAAATGCTATATGTAATGATAATTGTGCGAATTATAAACTATTATTGAAATATGAATACTTACATATGTGATAAGTCAGTTTTAACATTGTTATTAGAGAGATGCTTGAAAATGCTAGGGTATGTACTACTTGTAGGTATTCTTATTTCCCCTGACTGTACTTCCATATATTTAACGACTTACTCGTGATTCCTACTCTATATCCTATACGTATTGCAACGTCTCTTCTCGAAATATCTTAGATTTCGATAGTGTTTACGCTACATTGTATATTTCCTCTCGAACTCTTGTTTTGTGCCTTGTATAAAGCTGAAGTAATGTCGCTGATCAAAAGCCTGTCATTTGAATCTCTAATAAATTGTATTTATCAATTAAAATAACGAGTTTTAACTAAATATATAATGGCTGTCGGCACATTATTAAGGCTAATTCTGTGAGCGTTTGTGCAAATTCATTGTGACTACAAAATAATTACTGATTGTTTAATAAATATAACTTCTATCATGCATATTACACTATATTGCACAATGTTATGTCTCAATATTTTATTGTAATGATAAAAATATATTTGATATTGTAGAGCTAATTGGAATAAAGAATTTCACTTTGTGATGACATTTATGAACTTTTGGGACGCTGTTGTTCACTTGTTGATGATACTCCTGGATTTGTAATGAAATAAGGAACAACAGCTGCTCTCGGATGTGCCCACTAGAGCACGGCGAGTGTGCCCTGTAGGCCGCCGCGCTCGTGGTACGCCATGACGAAGCTAACGGTTCAAGTTGATAATCAATCTAATCCAAATTCTACAGATTTGCAGATGTATACAATAGTGAAATATATAAAGTTGGGTTAGCTTGAATATTAATTTGGATTTTGGATACGGTTATGTTATGTCTGACCTCTTTGGTGCTTTGTCGCGGAGTTGCTTAGCTTGTTTCTGATCTCATATTGAGTATTATTTATTTAGATGCCATATTTTGATTTACGAGCAATATTTGATTAGGTTTTATTTATTTTTAATGATGTATTTTGATAACTTGTATATAATTGGTGAACCAAAGACTTGAGACGTCTCTTTGGATAATTATTACTTTTACTAATTCCAATTAGACATGTAAATAATTATAGACATCATATATATACTCATTGACATGAAACTCTCGTAATATCATAGAGGCTGAAATTATATTAAATTATTCACAAACATTTGGCATTCAGTATGATATGTTTGGCTTTAAACTTATGAAGTCAAATAAGTAGTATTATGACAATTTTAACTTCATGTATTACACGATTTATAAATTAATATGTGCACAACTTATACTGATCAACGAAATCTGTATGAAATTCAGGCGTTAGTCTTTCTACATCCATGTATGCGCCTGCGCTAACATAATCATTAAACTGTAACCATTTCGAAATAGAATCGTTTCTTGTAGAAGTAAGTTTAAAACTAATTATATATAATATATAGTAATGTATGTCAGTGAAGTATTGTCAGTGTGCACACAGTACGTTTATTGCTAGCCACCACTCATACTGCCCAAAATAGACTGAAGGTGTCCAAATATTTTAACAATTTGATGGATTGTTTTGTTACATTGTGTATGGAATTTTACCCAATTATTTGAATGCCAAATAAATAATTACAAGATGTGTTGATTTTTTATTTATTCCTAACATTATATAAATTAATTACTGCGTCACTAATCCTAAGTAGTCGTCCATCAACGTTCCAATGGCGAACTGCAAAGAAAAGTTTTGATATAGGTACATATTGTAAATGAAAAAAAAGGAACCAAAATGACTAGTGTTCCTCGTTAACCCTGCAAAGTCTCATAAAGTTGCAGGATGTAATAATATGTTAATGCGATATAATCAACTCACAATGCCGGTCGCGTCGACCCTGGTGCCCACAATCTTCAACCGGATGACATCCTCTTCCTGAATGACGTTATCTTCCTGTTTACTCTTGTAGCACGGTGGGTTCACGTTTGGACAAAACTCCATGTCCGCTGGAATGGACTAAAAACAGATGAAGCTTATCATTTCTTTTTGATTTTAACCGACTTTAAAAAAGGAGGAGGTTCTCAATTCGGATGTTGGTACCTATTTATTTTATTTCAATTCAATTGGACTGACACTTCCTTGTATGCAGATTGCGGGTTTGATTCCTGCTTAGTGGTTATATTGAGTCCCTCTATGATGAGTGCCTCTACATTATGTCATCGCTATTCAAACGCATCTGATAATAAAGTGACTCTTTACCCAACCTCATCTGCTAGTGGGTATGCCTGCTGATTAACGGACCAGACTTGGGAGCATTCTATTTGAGTCGCTCCCGAATAAATCAAGTTGATAGAAATCGGAAGAGTAGGAGAATAGACCCTAACTGAACTGAATGCTGATGATGAGTTAAAAAAAAATCTCTTTGTAGATAAATATGACTGACTACTCAAAGACCATCCATGCCTGGGGAAATGGATGGAGTGGCCCGCAAATACCGCGAGTTGACCGTCCATCCGGCTACCAGTGTCCATCCCTACTTGAAATAATAAGATGCATCACTAAATTGACAATTTTTTTTAGTGTGGGATCACCTCACCATCAATTTACTAATAAAGAAAAACTACAAGACAACAAGTACATTTATAAAGCAGTTGAATAATACTTACATGGTGTGAAATAAAACAACTCAATGGACCAATCTGTGCGAACATTCCGACCTGAAAAATTCAAGTTGGAATTTTATTTCAATCAATCAAATGGCTCTCAAAGTCAATATTTATTGCTCTTGCAGTCCATTCCTGGACTTTAGGCCTGTCCCAGAATTAATATTCAACAAAATTAAGGTATATAAATATATTGTATTGAATCATACTCATACCACAAAATTCCTTTCAATAAAGAAAAATACAGACAATCAATAGTTAAGTATTTGTTCAATAAATAATCACTAACACTCAGTAGTCTATGTCAGAATCACTTGCTATGCTTGTTTTGATACTAGATACCTACATACTTTGCTGGTTCATGATTCTTAGTCTGTCCTCACTGCAATAAATAACTTTGCTCACTTGTTGAACAAACATCTATTTCTTTGTCTTTAACTTTTGCAAGCAATTTAGCATAAATCCATCCATAACACACAGGGCTGATTAAAATTAAGTTGCCTACAGCGCAAAATTACATTATGATATTATAACTTAACTGTGTTTGTACACTGGAGATATTGAAAAACTATGCTTGGGTTAAGTTAAATAAATGATTCTGAACACAAAATGATTTTTATTGGATTCTTGTCTGTTTGTTTGCGATCGAAGCGAAAACTACTGAATGGATTTTGATGCATTTTTTCTACAGAAAGTTTTCAGTTCAACTTAAAATCTGCTGTATGTTTAATTCCAAATTGGTAAAGTAGAACCAGAGATATGGCCAAAAAACAATTACCAACCTCTGCATGGCCATTAGCTAATTGATGACTACTTAACATGTGGTAATTAAATTGGGATTGTATTATTGAATATGAAATATTGCTTACCTTATTTACTTGAGTGACAATAGCATCTAGTACTTCTCCTTTGAACGGTCGGAATACAATAGCTTTGTACTTGACTGGATACACCACAAAGCCTTGACCTGGTTGAATAAGCCCTGCACCTATACTGTCTATAGCTGTTACCGCTATCACAAAACCATACCTGATAACAAGACAAATAAGCATGTATTAACACATTTAATGCACATGAATGAACTTTAACTTTACTTTATCAGAACTTTAAAATAATAAGCAGATGCAGTGCATTAATTTTCACTTGTTCCACTGAATAAAAACTAAAGCTAAGTTCTCATAACCTCAAATTAACTTTCATACTTACTTTCCCGTACAAGTGCCTTCTACTTCTGTGTACAGTTTCTGTTTAACAATATCAAGTAATTGTGGTCCAAAATATCTGGGGTGCAGCAGAATCTCATGTTCTAATGATATCTGAAATAGTTGTTTACAAAACAAATGTATCAAAACATTTCAATATTACATGTTAACCTTTCAAAACTTTTCACTTACGTGATAAAACATTGTAGAATTAGATTAGCTTTTATATAGGAATTTGACTCAATATAATAATTTCATTTGGCCACAGCTTTATATACGAATACGAAGCGAAGGCGATTATTAAAAGCGGCGCTCAACAGCAACAAACGGCTTGTGTGTTGTGTCACTTTTTTGAGTTAATTTTGAGTTTGACGTGTAGGTTTGACATTTTTCAATAGAGCAGTCCACGTAAAAGTAGCTCTATCGATTAGTTAAAGTGAAAGATAAATATCTAGATCGATCAACATTGGATAGTTGTTTTAACAATAACAACTATGAGGCCCATTTCATTTATAAACTATTTCTTTAACCATTTTAAATGACAATATATTTTAATATCAACTATGATGCGTAGAATGAAATAATTATTTTGATAATAAGGCGTAATCAAGCAAAAAGTCGTAGTGATGTTTGACTGGATATTTGGAGATTCGATTTCGAAATTCAATTATAAATGCCATTAATTGTATTCATAGTGTATTAATATTGCCTATCCAACCAAATACAAAAGTTGCATATTAAATGAGCAAAAAATTATACATAAATGTAACTGAAATGCTCATTTGAAGTTGAACCTTGTGCACATAAAGTACCTATCAAAGAGTTTCAAAAAGATAACAACGAGGAATATCAACATATCGGTATAGAATAGTCAAACATTACAGCATAGCACAAACTGTATGAAGCTTAAAATATATCTCATTAATTAAAAAAAAACAATTGAATAAAATAATCGATTTAAATTTTATGTTAAATGTAACTTTAGGCATCACTATGATTACTCAAAAATGCCAAATGAATGGCAGACCTATGTGTATCGTAATCAGATTGTTGTAAAAAATGGCAAAAACTTACGATTATTTATTTAAATTACTTCTGATAGGTGATTCTGGAGTGGGTAAAACATCTATATTGTTCAGATTTTCAGAGGATGCTTTCAATATTTCATTTATATCGACTATTGGTGAGTACTTTGATTCAAGTCTTTATATCAAAGGTTATTGTCAGATAATTTTTTACGTATATTGTCATGAACAGGATTTTTTGTTTCCATGTTCATTGTGTCTATTTTTTATCATGATACATGTTTGCGCCGGATAGGGCGCGGTGCCGTCATAAATGGAACCCTTATCAAATTAAATGAATTGAGACTTCATGACATCATACACACTAATTAATTAGCTGCCTCCCGAATAACAGTTGTATGGTTGTTGCAGGTATTGACTTTAAAATTCGAACGATAGATCTTGACGGCAAAAAAGTAAAATTACAGATATGGTAAGTTAATTATACATTAAACAAATAAATAGAACCCTGAAAAAGGGGTATTTTTAAAATAGTCACAACTTTGTTGCAACCCTAAATTAGTAACGATGCTAGCTCATTGTACCTACTTCCTTTCTTTACCTAGTGAACATAATAGATGACTCCACTAGATATGAGAGAATAGCATAATTTACATTTGTACTGGTGCCATGGCCTCAATCAGCTTTGTTGCACACAGTAATCTTTAGAATATGTGAATGACATTGTCTTATTATTAAAGCTAGATTTAAAACAGTACAATGTTTATGTTTACCAAAATATGAATGTCATTATAATGGTTATCAGGGACACTGCAGGCCAAGAACGATTCCGTACAATCACCACAGCATATTACAGAGGTTCAATGGGTATAATGCTTGTTTATGATGTAACAAATGAAAAGAGCTTTGAAAATATTAAGAATTGGATAAGGAATATTGAAGAGAATGCCAGTGCCGATGTTGAAAAGATGATCCTCGGAAACAAGTGTGATTTAGAGGCTAAGAGACAGGTATAGTCGCTAACTACTGCTTATTAACACACTATTATGATTCTAACCACTCAGCCATGTAAACACTTTAACGAGAAACATTAAAAATAGTATTTCCAATGCTAATAAGAATCTCTTTTTCTTTGCAATTCCAATTATAATGTTATATCATACTATTCTTCCCTTTTTTCAAATTAACCACCCCCATACTTTGCATGGCATTATCCCAGTATGCTGTGATAGAGCAATTATTATGTGAATCACACAAAACTGCATGGAGTGAATACAACCCGGTCACAGTTGACAAGACAATCATTTAGAACAATGCCCCTTCTATGCAGTCAATATTTTCAAGCCTGTCTTATTGTAACAGCAGGTAATTCTATAAAGAAATACTATCTCTCACCTATCTGTATATGGGCTGTTGATTATATTGACTGTATGGGGTTTGAACTTAAAAAATCACAATTACGAGCTCTTCTTGGTTCATTATTTTATGATACACCTGTCTGATTTTCTATTAAATCATTAAATATGATGTTACTAGCCATATTTCACCTAAAAATCTTTAATTGTTTGATTGCTATTCTAAAAGTCAATCAACAACGAGCAATATAATCACTATAAATCATTATTTTTGCTAAAAACCACAAATTGAAAACACTGTTTATGATTAATATTAGTTTTCCTACTGTTAACTGACATAATCGTATATATATATATGTATTGGTGCTTATCAAAGCAACAATTTAATCTTGTTAATGTAGTTCATTTATATTGCATGAGTCACCACTTATACTAAGTAGAGATTAAAATAAACTCATGTTTTTAGACATGCTATTCGTTTTGTTACTTTTGGATTGTTACTGAAATAGTGAACTAAAAAAAACTGATATAAACCATAAATTTGCATTATTTTGAGATTATTTATATTTATATCTTGTTTTGTAATAGCATACATTGTGTTATTACCTTGTAGAGCATGTTAAGCCATTACCATATGAGCATAATATGTGGCATTAATAATGGATAGTTGGAGCCCTGGAAAGTCTGTCCAATATAGAACTTGGAACCATGGGTTGTGAAGATCTGATGACAGTCGCTTCACATAAAATACGGAAATTCAACCGTTTGCCATTTTGTAGTTAGGGTAAAAGAATAAGTATTAATGTGTAGAACGTAGCACTTATTCAGGTGTAGTTCTTACATTTACATACCTATAGGGGCCGAAGCTCTAGCATTGTGTCTTTCTGTACTCTTTGTCTATATTTAAAGCAGCTTTTAACAATAGTTTACAGGCCGTTTAATTATCCTGTAATTGTTGTTTCATATAATAATATACATTTGCGTACTTATATTGTCTATGTGATTACACAATTTCACATACATACTACACAAATTAATTGTATCAAGTACACATTACACATAATATATGTTAGGGGAAAACCAGTTTGGATATATATTCTTCTTTTCAAGGGAATTACTTCCTATGGTAATAATATAATAGAATAAACAACTGATAAGGGGATTCCAGTGCAATTTGTTGATATTTTTACAATGCAGACTGCATACAATGGTTTATAATCACTACGACTTTACTTATAGAACATTATATGCCTGCAGCATCTCCCGCGTGGAATTCTGATCATATTAACTATGGAAACCTATTCCATGGGACAATTTCTTTTTATTAAGTATGATAAAAATACAATGAAATTTAATAATATTGACATTAAAATAAAAACTAAAAACTAAACAAATATTTACATGGCGTCAAAAAATTCCTCCGCATCATCGCTGACTGGTAATGTGCCCAGAAGGCTGGCAGCATTGCCACGCTGAATGGCAATGCTGATTCTCTGTGCAAGATAGAGTCCAGCCTTCTGGTCACCTGTGGCGTCGATCAGCCGCTTCGCCAAGTCTTTGTAGACAAGGCGGGCACTTGGACCCCATGACCCCAGCGTCTCAACCCCAAACGGCTCAAAAATGTAATCACCAACTAAGTTGGAGTATTTACGCCGTTTGAGGTTTTCTGCAGATGCAGCAGCAGCGCCGGCACAGCTTGCTGTGCTTGGAAGATGTGAAGGCGCAAGGGTGTCGACGCACGTTGCGTCCCACACCAAGGGCCTACCCATCTTCCAAGGCAGCAATGACATACCATCCGGTCTCTTGCCATCGTCACGTACCAGTCCATTAGGTTCACGAACGGCTGGCACGCCGGCGGTGACAAGAGCACGGCGGATGATGTCATTGATGCAGGCATGGCGCGATATTCGGCCTGCGCTTCTGCTGCATGAAAGGCCATGGTGTCCAAGGCTGTCGACGCCTTCACCACAGTGGCAATGATGCGGAGAAACACATGGCGCGCCTAGACGGAGGCAAGTGGCAAGGCGGAAAGTAGTATCGTCCAACATGGTACCTGTGTTGGACGATGGAAGTGCCTGGATCCAGAGCCCTGACTCCCAATCTCCCACAGCCAACAGGCGTGCACGCTCTGTAACATTTGAAGCTGTATTAAGTAAATGTTTTTTTAACAGCTTGCAGAGCGGCTCATCCCATTGTCTCTGGGAGGAAAGGTTACCAGGCAATTCAGTATTGGGACAGGCCACCCTCCAAGCATCTATGGCATCGGCCTTACACGACACCTCAGAGTTAACCTGTGTGTTTATTAAAATTTTCCTGGTTAACTCTTCGGTGCCATGGACCGATGACAGAAATGCTGGTAGGCTAACATCTGAAATTTTGCGAACACCGAGACCACCAAAGCGAACCGGTAGGGACGCTTGGAGCCAGGCTCGGTCGTTCAAGGCCACATTTAAAATTTTGCTTATGGTGTTTTTGATTATATTGTCAATTTTTGCCAAAAGTGTCAAATGTTTCCAAAACTGAGATGATCTGAGTGCATGGGTCAATTTAGGGACAAAAAGACAGAACCGAAGGATAGTAAACGCCGAATGAACACTTATTTTTTGTAATTGATCTGTGATGTTTTCAAAATTTTGAATTTTCTCATCTACAAATGTATGAAATCCATCTTCTAATACCGGGGACCCAAGGAGGCGCAGAGAATCTTTTTGTAATACCGTAATATTGGGGGCCAAATAATTAAATTATAGTCGAGAGTCTGTCCGTTCTGTCAGTGATAAAAATTTCGCATTTATCTGAGTTAAGTTCTAAACCAATGGATTTGAATTTATTTTTGATAAAATTTAAGTCTTGTAAAACCGTTTGTACGCTGCCTCCTAAGGTCCCGTCATCTAGATATCTACGTACTATTCCAGACTATAATCTACCCCTGTACCAAGTTTTAGCCAGATCTTCTGTAGTTAGAGCATGATTCAGTGCCATCCAAACATCCATACTCACAAACTTCTGAATTTAAAATGGCTCAAGATCTATGTCTACTAATAATTCCCCATATTAATTCTTTTACACCCGAGCGCCAATCCCGGTTACGTCAAGCGTTTGCACAAGGGAGACTCTCCTCCTTTTCACATTTTGTTTATATTGGCTTTTAAAGTAGCGATTGCTGCTTGACCATCTAACCCAGAGAGGAAAGAGCTAAAGCCTCATCTGTCACTCAGCATGTGTGACTTGAACCTCAATGACTGACTATTCACTTGGCACTTGGCATTTTGTTGGTCATCTCAAATTAAAAACAAAAAAATCTGCTACCTCATTTTAAGCGTTCACTATTGAATTCTTCTCATATTTATTTATAGGTGTCAAAGGAACGAGGTGAACAGTTAGCTGTAGAATATCAGATAAAATTTGTAGAAACATCAGCGAAAGACTCGTTAAATGTTGAATCAGCATTTTATACATTAGCAAGAGATATCAAGGCCAAGATGGAGAAAAAACAGGTATGATTTCATTTTTATTAGAGTTAAGAAATAATTTCTTTCATAAATTTTGAGTTGTCCACAGAAATGAACTGAAGTTCTCGAGTAAAGTTTATAGTGAATTGTTAGGCAAAGCTTCTATTACTAGTCTATTTGCTAAATCCCAGAATAATGTTGGTTTTAATGACAGTCTTGAATAATTTATAGAAACTAGTTGACAGTGTGCCAATAAATAGGCAGTCCTCAAGTCCAACTGTATTCAAACATTTTAGTTGCATCGTTTTATCATTGATAACATACTGACTTATCAATAGCTTAGATAACATAAAGAAGTACAGTGCACTAGGTCACGGGGTTCGAATCAGTCAAGCAGTGTTATTAACTTTCCTGTCAGTAAATTCTTGTTACAATAATGAGTTGGGAAAATATTCATTTTCTATTATGTCAGGCCAAGCCAAAAATTTTAGTTAGTAAATATGTGAGAGTAGTTTTTACCACTGCCTACAACTTTGAAGAGTTGGTAGTTTAGTGGACAAGGAGTCGACTTAACGATCGAGAAGCCCTGAGTTCGAATCCTGACCATTTTACCAAGCCAATATCATCGAGGTTCATCGAGAACATTTAGAACGTTTTCACAGGGTCAGTAGCGCTAGTGTGATGTTTCTGGTGTTACACGTATACCACGGTAACAGCTTCCCATAAAGTGGGCCGAGTGCTTGTTTGCCACCGAAAAGTTGTATAAAAAAATGATTACTTTTTTATTAGCTGAGAATATTACTATAGCAAATAGACTGGCGATCCCGTAGTAGTAATAGGGCAGGTGTTAAACAATATGGCCTGGTTAAATGTTTATATTGTTTAGTGTGTAACAATTTTATCAAGGTCTTATTCATGAGCGCGCCTAATGTGGTGTTGTGCCTCCACCTGTTGAATGAATTATTGAAATAGGAAATGTACTGGACATTATTTGGTAAATATGTAATACCCTTAAATGGATATGATTTTGTAAGCAATGACCAGAGGCATGGAGATGAGATAGGTTAAGAAAAATGTAAATGTATGTCCCTGGTTAAAGACTCACTTGGTCTTGGACTCACTTGGACTTCAATACCAATATAAATACTTCACTAACCCCGATGAGGAGGTAGGTACCTGTTAGTGGTTTACACACGTAAAAAAAAGGATACACAGGGTCTCCCGTAATGAATGGATAAACCGTAAACTGGAGTTGCTCCGGATGTGAGGCTATAAGAAAATCATATCATTTTGCTAGGGTTGTCAACCATATGGTAATGGCATAGACTTTTATACTTTTTTAGTAATTTCTCTACTTTTTTTATTAATTCCGTAGCCATTTCTTCAAATTTAAGTATTTTCGTGAAATTTCTTTTGTACTATACTCTTAAAGACGTGTATCATTCACTTTTAATATGATTTTAGATGTCCTTAACGTTAAACATTAATAAAATAGTCATTTTAAGAGAATTTTTTAATTTTTTTTTCTTTACGTCAACTTTTGATCATCTACTGTGAAAAAAAAAAGTACGGCGCTATAGCTGCCCATGATCTTAATAAATTATCTAGTATGTGTAGTTTCTAAAAAGGTATAACAATGTGTACTTTTAAAGCAACATTATGTTACTAGGAGCAAGAACGTTTATCAAGGTCAAAATTTAGATTTTTCAAGTAATGTTAAAAATAGTTGTAAAACTCGTCTTAATAATTTTATTCTATCAAGATACTTTACAAAAAAACTAACAGGCCACTAACTAGGATATTCAGAATGAAACCAAGTTGTTTAAAAAAAAGAATTTAATGAAAAACTTAAACTAAATGTTCAAAATGTCTTCCGCCGGCAGCAATGCATGCTCGGCAATGCCTAATAAAAGATCTTTTAATCCGACGCGCATAGCCAGCTTCTTCAATTTTACGAGCTGCTACTTGAATGCGCGTACGCAATTCTTCCACAGAACTTATTGCTTCGCTGTAAACCTTCTCCTTAATACAGCCCCAGTAAAAAAATCCAAAGGGTTTAGGTCTGGCGAGCGTGGAGGCCATAAAATTGGGCCCAGCCGTCCCATCCATCTATCAGGATACGTCTCGTTTAAATGCTGTCTGAAACGAACAGCGTAATGAGCTGGACATCCATCATTTTGTAGCCACATTTGGTTTCGTATCTCTTGTGGAACGTTTTCTAGCAATCCAGGTAATGTGTTTCTTAAAAAGTCTAAATACATATCCGCATTTACTATAGCCGTCGATCCCGGTTGCCATACAAACATCTATGGCAGTCGTTACGGGTAGTTGGAGCCCACAAAAGTCCAACCAGTCTAACTTGGAACTTCGATATCGCCATTACTGATAATGACAATGGTCAGCGACTGCCACCTGACCTCCACAACCAATGGGTTGTGGAGGTCAGATGGCAGTCGCTCCACGGAAAATATCGAGGTTCAGCCGCATCACAGTTAGACTGGAAAGCCGACCTCAACTGAGTTGGGAAAAAGGTTCAGAGAATGATGATTTACTATAGCCGGCCCTTGGTAATGATAGGGATACAATTCGTGCCTCTTTAAAATTCTGTGTACAGATGTTTTAGGTATACCTGTGCGCCGTGAAATAGCACTTATGGACGTACCAGGGCCCTCTTCGACTATTTCTAATACTTCGTCTGACGAGTTTTACAACTATTTTTAACATTACTTGAAAAATCTAAATTTTGACCTTGATAAACGTTCTTGCTCCTAGTAACATAATGTTGCTTTAAAAGTACACATTGTTATACCTTTTTAGAAACTACACATACTAGACAATTTATTAAGATCATGGGCAGCTATAGCGCCGTACTTTTTTTTTTCACAGTAGATGATCAAAAGTTGATGTTAAGAAAAAAAAATAAAAAAATTCTCTTAAAATGACCATTTTATTAACGTTTAACGTTAAGAACACCTAAAATCATATTAAAAGTGAATGATACACGTCTTTAAGAGTATAATACAAAAAAAAATTCACGAAAATACTTAAATTTGAAGAAATGGCTACGGAATTAATAAAAAAGTAGAGAAATTACTAAAAAAGTATAAAAGTCTATGCCATTACCATATGGTTGACAACCCTAGCAAAATGATATGATTTTCTTATAGCCTCACATCCGGAGCAACTCCAGTTTACGGTTTATCCATTCATTACGGGAGACCCTGTATATATATTTTATGCTGGCAACCAGCTGGTTTATTTAGTAATGGCGGGTTTCTGAATTGAGAATTTAAAGTTGAGTATCATCTCTCAATGTAAGTCGGTAGTTTAGTGGTTAAGCAGTCGACCTTACGATTGAGTCGTCCCGGGTTCGAATCCTGACCGTTACACTACCGACGTGAACCCACTTCTAACACAAGCAATTTAACTTAGCTCGAAGGCTCGAAGGGTTAGCGGGAACAGTATTTAAGTTATGAGTACTCGTTTAAAAAAATGTTTCATTACGAAATTAGCCTGTCCATGTCATGATATTAAAAAGTCATGATTAAATTAGTTTCATATGCGTCTAGAATTATCCACAGATTGATATAACTGTAGTTAATTTCATTATTTATAGTACTTACTTACTTATAATGTGTAGAAATTTAGAGGTACCAAGAACACATTTTAAAATATTCCCACATGTCTCCTTAAAATAAATCTCGGTTATATTCCTTCATTAATTCAAGTAGTTGTCCACTGATAGCTATTTATATTTGACTACCAGTGACATGACTTTGACTGCTACGTTATACGGAGCGGGTTCGATTCCTGTGGGGCGAGCGATCGGGTTCGATTCCTGATGAGATTTGTACAGTTCTTTTTACGCGCGATAGGGGCGCTGCGCTGTACAAATTTCATACAGTTTTTGTCGCACACATTTCGAACTCGATACGAAAGAAAATTCGTGCTCGCCCCACTGCTTAGTGCAAATATCTGTACGTATCAATGTCTCCTGGCATTGGTCTGGCCGTCTCTATACCTTTTATAAGTATGTTTATCTCCATTCTGTATGTCTGGCTTGGGTCTAGATGCCGCCGTTTGGTATCAGTAATATGTTGTAGTATATTTATTTATTGATATATTCCACATCTAAAATATCTTCTTTTGTTCCATGACATTCTATGCGAAAACAGAAGGTAACGTGCCGAATGTACTTTGATTGTTTTTTATTTGTAGTGTTGTTTTTGTTGGCTTGTTCTTGATAAAACATTACGTAATATAAAAACATCATGATTGCCGAATTAGAATAATTAGTGCTTTCGTGTTGTGTGTGATAATTTATTCGTTATTAGTAGTTTAATTACATGTACATAGTCGTAGCTCAGATTCATATTGTATTGCAAATTTAGCTTTGCGGTTATCATCTTCATTTCACGATTTTTAACTAATCTATTCGATTTATTATTATTTATTATTGATGCAATTAATACTAATAAGATGGTAAGCTAGTGGCTAAAAATTTCGGGCTTGCGTTGGAGGTCGTGAGTTCGAAACCTACACAACAAACACGATTCCACAGCCCACTCTTTTTCGTTTAGTTGGAGAAGGGAAAGAAATAGAATTGAATATGACTTCCTCAGATTTAAATTACTTAAGGTGATAAGTGTGACAATCAACCTTATATACAATCATATTTGAACATGCTGCTTCGCCAACACTAGCTATAACGTAAACTACGTGGCTACTTACATAGTACACGACTCTTTGCATTTGGGGTAAAGGGTATAAATACTGCATGTCTCCACCTATTACGATCCTGGCATATACTTTTCGCTGCTTCTACGTTCAGAATTACTTGCATACAAGTTTTCAGGTTGGTTCTACTCTTGACCTGGCTATTTTCCCACGATATCTGGTGAACATTCGTACGCCTAGGTCGGGCTCACCGGGCTGCTCTTAAGTCTACCCTAAGTGTCTTATTTAAACAATAAAATAGTTCAAAATAAAACACTTTACTTTTGTTATACGAAGTGTTTCCGTTGCATCAAAAAAAATCAATCTAAGTATGTGATAAAGTATGATAGAATAGGAAAGAGGATAAATTAATAACTACATAATGTATTATTGAATGTTATTATTATCTATACAATAATACGCTCTACGCTTTATTCCGAACTTGTAGCAGGAAATGAGAAAGGATTCCAAATATTTGCGCAAATCAGTAACTTTAGGTTAATTCTATTTGGATTTCATTCATACATATTATTTTGGGCTACCAAAAGTCAGAGAACAATTTTATTTTTTGGATTTCAAGAAGGGTTTGTGTGAAGTTAAATCTAAAGTTTGGGTGGCTGTACCTACCTAACCCTTGTCCCGTTGCCGCCGTCTTGGAAAAAAGGGTCCAATTGTGTGTGATCTTGTAGAATAGGATTTTTACGCTTTATTGGACAATCTATTCGTCGCATGGAAATTTTGTAAAACTTTATTTGTTTTGTCTCGTTTATCTACATTTTGTTTTGATGGAGATCGGAGTCTAGTCGATGTTTTTGCTTGTACCTATTATTGTTCCGCAGATGCTTATACTAATTGGACAGCTGCATGCACTTAGATAACTTAACCACTGATATTGTGTCATCTACGGCGAATTTCCGGGTGTTTTAGTTTATACTGGTATTCATTTATATTAGAACTAAATATAACCCACTTAAAACCCCCTTCCCTGTTTTATAGGAGTTATCGTTTGTCCTTACTTTTTTTATTTTCCCTCCACTTTGCCAAGTATCCCTTCTTCTAATCTAATTAATTTCATTGTGATTTTAACGTTTCCTGGAACTTCCCGAGTGTCATTACTCGGTGTTTTATAACCGAAAATAAAAGGAAGTTCCCTGTTTGACTTATTATGTTTGTCTGTGATTATCTCGCGTTTAGTAGAACCGATTTTGATGCGGTTTTTAGTAAAGTATTTTTCTGGAAAAGGTTAAATCTTAAATCATTTTAGTAGTCGGTTAAGTATACTAAATACTTAACCGACTACCAAAATGATTTATGTTGGTTCTATTTTTTTTTCATGGGTACTGTTTTTGCCAGGCCCTCCTAGCAACAACATTGGTACCAATCCCTCCCACACGCAGGGACGTGTCCCGTTACCAAAGTTGTTTTGATTGTACTACAATTACAAATCAAGATTGATAGCAACATCCATTTTAATACTAAACATTTACTGTATTAAAGACGCATCGAAATGTTTCGAGCTAGACGACTGACCTTCCGACAATGAACCTTGATACATGCACCCACATCAGCTGTTCCGTGTTTGTGTTAGTATTTTGGGCATGAAAATATTTCCTATACGTCTAGAACATGTATTTATTAATTGTATGATTTGATTTTTTTTTGTTTTTGGTGTTTATGACTCTTTTGCTAGTTGTGTTTAGAAATTTTCTGTAATTATTAAGTGTAATTTTCAAATTTTGTTTAATCATCAGGTTATTAACATCAAAAACTCTTAATTTTTCACTGATAATAGATAGGTACCTAATATTATATTTTTACACTAATTAAAAAAATAATATAACAGCATGTATTATCCATATAAAAACGGAAACTGGAGTGTATTGCAATGCAACAAGGTTAAAACATTACCAAAAATAATAATTAGTACCAATTAAACAGGTACCTACTCGTATTATGTTCAACATTGCAAATACATGTCGGTAGTCGCATTTTGATAAACTTATAATAAATAATTCTATTTCGATGGCAATATTGTAAGTTATGGTATTTTTTTCATAATTCTATAATTTTCCATGGGCCTACACTGTTGGATTATCGATTACGAATATAGATAACAATGACATGATCAGTCTTAAATGTTTGTAATATACTGACACGTATCTTTAGATTAGCTTACTGATAAGATTTCGTTTACCCATGCCACTAATTTTGTTTGTGTGCCGCCTAGTGGTGCAACCTGGGCAACGGAATCGGCAACTGTGCTCTTAGGGAAGACGTTGCTACTTTTGGCTGTTGTTCTGATGAGAAGTAGCCTAAGAGACTGAAAACAGTCAACAAAATCGGTTACCGGCAAACTTCTTAAACAAACGTCAAAAAGTTACCAAAAAAATTAGTAAAAATAACTTATCAACAACTGATGAAAGCTTAGTTTAATAAAATTGGCGCTTCTCCGCCGTCTCACCCCGTGCTTACCACCAAAGAGACCTAAAACGTGTTCTACGCAGCTAGAGAAGTTTGCCGATCACCATAACAGTAGGCTGTAATCCTTCAAATGATGAGAGGCTGATGCTAACAAGTTGTGCTTGCGTGCAGGAGGCGAGCAACCCCGCGGGAGCGCTGCGCGCGGGCGGGCACCAGCTGCGCGCCAACGAGCAGCAGCGCAAGCCGACGTCGTGGCTGTCGCGCTGCAGCTTGCTCTGACGGCCCGCGCCGGCGAGGCCCGACTCACACACCACCCACCTCGACTATGTTTTTCGATCTTTGTAACTGGTGCGTCAACTCCGTAGGGGGATCAGACTTGCTTTTTGTATTTTTATATCCGCGACTATGATACCTACTTCGACTTCAGTTGAAACGGAACAGTATTCCTCTTAAATTATCTTGTAAATTTGTTTATTTACTACTAAAGTGACGAAGATTTATTTTTATATTAGGGCGAAATTACGGTGTTACAACATGCAAATAATGGTTGGAAGGTTTATTCAATAGATAGCTGTACTTTTCTTTTTGCAATTTAATTAAGATATATATTTTAATGTAATATAATATTTAATTTGAATAAAGTGCTTTTTTACAATAATGTGTTTGTAATAATTAAACTCCTGAAATTATATAGAAATAACAATTTATTGACCAACTTTATATACAAAATGAAGTTCTTTTCAAACAGAAGGATTTTCCTCCATTTGTGTGTACCTAATGTCTAGTTACACTCCCTGTAACGCATTTGGTACAGTCTTACTAGAATTTAATTAACAACAACTTGTAAATAAATGCTTTCATGTTGCTTGCACCTGCTTGCGGGATGATCTGAAGGGCCACAGAATTATAGTCTTCACTCCTATTAAGACTCCTTTTGAACCGAGAGCTAAAAGGCGTAATAGTTTCTTTGCTGACAAAACTAGGATCTCTCCAGTGAGCTGAGACCCTTTTCGCCAAAGCACAATATGCCGCGGCAGTGGTGGAAGACTGTCTGACCAAATGCCATTCCGGTAATTCTTAGCATAGGCTTCAGCAGACAATAATGCTGGTGCTAATTGTGATTCAATTGTATTTTTCTTGATATTTTCTGGCACAGATGCCTTAGCAAATCCTAATTCTACAAGCTTTTGCCCAATATCTAGTGTTTCCACTGATTTTACCTGAAATAATATAGAATCATCATAATATTATAGAAGAAAAAAAAACAAAATGAATACAGGAGGCTATGAATTTACTTAAATATACAGGTAGTTTCATTTTTTCTTAATATCCGTGATTCCTTATTTTCTAATTTTTAAAAATTTGTTGAAAAAATACTTTTTAGAAGTTACAAATAAATAATCTAATAGCATTAGATGCCATTGACAGCATTGTTTTATCAATTAACATTAGAGGACAACAATAAATTTATAATTTAAAACTGGTACTTAAGAACAAAGTAAGCTCTGCTTGCAAAACTTCCATCTCAATTGGAAACTGGTTAGTATGTAAAATTGAACTTGTAAGATTTGATAACAGAAATTGAACAAACAAAATAAAAGTTTAGCCCCAGTCTAGCTTAGGCAGCAACAATAACCTACCATCTGCTTCTACTGACATTATACCTTTCATGCAAGTTTACCAGTTTCAAGTTTTTTGAAACTAGAAGTCGGAAGAATTGTCAGAAGAGGGTGCTGCTAGTCCAAGATTTGTGTGATAGGAAAGGCATAATAGCAAGTAAACAAAACATATGCTATGTTAACTTAAGATGGTTAGCATTAAAACTGAAATATAAAATGTGAATTACCCTCGCCTGTGGTAAATGCAGTAATACAGTTGAAACAAGGTCGTCATTATCTCTTCCAATAGGTTTGAGTGTTACTTGGTGACCCTTAGCCACACACTCCAACCAATTCACAGCATTCACACTCACAATGTCAACTCCCCATAGCTGAAAATGATTGTCGATTATTAGAAGTAGTTTTTAATTTGCACTACATTATTAAACTAATGGTAAATGTTATAAACAAACCTTAACTGGAAGTGGTGGTTTACTTGAATGCCATAAAGGTAAATATATGGGAGCTTTATGATTCACCAGGACACGGACTGGTGAATGCTGCACGCCAGCATATACCCCTTGAAGTGGTTCATGGTTGCGGATAAAATGATCAGGAACTTTGCTTCCTTTTGAGAACTTACTAACCTAATGAAAATATACAGTCAGATACAAAAGTTATGTAATGTCAATATTATGAACATAAAATTAAGGGTCACCTACCGGACGAATCTTGTGTATTGATGCAGCTAGCCCTGCAGTTGCGAGAGCATAAACTGCTATCTGTAAATAATTGTCAGGTGATAATGATCAGAAGTTCATTGATAACATTTTTAGGTCACTGCACTTACGTTTACTCCGCGATAATCTTGTTGTAATAGATTCTGAACATTATAGAAAATTCCGCCTTCTTGGAACATTTTGTTATAAAATTTTCCAATAGACTATCATAATTTTCATAAAATTAGTTCATCATTATTTTCAGATTTGAGTTTACGAAACCACTTTCCTTCAAAAATTTTGACATTTTCGTAACAGTGTTGCAGTTTAAGTAAAAATGTCATGTTTTTCAAATAGAGTTTGACTAATGAAAGCTGGACCAACAAAACCGCGGCAAATTTAAAAAATTTAGGGCAGGTATCACCCGTTATAGTTGGATAAAAACATTTTGATCGTGAAATAAAAGTATGTACCTATTAAAGTTTTACTGGTATTTTTAAAGAATTTCATCGCGCTTTATTCGGTGTCATTATTATTTACATGTTGATTTCTTTATTAAATACTATCTATTGCCCACGACTTCGCCTCGGGAAGAGAGAGAAAAGGTAGCAGGTTTATTCGTGTAAAAATCCCCAACGAATACCCGTTGGCCATCGGGGGTGGTTATATCGGAATCGAACCGAGTAAAACCGCTGATGTAGTGGAGATATAGACTAGCTGTTGCCCACATGAAATTCTGATCCCGTTCCCGCTATTTCTATTTTCAATTTTCAATTCCAATTTCTTTATTTTTCAAAATAGTGCAACGTAATTACATCTTTTTGACGTCAAAATTACTTAATACTAAGTTCACCAACGCTTCCTAGGCGCTAGTGGAGAAGAAACGGCGCAACAAACTCCACTGCTGCATTTTCAGACGTCCGGTTATACATAGATATCTTAAGACTAAATATGGACGAATGTACATTTTTGTCTCGTGTCAATATAAAGGTATATAAAAAAGATATAATAAATTTTAACCCAAGTTTAACAATAAAATAATTGAAAATGTCAAAATATAGTAATGTCAAAATATAGTAAAAAAAGAGGTCGCGTGCCTTTCACAATATCAATATATTGTAGTAGGCAAATGTCACAACTACAGCATTCTGTAGTTGTAGCACTTTAGCAATCTAGCTACCCTTGGGTATATATTTTAGGGACAAAATGTGGCCTATGAACGTGTGCAAGACATTTTGCCTGTGTTATTCCAGACTAAAAACTATCTTCAAGCGGGCTTATAGGAATCAGACGAAATTCATTCATTAGAAAAAAATATTATTAATTATAATCAAAATTAGATTCCAAATATTCTTCACCATCATCCGAGCTGCTTGATCCATCATCAGTCAAACTTATAAACTAATTACATTATTTTAATAAATGTTGTCGAAAACATGTCGAAAAGTACAAATATCTAATACAAAAGCGAATATTTTTGGATATCGCATCTGAATCTCGTTAATATTTTGACGTTAATACAACAAAGTATCAAAATCATAATGTAAACGCGCAATCACAGAGAAATGACAGAAGGTGACATTTATAGTCTACTGGTGTTGCAAATCAATAAATGTAGTGGTTCAGCTTTCATTAGACAAACTCTAAACACGCATTATAGTTTGAAATTTATTCGTATATAGCAACTCCAATTCCACGTCAACCGTCTGACAGTTGGCAGATTACTCGCGGTTGCGGTGTGTTATTCAGTTTTGTTTTTGGAAATAAATTAAAAAATGATTACTGTGCTAAATACAATCGATACGGGTCACGAGGATATGATACATGACGCTGAGCTAGACTACTACGGACTACGACTAGCGACGTGTTCTTCCGACAACTCAGTGAAGATTTATGACATCAAGAGTGGTACACAAACTCTTGCTGCTGATCTGAAGGGTCACTTCGGTCCAGTATGGCAAGTAGCATGGGCCCACCCTAAGTATGGCAACTTGTTGGCATCGTGTTCTTATGATAGAAAAGTTATCATATGGAAGGAAGCTGGCGAGTGGACCAAACTATACGAATACACCGGACACGAGAGCTCTGTGAACTCAATAGCCTGGGCACCCGCCGAATACGGTCTCATACTAGCTTGCTGTAGCTCTGACGGCTCCGTTTCCATCATAACATACTCCCAGGATGGTGGTAACTGGGATGTTAAGAAGATATCAAGTGCGCATGCGATCGGAGTGAACTCCGTTAGCTGGTGCCCTGCGATATCCGCCGATTTGAATTTGGATCCGCTAAGCAATAAAGAGGCTCCGAAAAGAATAGTCACTGGAGGATGTGACAACCTGATTAAAGTATGTATGATATAATATTGAACTGTATTCAATGACATGAAAGTAATGACTTCACAAATTAACTAAACGGCAAATTTTCAAGAGCTCTACTTATGTAATATTTGTACACACATTGGTTGTGCAGCATGCCATCACATTTGTTTGCTTGGTGCATTACATAGAAGCAAAAGAAAGTAGGTAGTAACTTGTAGAAAAAAACAAACTGCAATGAAATAAACAAAAGTACAACTAATAAACCCCTAAAAATAATGATCATTTCCTGTGAATGCTTATTATATATGTATGCCTTCAAGAATATACGAACTCACTCATCTTTTCATGTATAAATTATATTATTTTTATGCATTAAAAATATTATTTTTTTGTCTTTTTTAGATATGGCGAGAACAAGGTGAACAATGGGTGGAAGAAAACAAACTTGAAATGCATATGGATTGGGTGAGAGACGTAGCATGGGCACCTTCTCTAGGGCTACAACGTTCCATGATTGCAAGCTGCTCCCAGGACAAGAGAGTTGTAATTTGGACCAGTGATGACAATGTGTCTTGGAACCCAACCATTCTGAATACCTTTGACGATGTTGTATGGAGTGTGAGCTGGTCTCTAACTGGTAATATCCTGGCTGTTTCTGGGGGCGATAATAAAGTGAGTCTCTGGCGCGAAGGAACTGATGGACAATGGCTATGCATCAGTGAAGTAGCCAAAGGCCTGGGCCAAACACCAAATGATGAGAGAAGCACACTTTAAATTATATTGTTTTTTTTTGCGTTATTCTAATTAATCTGTGAATAATTTCTAAATAGTACTAATTTCATAATATACATAATATCAATAATACTCAGTTCATTTTTTACCCATTCAATACAATCATCAACCACAAAATCAAGAACCAATTCAAATAAATTAAAAATCTCCCAAATGGTTTAAGGGAAATGGTGAAAGGAGTGGGAAACTGGTCTGGTTCATACTAAGAAATATGAGAAAGGCATCAACTACAAATATCCAAGAAAAAGGCATGTAACAAAAGGAAATAAGTATTATATTTTATCAGTTATTTCCAATCACTAAACTGTAACCCATCATTTCCATTTTTCGTAATAGGTAAATTTAAATGACGAGCGCAGACTGAAGTCACATCAGGGTGTCGCACTAGTGTGACAAGCATTATTTAATAAAATAAAATTAAAAGTGAAAATATTCTGCAATCACTTGCTTATGAATAATGATGTAATTCCTATCCATATATAAATAATTTACGAGCTTAATGACAGTTTGTGTCCTTGCGGCATAACTACACATTTATGTGTGGATTTTGTAAAAACTTTTTCACATAAATAGCCTGACAGTTATAAATACAACAAAAAAAATTGTTAACCAGGCGTAGGGTAGATGCTTCGAAGTGATGCACAGACAAACATTTGTGGCAGTTGATTTTTATTTATAAGAAGATAGACCACTGGACTATGTACTTAATCTTAATGACCTCTGCATAGTCCTTTTGTAACTGAAATAGCATAATATGTTCACCAATAAAAGAGTGTTGGATGTATAAAAACCGATTTTAATTAAACTTAACATTACAATTACAGTAAAATATCACATGTTGCCGAGGTGGAATTCTATCAGTTCGAGCAGCAGCGGCATTTTGTAGTATTCGGCTATTGTTTTGAAAGTTGTTAGCTGTGCTTGGATTTCTTTGGTAGTGACCATGAGAGCGAAAGCGCCTGCGCATTCGCACACCATGGTCATATTGTCACGTTTGACCTGCAATACATATAACCACATTAAACGAATCAAGAGCAAAATGTTGTAGGTACTGTTGTCATTACTTTTTAACCACTGACGCAAAAACTGCTGGCTGTTTGTAGCACTATAATCCCCAAGTGGATGAAACTATTTTTTTTGTTCGCAAAGTGAATTAGTCAGAAGTGTTCTTAGCTATGAACGGGGGTTTTTAAATGAAAATTATACTGTAATGATATAGTAACGATTAGTCGACTTCATTTTTTTTCTTTGACAAAGCAAAGGTTGGGTAGTCTGGGTACTGTCTAGCTAGTTCAATAGTAGACTGACCTCGTGACACCGGGTGCATATCAGATCTTGCAACATGAACGCCATCGTGCGGCGGTTCATGATCTCCACCAGCCGCCACTCCAGCTCCTGGTTCTCGTACGGAGTGCCGCACGTCGGGCACAGGCACACTGCTCTGTGGAGGGAAGTTAAAACTTACAACCCATTCAGTAGTGTCTGCAACAGTGGGGAACAAATCAAGCCGCGTACGCACGTATGAACAAATTTGTTGCGTTGCATGATACACAACAACTTTGTTCGCACGTGTGTACCAGTAACGAACACATTTCGTGTTCGTGTTACGTACAAACCAAATTTTCGGTTCGGATGTGCGTAAGTGGCTTAAGAGAACGTTTCTAAAATTATTACTCTTTTTGATTACATATCTGATATTCTCTATTTTTTATACAAGCTTTATTCAAACTTGCTCTGTTGTTTGTTAAACCCTTCATATTTGAGTTCATTTAATTTGTCTGGTTATGCACTTACTAGAAAGTTTTTTTTTTAAGTATTTTTAAAATTATAGTCCGTTAAATATAGCATGATCTCTGTGACATATGTCAAACTGTGATTCCTAGGGTTAGAAAGTGACGATAGTAATTATCGATGATACGGACTATTGTCGATACTAATGTAACATAAATTATTTGGGCATAATTTAATTAAAAGCGTTACGAAATGAAACAAATACTTTAATGTGAAATCTAGTAACAAGCCCTTAAGCCAAACGCGGCGTGTCTTCTCCCAGGACGTTGATGGATGGAGTGTTGAATTTTATTTACTCACTTTTATTTTGCATCAAGTGTATTCACATATAAATATTGTTATAGTATTAAAATACCTATACAAAGTATACAATTAGTTTATATGATGAATTAAATTTTATTCCAAATAGTAGATAGTTTATAGTATGGGGTCACGATGATTCATCGCCCATCACTAATTAGGTCGGCATGCCCATAAAGTATGACATTGACAGCTACCGTGAGCACTGTTGAAAAATTCAAGAGTTCGTAGACATAATTTTACTGACAGCTGTCACAGAGATCATGCTACATTTAACGGAGTATAATTATATTATTTTCAATAGTTTCAAAAAATCGTGTTCTAAATTCAAACCTCTTTTATTCATGGTTTAGGCAGCAAAAGCGGCCTCTTCGTATCCTACTAATATTATAAACGAGAAAGTTTGTATGTTTGTATCACTTTCACGTAAGAACGACTGAATGGATCTGGATAAAATTTGGCAGAAATCAATATGGTCTGGAATAGGACATACTTTCTATTCCAGGAATACCTACCCATGGGAAGTGGGCATTCGATCAGAATTTTACCTAGGCAGTGGGCAACAGCTAGTAATGTCTAACAACAATTGACTTACTCATCGTGGTGTGTAGCGCGGTGCGTGTCCCGGCACAGGTCGAGGTCGCGGCAGTGGTTGCACACCTTGCAGATCACCTCCGTCAGCGGACACGTGTTGCACGCGTCACGCCACTCCGCCAGGTTACTGAACTCGCCCACGCCGATCAGCCGGAGGAGATTACGCCGTAGCAGCGTCATCTATACAGTTAGGAAGCACATACATCTTCTTCTATATGTATAAAAGAAAGTCGTGTTAGTTACACTATTTATAACTCAAGAACGGCTGAACCGATTTGGTTGAAAATTGGTAGGAAAGTAGCTTAGAACCAGAAGACGGTCATAGGATACGTTTTTCCTTTTTTTTTTAGTAAAAAGTGAAGTGGAGAATGAAAGTGGAGAGTGGAGTAGAGAGTTCGTTTTATTGGTGGCGATACCGACTTCCACGCGGGCGAAAGCTAGTATAGAAATAGATAGAAGTTAACTTGCTGATTAAGTGACTTCGTCTGAAGCAGACTTTGAGACTACAGGTAATTTTGACAGCATGTCTACTTGCTGGGTGATTTTGACTGCACGTCTACTTGACGAGTGATTTTGACAGCAAACCCTACAATCGATTTTGACTACACATCTAATTTAAAAATGATTTTGACAGCAAACTTTGAGAGTGACTTTGACTGCACGTCTGCTTTATAATTGATTTTGAATGCGTGTCAGTGGCGGATTTACCAGTAGGCTGAGTAGGCTGGAGCCTAGGGCGGCAGATTTTAGGGGGCGGCAATTTTGAGCTAAATTTTTTTTTCTTTCATAAAAAAAAATTTTCATAGGTAACCTTACACCCCGGTAATTAAGACCCGAGACTTGTGGCCGACGGAGGGGGGGGGGGGTGGAAGTCATGGAGAATTGTATAGCCTACTGGCGGCAAATTTGTAAATCTGCCACTGATGCGTGTGTAAAAATAGCTTGTAAATACAAGCTATTTTGATTGCATGTCTACTTTACAAGTAATTTTGACAGCACGTCTACTGGATTAGTGATTTTGACTGCACGTCTATTTTCCAAATGATTTTGTCAGAAAACTTCATAACAGATTTTACTTGCACGTTTACTTTACAAATAATTTTAACAGCGTGTCTACTATACAATTAATTTTGACTACATCACACATCTACTTTGCAAGTGATTTTGACTATACCTCGTCCTCCAAAGCTGGATCCAGTGATATCACTCTGCACACTGCATTGACGTACAGTAGAGCGGGGGACATGTCACTCGTGAACGCGTCCGCCTTCAATCCCGGTTGAGCACCGATGTCCGAAGGCCGTAGCACTGGGCACCGGGTGTTAATTTTTTCTGTCACCCTTGAGATCAAAAGTACAATGATATAAAAAATACTTTGTTACAAAATCTGTAAAAAAAACTAAATTAAGTTCATCATTATTTTAAGCGTTAGTCCCGACTGCATCCAAAGTTTTCGGACACGGGGTCCACTATCGGAGTTCTCCGATACATTTTCTTGATTGGACTTATTTTGGTTTTTGCGGGAGCGACTGCCGTCTGACCCCTCGACTTTGAGAGGAAAGTCAAACCAAAAGGAAGAGGAGTAAGCGGACCGCAAGCTCAGAGGTGAAAGCCACGGATGCAACTTGAAAAATGCTATAATGATGATTCATTGACAACAGTACGATCATAACTCATATTAGTAACATCTGTTAGTACATACTGGAACAGTTTTTGCGAGATCTCTCCTTGGAGCAGCGCGGGCAGTTCCGCGGGGCGCTCGTATGCGGCACTCAAGAAGCCCGCGACTGCCGCGCCGAACGACTCACGTACGGGACCCGGTAGGAAATTGGCCAGGTTCCAATGCATTGTGATCGAATTCTCCTGAAACACATAACATAACATAAACTCACGCCTATATCCCCGAAGGGGTAGGCAGAGGTGCTAGCACCCACATTTCGCCAGTTTATGTTTAGGTCCCAATGTAATAGGTGGCGAGCCTATTGCCATTAACCGGGCACTTATAAACCTGCGATAAATACACACATCACTCCGAAAAGCATCGTAAAGTCATTGGTGTGTGCCATGGTGAACCTGGGATCGAACCCGAGACCTCTTCTCAGCAGTCCATTATCTCGACTACTAGGCTACCGCGAGTCAGTACTCCAATAAAAACGGTCAAATGAAAATCGTAAAGAATGAAATCAGATGTTACTTACCTCATCACCGCCGCTTTCTTCGCTAGCAGGAGGTAACTGCGATGAACCGACCTCAGCCAAGCCTTCGGGTAGTTTACCCTATCAATACAAAACAACATTAATTTATTCAATAAAAAATATGCCAATCAATCAATAAATTTATTTGCGAATATGGGTATCAGTGTTGACTTCTATTCTCAAAATTATGTAATAGAACATCTATTTTTATTAAAGGCTGGTCTGTACAAAATATATCTATTTACAACACCTCTCTGTATTTGCTCGGTAGATTTAGATTTTATCTATTTTATTTTGTTTTTGTAATTTTGTCTGTGTAATAAAAAAGTAAAAAAAGTGTGAAAAAAGTAATGGAACATCAATTTTTAACTGAGGGGATTTCTGTACGAAAGACTCTATTTACAACACCTCCTCTCTATATTTGCTCTGTGGATTTACTAGACTTTTTTATGTCGATCACGTCAATATGACTTCCCCTCGCCTGCTGATAAGCTAAAGGTAAAGTCTCAGCGGACCTGTGGCCTTCAGCTTGACGAACTCATTAAATTCTTTTTCCATCTGCATCAGCATTTAGGCAATAAAATTAAAACACAAATATAAAAGCTACTCTAAATAATCGTAATACCTGAACTCCAGCGTAGTTGGCCTCGTCGAGCCACAAGAGGTAGGACCAACACTGCTTGTACCGGATGTCGATTCCATGGAACAGCTCTTTGTTTCTGATGCTTTGGACTACGAACTCCACGTAACCTGGACGAGGGTTACAATAGATAAAAATGTTATAAAAGCATTTTTTTATTAAACAGTTTTATTTAACTCGACCTGTTTGTTTGGGTCAAATCTAGTAATTGAAATTTGAACCTCTTTCAGTTGTCTGATTTGTTTGATATTTGGCAGAAGTCTTTAGTTCCGATGACAATACATTTTAAAACTGTTTAACTTAAAAAATATTTTTTCATAATTTATTTTTCAGATTTTTTTCTTGCTTTTTTTTGCATTGTTAAATTTTACTTATAAATTGTAGTACCTACCTACTAGTATCAAAATCAAAAATTTCCGTTATTTGATTTACCATATTAGTTATAAAGATTTGATCCTTATGATTGACCCAATTGACCCTATCGATTGATACCATAAAGTATAGGATGTTTGTAATTAAAAATTAAAAACAAAGTACTACAGCAAGAATACGAAGAAATTCGAAAATCACTCAGTCAGCAAGAATGTTATTCAGAAATAGCCAAAATGGGGATTAATTGGCACTTCAATGCTCCGTCATGGCCATCTGCAGGTGGTCTGTGGGAGGCAGCCGTTAAAAGCGTAAAATATCATCTAAAACGCGTGATAGGAGAGCAACGGCTTACTTATGAGGAATACAGTACATTATTAACGCAAATAGAAGAATGCCTAAATTCAAGACCACTATGTGTTTTATCTGACGATCCTGAAGATCTTAATTTTCTTACACCGGCCCACTTTTTAGGTATTGGGCCCTTATTGATTATCTATGACACAGAAAAGGATCTGCGCACGAGATGGCAATTGGTACAAAAAATCATCAAGGATTTGTGGGAGCGATGGCGCCGCGAGTATCTGACAGAACTATCATCAAGAAGCAAGTGGCGACAACCAAAGGAAAATATCAAGGTTGGCGACGTAGTCGTAATCCAAGATGACAACCTCCCGCCTGGTCAATGGGCGCTAGGGAGGGTTGTGAAACTCCATCCTGGATGTGACAACTATGTAAGAGTCGTAACACTCAAAACGAAAAATGGAGTCATAAAGCGACCGGTTATCAAGCTTTCTATTCTTACATCAGCTGAAAAACAAGAAGACACACATCAAGAAAATCAAGATAATCAAACGAGTAAAAGACGTTGTAACAGTCCGATCAGTTTCACCAAAATAGCCATGTCTTTATTATTATTTTTCATGGTCATTGCCCCTTCATCACAAACCGTATACAATATCACGACACTGCAAAACAATAACACTCTTTATTTTGATTCAATTACTAACATGCATTTGATACGAGACCACTGGCGTCTCGTTTTATATTACAATACTCGTCCCTATCAAGAAGGAAATACGACTCTAAGCAAGTACATTGAATATCTGGAGAAATTATGTCCGACAATAAAAATGGAATCACACTGTGCCGCGATAATATTACAATTACGGCACGAGTTCCGGGAACTACAACATAACAACAATATCCTAATAAACTATCAATCTAATACGATCAAAAGGCAACGTCGGCGTCGCGGGCTTATAAACGGTGTTGGCTACATAGCGAATAGCCTATTCGGAGTTTTAGATGATCATTTCGCTGAAAAATACGAAAAGGATATCGCTATTATCAGGAGTAATGAAAATCATCTTGTGGCTTTATGGAAAAATCAGACGTCCGTAGTAGAAGCCGAGTTCAACTTACTGAAAAGAACCGAAGACACCATGGAACGTCAACATAAATTAATACATCAAAAATTAAATTTTATAGATACTTCCTTAAACCAAGTTAAGGAGAGAATTCAAAACCTTTCACTATCATCTGATTTCCTAGAAACCGCTATGATCGCAAATAACTTGTTGTTTAGTTTAAAAAGCATACAACTGACCCTCTTAGATACAGTCACTAATATCTACAATGGCAAATTTAACTTCCAACTTCTCAGTCCAGAGCAATTAACGCATGAGTTGAATATTATATCAGGCCAATTATCGAAGGATTTATCCTCGCCAACCGATAATTTTAATTTAGCAGAAATATATAATTTGCTCCAAGTAAGAACTAGAATGTCGCTAAAATATCTTATCATCGAAATCAAAATACCACTGATTGGAAGAGACATATATGAAATTTTCAGGCTCATTCCCATACCCTATTTGTCTGACAACCAAATGATAACAGTTGTGCCAATAGCCGAATATGCTGCAATTAATTTGAAGAAAGATGCTCTTATATCAGCTACAGAAAGAGACCTTCAACGGTGTACGCAACAAAACATGAATTTGATTTTATGTTATTTGAGGCAACCTATCTATCATATCAAGGACGACCAGAGCTTATGTGAAATCATACCCAGGACAAGAATTTGCAAAACTACAACCAGCCCTTGTGCCAATACCTGGCGAGACTTAAATAAATTAAATGAATATTTTTACTTTTGTTGTAACCGGTGTCATATGAAGCTATTGTGTGAAGATCAAGTTACCGCCGTCGCGCTACAGGGCAATGGCTTGTTTACAATTAATTCAGGTTGCATAATCAAATCAGCTGACTTCTTTGTATACACACATAAATCTGAGACAAGTAAAATTGAGATAAATCCAGAAATTGAGGCTCCAAAAATAGCTCCAATCAATCATATGATCAACGTATCAATACCTACCTTGATTCAGCCAGAGAGTGTAACAAACTCAAGCAAGCAATTACAAGAAATCAGGAAACAAATAGATGTCATGAAAGAAAATATGCCAGACATAGACACCGTGTCTACGCACGATGTCCACCACTACGCTACAATATACATCATCATGGGCATTATCTTGTTAGCGGCTATACTGTATGTGGTGAAGCAAGTACGTGTACGACGTCAATCATCTCGACCAGATGGAGCTGAGTCTCCCTCGGCCAAGCAGCCGTCCTCGGGAGCGACGACTGCAGCCACGGCCGGGAGATCACCCGCATTAGTCGAACAAAAACTTCAAAACGAGTGTTCAAAGTGTGCTAAATGTAAAACAGTGCAGTGTAGTGACGAAACAAGTGATTTAAGTGAAATTATTGTGCCTCCGAAAGCAAGTGCGCGTATCGTTAAACAAAACCGCGGTACATCTCCGGTACTTCGCTCAGTATTCGTACTACCTGAAGAGTAGTTCAACTATAACTATAACATTGTTTATCACCTTGTAAATCATATCATAATTAACAGAGAAACATCTTAAGTTTAATCTAAATTGTTTATCACCTTGTCCCGACTTACATCCCATCTACTAACTCTCATCTTTCCCGTCTGGGAGCATGTACGAGCTACGCTCGACATAGTTACGAAATCATGTAAATGCACGCATCATCATTTTTGTTTGCTTCAAAGTTATAATTATTTAGCAATGAATTCAGTTCGCATTCGGTCATCAAGCATTCCACGCGTTCTCATCTATCATTCATAATTTAGTCCCTCTGTTACATAATATATCAGTTTCATTTATCTAAAGAGTGTTATCATTTCCTATCATCATTCTTATTAAGTGTATGAGTAGCAAATCGCCCGTACAATGTTATTTTTTCGAATTTTATCCGGTTCAATTACCGAGTGTTGCAAGCGAATTTTCGAAAATCTTTAAATGTAGTTTAAATTGTTTTCAAAATCAAAATGAAGTCTTCTTTCAGTAAAATTATCTATCTACATTATTTAAGGTACTTCTCATCCAAGTGACATCGCCGTAGAACACCCTGTATATACCTAAATATAAGTTATACGGCCATTTCCCAAAATCTACACTCACCAATTCCATCCATAACGGTACTCTTCTTAGTACTGAGCAGTATTCTGTTGAAGTCTGCGAACACGATCTGAGAGCCGAGACGCTTGAACTCGGCCACCAGCATGAGGAACAGCTTCTTCATCAAATTGTACAGAGTTCTCCTCAGCCCAGGGTCGTATAGGAGTGAAGACGAGGTTTTTAGCCATCTGTTAAAATGTTAAACAAACGGGAGTAAGTTTATTTTTAACATAACATAAACTCACGCCTATATCCCCGAAGGGGTAGGCAGAGGTGCTAGCACCCACATTTCGCCAGTTTATGTTTAGGTCCCAATGTAATAGGTGGCGAGCCTATTGCTATTAACCGGGCACTTATAAACCTGCGATAAATACACAAATAACTTCGAAAAGCATCGAAAAGTCATTGGTGTGTGCCATGGTGAACCTGGGATCGAACCCGAGACCTTGTCTCAGCAGTCCATTACCCAGACCACTAGGCTACCGCGGTACACTATTATTTATTTATTTTTAAGAATATTAGTAATAAGCTAAATTGCTTGTTGGAAGTAGGTTAAACTCTGCCGTATGTTTGGTTAAATTGGTCTAGTAACACTGATGATTAAATAAAAAATAAACCAACCTCTGCGCGGGTGGAGCTGCTGGCATTCAGCTAGTAATGCGATACAGCTACATAACAAACGGTTCTGTATAACCCTTTTGCTGATTAACCTTCGTAGGGTGAGGGGGGGAGGGGTTTGTTGGGAACTCCCCTCCCGAAATAAAAAAGTCAAATAACAATAAAACAATGTTCGATCAGATTGTTACATTCCCATAATGGCAGTTGTACAGAATGTAAGGGTAATAAAAAAGAATTTCATAGTGAAAAGAAAATTACCTATAAAAGTGTGAAATCTGGAAGTCCGCGAAGATATTCTTGTACTGCGTGACGTCACGGAGCCAAGACGCGACCATCGTGCGTAGGATCTTGAACGCCGCGCTGCACTGCGCCGTTTCGTCGTAGCTTAGGGATGCATTCACACCTGATAGAATTGATATCGAGAAATAAAAATCTGTTCTCTTGTTTCCTGTTCGTAGATTATTTCGATGGTAACATTTTTGTATCTTTGATTAAAAATCTTTGGTTAAAAATTAGTAGCTTTCTGAAATTTATGAGCCAGGTTTTAGTTTCGCGAGGGGTTATGACTTGAATAAAAATAACTAAAATACTCTCCCCACCGTAAACCTGTTTTAGAGAACACATCCTGGATGGCTTCCCTTGGAAGTCAGGGAAGACATCTTGCATGACGTCACGGAGCCAGATCGCGATTATCGGGCGTAGATTCTTGAACGGCCCAGTGTCGTGATTTGTTTCGCACAAGCTATACAGATGCCGGCACGTAAATTGGCCAGACGCGTCATATGCGCAAAGGTCGATTTTTAGGTCCCCTTTGAGGTATGAGCGGGTCGCGGGAGACGCGGTTGCGCCGTCGCGGACATAATGATTGGTCCGTCACTTGACGGAACAATCAGATGTCTCCGAGAGACGTCTTGTACCGAATCAACGTTCCGTTCGTTCGTACTTTGAATCATTTGATTGGCTCAAAGTGCACGATGCGCAAAATTAACCCCACTACTCCAAAACCTGGCCAAGTTACGTGCCGGCATCTGTACAGAAGTAGTGGCTCACCGGTGTTGGACAGCACGTCCTGTATGTTGTGGTGCTGCGCGCCGAAGCTGGTGGCGACGGAGGTGCCCTCGAGCTGCAGGATGTGCTGCGCCTGCAGCAGCGCGCACACGCCCAGCGCGTCCGCCTCCAGCTCCACGCACACGTTGCCGTACGCGCCGCTGCAGCTGTGCGTACAGCCCGACAGCTCCTCCACCTCGCTCATTAACCTGGATCAAGTCTTTACACTGTAGGCTCTGCAGGGGCTGGCAACGGATATGGCTACTCATTGCCCTAGTGAAAACCGGCCCAAGATGATGACTTACCGTGTTCCACGCGCGCCTCTCTAATCGGAGGGCCTCTCTAATCAAATATGGCGAGGCCAACTGCGTTATGAGGAGTGATCAAAGTTGACCAGGGTGTGCCTGGGTTCCTGATGAAAGACTAACGTGAAGAGGACACTGCGGTTTTCTTCAGTTTCATCCATAACTAATGGTCCCAATGGACCACCTCACTATACGGAGGGCGACCCCTCGTACCAAAGAAGAGGAAGAAGATGTAGGGGCTTCATCATTGTCTGAACCTTTTTCCCAACTCAATTGGGGTCGGCTATCCAGTCTAACTGTGATGCGGCTGAACTTCGATATTTTCCTTGGAGCGACTGCCATCTGACCTCCACAACCAATGTTCGTTATGACCAATGGCGATATCGAAGTTCCAAGTTAGACTGGTTGGACTGACTTGAAGATGTAGGGGCTTGTGAACGAATAGATTAGCCAGATTAGACTTAGGATAGTTAACCATTCTTAATACAGTTAAGCTGGTTGCCATATAACTTTTGCGGCATTAGTTAAAGTCCAGAGTCCTAAAAAGTCCGACATCTTTGTTTAACTTTAATATCGCCAGTCTTTGATATGGAAGTCAGATAGCAGTCGCTTCGATCGTTTCGTAGTTCAAAGTTAACCACAACTCAGACACAACTGGGAAAAGCCTCAAAGAACGATGACCCAAGATAACATTTACCACATAGCGAGACAAACGTACCTGTTATCATCATTCTCCCTGCCGCCCAAGTCTGGCCGGTCGCTGCTGGAGCACCACAGTACGAAGTTGTGCTTGACGAGGTGTCTCGCGTAGAACAGGTCCGCGCCGAACAGTGTGGGGTCCGCGGGCATGTTGCCTAGCGGCATGTGGAAGTACCTGGTACGTGGGGAACAGTGTCATGATCTGATGAAAATATATCAACACATTTTTGTACAACAAATAAAAGCCACACCCAACAATTCGACGTCATTTTCGTGCTGTGGCTGTAAAAATAGTGAGGAGACACACAAGAGATTATCGATATTCATATCTGTAATGGACATTGAATTACTATTTTTGAACGCGGAAGCGGTCGCTTTAATGAGAGCGCGATTAAGAAAGCATGCAATATATTGCACCCTCTTGGCACGGGTGCTCTAGATAATATTTCTGTGAAGCCCTTACCTGCACTGTTCCACGGTAAGGTGCAGTATGGCGTCTAACCCAAGGTAGTGTCGAACTATAGCCCTCGCGCCTACTCGCTGCCAGTCTAGGGCGCTGTAGAGCGTCTCCACGTCACGTACGTGTAGTCGAACTACCGGGAACTCCGATATCACTGCAAGATTTCATATTATTTAGTCCTATGGACAGGTGCTATGCATATTATAGTTGAGTCAATTTAATAGGCCACATTTGACGTTTGTCAGTTTTATATTCATAATGAGGTGACCTGTTAAAAAAGGTCGATTAAAACGAATGAATCGATACGGACTTGAAAGATAATGTGAATTTTTAAAATCCTCAGGTGAATCCCTGTCTCATTATTATTTTTTCTTTCGTAAATTTAAGGAGTAAAATAAGACAAGTACATGATCTATACTTATAATAAAACTGTAGAGAGGTCAATTCTGTTCATTGAATATATTTACAAAATAACTATTGGGGGATGATTGGTGATCGATACTAATGCAAAAAATGCAATCAGTAAATTTTTTGTCACAACGTGGTTATTAATTTTATGATGATATTTCTTCACAAGTAATCATTGCATTCGATTCTACTTATCAGCTTTCGATTTTTAGAGTAACATGCCTAGTGTTTAAAAAGAAAAAGGATTAACTGACACAACATTGTAATGACAAGGTAATGACGTTCAGTTCTTTAGATCAGAAATTGTTTATTATGTTTAGAATGGTTTATTGGTGAAAGCAAAACGTAAAATTACTTGTATCTGTCACTATTACAATAAATATGTAATAGTAATTGAAAAAAGTTAAGCAATTGTGCAGTTCTAACAAAACGAAAAATATATAATTTGATGCCCACCGCGGCGGGCCGTTACAAGGTTGCGATGTTGAATTTTGATGAATTGTCAAATGTGGCCTATTAAATTGACTCCACTATAGCTCTATAGTAGTTCTATATTAGTAATGTATACCTTCAGATCTGAAACAACCTCATTCCCAGTACTCATAACATAAACTCACGCCTATATCCCCGAAGGGGTAGGCAGAGGTGCTAGCACCCACATTTCGCCAGTTTATGTTTAGGTCCCAATGTAATAGGTGGCGAGCCTATTGCCATTAACCGGGCACTTATAAACCTGCGATAAATACACACATAACTTCGAAAAGCATCGAAAAGTAATTGGTGTGTGCCATGGTGAACCTGGGATCGAACCCGAGACCTCGTCTCAGCAGTCCATTACCCAGACCACTAGGCTACCGCGGCCATGTACTCATGTGGCATAATAATATGCTGTATGCAGGCGTGAGAAGTGAGAGCTGCTTAAAGCGCTAGCACTGCAAGTTCGCAACGTTTGTCATGGTAGCGCTGCAGCGCGCACGAACCTTAGATGTCTCGGCTGATGAACGGCCTCTGTGGCATAGCGGTAGTGCATGCGACTGCTACGTAGGTGGCTCGGGTTCGATGCCCGCTCAGTGCAAATATTTGTATGCATGAATATGTCTATTTGCATTGGTCTGGGTGTTTCTATGTATAATAAGTATGTATTTACAAAAAAAAAGTATATAAGTATGTTTATCAGCATTCTAGAACCCATAACACAAGCTAGGTCTAGGGTGCGCTGTGTAGAATGACGTAGAATATTTTAATAATTATTATATTTAGATCAAATTCAGCACGATTTCTACCAGAAATAAATACCGTCGGGTCTAAAAAACCCACATCTCCAGTACTCACGTGGCATGTGTTGTACGCAGGCGTGAGGAGTGAGTGCCGCTTGAAGCGCTAACAGCGTAGGTCCACAGCGTTCGTCCCGGTAGCGCTGCAGCGCTCGCTGCATATGACGCGACACGGCTCGTACGTCCGTCTCCACTAGTACCTCCCACGTCAGCTCCGAGCTTGGTAGCGAACTCTCTTCTGTGCCCAGGTTGATCCTACCCATAATAGTGTATCGTCAAGCAAGGGGTTAACAGCTAGATAGGTTATTGGAACCCAGAGGTGGCGTGGTAATTCTTTAAGAGTTTCTCACGATTAACTAATTCTTAGGTATAGAAAGAAAGAAAGAACGAAGAAAGAAAGAACTTTTATTTGGTGCAGATAAGTACATGAGTCACTTATAATCAGTCACATATACATTTTCGCGCATATAGGTATTGCTTTAGAAAAGTTAAACCAAGATAAACATTAGGAGCAGCTCTCTTCCTATGTATTTTTAAATATTAATAAATAATTGTTAAAAGTAAAATTTAAGAGAGAGAGAGAGAGAGAGAGAGAGAGGGGGGGGGGGCGGGGTTAGAGAGAGAGAGAGAGAGGTCTATATAATGCTAATACATGTCTCACTCAGTATCATGTGCGTGAATGATGCCCTACCGCTCCTACCATAGATACATTAAGAGGTTTTAAAATAGATGCCTGGCGTACATATATAAATACTAGCTGTTGCCCGCGGCTCCGCCCGCGTGGCTGTCGAAATCCGTTTCAAAAACTATCCTATCTCTCAAGTTGGATCGAACTGCACATGGTGTGCGAATTTTATTATAATCGGTTAAGTGGTTTAGGAGTCCATTGAGGACAAACATTGTGACACGAGATTTATATATATTAAGATGAAGCATCACAATTTACGTGAGGTAGGTAACATTTTTATGTGGGTACCTCAATTACATTATACCAAAGATTATACCTAGAAATTGGCCGTCTATGGCAGGTAGACATGCGATCATATACTACTCAATCATCCACATTTCATTCGTCAGAAATTACATGACGTCTGGTGGCCCTGGGATATTGGACCAATAAATCAAGATCTATGTTCTTATTGTCTATAACTTACTTGGCGGTTCTCTCAGCCTGGTACAGCGTGTGCATATTAGGTACTTGATTGGTCTTGACGGTGTCTAGCACGTAAATATAAGCGCGTTTGACGGGCGGCAGTACTAGGGCCCACATGCTGCGATTAGAGTTGGGAGCCGAGTGTTGGTAGATGTATATATGCTTCACTGGGGGGACGCCGTCCTAGAGAAAGGCAATATTTATCTGATATAGGTAGTTATTTATTAAACTTTAAACCTATAAAAAAATACTATATAAAGAAATATGATTTAGACAAGAGTTTAGGAGATTTCCCTTCAGGGTAGGCAGCGCGTGTGTGACACCCTTAGTGTTGCACACGTTCATAGGCCACGGTGACTGCTTCCCATCAGGTGGGCCGTGTGCTTGTCTGCAACCTAAGTAGTATAAAAAAAATTTCCGTTTGAATTTGGAGCTACTGCAAAAAAATATTATCTATACTAATATTATAAAGAGGTAAAGTTTGTGTGTCGTATATTTGTTAAATTGTAAGGAGTAATCTCGGGATCTACTGAACCGATTTTAAAAAGTCTTTCGCCAATAGAAAGCCACGTCATTCGTGAGTGTCATAGGCTATATATTTTATTGGAAAACTGAAATTTACACCCGGGCGAAGTCGGGTCCCGGGTCGCTAGTATAATAGAATTTTGTTGCCATTTCGGCCAGATCCGTTCAGCCGTTAAAACGTGTGTGTAAACAAACACCCAAATATAGGTACAAATATCTTGACAAACTTTCACATTTTATATTATTAGTAGGATGTCATTATTTTAAGTAGCCTATAGACCTACTGACTATATCTCACCTGTTTTTGTAAATAAGGTTGATGCGCCACACTCTTAAATTGGAGTTGATTCAGTTTAAATGAATCCATGTTGTTAGAGCCAAATTGTATTTGCCTGAAAAAATAAAGTTATGTATAATATGTACAATGTACAACTATAGACATAACATTTTTTATTAATTTATTGCACGACATCGCTCAATATTATTTGCACGAAACAGGCAAAGAATATTGCACGAAACAGGCACCGGCATGCATAAGGTACCAGACGGCTTTACAGTATTAAAATACTAGGTTTCTCTTACTTCCTTGCTTCTGCCGGATCTACCGCGCATATACAACCAAGTTGTACTAGCGCTCTGAATTCAAGACTCATCTGAGTTTCGTAAATACCCTCAATTTCTGGCGCACATAGTTCAGCCATTAGTTGTCTGAAATAAAATAAAGGACATAAACTTATCATACAAGTGACGATATCACATTGTATCCAGCGCCATCTAGCGATAGCAAATTGAACTACTTCATTACTAATAGTATTTTTGGGGTTGCGCTAGCGCATGCGAGCTAGAAAAAGTATAGTTCTGCGCTCGTTAGACATTAAGATTATCTAATGACGCATTATGGATGAGATGGTATTGTGATTGAGGTATTTTTGCGAAATATACTGCTCAGTACAGAGAAGTGCCTAGTGTGAGTTTTGCGTTTCCCGTTTCAAGCTCACCCAGGAATGCGTAAACGCAAATTTGTATGTGGTTGAATTAGCGCCACCTGGTGGCAAACGTGTGAAACATTTATCATGTAATGCAAATTAGCGTTTATAACACGCTATAAGTTGAGACCTGACCGCAATGACGTCACCGGCGCATGTTTGTACAGCGCACAAAAAAATATCGTGAACAAGCTTTCGCCTGAGAAGTTACCTACCTGTCTACCTATTTTTTGCGAACAGTACGTCACGGGCGACTGAGGGGCAGTTCAGAGGAATGTGAGCGGAGAGTCTCAACTTACAGCGCACATGTAGTACAGATACAGGCACGTAACTTGGCCAGGTTTGGGGTAAGTTCGCGCATCGTGCACTTTGAGCCAATCAAATGATTCAAAGTACGAACGAACGGAACGTTGATTCGCTACAAGACGTCTCTCGGAGACATCTGATTGGTCTATCAAGTGACCAATCATATGTCCGCGACAGCGCAACCGCGTCTTCCGCGACCCGCTCATACCTCAAAGGGCACCTAAAAATCGACCTTTGCGTATATGACGCGTCTGGCCAATTTACGTGGCGGTATCTGTACGCACTCATGAGTGAGCATGAAACGGCAAACGCAAAAATCGCAATAGGTACTCAGTAGTATCCACTCTACTCACTCTTGATGCTCCCGGTACAAGTTCTCAGGCACGCAGTACTGGTATAGGTGTAGTACGGGGTGTGAACGCGGCAGTATCCTGTTACACTTGCGCCAGTACTGGCCGCTGTCCGTAGCGCGGGCCACTCTCTGGTTCACGTAGAAGATGCGTGGTACATACAGCTTCACCTGATGCAACTCCGTACCGACTAAAGCCCACACTTTGAACAAACCCGATTCAGCTGTCTCGGCTATCTGTAAAGAAAAGTGTACATAGTATTGTTGCAAGTTAAAGCGATGGTAGCTGAATGAATAAGAATGCGGCCTCTACTCAGGGTGATGGAGTTCAAATCCGGCCGGACAGTACCATTGTGAATTTCACTTTGTGGAATTTATATGTGCTAATCACATGATTTGAAGGAAAAACATCATGAGGAAACCCACATGTGCTAGAAGAAATTCTAAGGTCCGATCCACCAACCCGCATTAGGCCAGCGTGTGAGGATTAAGGCCCAAACCCTCTCAGCTCTCTCGTTAAAGGAGAGGAGACCCGTGCCCAGCAGTGGGACAATATGGGTTGCTATTAAAGTGAATTCAAGAAAATCGTTGAAATCTTGGAAATAAAACTATTTTTTCTTTAAGTTTTAAGTTTAATTTATTTATACATATAGTAAATCTACCCCTTAAAAGATATCAATATTTAATTCAATTTTCTTTGCCGCACCATCAGATCTGAAATTCTTTACCAGGTCACGTGTTTCCTTCCTCATACAGTCCCGGGTCCTTCAAGCGGAGCGTGAAAAATCATTCGATGAGGCCGTCAAGCTGAGGGCCACCATTGTGGCACTATCGGTGTTTGTAATGGTGACTCCCATTCTAGAGAGACCTTTAGCTTACCATCAGGCGAGGTGAAGTCATTATTGACGTGAGACGTGACCGACATTAAAAAATCACTTATGATTAGATTACCTGTATAATCTGCCAAGGAGTGTTGAGTAACGTGCGTTGAGCTCGTCTGATAAACCCGCCGAGGGTCGTCGCGGGACCGGTAGAGGCAGGGGGCATCATCGCTTCATTATCTGGTTTACCTAGCAAGTAAAAATACGGACTTAGGTAGTGAAATCGTGATTCGAAATAAAAACCAGCACTACAATAATAAAATGAAATTAATGAATAAAGAAAAGAAAAGAAAAGAAAAGACAAAAAAAGAAAAGAAAAGAAAAGAAAACAAAAGAAAAGAAAAGAAAATAATCATGAATGCATACCCATGGTCCTCATTGTTTAGACACAATATATTATAACTCACCTCGTTTATTGCGATTGCGAAGACCACGTTGTTCCATTTGCCAAAGCCATTTCTTCTTTTGAAACAATATCCATTGCTTTCTCTCTGCCTGTCAAATGAGCATTATACAAAAAATTAGAAATATGTATTAACAACTTAACATCCACAACAGTTCCTTTATGGGAGGAATAGTCTTCAAGACCAAATTTAATAGTTTAAATTTTTATTCATAATACGTCATAAGAGCCATCTACAGGAATTCATAAGTATCAAAAAACATTCATGGAGTGTGCAAGCCGGCCCAAACCAACCCCACCTGCTAAACAATTGAAGAGTCACAGTTTCGCCTTTAAAAACTTTCTCGATAAATGGGCTATCTAACACAATAATATTTTCAATTTGAACCAGTAATTTCTAAGATTAGCTGGTTCTTTAAATTCTTTAACTTTTAAACCCAAATAGGTTAAAAAAAGCATGGTACACACCTTGGTGGTACCGAAAGGCGGTGGGGAGCCCAGTGCTTCCTTCCATGACTGCGCTTTGGGCGGAGACTCCTCCCGTTTCCTCTTCACCGTGTGGACTATCGGACGGATCGTGTTGGTCTTCGCTGTGTTCGAGTTGCCTATGTCTTCTATATCTATTTCTGTGACCTGTTAACAGAATAAGTGATATATACAGGCTCAGACCAATAAAAAAGTATAGACGGAGCCTTTGTGAACAATAGCAACGAAATAAGTGAAGCTTCTTGTGCATAAGTCAAAACACGTCACACGCTGACAATAGATCTTCGGCCGACTACCCAAAGACTACCAGATCGAGCGTCCGTCATAATTCCGTCATAAGATTATCGAATGTTGGTGGGCTTCAAAAAAAGTACGCAACACTCCGTCTATACTTTTTTATTGGTCTGAGTATACAGGATGATTTTTTCAAGTAAATGTGAAAGGTTTTTTTCATAATGAGCGGGTTCGATTCCTGGCTACCAATATAGATTTTTAGAAAATACAATGATGTAGTTTTCGTTTCCTTTAAGAATTTTTGGCTATTTGTAATATTTTTAAATGTACCCATCAATGCGCGCTTCAAAAATTCAATTTAATTATTGTCAATTTTAAAAATATCGACCCCGGAAATTTCAATTGTCGTAAAGGACATTTTGACGAAAATGAGTTATATATATATTCGGAATCAGCGTCGCGAGCTCTATCGAATGGTATATTTAAAGTCGTCCTATCTTCAAAAAAAAGTTCTTTACTACCTAGATTTTCAACGAGCTCTGGCTTGATTTTTCTTAATAATTGGGGTGTATCGTAAAAGTAATTTACATCAGGGAGCGTAAAGTCATATTTTTATTATTTATAAGGTCGTAAATGTTTTATTTGTTAATCGATACCCTTAAGACCTAATCTACGCTTTGCTTTATTTTCTGTAATTACGGCGTAAAGGTCACACGGAGGTGCGCGGAAGCACGAAGCCCAGGGCATGAGGGGTGTAAGTAACGGGTACGGGAGGATAGTGACTCGTACGATCCATTTCGCAGCGCCATTCTGCGGGATTTCGTTGAAAGTACTGCTGCGGTCACCGGTGAGATCAGTTTAGGTATGGAATATTATATCCCCTGCACTGATGTCACCGGTACCTGCAGGGCGCGTCCCTGGTTTGGGCGCGAGTGCGCAGAGGCTGTTCACCAGAAGCAGCTGGCGTACCGCGCCTGGACCAGAGCATCCGCGCAACGCGATCCTAACGTAGGCCAGTTTAAAGCAGCGTACAACAGAGCCACAAAGGTATGCAAGAGGGCTTACATCAGAGCGGATGCCCAGCGCATTGCACGGCTTGGGCAGGAGCTTGTGGCGTATCTCACGGACAGCCGTGGCTACTGGCGCCTGGTCAAGGCCGTGCAATCAAACTTCTGCCAGCCTTCGCTGCCCCCGTTGCGAAACCCCGATGGATCACTGGCTCATGAGCTGCAAGAGAAAGCCGACTTGCTGGCTAATTTCTTTGTGGCTAATTCCGGGATCGATGATTGCTGTATGCAACTGTGACCACGCAATGCCTGATATCCTTATCAGGCAACGCCTTGTTCGTGCAGTGCTGCAATCACTCAATGTCCGGAAAGCCAGTTGTCCCGATGGAATTCCAGCGGTGGTTCTACGTAAATGTGCAGCGGAGTTGTCTACCATGCTTACGCATCTGTTCCGCATCTCATACACCTCGGGTACAAAGCCGCCAGCTTGAAAGGAAACGAATGTGCAGCCGATCCCCAAGAAAGGGGATTGGTCAGACCCGGGCAATTATCGACCCATATCATAGCCGTCACCTCAATGCTGTGCAAGGTTTTTGAGCATATCATTAACGCACAGCTCATGCGTCACCTAGAGGATCACTCCCTAATTAATGATCGGCAATATGGCTTCAGGCCGAAACGGTCAACGGGTGATCTACTAGCATACGTCACCCATCTATGGGGTGAGGCTATGGACAAGCATGGCAGCGAGTCATTGGCTATCAGTCTTGACATTGCCAAAGCTTTCGATTGGGTCTGGCACAAGTCGCTCCTTTCCAAGCTGCCTGCTTTTGGTCTACCTCCCCTATTATGCAGTTGGATTGAGAACTTCCTGCAGGAGCGCCGCATTTGAGTGCTCTGTGATGGGCGGACATCGGCGTTCTTGCAGATCAATGTTGATGTACCGCAGGGGTCCGTTTGGTCGCCTACTCTTTTTCTTCTGCATATATCAATGACTATGCTGTCAGTAGGTAGCATTCATTGCTATGCAGATGATAGCACCATACACGGACGATATCACGATCACCCTGCGGACAAGCAGGCTGACGTAGGGGAAAAAAGACAGCTTCTTGTCACTGAGCTTGATCGGGTCCTAAATCACATTTCGCAATGGGGCTCTGAGAACCTGGTCGAGTTCAATGCCAAGAAGACGCAAGCTTATGCGTTTATAGCATAACTATCTCCTTACCTTCCCCTCCCTACTCTTCGGGACACTCCACCACCACTTTAGGATAACCAAGAGATACTCGGCATGGATGTTCGCTGCAAACTGAATAATAAAAACTACATCGAGAGCATCATCAAAACGGCCTCTCGGAAACTCGGAGTCCTGAACAAGCTGAGGTGGTTTTTCACGCCGGAGCAGCGGTGTCTATACAAGACACATCCGTTCCGGTGTGGAATATTGTTCTCATCTCTGGGATGGCTCTGCACAGTTCCTCCTAGATGCTCTCGACAGGTTGCAGCGACGTGCAGGCCGTATTATTGGGAGTCCTGAAGTTACCAACGCTCTCAAACCGTTACAATTACGGCGAGACATGGCCTCTTTGGCAGTTTTTTACAACCTCTACCATGGTGATGATGAGTGTTCCGATGAGCTCCCCCAACTAGTTTCAGCCTCTCCTTTCCTATATACAGAACAACACGTGCAAGGCTGAGATACCACCCTCATACCGTGCAAACAATTCCATCAAGAACTAAGCGCTTCGGTGCCTCTTTTTTTTGCCGCACCATAAAGATCTGGAATTCTTTGCCAGCCCACGTATTTCGTTACTCCTACAGTCCCGGGCCTTACAAGCTGGGCGTGAAAAAGCATTTGATAAGACCGTCAAGTTACAAACATGTTAAATTTTTGTAACGTTTTTGACTGAATTTTTTGATTAAAAAATGCAAAGTATTAAAAATCCCTTTTATTTCACTTAGTTTTTTATTTCTTAACTAGATCTTTAGCTTCTTTTGTTCCTTGTACCCCCTTAGTCTCCGATTTAATTGACTCGTACGACCCATTGATGATCAAGATTAGTTCTTTACTACATATATAATTTATAACAACCAATTTTTTGTGGCTGTAAAGTACTTCAGTTCAAATTTTATGGGTCGTAACGGACACTCATTTTCGTCAATTATTAAGTTTGGTTTATTTTCTTAATTGTAACGGATAGAACACAAAAAAATAGTTAGGGTCTCCTTTGACATCATGAATATAGCACTTTCTTTAAAAAAGTTATAAGGAAAATAAAATTTTTTTTTTCGTTTTTTGGCTCTCCTGAAAAGTCGTGTTTTGTCCTTTACGACAATTGAAATTTCCGGTATCGATATGTTAAAAGTTTTCGCTTTGTAAATCTTGAGATCTTTGAAGTTAATCACAACAGACATTCGGGAAAGGTAATGTTACTATACAATTTATTTTTAGCCTGTTCTTCAAAATTAAAAAAGTAAAGAAAAAAGTAGGTAATAAAAAGAAAAAAGAAAAAAAACTTTTTCATTAGTTTTTCTTTCGAATCGAACAACTAATAAAAAGTAAAAAAAATTGGTGTGCGTGTAAGATGGCATGTAGATAATATTATGTTTAAATCATCAAGTTAAGTCCCGCTCACTCTTGACCACTTACCATAGCACCGTCAGCACTAGTAGAAGGTTCCTGATCATCCGCGTCCGCGCTCTTGAGCTCTTTCGGCTGCGCGCTGAACATATCTGTGATCTTCCTCGTCTTGAACTTATCGGTCTTGGCCAGCATCTTCTTATGAAGCCAATCGGGATACTGGCATCGGGGAACTGGATTGTCAAGCTGAGGAGAGTTGGGATTTTTTATTGTTGTGTTTGTCAACATTACATTATAAATAAAAAAGATGTATTTATTACACAGTGCTAAAGTAAGCACAGCTTAACTTCATGGGTTCTTGAATACGGATAACTTACATACATACTTCGATTTTTCATAAATACACTAGCTTTTGCCCGCGGCTTCGCCCGCGTGGATTTCGGTTATCGCGGCCAAACATAGCCTATGTCTCGAGGTCTAATCTGATCTACCCCTATACCAAATTTCATCAAAATCGGTTCAGCGGTTCAGGCATGAAAGCGTAACAGACAGAGTTACTTTCGCATTTATAATATTAGTATGGATACATAGAAACACCCAGACCAATACAAATAATCATATTCAAGCACACAAATATTTGCATGCAAATTGCATCGAACCCACGAGCAATCAATGAAATATGAACTTAAAAAAAAACTCATCATTTTCTTAACATTGTTCCCAGTGCATGAATGATTATATAATATATATACTATAAATATTGATATATCAACTTACCCCCTGCATAGCAGCTGGTATAGTGATAATCTTCTGTATAGCCCCACTCAGCCTCTCGATATAGTAGCCCCAGTCCAGTACATCCCTAATATCGATATGTTCAGTGATGCTGCTATCCTTGAGCCAGCGACGTAGGTGGTGACGTTTGACCGCGGCGGGAGACTGGAATATTGCGAGCGGTATCGCACGCTCCGTCACCGGAGCCCCTTCTGGCTTTTTCGATATTATAAACCTGGGTTGAATGTTTGAAATTTGAATGTCTACTATTAATTTTGCAATGATGGGATGTGTGTGTGGAATTAAGTACGTGCATGTGTGTGTGTATATTCTTTGTTTTTAAAGAATAATTATTAATAGAAATTACTACTCTAACTAAACCCTCTAGCTACGCTAAATTGCTAGTATTGGGAGTGCGGTCACGTCTCGGTAGTGTAGTGCCCAGGATTCGAACCCGGGACCTCTGGATCGAAGGTCAACTCCCAGGATTCAACCCGGGACTTCTGGATCGAACGTCAATTCCTTTACTATTAAGCTACCGACGCTTGTTTGCTCGTGTATGTGTATAGCCGTGCGTGCATGTGTGTGTGTGTGTGTGTGTGTGTGTGTGTGTGTGTGTGTGTGTGTGTGTGTGTGTGTGTGTGTGTGTGTGTGTGTGTTGTGTCTTTCTTCATATAGTTATAAGCTGCTAGACAATAACAAAAATCATAGCATACCTGCAAGCTAACCCAGCATCCTTCACCATCTGATCTCCCAAGAATTCCGCCAGCCGTTTAGCAGTAGAAATAGAGGTGGATTTCTGTCCACCATAGTCTTCTAACTTCTTCGACATCGATCGGTTCTCCGAGATCAGTTCAAACAGCTCTGAATCAGGCATGTTACTGCCCTTAGAGTACAGCACGTCAAGCCAATAGTCGGCCACCTTAGCCACGGCGCCATAGCAAGTCTTCAAGTCGTTGCCTTTGAGAAAGGCTTCAAATACTGAAGACTGGAAGATTTTGATGAGTTGCAGCTCACCTCTGCGCTTTACTTCGAAACCTGGTGAAAATTACGAGTGATATACAGGATGTCTTATGACGATGCCGCATGGACCAGAATAAGTTAAATAGTAATATATAATTTTAATTAAAGAATACTTCATTTTGATATTGAAAACAATTTAAACTGCACTCAATGATTTTCGAAAATTCACTTACGGTAATCGGAGATTTGATTCTTATGATTGACTCAATCGATTAATGTCATTAAAGTACAGAATGTTATTTCTTCGGATTTTTGCCGATTCGATTTGAGTTTAAACTAAAAAAAAAAGAAAAAAAAAAGAAAAAAAGAAAAGAAAAAGAAAAGAAAAGAAAAGAAAAAAGAAAAAAAAGAAAAAAGAAAAAGAAAAAAAAAAGAGCAAAGGCTGACAACGCAGGAGACTCCTCGCTGACAGCACAGAATTCCTCCAGTGATCTCTTTATTTTCTTTTACTCGTCTTTCTGTTAGTTTAAATAGTGCTGTAGTGTTTCAAGTCCTACCTTTCAATTCGGCTAGCGACCCATCGAAGTTGAACACGGCGTACCGTTTCTTCAGTCGCTTGCCCTCCTCCTTAGACGCGGGTAGCACCATCGCTAAGTATGGACCGTCTACTTCAAAGAAAATTGAGTTCTCTGCGCGTTGTTCATACTTCTTTTCTACGGGGTCGGTTAACTCGAAGTACTGATCGTTTGTGAAATGGTCCTGATGAAAGAATATATCATAAGTATTATTTAATCCCGGTTGCATCCAAAGCATGTACTTTGGAGCAAGGCTCCAGTCTCCTAATATTTCTAACTGACTTCAAAAGAGGTTCACTCTTTCACCTGTATGTTTGTCCGCGATTATCACGCTTTAGTTGAAGTATTTCTTGCATTCTGAAGAAGGTTTTAGTTTACCTAACTGACTTAAAATTCCTAATTTGACTTGTTTGGCATTTAATGTCGTCTAACCTCCTAACCCCGAGAGGAAAAAAACCTGCGCCAGAGTTCGTTGATCACCAGATGAAGTTTGCTTGGCCTTGAAGGTCCTGTAGGGCCATAAAAACCCATCCTCAAACTTGTTTATGGCAGTGAAATTAGTTCTGGCAGAAGAAACAAGAAAGAATAAAACACGGTGGGCCTAAAATATCAAATGATCTGAAAAATAAACATCAGCCTGTATATACAAGTACTTACCTTGACCATAGCGTTGAGCACTGCATTCGGGAACGACACATTGATCTTTTTCTTCTTAGCGTGAGTTGTGAGGACGGTGACATTTTCAGGGAAAGAAGATGGCAGTATGCACCAGATACCTGAACAATTGAATTTTTTTATTTTGAAACATAAGTAGGTACGTTTTTTTTTTCATAGTAGGTACTATGGATGTCGATATGAATCGCATTTTTTTTACTATATCTCCAGTTCTACTCAACCGATTGTGATCAAACATATGTAAGATTTTAAGTCTGACTAAGACCTATCAAACATAAAAACCAGCATCATAATACGTTCAGTAGTTTTGTTTAAGCATCGCGATTCTTGTTTTTAGAATCTTTCATAACCCAAGTTTTTTTTAATATGGAGATATTATGTACCTACATACAGTAATATAGGGTATATTGAACATTCCAGCAAAGCTTTCTTTTACGTGTTACACATGTAGTTTAGAGTGTGAATATAAATGCAAGTTACCGTCAGTATCGAGCTCGAGGGGCCTGCCCACCTGCTCGATGATCTCCCGCGCCTTCATGATAATGTTGGCGCCCGTGTAACACACGATACCCGCCATCTCCATGCTGTGCCAACGCGCACTGTGAAATACCACAGTACATTACTATGTAAGCATACCATGGAGTAACTGACGACTGTAGAACTGAATATTGGAAGAGCGAGGTGTAAGTTGTGTTCTTTTTAAGCGAGCTCTGTGACTGAACCATGGCAAGCTGGTTCGAATTTCGAATCCTGTCCAAAGACACTACAGCTGCCGGCACGTAAATTGGCTAGACGCGTCATATGCGCAAAGGTCGATTTTTAGGTCCCCTTTGAGGTATGAGCGGGTCTCGGGAGAGTCTCCAAGAGACGTCTTGTAGCAAATCAACGTTCCGTTCGTTCGTACTTTGAATCATTTGATTGGCTCAAAGTGCACGATGCGCGAACTTACCCCCACTACTCCAAAACCTGGCCAAGTTACCAACATGAATCCACTATCCACTTTTAGCACAAGCAATTTAGCTTAATTGGAAGGTCTGGGGCCTTAGTGGGTATACTAGTAATTATGTTTAAAAAAAATGTATAAAAAAAAAGAAACTCAAATGTCTATACGATTAGACATTTGAGTTTCTTTTTTTTTATACATTTTTATAAGCCAGTTTATTTCATCTCTATTAGAATCAATTTCAATTAGTAACCTCATAAAGTCAAACCAAACTGCGTTAGCACGTTTCACTTCATGAATTTCCTTGTGTATAAGATGAAAACCAAGTTTAGTTGAACTTGATCACAATATTATTTTTAATAGTGAAACCCGACGTAAACCGTTGGCTACTAGTAGAGTATTTTCGACTTTATCTACCTCGATGAACTCTCACACTAACTCAAATTAGTTCAGAAAATACAGTTTCAGGTAACTCACCCTCTCCTCATGACGTATCCATAGAAAGAGTTAAGGATACACTTGTGGGCCAGCTGTAGCGAATCGAACAGAACTTCGCGGCTCTTCGCGGATTTGATTTCAGCTGCGTCTCCGCTGGCTACCGCTTCTGCTACCTTCGCTTTAGCTTGTTTGTTCAGTGCTTTATATTCGTAGCGACGATCCCTGTAGAGCACGCAAGTAGAAACTGTTTTGATATTTCGGACTTCCTACGTATAGTAGCGTAACTGCATTTGATTATCTTTACAAACACTTTTGATTGGGTTTTCCTAGTTACATTCTTAAATGTAATCAAATTCGTATCGTAAGTATTAAATATATTTCCATTTTTTTTCTTTGCGTTACATAGCGACTCCTATGTACAGTGCCGTAACTTTACCGTGCACTTGGTCTAATGCAGTTACGACACTTTACGTAGGAAATGTCGATTTATCATAGCACAGATTCTGGAAGTTCGAACTGTTTAAAAAATTGCTAGCTAACTTTACTGAGGAAAAATCGGTATAATGAGTTCGTTTAGGCGATATTTCGAAATGGTAACTGCATTTGATCAACTTTACCATGCAGTTGATCAAATGCAGTTACGATACTATACGTAGGAAATGCCAATTTTTCATAACTTTGGGTTTAAACTGTTCAAAGCAGTGGGTGAACAGAAACCTTACCGATGGAACGACGGAGCAGGAACATGGAGTTGGTATATATGGTGACAGGTCGGTTTATTAGCTGATGTCTTACCTGAATGCTCTCACGGTGTCGACGTAAAAGGAGTTTTCCTTCTGACATATTGTGGTAGTCCTCACTTCAGTCCGTGTTATCTTGGTCTTCTTGTACGCCACCTTGCAGTAGTCTGCGAGACGCTTCTTTTCATATGCTGCCTAAAAATATTAGTTCAATTTGAAGTATGGGGGGATTGTGGTCACAGCACTAGTGGGACCGGTGGGTGTCACGCGGTGCTGCGACGACAATCCTCTTTTGATGAGGCCGTCAAGCTGATTGCCACCATTGTTTTTTATTACTTTTTTACTACTTTTATTAATTTTTAATTTGTAGCATGATGAATTGAATAATTACTAAAAATTGTGATGATGCTCTGTCGCATTGGGTTCGCCTGTAATGACACAGTAGATTTCCATAAGAATAAATAAATAAATAAAAAAACATGGTACGTGTATGTAATGGTGACCCTCTTTCTTGAGACTTTACTTTCAGCTTACCATCAGGGAGGAAGTTAAATTGACGTGTCCATTATAATAAAAAAGCATCTGTTTTGAATGAACGCTTTAATTCAACACACTAGTTTTTTTTATTGGACATGTCAACATGACTTTACCTCACCAGATGGTAAGTTAAGGTAAAGTCATAGGACCGGGGTCACTATCACATACATCGATAGTGCTACAGTGTTGGCCCTCAGCTAGATGGGCTCATCAATGCAACGTCCAGTGTCCAATATAATAAAAAAAAATTAGACATCTTTATTTACCTGGTCCTCTTTTGGGAGGGCATGAAACGCTCTGGTGGGCCCTCCAGGATGAAGTGGAGGGAATTTTTCTGTTTCTAATTGCTGCTGGATGCGCTGGTATTCACTTCTTGTTGCAGGTGCTATAAATAATAAAACAGATCAATTGTAATGCAATTAGTACGCTAACTTTTTTGTTTGTAAAAGATAGGGGATTGTTTGCAAAGGGAAGATTAAAGGAAAGAAAGGTAGAGGCATACCAAGAAAAGATACGAGTCGTTTTAGAAGGTAAAATAATAAATAAATAAATATGCTAGGACTTTCTACACAGTGCTCTCTAGACCCAAACTAAGCATAGCTTAACGAGCTTGTGTTATGGGTTCTAGAATGCGGGTAAACATACTTATATACTTTTTTTTATAAATACATACTTATTATACATAGAAATAAGGATTGGTAGAGAAAAGAGTAGAGTAGTGCTAAGTTAGAGAGGAAAAAAATGCCTAACAAACCGCTTGTAATAAAACTATTATAAGTAGTCTATATACATAAATACACTTACAATATTCTCCTCTCCACATCCACTCCATATGCCTTTGGCAAGTAGCGCCGGGCCGGTTGTAGTCACATACCGCGCAAATGCTCGCGTTTACCATGGCAGATGGCTGCAATCTAGGAAAAAATAATTTTTTTTTTTTTTTTAAGTATAACGGTTTTAAATTGTATTATCATCAGAGCTAAAGACTTCTGCCAAATATCAGACAAATCAGACAACTGAAAGATGGTCAAATTTTAATTTCTAGATTTGACCCCATCAAACAGGTTATAAGTTAAATAAAACTGTTTAATAAAAAAAGATTCGAACCAGACAGCTCCGACATAGTAGTAGTCAAATGCATTACCACCACGCCACAGTTTTATACTTTTAAAAATAAAATTGCTTACTTAATGAAGTAGTGTGGGCCTCACTACTTCAAAACCTTGCCAAGTTAGATGCTGTACACTACACTATACTACTCGTTCGCGCTAAGTTTGCCGCTGCCAACTGTCACGCGTTTAGCGTTGTCTCACTCACTCAGTTGTAGTTCCAGTGAGACAACGCTATACCGAAGTCATTTGACAGCGGCAAACTTAGCGTGAACGGGTAGTACTTGTTTCTATGCGACGCATTTTGCCACAAACAAGTATAGTGTATACTTTTTACGTACGCCGGTTGTGAGTACTCTTGACCTGGGTTTCTCCAAAACGTCTAATACTACTTACCTATTTGTTAAAATGATGTTAGGGTACATAGCACCCACATCAAGATGGTATATCAGAGGGTTTTCATCTCTTCTTGGGTGATCTTTCATATGTTGCAGCTTCGCTTTGATCTCGGCGCAGACCTCGTCGAAATTCGTCACCAAGTCTAATGGGATCCCTTCCTCAACTTCGATGGCGTGCTTCATGGTTTTCTCAGTCGTATCCATCAGTTTGTCTATAGCCGATGGCACGATTCTGAATTTACATTTTATATCTGCTCTGAAGACGCCTGGAATTTGATCGAAAATGTTATTAACTGTCTTATTGAGTCACCTTACACCCCGGTAAATGAGACTTGAAACGGCTTGTGGTTTTGTTCGGTTTGAGCCAGACATAACCCCGGCTGGTTGGCGGGAAAGCCTCCCCCCCCCCCCTACCCCCTCCCCACCTTCCCGCCATAAAACATTAGAACTATATTAAATTATGATTCATAAAAAAATATGAATTGTTGTTACTTAAAAATGAATAATAACTAAAGGACAAACAGAGAACAGCATTCCTGACATATATTGTAACTGGGTGTTTCTATGTATAATAAGTATGTATTTACAAAAAAAAGTATACAAGTATGTTTATCAGCATTCTAGAACCCATAACACAGGCTAATTAAACTATGCTTACTTTGGGTCTAGAGGGCGCTGTGTAGAATGTCGTAGAATATTTATTTATTTATTTATTTCACTTAAATGAACACACCTGACTCCAAGGCCTCCACGTGCCCGCCGACGTAGGTCTCGGTGTCGAGCACGTGTCCGTCGCTCGTGAGCTTGTTCAGCTCCTCCACTTGCTTGTTGGGGAACACGATGTTCGCGTGGAACGCTTGCACCATCAGTAGGGACTCGCATAGCGTGCCGGAACCTTTGCGAAGTACCTGGATATAAGAAACATATACGAGTACTAGTGTTGCTCATGACTTTGCTCCCAGGGTATCTAATCCCGTTCCCGTAACCCATGGTAACATATCCCGGAATAAAAATAGCCTATGTATTGTTCCAGACTATAATCCATGCTTGTACCCAATTTCAGCCTTCCTTGATATTGCAGAGTAAATAACGACTCATTATATTTTTGATTGAATGATGTAATGATATCTTATACACTAGTTAATTCTATACATTATTAAGTAATGTGAATTGCCTTGCCGGCAAGTCTTATATTTTGCATTTATCAGATTGCTATACCAGCAACATTGAGTCTACATATTCCTTGTATGACTGGTAGGTACGTGCCATACTTGAAATAGGTTCCCATGGGAAGCGCGAAGCCGTAGATAAAAGCAAGTAGGATCATCAAACGGATAAACACATACATAGGCAGAGACAACCTACCGCCATCTGCTTCTGTCCTTACATACTTCCCGCGCTTCCTCTAGTGTAATTAAGCCTTTCATGCAAGCCCACCGGTTTCGAGTGCTTTTGACCTGCCCTTTTTGCAATAACTCATTAATTTGGTCAGGGTATACTCTAAATCGTATCAATATAGATATTAAAATAAAACGACACACAAAAAGACGTACCTCGTCTGGTTCCAGCGGAATGATGGTACACAAGGCGAATATGAACGGGTGGACATACTTCATGTATAGGTAGTACGTCGCCACCGCGTCTGATACGGAGTAGTTTGATAGCACCTGCAAATAACAAGACATAATTCAATGAAATTTATAGCAATTAGTATGCTGTTTTTAATGATTTTAGATAGGAAAAAGTGAACAACCAGGACGGGACTTGAACCCACGACCAATCCCTTATCATTATCATTACCATTATCCTTAATCATTAACAACACACAATATTGTCGAAGTCCGACTACTCTTCCTCTTATTGATTTTATTTACAGCTTTTATGGAAGCAACTGCCGTCAGATCTCCTAACCCAGAGGTAAACCTGCGTCAGAGTCAAAGTCAAAGTCAAAAATTATTTATTCTGTATAGACCATTTTAAGCGGCACTTACAAAACTTCAAAATCAAAGTTATTTAAAACTAGAAGCAAATGGACCACCGGTACGAAACGCGGCGCTTTTAAGGGTAAAATTATCCTTAATCAATAAATGTACTGCCGCCAAGCTCACCGGGCCTGGTTTGGGATCTGAAGATCTTTGTGAGGGTCACAAAAGCTTCATTATCAGTATGTATTATGGAGAATTCTAGAGCTAAAAAATGTGTTTACCTGCGGTTGTTCTGCCGCCATCCTGCACATGTCCTCAGGGTCTAATTCAACTGGGTCATATCTTAACTTTGCTTTGGCTACTGCTTTCAAGCCTTGGGACCCCACTGGTAGGTACGAGTCTCGTTTGACCCAACTGGAAAGTAATACAAAAATTAAGGATGTCATATAACCCTATAATGTGAAGAGGAACCGATGACGTATGTTGCCCCACAGTAGAGCGTTTGATAGCTACGTCACAGGTCGTGGGTTCGATGCCCACTTGGTGCAAATATTTGTATTCACAAATATGTCAATTTACATAAGTCTGAGTGTTCTATGTCTGATATGTATGGGGTTACAAATAGTTTGGGTCTAGATAGCATTGTGTAGTATGTCCTAGATTACATTATGTATTATGAAGCATGTAGTATTCTGGCCTATTCTATCTTTATGTCAAATTTTATCCAGATCTGTTCAGCCCTTCTGGCATTTTGAATACCAAACACTTATTCATTTATCTAACTAAACTTTCACATCCATACTAATATTATAAATGCGAAAGTAACTCTGTCTATCTGTCTGTCTGTTACGCTTTCACGCCTGAACCGCTGAACCGATTTCGACGAAATTTGGTATAGGAGTAGATTAGACCTCGAGAATGAACTTAGGCTATGTTTGGTCGCGATAACCGACATCCACTCGATAACCGACATCCACGCGGGCGGAGCCGCGGGCAACAGCTAGTTCGTAACAATAGGTAGTATTAAAATAGGTAGCTTACACTTACCATAAGCAGTCCATGTGCATAGCAGGTCGACAAGCATACGTGCCATCCCTGGCGGTTATCTTACTAAAACCTATTTCTTGCTTCATATCCAGCCCGAGTACAGCTGCGCGCGCCTCAACGAACGGCCAATCGAAGAAATCACCTTATAATCACACCTAGCTAAGTTAATATACTTCTTTGTGAGGCTAGAAATTCTCGTAAAAATTGTCACCACAGAACTTGGCAGCAGCCAATGTTGTCAGTTGCCCGATACAAGTCCTTGCTAGTGTACATTAAAGAGTACAATGGGTAAATATGACATGGACTGAGATAGGTCTGGCAATAACAGACCACTTGCCACCAGTCAGAGTATTTCCCCTGAAGAGTGTGTTAATAAACAATAATATTATGTTATTTAACAAATAGTGCAATGTAAACTTAACTTACCGTTGTAAGTGACGAAAATATGTGGTTTGACATCCATTATGTGATCAAAGAATTTTTGTATCAGACCCAGCTCATTTTCTTCATTGAATACTATGAATTGACTGAAAAATTGGTAGAAGTTATTAGCATTACATGATGGCCGCCAAAAAAGTCAATGGATTTGGTGATCATTTTCCTTCACAGTAATATAATCTTAAACCATCATAAAACTGTATAGTGGCTGTACAATGGAGATATTAAAAAAATATTTGAGTTACGAGTTGAACAATTCTGAGTACGAAATTTTTTTCTGGAATTCTTCTGTTTGTTTGTTTCTGCGTAATTAATGCAAAAACTACTGAACGAATTTTCATGCGGTTTTTTGTGTGAAAGATCTTTGTCAGACTTAAAATCTTACATATGTTTGATTGATGAACAACCCGTTGAGTTATGAGACATCCATGCGGACGAAAGACATAGACTATGGTGAATATTTGTATTTTTTTCTAAACTTACCCTTCAAACTCGGGCTTTGGAGTGTACTCAAAGTCCTCAACATCCACTGATATTATCTGTCTATTGGTGATCAGATATCCCTGGCCGTCGATCATATAAGAGATCATCATAATCTGGTCAGTCTGTGAATCTGGGAACTTGAGGGGTAACTTTGTGGTCTCTATGTCGAATGCCAACACTATAGGGTCTGGTCTTTCAATGATGTCATCTCGTTTTGTGAATAGTGGTGTCTCTGTTCCTCTGCTTTTTACTGTGTACCAGGTGCCACAGAAGATTTGCATGTCAGTTGAAACTCTCACATGGTATGGTACGTCATGTTCTCTGCAAAATAAAATAGAAATTACAGATTTTTAGTAGTAAGTATGCTGAGCTTAATCTACACTACAAGTATTAAAAAATTTTAAAGTAGCTGTGTCTGTAATATGCAGTGCTTTTTTTATTCATGATGGCTTATGTTTGACCTCAATCTCACCGGATCATAAGTGACAATGTGGTCTACGATTACTCACACTTGCCTAGACGGAACCTATTCACTGAATATTCCCAGGCTATAGCTTTCTGGAAACAGACAGAGAAGGCAGGGTTTGTCTCTCCTTAGATGTATGCATGAGTGCTGATTTTCAGGTGGTGCTAATTCAGTGAATTCATGGACTCACAGACCACAAAAAGATCAATACTACAGATATAGATCCATAATGTGGTTACCTGTGAAATTCCAGTATTTTCTTAATTATGGCAATTTTTTAAAACGTTACCTGATATCTAAAATATTCTCCATATGATCAGTAGTTTTCTTGGCATGCTCCACAGCGGCCGCACTGGTCAGAGCATTGGTCAACAATTCAGTATATATCTGATCTTTCTTTTCTCTCTCTTTATTTTTATTTACCGCTGTTAGTATCTCCTTTCTCACTTTTATCATTTCTGTTTGAGATATGAATGAGAGTTTTATATAGCGCTGCTTCAGGCCTGATAAGTGATTTAGCTGAAAACATTAAAGATAACTCGTGTTTTTATTAAACAATCTTTCACATCAATATGACTTCACATTACCTACTAACGGTAAAGTTTTAGGAATAGCGTCACCATTACAGATACCGATAATGCTGCAATGGTGGCCCTCAGCTTGCAGTACATTGAAGCATAAATCAAAGTTATTATTGTATAAAATCCTACCAAGTCTAAATCCTCTTTTTCCAAAACAGTAATCTTGTGTATAGTGCCTGCGAACCTCTTAGATAAAAACTGTATGACTTCTTGTTCACAGTCTTTCCGAGCCAGGATGAGAAAGTAAGGCTGAAAGGTCAACGACACCTTGAACCTAGTGCCATCCATCTCTATGAAGTAGTAATCCATCGCTGCCACCAGCCTTTTATCCTCATCTAACACTTCAGCCTGTAAATACATACAAGATTTAGTAAAAAATTTGATACACAAGAACTCAATGCTTGGTGAAATTTGAATAGAAAGATACTCACAGTATGCATATTTATCAGATAGCCTGTCCTCTCTTTAACGTCTCGGACTCTATCAAAGCCATATTTAGCATCTATCCTGTCATTCTCTAAAGCCACACGAATACGGGACTCTGAAGATTCTTCTCTATAAACATGAAAATACAAGTTACAGGCATCAGTCTGATTGGTATACTAATTTAACATTAGCTTGATCAACACTCACCTAGGACCCGATGACGATTCTGCATCGTTTTTATTGAAATTTCCTCTATCTGCTCGGTACTTACCCGTATTTTGTAAAACCATTTTAATTATGTTTTACAAACACCGAAATAAATACAAAGATACAAACTTGCTTGACATATCAGCTGTATCTGAAACTGTCATAATTTCGCGCCATTTTAGTACCCCTTTTTGGCACTTCATCTTTTTTTTTTTTTTTTTTTTAAATTAAAGGAGCAACCTTTCGGAACAGGCTAAGGTTCTATAACCATGCTGCCTTGGCACTTCATCTTTCAGTCCTTGGTCCTTGTCCTTCGCGATTTAGGACAAGTTCGGAAAGCAGGCAATATTAAAATTCCAAATAATTTTTTTTTTTGCCTGCTGAAGCTGAAGTGAAGTGAATGAATGGAAATAGAAATACTATGAATCATACTTCTATTAGAAAGCGAAGATCAGATGATAGGTACAGCCTTGGATACAGCCAGCAGACCGATAATGCTAAGTTTGTATCTTGTATTTTGTATTTATTTCGGTGTTTGTAAAACATAATTTAAATCGTTTAATTATAAAAAACCATTAATGGATTGATTAGTAAAATAAAATAATAATATTATTGTACCATAATGTTCCAACTGTTAAAAGCTAGCTCCCCGAACATACCTAAAAGATAATACTTGTTTTCATCACATATATTACCGATTCGTGAAATATCGAATGAAAATCGATTGGTAAGAATAGCCGGGATGTATAAATTATGTTATATTATTATTATAAACATAATATATGGTACTTTGTATTATATTGTACGAATTTTGTGTAGCCTTGAGGAGCCATAACCTCCACAAAGTCAAGTGCGATAATATCATTTAGTGAGTTAAAAGAATTTATACTTTAATCGATTAGTTTCTCCCGCTTCGCGCTTCTTCCTAATATAGACAGTGAGACAGATCCCCACACTAGCAGTGTTGTCAGTTGTCATTGTCAGTGTTGTATTGTTGTACTGTTTCACTGTTCAGTCAGTTGTTCGTTATTTATTAAAAAATGTTAAAATTAATAAAGCTGCGAGCTTTGCTTTGAAAAGTGTCGTAGATGTCGTTCCAAAAAGTTATTTCTGTACACAACAAAGATAAAAACATATAAAGATGAATACTAGTTACGATATTAGCTTTAGCAGCTATGAAGATTCATCTAAACATAATTCTACTCGCAAAGGCGGTATAAACATCAGCAACGAACTTGCAGATTTGTGCGAAAGGTTACGTGTTTCAGCTTTAACAAAAGCCGCTGAAATTAGTCCCTTAGTAAAAGAAGTGACTATAGGACCAAATAGTCCTGCGAAAAAGTATGACTTCGAAGATACTGCGCCTATTATTGAAAAACAACAACCCGAAGAGAACTTACTTGAAGATAAACTCCGAGATGATCTCCGATATACCCTTTTATTAAAGAAATGCGAAAACAAAATTCAGGAGACATCTGATGAACTGTTCAAGGACATACTTGGAAATATGTTATCTAAACATGCTGAGGCAACAACACAATTCTGGCAAATTCAAGGTAAAGAATGCGAAAGAAGAGCGTTGCAATTCAAAGAACGAAAAATGAGAATGTATAAAAGTTTACAAGAGAATGACAATATGTCTCTGCTAGAAAAGGCTCGTACTGATGAACGTCACTCTCAGGTTGTAAACACACATACTATAGAGAACATGAATAAGATTCTAGAAGAACAAAATAGAGCCACTGCCAGGTTTGCCTCCATTTCAGATAGTTACACTAAAATTTGGACATGCTACAAAGAAATATCTGATCTTATTAGTAATGAACCACTGGGCAAAACTGTTTGTGATACATATATGGTAGGCATAAATGCGGTAGTAGAAAATATTAATGTAATTATGGATTATTGTAAAACTGGAAATGTGTCGGATAAAGATGTTAAACAGGCTATACTTTTAGCAATGAATATTGATAACATTAGAAAAAAGATTTCACACGATTTTGAAATCAAGAAAACAGAAGAGATTTTGAAGAAACAGAAACTAGAGGAGTTGCTAAGGAAGAAGGAATTAGAAGAACAAAAAGCACAAGAGCTGAAATTAGCTCAAGAAGCTGCTGCCGCTGAAAAACAGAAGGTTGAAAAAAACAAGAAAACAAAACCAATATTTTATTCTAATACCAACTATAGTTACTATGAACAACTTCAGCAGTACCTGGATAATTATGAAGCACAGTACAAGGATCTATTACAAGATAGTAACTTAAAAAAATTCAGATTTGACTGTCAGAAAGCTGTCAACACCCCAGTGAATGCCTTGTCTTCTGTTAGTGCACTGCACATGAGAGACAAATATGATAAACTTTCTAAATTGCTAAAAGGAGAAAGGGTGCAAGTATTAGATATTTATGTGACGGCTACACAACACCCACAAGGTTTGGCATACTGTACAGCTTTATTGGCGAAGAAGATAGTCAGGCAAGGAGATCTGTTAGTGTCTAGTAACACGGAAGCAGCATACCCTCTTGCAGCTGTTGCTGTGGCTCTGTGGGCACAGTTTCCCCATTTTGGTAAATTAATTGAAGCGAATTTCCACCGAATGTGCCCTTATCTCGTGCCTATGTATCTACCACAAAAAGAAGGACAGACTGACAAAGAATTCTACTTATCAAGAGGCTACACATACAATGATGAAGGTGTTGTAGAGAAACAAGATAAGTTCCTGAAGAGAATGTCTGGTATTTTTAGATTGCAATGTGCTATATGGACAGCTAAAATGCCCAAATTTTTAAATGTACCTCATCCACTTGGCCTGCGATGTGGTTGGCGGTGGCTTGCCTCTTTCGTAAATCTGAAAGCTGAGCCGGACATATCTGCCACTTTACTCCATGATTTTTATATAATGTGTGGATCAACATGTAATAAACTCTATGGTGGGCAATTCAGAAAAATTCTTGTACTAACAAGTTCACAGTATCTTAAAGTACTAGAGAATATTGATGAAGGTGGACCTAAATCCAGGTTGGAAGTTTATCTTCAGACAGCACTGAAATCAAATGAAATTCCACCACCACCAGTGCCAGCTCAACAAATAAACTGGTGACCAAGTGTTTAGCATAAAATTGCCCAATATAAAGTTTGTTTTACTATGAAATGTTAAAGTAAAATTGATGAGAACTGACATGTAAACTTTTTATATAGATGATTCCAGCAACAAAGGTCATAAACACCATTTGGGCGAAAATTAGCTTTCATTGCAGCCCTGCTTAATTCTTGCCGCTACGTCATTCTAAATCTTTGAAATTAAAATCTGCCTAAAAACAAAACTTTTACTCCCAAATTTTTTCTATGTGTAATCATTTCTCTTTTGAAATTTAGAAGTAAGAGCAGTATGAAGTGCTATCTTGGTGTTTACGACCTTTGTTGCCGGAAGTGTCAATATGCAAATTGGACAAATTGATAGGTATGATTTTGCTTGATGATATTGAATTTTTGACTAAAAATTTAGTAAATTAAGTTACACATTCTGATTAGAAGTATTGTAATATAAGCTTATTTTTAAATCACAATAAAATTACAAAATCTCTAGATATTCTTTTTTTTTACATTAAATTATAAATGACTATTACCAGATCCTATTTAATAGATAGGTACCTAATTAGTTACGGGTGTACGTGGCGTATGCCCATCACGTAGCCAAGAGCCCGCATCGGATCTGGATTGCAACGGGGATGCATTGAATCTTAATCTTAAAATTGTTATAAGTAAATTATATTAGCAATATTAGTATTTTCGACAAAAATCATAGCCGCAAGCCCCAGGTAAGTCATCGATTTGCTAGTGTCGTGTACCTTAGTTTCCTTTGGAAGCCTGCACTAAGAAAAGTCTAAATCGATGGCCACTCTCCTGGTACATCATAAAAATTCTACCAGTAATCTAATTGAACACGATTTTATTTACTATCGAGTGTGCTATCGAGCAAACATGCGCGGGTAAATATCTGTGTGAATTTGAATATTTTGAATCTGTGCAATGCTATAATCTGTGGTACTATAACCTTGCGTCGCGCTGTAGTGTAATGTCAATAAACTATTTAGTTTATTTATTATAGTTTAGTTATTACAAATATTTATTGGGTGAATACACCTGTGTATTAGTGGCGTGAATATAACGTGTCTAAAACTTCATGAATATGGACGGGCCACCAGGCACGGGGCCGCCTAATAACAATGGTGCCATGGGTCCGCCGGGGATGTCAAGCTTTCCCCCAATGCCCCAGCCTCCGGGCGCTATGGGACCTGGCAATATGCCTCCCCCGCCGATGGGACCACCTGGAACTATACCACCTGTTAGTCCGTCCAGCGTTCCCCCAAACATGCCCCCGGGCCCACCGAATTTGCCACCCGTACCGCCGAGTATGCCTCCTGGACCTCCCAGTATGCCTCCAGGGCCTCCAAATATGCCTCCAGGGCCGCCTAATATGCCACCTGGTATGGGTCCACCTCCAGGTATGATGGGAATGGGACCACCACCTCCAGGAATGGGTCCTCCAGGCATGGGAATGGGGCCTCCGATGGGTCCTCCTGGTATGGGACCGCCAAGGATGCCACCAAACATGATGCGTGGTCCTAATATGAAGAATTTTAGTAATCAGGGCATGGATATGGTACCACCAGGAATGGGGCCTCCGCCTAATATGCCACCAATGGGTTGGGACAGCCAAGGTCCTCCTGGCTGGGGCAGACAAGATGGGCCGCCAGGATGGGAAGATCACCAAGATGAAGGTGATGAAGATGAGGTGGAAGGAGATGATCCTGGCATGCAAGGCCCACCATCATCTTTACCATCATTGCTGACTATGAAGATTGATACTCCTGAGGAGTTTAGAAATAAACCAGCTACTGTTGGTGGTGTTGTGTTGCCCAAGGCATTGGAAGAAGCACTTGCTTATAAAGATCAGAGACAAGCTGCTTTAGGTGATGAAGATGAGGGTCAAAAAGGTAAATTAGTTTTTTTTTCCTAAACTATACAGGGGTATACTTCGCTTAAAATTGCTTGCAACAATCCCAGAGGATGTTGGTGTCTTGTTATCCAGACCGGACATATTCCTCTTTTCTAGACACATTAAACATATAATACTAGTAGAGCTTACTGTACCGTGGGAAACCAACATTCCTAAAGACCACACAATAAAATTAAATAAATATTACGACCTAACAAATGAATTTAACAAAAATGGCTATGTTGTTAATTTATACGCGGTAGAAGTAGGAGCGAGAGGTATACCAGCAAAATCTCTCTATAACCTTCTGAAAGACCTTGGCCTGTCGAGAACTGCAGTAAGTCCTGTTTTAGAACGAGTATCTAAGGCTGCATTAACAGGTTCCTCCCAAATTTGGCTAGGCAGGGCGGGAAACTCGAGCAGTGAAGGTGAGCGTTGATGCGCATCTTAAAGGGGGCCTCCTTAAACCTACACCTAGGTCGCAAGTCCTGGGAACTGCTCGGAGTTTCTCCCTCTGCTACACGATGGACCCGGCACCCGCACGGTGAATCCATGGAACGCTAAGAAGTTCGTCTCTCCCCCTAAAAGCTATAGGGCATTTCACTTAGACTCAGTTTAACTTAACCCTCAACCACTGACGTGTCATTTTGTTGCACTACCACTGACGTACGTATAGCATACGTACGTTACTTTGAAGACCTCCTGATGCATCAATAGAGTGTAACTTTGATGAATACTGCAATTTATGTATTCAGACACTATTAAATGAAATAGACATAATAAAAAAACAGTAATTATAATCATAGAAAAATATTTATCAATCAATAACCATACAGGTAATCGAAATTAAATACTCATTTAAAAAAAAATAACACAAAAATATTTTGTAACAATAGGAACTTTCTTTTTCGGTTTTATTAACTATTAAGGACGGTTTAACTTAGAAAAAAATCAAATTTGCTATAAATACCAATACAAGGCACTTTTTAACAACAATTGTTATAGGTTGGCTTGGAGCACTGCAAGCAGTTGGTTTGCGACAAGCTTGATAACCATAATATCGGTTTTTGAAACGTTTTAGTTTATAAATAACAATTCTTCATGATGTCAAATGATAAACTCGCTGCTTGGTTGACCAATTTCAGTATCCTTGTCCTTGCCTAAAACAAGGCCAATGAGAGATGAGGGCTCATATAAAAGTTGCGCGTTCTTTACCTTCGCTTTAGGTGCGACGTTACTGAAGTTTACCCAAGGTTTTTCATGAACATTAGACGATCCTCAGCATTACAATTTGACATTATAAGCAGATTAGAAGCATAATTTAGCCGCTTACGATTCATTTTATCTGTCGACAATCATAAACAAATGTCCAAAAAAAGTTACACTCACACTGACGCTACGTACCACATACGTCGGGTGGTCAAATTCACCTGCTTAGGAACGTGGCAGACGTCCACTCCCCACCTCCGCACACGCGTCTCTAGCAACTAGGAAACTACCAAAAAGGACGCGCGGGAATTCCTGCGCAAATTGAAGTTTTGAACGAAAATCCGTTTGGGTGACGTACCACATACGTACGTCAGTGGTTAAGGGTTAAAATAGAGAACAATCAAAGTTATAGCCAATTAAATCACAAATAATGGGAACAAGGTTTTTGAAAACCTTTGAATGAAAAGCCTCCAAATAGTCCAAATCACTTTTTCAATCAAATTATTATTATAATAATAATAATAATAATTTTCCACTTCATTTCACACTGAGGGGTTAAGTTCTAAATCTCTACCTTTGTCAACCTTTGTTGTATTTTAAATAAGGGGTAAGTGGATAATAGGGTAGCCAGTGTAAATAAATATACCTTTTCAGAACGAGATCAACCACCAGAAGCCCCACCAGCGCCGGTGATCAGCACAGAATATGACGTTGAAGATGAAGGTGACTCTGATGATGACAACATTCCTGATGCACCACTTCCTCCTATTATCTCTAAACAAGAGGTTTGTAGCTACAAATATAATCTGGTTTACTTTTAACAAATATTTTAAGCATTCTCGTAACCCTAAGACACTTTCTACCAAATCGCATGGTGACAATGTGTAGACTAAAATTTTTTTTAACTATTTTTTATTTAAACTTGTTCTTATTTAATGAATTACTAATATTCTAGGCTCAAGCAAACAAAGCAACCAAAAATAAAAGAAAGAAAAAGAAGAAGAAGGAAGCTAAACAAAAAAGGAGGGAACAAGCTAAGAAGACAGGTGACGGGGACACTGCATCTAGTCAGGATGAGAGCAAGAAGTCTAGTGACAAAGAAAATGAGAAGGAGGCGGAGATTGAGTATGTTATGTTTTACTAAAGATTCTTATACATGGCTAGTATGATGAGGATCATTATGAAAAATTAGAAGATCTATTTTAAAGCACAAAGCACTTAAGAAAACATAGTACATCTTCTTCACGACCATTGTAGCGTAGCCGTAGCGATAGCTAACTCGGCTGTCAGTACGATGTCACGCGTTCGATTTCCGCTCAGTGCAAATATTTGTGTGAATATCCCTATTTGTAATGGCCTGGATGTTTCTATTTATAATACGTTAGTATTTATTGAATAAATTATATTTAAGTATGTTTATCCGCATTCTAGAACCCATAACACAAGCTAGTTAAGCTATGCCTTTATATTGGGTCTATATAACACTGTAGAATATTTATTTTTTTATTTATTTTATTTATTTATTTATTTATTCATTTTGCAAATGTAGGTAAAAGTTGTTACATGTTCATAATAAATATTGAAGTATCACTACATTTGGCCTTTCGGCATGCAAAATTAACAAAATAGAAATAAGTTCATGCACTAACTATTGTAGAATATTTATTTACATTGCCAGCTATTACGCGCCATCAACCAGAAATACACTTCAAAAATTCTTTTACAGGTATGTCCAGGAATCCATTCAATTCCATGAGCTTGAGCCAATGTACCGCCAGTTCCACCGTATCCTGGAGTCTTTCAAGATATCTGAGAAGAAAGACGAGGCCATCAAGGAGGAGGATAAAGACGCTCCGAAACCTTCCAAGCCTATGGAGAAGATCCAGGATCAATTTGCGGCTGATGAAGAAGCTGTTGAGGTACAGTTTCATTGCATTGTACTAACAAATCGTAATTTTTTTTATTGGTCCACAAAACTGGATACACTCTTTATGTTTAAATCCGATAAACAAAAAAAAACATGTATGGGGCGAGTGTCACCTTCTTAAAGTTGACACAGTATGCACATTTTTAAGTACTTTAGTAAGAAACTTAATATCACACTTAATAAATTTATAAATTAGGAAGACCTGGTACATCAGCCCCTCGGGCCCCATCCCAAGAATCATGAAACTATCTCAAACTAGTTATGGTTACATCCCTTCTTCCTAAAGCCCTGGTTTTTAAAGCGAGCCGTGAAGAAGCATCTGTCGAGACTGTAAAGGTAGGAGTGCCCATTCTAGGGACCACTTCTGGAAATGGTGACCACTAGTATTTGACACCCCAGCTTACCATTGGGCAGGGTGATGTTATATTGATAGACAATTTTTTTTTATTGTTCATTAGTTCGTCCACTACCTTGTGCATGTGTACGCTAGCGGGCGCCTGTTTCGCGCAAAAAAAATGTAGAGATTAATACGCACAAGTAATTTGCGCAAGCGTCGTGCAAAATATACGTGCGATTTGCGCGCATGCGTAGCACGACACGAATGATATCTGATATGATTATTTACAGAAAAATGCAGCAGACGAAAAAGAGCGCTTATCAAAACGTAAACTGAAAAAACTGTCACGGTTATCCGTCGCCGAGCTGAAGCAGTTGGTATCAAGGCCTGACGTGGTGGAAATGTATGACGTCACCGCTCGGGATCCCAAGTTACTGGTGCAATTGAAGGCACACAGAAACACGGTTCAAGTACCTCGACATTGGTGTTATAAGAGAAAGGTAAAATAATTTGAATGTATTTGCAGTTGTACTCTCGATCATACACTAACAACAGGAGTCTAATTACCTGTAACAATTATTTATCGCTATGTCGACATTTAATTTGAGAGCACGTTAAGCCGTCGGTCCCGGTTGCCATACAAACATCTATGGCAGTCGTTACGGGTAGTTGGAGCCCACAAAAAGTCCAACCAGTCTAACTTGGAACTTCGATATCGCCATTGGTCATACCATTGGTTGTGGAGGTCAGATGGCAGTCGCTCCACGGAAAATATCGAAGTTCAGCCGCATCACAGTTAGACTGGAAAGCCGACCCCAACTGAGTTGGGAAAAAGGTTCAGAAAATAATGATGTTGACATTTAATATCGTTTTTGCAAACCAAAAAACAATGTTGTAATAATGTTTTCATACATGTAGGCCAGATGCCGGTTCTTTTTTCCTTAAAATGTTCTCGATCTGATAATATGTCTAGGTCATCTTTTACCGGGTTACCCATTCACAGTCGACTAAAAATCTGTTTTCCCCATCCTCTATGCGTCTAAACCATCTAAGAATCCTGTCCTCAATGTTCTCTTAAGCCAACCGAACGAATTAATCGTTTTATGAGCTATCCGGGCGGATTACTGCAGCGCTGCTTTATGTGCAGTAACAGACATTCCGCGCGGGTCCCGTTTGATGCAGTGGATGACTTTATCACGCTGTTCCCTCTTTGTAAACATAGCAATAACAACCCATTAATGTCCCACTGCTGGGCACGGGTCTCCTCTCCTCTAACAAGAGAGCTGAGAGGGTTTAGGCCTTAATCCACACACGCTGGCCTAATGCGGGTTGGTGGATCAGACACGGGACATGTCCTTTAGAATTTCTTCTAGGACATGTGGGTTTTCTCACGTTTTTTTCCCTTCACCGTCAGCAGATGGTAAATCATGTGATTAGCACATATAAATTCCACAAAGTGAAATTCACATTGGTACTGTCTGGCCGGATTCGAACTCGATACCTCTGAGTACAGGCCGCATCCTTATCCATTCAGCTACCATCGCGTAATCTACTAATCGCTTTGTAAACATACATTACACTTAATCTACCCTTAGGTTGTAGGTTTTAACCACTGAATGTTCTCCACAGTACCTTCAAGGTAAGCGTGGTATAGAAAAGCCGCCATTTGACTTACCCGACTTCATAAAAAAGACGGGTATTATGGAGATGCGAGCGTCCCTACAAGACAAGGAAGAAACGAAGACGCTAAAAGCTAAGATGCGAGAACGTTCTAGACCGAAGCTGGGCAAGATTGATATTGATTATCAGAAGCTGCATGACGCGTTCTTCAAGTGAGTGGAAAATCTTGAATTAAATTATATTATTAGGTGTTAATCTTGGTTAGATCCTGTATTTTGGAACCCATGACCCACTTTTTACAAGCCTTATTTTAACTTACTCTGTTCATTGTCCGCTGTCTGACTAATACTTACCTCCCGGCCTCCCCCAACCCATTTGTTATTGGCCATAAGCGCGCCATACTCCAATAGTGTGCTTGCCGAACATAACCAAAGTGAGCTCGACGTCGCGTTGTCGGAGCGAGGCTCGATATCGAATTTGTATATTACAAGAATAGCACTATTGCTCTTTATACTGAATGACTGTAATGGTGATAATTATCAAAGAAGTCCTAATTATTATTAGTAGAAGTAATTATTATTAGACTGATAGCAGCCCACCCCAACTGAGTTGGAAAGGGCTCGTAGGATGATGATGATATTTCTCAACTTTTTTCTTTCCCCCACCTTTCTCATCTCATCTCAATTTATAAACATGTGATCATAAAAGTGAGTTAATCAAACTCTTACATTTTTTGATCGCATGGGATCCAGTTTGAACACTGGGTACCAAGTTTTCTTCCTTTAGCATGAAGACAGCAAAAGCATGGTCAGAGAATTGTCAGTACATATTTGATCGTAAGTAATCTAATTATTATAAACCTTTACATATATTATGTCTGTTTGTTTGTATACCACACAAAAACTCCTGCACTGATTACCTATGTCGAAAAAAGATAATACAATAAATGTTAATGTTTAATTTTTACATGATTGCCCAAAAATGGAGTGTAATCTATTTACTGGGGTTATGTAGGGTTAGTTTTTATTTCGCCATCCTATAACGCCATGGAAATAATATATTATTATTTGTAGTTAGTTTTTTTTGTAAAGGGGAGTTGTTTTTTACTGACAGATTTGTGACAGCTTACCATTGAGAGTGTTCTATGCTTGTTTGACACCCTAGTGTTATGACGCATAGTATAACATTATATAACTTTGTCCTGTAGGTGGCAAACGAAACCGCGAATGACAATCCATGGCGATTTGTACTATGAAGGTAAAGAGTTTGAGACTCGGCTGAGAGAGAAGAAGCCTGGAGACTTGTCTGAGGAGTTGAGAACCGCGCTCGGTATGCCCGTTGGACCTGGTTCTCATAAGGTAAGCATCACCCTGCTAACACTTTTTCTTCTTGCAGAAATCCCCCACAGATACCTCCCTATTGGCTATCGGGTGGGTTATTTTTTATTTTATTGGTAATAGGCTCACGTTTGTCCACAATCTCACCTGTTGGTAAATGGTCGTGGTCAACGGTGGAGCACGCTTGCCTAGAAGTAACCTATTCACTCTAGACTTGAAGACTCCCAGGTTGTAGCTTTAATTACTAAATGGAAATACCCTTAATTATTGAAATGTTAGGTTATCTAATAAGGTAGTTCCCTCGCACCCCGGCTGACCTCGGGTCATCTACGGTTTCAAGATGGCCCCATCGAACCCCGAAGCGGGGCAGAGCGTGCAATCGCGCCGCTGTAGCGTATACTTTGAAATAAACCTTTTCTGTTAACAGGTACCCCCACCATGGCTGATCGCCCAACAACGTTACGGCCCGCCTCCATCGTACCCCAACCTAAAGATCCCGGGTCTGAACGCGCCAATTCCTGAGGGTTGCGCGTTCGGTTACCACGCGGGAGGCTGGGGCAAGCCGCCGGTTGATGAGACCGGCAAGCCGCTCTACGGAGACGTGTTCGGACACCAGAGTAGTGGACAGGACGTAAGTAACCTCATATAAACAGTAGTTTTTTTTTATACCACTTAGGTGGCAGACAAGCACACAGCCCACCTGATGGGAAGCCGTCACCGTGGCCTATGGACGTCTGCAACATCAAGGGCGTTACCCACGCGCTGCTGAACCTGAAGGGAAAGGGTGGGAGGCTAGGAAGGGGCGGGGAGTAGAAGGGGTATAGTGAGCTCTGGCGACCCCACTTACCAGCGGGAACACAACACGATGGTTATTATGGCCGCGGTTTACGATACGCGGTAGTAACATTATATACAAAATTTTAAATATAAATGTGGGAAATGATAAATAAATTCTGAAAATTATTGTAAAAGGGTGTGCCTTCTAAACTGCAAGGGCAAATAAGCATTACTATAGATATTCCCTTCTAGAACATTCCACGCAGTGCTATGACTCATAATATAAAAAAATAAGTTATATTTTTATTCTGTAACAGGATGTTGAAGACCAAGACATAGACAGGACAATGTGGGGAGAGCTGGAGTCGGAATCTGAGGAGGAATCGGAAGAAGGTACAGTAATTTATGCAATGATTTTATACACAAGATATGTTACGTTCATAGTAGGTACCTGACATCTCAAATTTGATCCACATTGACAATTGTTGACAATTAGCGTTAAAGTAGTATGAAAGATGGGATAAGCACGTGAGTAAAAAAGATAGCTATAAACATTGTCCGTCAAAAACGTCCCAATTGGGAAGTTTTCGAGTTTTCACCTGGCGCGCTCTAGTAACATATCTGCCTCTTTTTACATGTATAATATCATTGAATTTATGTCAATAGTTAAAAGTCACTTATTTTTACCAGTTTCTATTTAACTTGCACTGTTTGTAGATAAATTGTTCTTTAAAATTTACAAACCATATTTCAACCATTTGTTGGTGTCTGATTGAGCTAAAATTTTGCTTATCTTTAAAAAAGTTTAATGATTCAAAATAATTTGCAATATGTATAGAGAGCGTCGAAAGAAGATGATCATTTTCCGATATTTATGGTTCTTGTTTATTTTCATTGAGATTTATAAGTTTTAAACCTGTGCAATCATCATCTACTTTTGATGCTGACTGTACGCTACATAACATTGCTGACTATTATTGTATACGAATTCTTTTTTTAAACAAGCTTATCAATTCACAGAGGAATCCGACGAGGGTGAAAAGCCAGGCGAAGGTGAAGTTGCGGCTGGAGTGGCGACGCCTGGTGAGGGTCTAGTGACTCCTCTCGGCATCAGTTCTGTACCTCCTGGCATGGAGACTCCTGACACTATTGAACTTAGGAAGAAAAAGGTTGAAAGTGACATTGAGGGGTGAGTATCTTCATATATACCACTTAACCATTCTTGTTAACCTAGTAGGACGCTACTAACTCATCCAATACCCTACTTTCCGTGGGGTCGCCTATGTTGGAAGGATTTCTGAAATGTCCTTTCAAGGCCACATCAAATTCCCGGCCACGCAAGGCCGTTAGTGTTAACTTCTTAAGCCGCTTTTACTTTAGTAATCATTTTGTAAAACCCAGGCGAAGAAGTAATATACGTGTTTTTTTTTTATTTTTTATACCACTTAGGTGGCAGACAAGCACACGGCCCACACTGATGGAAAGCGGTTACCGTGGGCTATGGACGCGTGCAACACCAGGGGCGTCACACTCGCGCTGCCGACCCTGCAAAAACCTTCTAATGCCCTTCTTGAAGAACCCCATATGTACATGTTATTATAACAAACTGACAGTATCAAGAATCTAACATGAATGTATATTTTGTAGCGGTGATACTCCAGCCCTGTACCAAGTGCTGCCGGAGCGACGCGTAGGACTATCGGCGGGCATGATGGCGTCCACTCACGTATACGACATCAGCGCTGCCGCCAACCCTGGTAAGAACTTCTTATATTCTGTCTTATGGTCTAGTTTTTTTTTGTATTTTATGTATGAGTTTTGGAGAAAGGCCAGGTCAAGAGTACCCGGAACCGGCGTGCATGTATGAAAACAAATATGAAAGTTGAAGAAGCGAAAGGAGTATGCCAAGATTATAACAAGTGGAAAGAGGTTGTCTCTGCCTACCCCAATGGGAAAAATGCGTGATTTGTATGTTTGTATGTATGTATGCATGGCCCAAGGTTCCAAGACCACCAGACGTCACGTATTTTCTGACGAATTAAATGTGGAAGATTAAGTAGTGTTAGTATGCACTATGATCACATGGCAGCAGATATGCTAGCTTGTTTAGACAGCCAATTTCCAGTTATTAGGTTATCAAAGTACATAAGAATTTTTTTTTATACTACGTAAGTGGCAGACAAGCACACGGCCCACCTGACGGGAAGCGGTTAACGTGGCCTATGGATGTGTGCAACACTAAGGATGTCACACACGCGCTGCCTACTCTAAAGAGAAGGGAGGAGGGGTACAGTGAGCTCTGGCTACCCTACTTACCGGCGGGAACACAACACGATGGTTATTATGGCCGCGGAGGTACTACCCCAGTCGGACAGCTGACCAACATTTGGGATGGGAAATACCGAGTAATTATTTAAATCAACGACGTAATGATCCTTTATTTTTATGTATGTTCACCAGACGACTATTTTAAAATCGTTTACTAGGAGACAGACCGATCTAAGGGGCTAATCATTCCCTAAACTCAATTTTATTGTGTCCACGCCCATCTTAAGACTGAGTGAGACATGTAATTGGTGTATATAACTTTCTTCTCATTATTTTCTATGGATATAAGCTGAACTGAGCTTAATAAGTGTGGTTAGTCCATACATCATTGCTGATAAAAACAACAACAATGCAGGCAAGCGGACAATCCCAGCGGCCCCAGCCGGTACGACGAGCGAGAGCGGCGGCGGCGGGCCGGCGGGCGGAGTGGAGGTGGCGCTGGACCCGTCGGAGCTGGAGCTGGAGCCCGAGGCCGTGGCGGCGCGCTACGAGCGGCACCTGCGCGAGACGCGGCCCAAGGCGCACGAGGACCTGTCAGACATGCTCGCGGACCACGTGGCCCGCCAGAAGGTATGTTCTACTGCGTACTACGCATGTACTACGCTACAAGCGGACTTTAATCTGACAGATATATGCAATTTTTTTTTATCGTGCGAAAATCCCCATGGATACCACCCCCGTCGGCCATCGGTGGTTATGTCGGGATCGAACCCAATAGGCATCTCCCTCACACCCCAGCTGACCCCGGGCCATCTGCGGTTTTAAGATGGCTCCCTCGACCCCCCGAGCATCGCGCCACTTCGCCGACGGTGAGGTGTCGACGTCCTGTCACCCAACTGTCGGCGCGCAGACAATCAGCTCGCCCCCCGCTCGCTCCCCACTGTGCCCTCTACTAGTCAGAGGGATACGTGGAGAGCCTCGGAGTAACCCTATAGAGGGCCACTTCCACCCCTTTTTTATGCCCTGACTGACACGTCGGGCATGTATTATTTAGGCCCAAATATAAAATGCCAGGGTATAAAATATAGTTATGTTCGGCATTAATCGGTCGGGATGAATAAATGCTAAAAGTGACAGGGCATAAACCCATTATTGACTAAGATCGTTTTAAAGCTTATCTTTATGTTTTTTTGTTTTCAGAACAAGAGGAAACGACAGCAAAATACAGATTCAAAGCAGTCGAAGAAATACAAAGAGTTCAAGTTTTAATAGTGATACTAGACTTATTATTATTTTTAAGTGTATTGATATCCTATAAGTTTTTCTGGGTAAAATATAAAATATTATGAAATAGTATTTTTTTTTATTGGCCAGTCCTTAAATAAAATTTTATCGGTTGGTGTAAAGTACCCTGCACCTACTACACTAAAGCTAAAAGGTCTGTTACCTGCATGAGTCCAGGTCTTAAAACGACGAAGGGTAGAGCTTCCAGTCACCCTTCTTGTTGGACACGGCGACACAGCGTTGACTTCTTCAGCACACGTGGCCTCCCTCTAAAAAGGGGAGAAAAGAGCAAAGCGGCCCCCCTTGCGCTACGGAATTTCACAGGCAATATATAAGGTCGGGGCAAAAGTATTTTCGTATTTTTCATTGAAAGGAAACAATTTTTTTTAGGTATAATTTTTTATTTATTTATGTGCCGTTTTGATCGATGACTTGTTGCCATCTTTTGGGTAGTGCCATGATCCCATTGCTGTAGAAATTTTGAGATTTTTGTTTAAAAAAATCTGAGAGGTAGTTTTCAGTGTTCTTTTGAGGTTAACTTTATGCTTCCTAAAGAGTTTTGAAGTGACCGAAACAGGTGGAAATCTGATGGAGCAAGGTCAGGGCTATACGGAGGATGCATCAACACATCCCAGCCAAGCTCTCTCAATTTTTGCTGAGTGGCTATAGATGAGTGCGGTCTGGCATTGTCATGATGGAACACCACGCCCTTCCTGTTCGCCAGCTCGGGCCGGTTTTTCTCAATGGCTTCTTTTAACCTCATCAGTTGTTGACAGTAGAGGTCAGAATCGATAGTTTTACCCGGCGGCAAAAGCTCATAATGGACGATTCCTTTCCAATCCCACCATACACACAGCATCACCTTATTCCGAGTCAGGCCGGGCTTTGCCACGGTCTGTGGGTCTTGTCCATACTTGGACCACGATCTTTTTCGCACATTCTTATCGTAAGTGACCCATTTTTCATCACCCGTAATCAACCGTTTAAGAAATGGTTCGGAATTGTTACGATTCAACAAAGAAACGCATGTGGAAACACGTTGCATTAGGTTTCTCTCAGTGAGTTCATGTGGTACCCAAATATCAAGTTTTTTCTTGTACCCAGACTTTTGTAAATGACGTAAAACGGTTTTGTGATCAACATCCAGTTCTTCAGCAACGTCGTAACTACTGATATGTCGATCTTGCTCCACTTTTTCAAATATGGCACTGATTTTATCAGTGACAGGGCGTCCATTTGTGATGGTACCCCGCCTAACCAAGGCTGAATAACTTTTGATTTTACATATTTAGTCCTTATTTAGTCTAATAATTCGGCCTAAGGGCACCGCCCTCTCCTGAGCGAACCTCATCTTTTACACAAAAATTTCCAGACTTGAATCGCTTGAACCACATTTGTGCTACTCTTATTGAAACAGCATTAGGTCCGTAAACTGCACAAATTTTTTTCGCAGCGTTCGTCGCATTTTTACCTTTTTTAAAATAAAATTTCAAAATGTACCGAATTTCTTCGTCACATACGTTCATTTTACTTGCTTGAAAAACAATTGAAAAATGGCGGGAATTAGTTTTTTTTTAAATTTATTGTATCTTTGGAATGTCAACATTTAATGGTATCAAAACCAGCCAGTAACATTCCGTACAGCTAAAGAGGTTTGATTACTAATAAATACATTCAAAATACGAAAATACTTTTGCCCCTACCTATTATAATAATACTAGCTGTTGCCCGCGGCTCCGCCCGCGTGGATGTCGAAATCCGTTTCAAAAACTATCCTATCTCTCAAGTTGTACCACTTTCCACTGGGCGTTGCTGTTAGTTGATCGTATCATTGTGTATAATGTACGGTAGGTTTAGGTTTATAAACTATGTGTGTATATTTACATAATGTATAAATAATTTTGAATTCATTCATCATTCATATTTAATGTGGCTCAAAAGTCTTAGTATCAAACTAGGAAACATCTATACTGTAATGACGTATGACGTGACGTGTATGACGTTTCAATTTAAAAAATAAAGCTGAACTTTGTACTTCGTTGGAGAAGTTCATTTGTTTTTATTAAAATTTAACTCCAACAGTTAGGCTTAAGTTGAAATAGTTAGCACAAATATTAACAATGTCTCGAGTTTTAGTTGGAGTTAAGAGAGTTATCGACTATGCCGTCAAAGTGAGTATTATGTAGAGTGCAAAGGTTATGTCTACAAGTTTGTTTTCATTTATTTAATTGCTTAATATTGTCCTGAAACACAAAACTGTAATAATAAAGATACAGTCATTTCAGAGAACCTTGAAGGATTATCTCACCACCAATGTGAAAAAAACAATTGATATGAAAATTTTATTTGTAATTTACAGTTAACTTTCGTTTTGTTATCACTCACAGCCTTGAACTGATAAATTAAAAATCTAAAAGTCATTAGATCAAGACAAGCCAATTAAATTATATAATCCAAGTAACAGACTATGGACCATTAATGAATTAATACTTGGATACCTACTACTAATTCTTTTGATGATTTTTTTAAATAATAACTAATTTATCAGAGGCCCATACCACTAGGGCTATATACTTGAAATTTGACAATGATGCTTTTTACATTGCAAGTTCAATTAAAAAAAAAATTGCTACATTTTTCAGTGGGTGAAGCACTAAATAATTTCTGTGGGCCAGTGTAGTATAATAAAAAAAGATGAAGCATAACCTAAAACCCTATAAAAATATTTTTATATCAGGTTATAAAATTTAATACAATATTTTTAGGTCCGTGTCAAGCCCGACAAGTCAGGTGTAGTCGTAGATGGCGTGAAGCACTCAATGAACCCATTTGATGAGATTGCTGTGGAGGAAGCAGTCAGACTGAAGGAAAAGAAGATTGCCAGTGAAGTTATTGCTGTATCATGTGGACCTGCACAGGCACAGGTCTATATTACAGTTCTATACTCCTAAAAACACGAGTTTGTATTGAAATTATTGCTATATTAAAAGACCTGTAGCAAAAAAAATAAGGAAAACATATTATTACCCCTGATTCGGGCAGCCAATCTATTAGAGTCATTTTTCACTGTAAGAGCAGAGACTGGCAGCAGCTTTTTGAGGCAATAATTTTAAAAATGATCCTTAATCTTATCTTCATAACTTGAAAGTTCATAGTCAAAGGAGAGGCTCCAGGACTTCTTGTAATATTTTCTAGCTACAAATACCACCACCAGCAAACAGCTGCTTTTTTAGTGATTAATTGACCCTTATACCTACTGTGGATTGGACTCATTTCTATACCCAGTGTCTATACCAGGATGTTACTTCTAGAAAAATCCAGCCCCTTATAGCCCAAACTGACACACAAGAACAGGACCGCAGCCTCAAATATAATTCTGTCTTTCCAGACAGTCAGTCAAAAATGTATATTCTTTCAGGAAACCCTAAGGACAGCTCTTGCTATGGGAGCTGACCGTGCCATCCACGTGGAGGTAGCTGGTGCTGAATATGAAACTCTGCAGCCCCTACATATTGCCAAGATATTAGCCAAGCTATCACAAGATGAAAAAGCTGACTTGGTCATTGTTGGCAAGCAGGTTAGTATTTAAATTTCTAATTAGGATAGAAAAGCTTAGGCACAGCTTGACTTTTACCTAAATGTTTAAGATATTAGCATTGCAAATCTGGTACCTACTTTGAAATTTAGATTAGTATTTTGTAAAGAGAAAACCAATTTTAGTTAGCAAAACTAAATGCAAAATTATGAAAAAATACAAATAATTTAAGAACAACTGCTCCATCTATGTTTAAGAGAGCATATTTTTCACAAATAATGAATATTTTTTTTTTTAAATTATTTGCTCATTTATAAAAGTTAAAATATTTATTGTTTTTAAACTCAACCATTTGTTCCTATCTTACCCCTGTATTATTATGTTGCAGGCTATTGATGATGACTCCAACCAAACTGCACAAATGACTGCTGCCCTCTTAGACTGGCCACAGGGCACCTTTGCATCCAAAGTGAGTAAATCAAACTTATAAAACCTTAGCTTTGCGAGATATGTCTGGCAAAACTCCTAATGTGGCATGACACATCAAGAGGCTAGTGAAGAATGCTTGGGGATTTAATAAGTAAAGCACGCTCGTTTGATTTGCCATCAAATATTTTGATATATTTATGGAGGTTCCGAAAACTGGCAGACATTGACTGAAAGACAAAGGTCCTAATTTCTGTACCCTTGCATCCATATTATTGGATTGTTGTTTCAAGGGAAATAGGGTGTAGTTATCTATGCTTATACTTTTCGATTCTCCTTAGCTTTTTGTTGTGTACACCTCTGTTCCTCCCTCATACCTTCTATAATATGCACCTAGATATATGCGGGGTAGTATCTATAATAAAGAGGCAAAGAAAACATTTTATTTGTAATAACAAAAATTGCTGGGTTTCGGGGTATTATCCCAGTAAAAAGGCAAAAAAAATTCTAATATTTAAAAAAATTGCTGGCTTTATTTCATTTCAAGATCTACCCGTATTATTTATAACCTTTTATAACCGTCGAGGCTGACACCGCTGAAACGAACTTGAAAACATATATCAATATAATAATATCAATATTTCAGGTAGAGAAATCCGATTTTGGTTTAACGATAACCCGTGAGATCGACGGCGGCCTGGAAGTCATCAAGACGAAGCTGCCCGCCGTCGTCAGTGCCGACCTGCGACTCAACGAACCCAGATACGCAACCCTCCTCAACATTATGGTACGCTATCTTGTTCTCTTCTCCCTTCTTCTTTACTTCTTTCTCCTATGCTTCATAACCCTGGGATGCCTCTATCCTATCAATAATATAATTGACAAAAGAGAACATCTTGATTACTTACTTTCTGTAATTATAGCTCCTTATAGAAGCATTGTTAAATTTTGCACCATATTGAAATTACGTAAAAAAATAAAAGGAAAAAGCACGTTAAGCCGTCGTCGGTTCCAGTTGCCATGCAAACATCTATAGCAGTCGTTACGGGTAGTTGGAGCCCTAAAAAGTCCAACAACAACGGTCTAGCTGCAATGCTTCACCATTGGGTTGTGAAGGTCAGATGGCATTCGCTTCACGGAAAATATCGAAGTTCAGCCAAATCCGCAGTTAAGACTGGTAAAGCAGACCCCTGACTCCGAGGTGAAAGCTTTGGATGCAACTGGGATTAACGCTAGGTTGAAGAAGATTGAAATTAGCAATCTGTAATTTATATTAATTTGTATATTTAATTAGATTTAATTAAATTTATTCTTAATGCCTTTTACAGAAAGCCAAAAAGAAGCCCTTGAAGAAGGTCACAGCCAAGGACTTAGGCGTAGACCTGGCTGCTAGGATCAAGATAGTGTCGGTTGAAGACCCGCCAGTCAGACAGGCCGGCTCCATAGTGCCTGATGTTGACACTCTTGTCGCCAAGCTCAAGGAGGGCGGACATGTGTAATTTTTTACAAGCAATAGTCGAAAATCATATTTATACTGAGATTTTGTATGAAGTACACGTGGTTCTGTAGATTATATGTATGAGTAATTGTTAATAAACCTTTTTAATCGTTATATTTTGTTTGTACTGTTGGATTGCTCCTCATCAATCATTTTGGGTAACATGATGGTACCTACTGATGGTGGTTGAGGTATTTATAATAACATAACAAAAACAAAAGATGCAAAGCACATATTGTTATATTGATCACTATTTTAGAACTGCTAACAACTGGAATGGTGGCCTTCCCTTGTCAAGGTAACAGATGTAAAAGTACAGTTGAATAATAAAGATTTCTAGTCCGGTTACTAACCGGGCTAGAAATTTTTATTATTATAACCTAACCTAACCGGCGGTTAGGTAGCACGTCTCTTTTTAGCTCCGATCTCAAGTTTACTTTACTATTATAAAACTGTAAATTAGTTGTGTAATTGAAGATATTATATAATAAAAAAATTAATTGGGTTATGTTAAATGAACGATTCTGAACACAATTTTTTTTTAATTCTTGTCTGTTTGTTCGTAATAGACACAAAAACTACTAACAGATTTTGATATACTTTTTTTTATAAGAAAGGTCTTGTTCAGACTTAAAATCTGCCGTATGTTTGATTGCAATTGGTTATGTAGAACTAGAGGTAGGACAAAAAGCGATAACCGAGCTCCGTGCGGGCGGAGCCGCGGGCATCGGCTAGTAATAAATAAAACAAATGAATGATACTTTACTCTTTATTAAGTACCTGTGGCGCCTGCCTACAGGCGTTGTCTACATTTATACGGTTCCTTACAACTTTACATTCAGACTCAGTCATCCAGTCTAACAACTTAAATATTTTGATCCATTAATAAGTTAAATTCCAGCTAGTACTGCCCTCTAGTGCCGTAAGCACGATACGAGACACTATAATATATATGAATATAAGAAACCACATAGACAAATTTTGATTCAGCCTCATTATTAAATTCCTTATAACAGTGACAATAGTTTATATTATGACTATTTACAATGATCCTTATATTAAAAAGAGATAGATGGCGCTTAAAAACGATCACTCAAAATGGCTATTTACATAGAGAGTTTCTTACCTCGAAGATACTTTGGGTAAATTAAGTTGATACATAACAACGCAATGTGATGAAGAAGATGCTTGCTTTCGGCACAAAGCATCAGCTGAGACAATGATGTCAATGATTTTGAGATTGATTTACCCAAAACATAATCATAATCATAATCGTTTATTTGTGGAACATAGGTTAGATAGGGTCTTATGACGGTATTATAATGCACTCTACGTCCTACCACATTGAGTGATGTACAAATTATTAAGTGGTTCAATAATTCGAAGTATGCAGTAGACATGACTTCACGTTGGATCATCTAAAAATGACAGGCTATGTCTAGATATACATATATACAGGGTGAATTTTTCAAAAGGGATTGGATGGCCAAATCCGAAACTATAAGGAATAGCGAAAAATGGTCAAAGGAGTCACGAGCCCGATTTTGATGAAACTTAAAACCTCATCATTAGATTTTTGAAAAACCAATAAAAAAAACACACCCTTTATTATTACACCATACTATTAGTGTCGCTATTAAGGATCAAATTCTGCGAAGTAATGACATACGGCAAATTGACCATTTTTCGCTATTCCTCATAGTTTCGGATTTGGCCATTCAAGCCCTTTTGAAAAATTCATCCTGTATACATAAATATACAACAGTGTTTGGTGTTACTGTAAGGATGTACTGTAATATTAATAAATAAATGTAGATATATATAAATATAATGCGTTGTGTAGCGGCTACGTGAGTCCGCCACAATACGATTAACGTTAGTTAGAAATAAAAATATGATCGTGTAAACTAAAGATACGATATCGTGCGTAGAAGGTCGACAATCACGCTGTCATTAAATACTGAACGTCCATGACAAGATAATATCGTGCTAGTTACAAATTGGGACAAACCGATTTGTATAGTCCGCGGCGAAAATTCATCATTTTTCGGGACAATTTCGGGATTATCGTCTATAAATAATCGCATACGACTATAGTGTACGGCATCTAACTTGGCAAGATTTTAAAGTAGTGTGGGCCCCACTACTCCAAAACCTTGCCAAGTTAGATGCCGTACACTATATTTTGTTTATATGCGACGCATTTTGCCACAAACAAGTATAGTGTACGGCATCTAACTTGGCAAGGTTTTGGAGTAATGGGGCCCACACTACTCCAAAATCTTGCCAGGTTAGATGCCGTGCACTATAGTCGACCTAAACGTGTGAGAAACTCTCTCCATGAAAATAGCGCTAAAAGCAATCGATCTCAACGCAAGCACGAGTGTAACAAGTCATGTACAATTGTGCCGACGAGAACAAAGTATGACTTCTCTCAAATGGCGCGGTACATTTTTGCCATCGTGATAGTATTGAGAAACATAATATATAATAATGTATACCTCACTTTAATATAAGTTAATCGATTATTACAGCTATATATGACAAAGAATACTTATAAATATGTAAAATGCATTGTTGGTTAATCTGTTAGCTGCACATGAAATTATGACATGTAATATGGTGAACATCATGTTGCCAACATCAACTTATAAAACCTATGGATGGAACGCGTTGAAGAATACAACTGATGACACTAGAGTCGGCCCACTTGCTTATACGTACAAGTCGGCACGCACACTAACAATAGTCTTCTTCTTTTTATTAATGGCTACAGCAGAATCACCGCAATTTCGCCATGAAGCTATAGATAAACATGGAGGCCACACTTGCAATACCTACTTGAAGCTCAGTCTGTATTTACTATCTTGCTCTTTGTGGGCCGACTTCTCTTTCTAAGTATGATAACCTTCTAAGCAAGAAATCACCATTTAAACAAGTTTTTTATCATCTACCTACCCCCTGGGACAAGGGCAGGTAGATGATGAAACACTTACGCGTGGAATTTTATATCACATCCTTGACGCCACGTACTACCGCAACCACGCACTGTACAATTTTGCACCATTTTTTGAGTTTATACTTATAATTAACTTTAAATATGTTAAAAACCGAAACAATAATTAACAACCGCCATATTGTTTATGCTAAGCTATAGATAAACATGGAGGCCAAACTGGGAAGAACAGCTTGAGTCAAATACCTACATGTCTCTATCTCACTCTCTGTGGGCCAGGTACTCTTTCGTGTATTTGTACAATGCTGCTATCTTCTTATTAGTATCTCCTAGTAAATTATAGAAATAGACCATACTAACCAAAAATGCAAGAAAAATGATTTTTAAATAACTCTATCGTTCGACTACGATTATTTAATGTGGAAATTGAAAAATTAAATGACATTTATTATGCATGATTTGGTTGTCGAATCAGGAATCAGTGAATTACATTCCCATTTTCTAAGGATTCAGTACGTGATGTGGCAACATTGGTACTAAATGTCAACTATCAACCAACAATATGGCGGTTGTTTATGTTTGTTTTGGTTTATAACGTATTTAAAGATAATTAGAAGTATAAACTCAAAAAATGGTGCAAAATTGTATAGTGCGTGGTTGCGGTAGTACGTGGCGTCAAGGAGGTGATACAAAATTCCACGCGTAAGTGTTTAAACTTGTTTAAATGGTGATTTCTTGCTTAGTAGGGTACAATATTTAGAAAGAGAAGCGAGAAGCTTATGACTGCCTTAGTGACTATGGTTATATTCATAGGAAAGTGAACCATAGTGACCCGATTAATAAATTTGTAGCACCAGATGGGACACACACTCAGAGGATTGAAAGCCACTGGCGAAATCTAAAAGTGCTGTTTCATAAAGATCAATTTAAAGGCAATTTTGCGGATTGGGTTATAGAGTATTCATGGAGAAGAAAAATAAAGGTGCAACATAAAGATCCTTTTGAGGAACTGTTAACAGCTATTGCACATTGTATACAAAATTGACTAAATGACTGAATTTTAATTTGTTTTACTCTTTGATAAATGATAATACATGTTAGTATTTATTTCTTTAAATAAATGTTTATAAAATAAATTGTTGATTTTATTTAAAAAAATTATTTTAAACCACCCAGAAAGCTGGTAAGATTACCCCGACTCAGAGTACCCCGACTCGGATAGATTAGGTTAGTGGTTATTTTTTTTAAACCACTCAGAAAGCTGGCTAGTTTACCCCGACTCGGATAGATTAGGATATTTTTTTCTCAAACCACCCAGAAAAATTTTAATTTTGTATTGTAAGTAATGCAACTTAATGCTTTTTGCGAAAGTTAGGTTAGAAAATAAAAAAAACATCGTATCTCAAAAAGGGGGGGCGTCCGCACTTTTTCATTCAAAGAGGGGGTCCTAGACCCCCCCTCCCCTTTCCCAACCCTTATATCGTGAGAGGCTAATGTAAAGATGAACCCGTCGGCCCACACAGAGCAAGTTAGTAATATACAGATTGTACTTCAAGTAGGTATTCGAAGTGTGGCCTCCATGTTTATCTATAGCTTCATGGGTTTTATAGTCGATGGTTGTCAATGTGAAACACTTTCAAATCAATTAATAGATATATAAAATGGAAACAAATCGATTTATTTTGTAATAGTAATAGAAACTGTAGGTAGGTATGTAATTATAACTGTCTTACAATAAAAAAATGGCTCTACTATCAGTATATTTCTCACTATATTTTAAATACGTATATTTTATATGGTATCCAAACATGTGGACCCACATTAAAATTTTGCATCCAATCTGACCATAACTTATAAAAATAAACATAACATAATTGAACATATTTCGAAGTCTGGAATAGGGCTCCGACTTCGCGCGTTGCGACTTGCCTCACTCCATCATATAACCACGCTTTATTCGCTCTGGTGTAGGCAGAGACAATAGCTGCCATCTGCCTTTGTCCTCACACTTTCCACAGTGGACATGTCTCTACTATCACAATAAAGTCCAATACGAAATCATTAGTTAGTTTCAAAATCGCACGACACGTCACGGTTTCCTTATCTAGTCGCAAATTAAACATACGGACACATCGGCGAGTCAGTCGCGTCGCATACACGGCTGCCTCAAATCAAAACCCAATAAGTGACATTTATTCAGAAATCACTTTTTTTAAGTGATCTTAAAAAAATGCCACTTACTGGGTTTTATTTCACTCTTAACGATCGGATGCCCTAAATCATAACCTAGTAAGTGACATTTCTTCGGAAATTCCTCTTTTTTAACCGCCTTCAAAAAAGGAGGAAGTTTTCAACGCGACTGTTTTTTTTTATGATGTTACCTCAGAACTTCCTACTGAGCGAACCGATTTTGACGATTCCTTTTTTCTTTGATAACTGGCGCTTCCTGCGTGATCCCATTTTAATTTGGTTCGTTGAAGTCAGTTTTTTTTAAACTAGTATTTCAAAAAAGTAATTTCAGAATACATATCACTTACAGATCCGGCATGTAAATTGGCCGGACGCGTCATATGCGCAAAGGTCGATTTTTAGGTCCCCTTTGAGGTATGAGCGGGTGGCGGGAGACGCGGACATATGATTGGTCACTTGACGGACCAATCAGATGTCTCCGAGAGACGTCTTGTAGCGAATCAAAGTTCCGTTCGTTCGTACTTTGAATCATTTGATTGGCTCAAAGTGCACGATGCGCGAACTTACCCCAAACCTGGCCAAGTTACGTGCCTGTATCTGTACCGGATTTTGATTTGGGGCAGCCGTACAGACCTCTACAGCGTAGACTAAGCACATTTTAACATTGAACCAAGTCTTTACTAAACTAAGACAAAACACGTGCGATACCTACAACGAATTAAAAACGCAACATGATTTGATAACGTTGTAATGTCAAGATATAGTCGAATATACGAATTAACAACGTTTACTTAAAAAAATACAACACTCACTTGACAATTGCGAAGAAGACTCATCAAATAGCAACATTTCAACAGTTCTATAGTTTACATCTCACCACTATAAGGTTGGTACCACACTATTTTGCCATCGAGGCAACCGGTGACGAGCATGTGGTATCTTGGACTAAACTTGGAGCTAACGACGAGATCCCGGTGAATGCCTAAGCTCTGGCCGACTTCGACCATCGGACTGGGACCGTTGAGCTCTTGTACGCAACTAGGGAGTTCGCTACACGAGTTGTTCAGAGCTAGTAGCCTTATCCCTCGACCGAACGGCGAGCAGACGATCCGACCGTCCGCGGAGTAGCACAGCTCCTGTTAATTATAAAACAAAAATGAGTAAGACACTTAGTAGAGATTATCCAACTATAATGAATAGGGACATTTATAGTTGAGTCAATTTAATAGGCCACATTTGACGTTTGTCAGTTTTATATTCATAATGAGGTGACCTGTTAAAAAAAGGTCGATTAAAACGAATGAATCGATACGGACTTGAAAGATAATGTGAATTTTTAAAATCCTCAGGTGAATCCCTGTCTCATTATTATTTTTTCTTTCGTAAATTTAAGGAGCAAAATAAGACAAGTACATGACCTATACTTATAATAAAACTGTAAAGAGGTCAATTCTGTTCATTGAATATATTTACAAAATAACTATTGGGGGATGATTGGTGATCGATACTAATGCAAAAAATGCAATCAGTAATTTTTTTTGTCACAACGTGGTTATTAATTTTATGATGATATTTCTTCACAAGTAATCATTGCATTCGATTCTACTTATCAGCTTTCGATTTTTAGAGTAACATGCCTAATTTTTAAAAAGAAAAAGGATTAACTGACACAATATTGTAATGACAAGGTAATGACGTTCAGTTCTATAAATCAGAAATTGTTTATTATGTTTAGAATGGTTTATTGGTGAAAGCAAAACGTAAAATTACTTGTATCTGTCATTATTACAATAAATATGTAATAGTAATTGAAAAAAGTTAAACAATTGTGCAGTTCTAACAAAACGAAAAATATATAATTTGATGCCCACCGCGGCGCGTCGCGTAAAAGGTTGCGATGTTGAATTTTGATGAATTGTCAAATGTGGCCTATTAAATTGACTCCACTATAGTTGTAAACTTTTAAACATGTATGGCACTTAATTTAACAAAACGCTGCCAAGCATATAATAAAATGTGACCAGTGTCAGGTATATCTATACAAAGAAATAAAATTGGTGTGTCTTTTTGTAATAATAAAATAACCACTTTTTACTAAGGATGTATACATCCTACTAATATTATAAACGTGAAAGTTTGTAAGAATGTATGTCTGGATGTCTGGATGTCTGGATGTCTGGATGTATGTTTGTTACTCTGCCACACTAAAACGGCTTAATGGATCTGGCTAAAATTTGGTACAGAGATATATTATAGTCTGGAATAACATATAGGCTACTTTTTATACAAGCTAATATCGCGGCTCCGCTCGCAAAGTCGATCAGTCGGGATTTCTAGATATACCTTTGTTACTCTTTCACGTAAAAACGGCTGAATAGATCTGACTGAAATTTGGTAACGAGATAGATTAAAGTGTGGAATAACATATAGGCTACTTTTTATACAAGCTAATACCCGCAACTCCGCTCATGGAGTCGAATAGTCGACCCACGGAGTAGATCAGTCGGGATGTCTGGATGTATGTTTGTTACTCTTTCACGCAAAAACGGCTGAATAGATCGAGTTGAAATTTGGTATAGAGATAGATTATAGTCTGGAATAACATATAGGCTACTTTTTATACAAGCTAATACCGTGGCTCCACTCGCAAAGTCGATCGGTCGGGATGTCCAAATATTATGTTTGTTGCTATTTCACGTAAAAACTACTGAATGGATCTGGCTGAAATTTGGTACCGAGATAGAGCGTAGTGTGAAATAACATATAGGCTACTTTTTATACAAGCTAATACCCGCGGCTTCGCCCATGGAGTCGATCAGTCGGGATATCTGGATGTATGTTTGTTACTCTTTCACGTAAAAACGGCTGAATAGATCAGGTTGAAATTTGGTACAGAGATAGATTATAGTCTGGAGAAATATATAGGCTACTTTTTATACAAGCTAATACCCGCGGCTCTGCCCGTGGGAGTCGATTGGTTGGTAATCGTTTTTTGGTCATATCCCCGATTCTACTTAACCAAATGCAATCAAACATACGGCAGATTTTATGTAAAACCAAGACCTTTCTAATGAAAAGGCGGCATCAAAATTTGTTCAGCAGTTTTTGCGTCTATCACGAACAAACAGACAAGGATTGCAAAAAAAAATGATATTTGTGGTCAACATAACCAAGTCTTTTTTTTTCAAATATCGATTATTACAACTAAAAGTACTGTTATAAAGGTATATGATGTCCACACTGTCGCCTTAGGTGAACCCTGTAAAGATGGTGTAAGGTGAAACCAATAAATAAGGAAAAAAAAAACTTTTGGTCATATCTCCAAATTTTAGGTTTGACCGAGAAAACCGCACTGAAATCCGTTTAGTACTTTTTATCCGAAAGGTTTTGGCTAGACGAGTGGAGACCAGTGGAGTGGAGAGTGGAGCGGAGTGGGGAGTGGTGTTGAGAGTGGAGTGGGGAGTGGTATGGAGAGTGGAGTGGAAAGTGGAGTGGAGAGTGGAGTGAACAGTGGAGTGGAGTGTGGATTACAGAGTGGAGTGAACAGCGGAGTGGAAAGTCGAGTGAAGAGTCGTTTCATTCAAATAGACTTGGTGGCAATACCGAATTCCACGCGGGCGAAGCCGCGGGCGGAAGCTAGTGGTACATATACCTAAATAGCGTTTTTTTTTTTCATTTTTTACTGTCTATTTGTTCAGGTTAATCTCGGAAACGGCTGGACCGATTATGACGGGACTTTCACTGGCAGATAACTGATGTAACAAGGATTAAGTGCAGTCGGTAACTTTTAGCATCCGAAAAGAACAAAGTACGGCGCGCGGCGTTTGAAACTGTAGGCACAAAACTAGACTAAAATGTCGGTCGACCAACAGTAAAAAATAGATTGAAATACCTTAATAAATCCTTTGCCCTCGTTAGTCTCCTCGATGTAGTACAGCAATCGGTTTTTGTTCTGCCGTATCTGGTGACGTACCGAGCACTCGTTCTCACTCACGCCAACATATTCCGGCACTGGTGTCCGTCCTGATGTTGAAGGTGACACACTGACAGAAGAAAATATATCATTAACTGGCAGGGTCAACCCACCTCGGGTACTGTGTATAGCAACATGCACGATTCTAGGGCTGGAATTGAGAGGGCTACTAAAAATTTTAACTATCATAGGTTAAGTATTTTTATAACTAACAAAATGAGTCGTTGTTACTTAGTTAAATAAATATATAAACATATAAATACATTTTTAAATATATCTAATAAAAAAAAACATAAATATATTTAAAAATATAAAAATAGTGCTCCACCGGCGTCAGGTACAGGGACCAAGCCACCGGTGGTTAGGGCTCCAGGGAGAGGAACTTCCTCACAATTCCTTCCTATTATTATTATTATTAAGGGTGTTGCCATACCAATACAAATCGATCGATCGTCGATATCTCTCACCCTCACACGGTGGAATCAATTCCATCAAGAACCAAGCGGTTCGGTGCCTCTTTTATTTGCCGCACCATAAAGACTTGGAATTCTTTACCAGCGCATGTGTTTCCTTCCTCCTATAGTCCCGGGGCCTTTAAGCGGGGCGTGAAAAAGCATTTGATAAGGCCGTCAAGCTGAGGGCCGCCACTGTAGCACTACCGGTGTATGTGGTGGTGACCCGTCCTGAGACCTTGCCTTTAGCTTACCATCAGGCGAGGTAAAGTCATTTTGACGTGTCCTATATAAAAAAAAAGATGCCATCAATAAGTGTTGATCGCACGGAGGGTTTACAATGGAGAAGAGGGGTAGGTCCTCGATCTACCTACCCCATACGATCCCCACGTATTGTAGTTTTAGAATCTATGGTATTATTGGAAGCTCAAAACAATATAATGGTACTCGTTGACTCTAATACCCGATGATCCTTTTTTTTATCGTGCGGAAATCCCCATAGATACCACCCCCGTCGGCCATCGGGGGTGGTTATGTCGGGATCAGACCGACTAAAACCGCAAGCCGTCTCGGGCCTTAATTACCGAGGTGTAAGGTTACCCAAAGGCAGATCCGTCGCACCCACGGAGCACAATAACCAGTGGAGAGAGTATGGGCATGTTTTTGTTCTAATTCAAAGTCACCAATTCGCGGCGGGGAGAGAATGCGCTTTGCCCTCTGTGATTGGCTGACGAATTGACAAAAAAATGTCAACTCATTATCTAGGGATTCCAAACAAGTAATTAAAAAAGTATCAATATCGATAAAATTGTTGACTCATTCGTAATCTATAATATTATTTATAAGGATTTGTTTGCGATACAGAATTGATTAAAACAGGAGAAAAAACAGGTAGCTTAGTGGTTAAGAAGTCCGCCTTACGATCGAGAGGCCCCGGGTTCGAATCCTAGTCATTACACTACCGACGTGAACCCACTCCTAACACAAGCCCTTGAGCTTAGTTGGAGGGTTTAGAGGGAATATTAGTAATAATTTCAGTTGCTAATATTCTTTATAAAATAAAAGAAAAGGTAATTAAATTAGGAAGACTTTATTTACAAAATAATTTTTTCTGGTACTTTTACATGAAATGTCCAGAACATCACACGACACTGCACTTTGTTGTCTCTATGTGTAGCTTTGATCCAAATTTCTTTCTTCTCGATGTCATCATTAGGAAATCTGCAAAATTTAATACAAAATACACATTTTTCCAATATAATGAACCCCTTTTTTATCGTGCGGAAATCCCCATGGATACCACCCCCGTCGGCCATCGGGGGTGGTTATGTCGGGATCGAACCGACTAAAACCGCACGCCGTCTCGGGCCTTAGTTACTGGGGTGTAAGGTTACCCAATGGGCATATCCCTCGCACCCAGCTGACCCCGGGGCCATCTACGGTTTTAAGATGGACCCCTCGACCCCCCGACGACGGTGGGGTGTAGGGTGACAGGCGGCCGTCCTGTCACTCAACCGCTGTGCCATCTGCTAGTTAGAGGGACACGTGGAGAGCCTCGGAGCAGCCCTCTAGAGGGCCACTCCCACCCCAGCCGGATTGGCCGCAGGTAGTAGCGTCTCTCGTGGCGAGTGGGAGGCACTGCTCGCCTCCGTTTCCCAGGTGCAACACGTGGAGGTTCTGGCCCGCACCCAATTCAATAGGTAATGATAACGGGAAAGATTAGAATTGCTTCGTCATTTAGTGGCAGGACGTCGCTTGGAGGGGGCGGGCCGGAACCTCCAAGTGGTGCACCCGGGCAACGGAGGCGAGCAAATCTATTTTTTTTTTTTAAAAGGCAGGTAGAGATTTCATTTATTTTGCCACGCATTTTGCCACAAACAAGTATAGTGTACAGCATCTAACTTGGCAAGGTTTTGGAGTAGTGGGGCCCACACTACTCCAAAATCTGGCCACATTAGATGCCGCGCACTATACATTTTTTACTGTTATGTACAAGTTTTTTACCAGTTTGCGAGGAAGGCCTGCATAAGTATGTCTTAAAATAAAGCAATAATGATATAAAAAATAATAATAAGGAAACTATAGGAAGAACATTGAATAAATAAACCTATTTTAAATTCTATCGATATAAAACGTCGCGATGCTGCGAACAGAACTATCGAGAAAAAAAGGGACAACTGCTATATGCAATTCAATGTGCTAGAAAGAGAGCAAATATTTGATTTTATTTTTCGTTGTTGAAATTGTTGTTTTATTAAATGGAGTAAAAAACACTTACCTGTGAAATGTTATCCCATCTTTTATGTAACTTGACGTTGTAGTAGACTTCCCACACCATTTAATTGCACAACTAGGCATTGTTTCTATTTTTATTTCCTTTTAAAACGGGAGCGCGTGACGTTCGTACGTCAACCTACAATTTCTGCGACTGATCAAAATTTCGCAGCATACGCTTCATTTAGCGTATGTTTGGCGACTGCGGCAGCCCCGCACGCTCTCTCCACTGGTTATTGTGCTCCGTGGTCGCACCCCAGCTGACCCCGGGCCATCTACGGTTTTAGGATCAACCCCCCGAAAGGGGGGGTGGGGCGAGCATCACGCCACTTCGCCGACGGTGGGGTGTAGCTCGCCCCACCAACCGTCGGCGCGCAGACTATCAGCTCGCCCCCCACTGTGCCCTCTGCTAGTCAGAGAGACACATGGAGAGCCTCGGAGCATTCCTCTAGGGGACCACTCCCACCCCGGCTGGATTGGCCGCAGGCAGCAGCGTCTCCCGTGGCGACTGGGAGGAGCGATACCCGATGACCCTTATATTAATTTTGACCAAGCGGTTCGGTGCCTCTTCTTTACCGCACCATTTTCAACAGCTCATGTGTTTCCTTCCTCCTATAGGCCCAGGTCCTTTAAGCGGAGCGTGAAAAAGCATTTGATGCGGCCGTCAAGCCGAGGAACAGCACTATCGGTATATGTAGTGTGGACCCCCGATCCTGAGACTTTATCTTTAGCTTACCATCAGGCGAGGTGAAGTCATGTTGACGTGTCCAATATAAAAAAAAGATAGATTCTTACTAATATGTGCGTAAGCTTAGAAGAAAATGCAAGGCTGCTTTACAGTAAATAGAAAACAGTATGAGTGAATGAGTAAAATGCTGAAGATATTCGTACTTAATTTCGTCATCAGCTGCTGTCCTGGGACGAGGCATGACCGGCGGCGTGATGCCCGTGTTGACGCCCGTTATCCTTTGCATGTTGAAGTTGCGCCGGACTTGACCTCTGCGTATACAACACTTATTATGAACCTTATTGACGGCCACTGTGGTGTAGCGGTAGTGCATGTTACTGCTACGCAGGCGGCGCGGGTTCGATTCCCGCTCAGTGCAAATATTTGTATGCATGAATATGTCTATTTGCATTGGTCTGAGTGTTTGTGTTAATAAGTATGTATTTACAAAAAAAAAGTATATAAGCATGTTTATCAGCATTCCAGAACCCATAAAACAAGCTAGTTAAACTAAGTTTACTTTGGGTCTAGGGAGCGCTGTGTAGAATATTTATTTATTTATTATTATTACAACTTATCAGGGCAAAAGCAATCGTAACCGGCGGGCTTGCATGAAAGGCTTAATGACAGTAGAGGAAGCGCGTGAAGTATGTTAGGTAAGAGGCAGGTGGCGGTCTGATGTCTGTGCCTACCCCAGAGGGAAAAAGGCGTTAGCGTATGTATGTATGAGTACTTATCACGTATTTTTTTTTAATCCTTTGTACCTAAGAAAGCCTTATAAGAATATAATGACCGTCAAACTTCTTGATATTACTCTAACTCCCCAGAAAGTGTATTTTAGGTCTCTTTATTGATTGTGCGGAGCGCGACGGCTGAGGCCCGCCTATTAATTAACCAATCATGGACTAAAAGAACTCGCGTCATTGGTTAATTAGTCCTTATAAAGGTTTTTCGGTTGGTTTGTATAATGCAAGTGAGCGAACATGCCGAATTTTGTTCACCGTGTTTGCCAGTATCTATACAAGGATTCAGTAGAATCTTCAAAAGGTTTCGTTTAACTATGGTTTATGGTATATGGTGGAAGACAAGCCCGCGGCCCACCTGATGGGAAGCGATTACCGTGGTATATGAACGTGTGCAATACTAGGGCCGTCAGCGTCACACTCGGGTGGTCGACCTTTAATTTATTAGCAGTTTTCATAGAAGTTTCCGTTTTGATATTTAATAAAAAGGCATTTTAGAGAAATGGACAAGCTAGAAGGATCTGAAATCAGCTTGCATTGGAGTTTAAAAGATGCTAAAGAAGCTGGTGAAATGATCAGGATAGAAGGAAATGCAGGTTTCCCCGCCTCACTCCCGGAGGAAGGCGTGAGTATGTGTATTACAGTTAGAAAATATCGATAGTGCGATGCGGAAAATATGACGCCCATTAAAAATGGTAAGCAGTAGTAATTAAATGACGCTCAAGTCAGGCGGTGCGTTCTCACCTGTTGTACATTTCTTGCATTAGCCTGTGTTGTTTGATCGTAATAGCGGCTTCCCACACATCGTTCTGAATACTCGTCAGACCCTGAGAATATTGCAGTGTTTTAATACTATATACTCTGTTTTTTAATTAGAGATACTAAATTGACAAGTGCAAATGTCAAACTGTGAAATAATGATACCAGCTTTGTGTTTAGTGGTGTACTCCAAACTATCGGCCATGTTTGTTGCCTGGATACAAGTGGTTTGGCTATAATATATTTTAAGAGAAAAGTAAATATAAGATGTTTATAAGTCTTTTATTTAAATTAGAGTACACCTTTATAACTACATACAGTATACCTATATAAATTTGGTTTTATTTACCGAATTTAAAATTAGTTTTTTATAAATTATATAGGATAACCTACAAATATCTGTACTTCTTCTTCTTTCTTGTCAATGATTCGCTTCTTAAAATTATTCGATCATAAATATCTTTACTTTATTTAATTTATCGATAACATTCGATAACTTTCGATACTGGTGGCACATGACTATTTTTGAATTGCAAAAAACCGGCAACACAGGTAATGTCAATTTAGTATCTCTAATTAAAAAACAGAGTAGGTATAGTCGTTTCATAAAACGGTTTGATTATTTTGTGCTTTGAAATCTGAAGATCTCTGTTTCTTATTTCAAAATTTGAAATAAAATATATACGGATGGGGCGCAGCTTACCCCCGTTTGACGCGTGCGGCTGCCCGGTAAAGGACCGGCCCCGTACTCCGCATTGCTGGGCCCTCCCTCTGACTCAGGGTTGAGTCGTAACCGCAAGGCGGGGGGAGGAGACCTGTAGACAAATTGTATCTTCGAATAATTCAGCGGTCTTTGTAAACGGAATGGAATAGTAAAATTAATGAAAAAAAGCGTCGGTAGCTTACTGATTAAGAGGTCGGCGGCACGATCGACGGGTCGCGGTTTCGATTTCTCTTCTTAACACAAGCAATTTAGTTTAGACGGAGGGGTTAGCTACTAGGAACTTTGATTACTAGTGCTCTTTAAAAAAAGAAAATCCTTCAGAATAACTCATATTTAGATTAATATTCAATTAGATTTTGAAAAAATATTTTCACAAGTATTCGTTTACGCGTTCAAAAATTTAACGACAAGGGCTCGAGTCCGATAGTTTTATTTATAGTTCTGCGTAAAGAGACTATTTGGAAATAAAATAAAAATGAGCATTCTGTAAATCCTGCATCGCGCTATTAATACTTCTAACACATAATAATATCAAACGTTATTTTAATGGCATTAGACGGCTTATAGATGGCACGGTGACCATTTCCCATCAGGTGGGCTGTGTGCTTGCCTGCCGCCTACGTAGTATAAAAAAGTAGAGGGTTTGGATGAAAGGACTTTGTTCTGTGTTATATAGGTACAACAACCAGTCGTAACTTTTTTTTTATTTATAGGATATGTCAAACGTCAATTTGACTTCAGCTTGCTTGATGGTAAGCTGAAGGTTCAGGAAAGAGGGTCACCATTACATACACGTACCATATTAACAATGGTGGCACTCAGCTTGACGGCCATCAAAAGAGGATTGTCGTCGCAGTACCGCGTGACACCCACCGGTCCCACTAGTGCTGCGAACACAATCCCCCCTGCCCGGCTATGCACTTGCTGACCCCTGAACGCAATCCAACCGAGATCGGATTACTATAGAGGATTTTTCGCAATCGTGCACGGTGGGACCTACCCGGCCGAATTTTGTGATAAATTGTGCCATCAAATTTCTACCACCACCAGTAAATAACCTAAAAGTAGGTACTGCTGGCCGACGCGGACGCTGGTCCTCCTGGTGTGATTTGGTCCCTTCTTGTGAAAATTAAGAATAATCATAACAGTTGGATCGACCATTGTCAACCAGGGTACGAAGGAAATGCCTTATGGTCTTACACCCCGACGCTTGAAGACTCGAGTGGGTTCAAGTCCGACATAACCTCACCCCCGCTGGCATCAGGGGTGGTATCCGTAAGCCAGGGTGCGAGGGAAATGCTCTTTGGGCCACCTTACACCCTGGCGTCAGAAGACCCTAGACGGCGTGCGGTTTTAGTCGGTAAGAGTCCGACATAACCTCACCCCCGCTGGCCTCAGGGGTGGTATCCTTGGGTATTTCTGTATGGTGTGTTGTGTGCTTGTCTGTCAGCTAAGAGGTATAAAGTGTGGTGTACTAACGTGGCTCGCGGCACATTGATGCGCGGCATGCGGTAGACGCGCAGGCGCGTGCGGCGCGGCGGCAGGCGGCGCGCGGCGGGCTCGCTGTCCTTCGTGTCCTTGTCCGGGCTCACGTTGTGCGGCTGGATGTCGTGGATGCAGGTCCACTGCGGCACACCATACATATCACAAACTAGCCTTTGGACCCCGGTTTTTTGACTATATCTCCAGTTCTACTCAACCAATTGTGATAAAACATGCGAAGATTTTAAGTCTGACAGAAACCTTTTGAACACAAAACCCGCGTCAAAATTTGTTCAGCAGTTTTTGTGTCCATCGCGACAGATGAACTGAGAAGAATTTAAAAAAAACTGTTCAAAATCGTTGATAGAATATAACCCAAGTTTTTTTACAATTACTTTACAATTTTATAATAGCATAGATAGATATTGATCTGTTCGATCGATAGAAATTAGATCTGTTCAGTCGTTGTGGCATTAAGTAACAAATATACATCCATCCTTTCAAATTGCCACATTTAGTAGTAATATAATGTGTTTACCTCTGATTTGTCATCATGGCTGATATTTCTACTAAGTGCGCTCCATCCTTGTGGGTGTACCTAGAAACGATTCATAATTTTATTCTCTTTCATTATATTGCACCATGAACATAAAAAAACCTATGGAGGGGGACCCGTTGAAGAATACAATTGAGGACTCTAAAGTCGGTCCACTTGCTTATACGTACAAGTCGGTACGCACTCACACAAACTTGTCTGCTGCACTAGTCAGCCACTGAGCGGCAAATTCGATTGAGTCAGTTTACGAACCGAAAAAAAAAAAAACCAGCATGTCTTGATTGATCATCACTTAGCAACTGTTGCTAAGTGATGATAAATCGTCGGTGATGGACCATGCTGGCCTAAAGACTTCAATTCAAAAATAATAACTCGCTTCCTGAAAACACACGACTTTGGCAAACCGTTCTAATGCTTAGCCTTAAAAGGACACAAAAAGTATTGCCAACCGCACCGCGTGTAAGGAATATACAATAAAATTTAAGGAAAACCAGCTGTTGTCCACGACTTCGCCCGTATGGAAGTGTGGGACCCACGAACCCATGGGAATCTATACCAGGGATAAAAATTAGCCTGTGTTACCCCAAACTATAATCTATCCCTGTAAAAAATTTCAGGCAGGTCTTTCAGCCATTCGATTGAGTAATAAACATCCAAACATCTATACAAATTCTCGCATTTGTCAAATATAGTAAGAATTAAGATAGTAGGAAGTAGAATAGTAGTAAATAGGATAGTAGGAAGCAGGATAGTAGGATAGTAGGAAGCAGGACAATAGGATAGTAGGAAATAACATAGTAGGAAGTAGAACAGTAAGATAGTAGGACATGGAAGTAGGATGATCAATGTCTGCATGCAATAAAATGATAAAAATGTCGAACAAAAATTATAATTAGCATTATATTACCGCATTCCAGTGAACAAATGAAATAGAATGTTGTACCTGCAGTGCGCTGACGACTTCTGCATCATTGCCGTCGGGGAAGTCCGACACGAACTCGACGCGGTTGACCCTGCGCGACGAGTCAAACAAATGGTCGTACATTGCCGCTATGGGGATGAGCTGCTGGCTCATTTGCATCAACCGGTATAAATTTGGCTGTAATTGAAACCTACATTTATACATCCATTTATGAACCTTTTCAGGGGTGGGTGCTCAGACGGCAGTTGCTTCCAGACAAACCGACATACCAATCTAAAACTATAAGCAGGCCTAGGGCTCGAGTGCAATCTATGGAAGCAACTGCGAAATTGCTATGATGATGGTGACGCATTGTCTCCTGGATGTATAAGAGCGCCAACGCACTAGCGATCAGGCCGCGGCGGCCAGTGAGTTCTGATTAAGTGCGTAAGTCCATAAGCAATCGCTTATGGACTTACGCACTTAGCGGCCGGCTACTAGCGGCCACCATTGACCGCGGCGTGCAATAGCATGCCCCGCGACAAGTATAGACCGCTGGACATGTCGCGGCTGCAAACGCACTGGGCGATCAGGCCGCGAACGTGGTCGCCACGGCCTGGTCGCTAGTGCGTTGGCGCCCTAAAATAAAACTTATGGACGAACCAATAATAAATCGTATAGGTACATACCTTAAATCCATATAAATCTTGAGATAGTGTAGATAAATTCAAGTCGTGTATAATGACGATAAGTCCGCCCGTTGTACACATGATCATCTGCCTGGCGTCGGGCGACAGTCGGCACCTCATTAGACTCGACGTATGAAACACCCTCTCATACAAAAGATTACACTCTGTATAAGAATTGATATCCCACGTGTATATGCTCCCGTCCAACCCTGAGGTCACCAAGAGTTTGTCTTTGACTGAGAATTCTATATTTTTCACCCATTTTGAGTGGCCTAGAAGTAAACGGATTTTCTTTTTTAAATTTCGAACGTCCCACAGAGCGATTGTGGTATCATCTGAGCACGTTGCGAACATACGTCCGTCTAGGAATCTGAAAAGAAAAATATTGTATTTATATTTATTCGGAAAAAGTGGACCTCCAGGACGGGACTTGAACCAGCGATCAGTACTACCTTACAGGGGAACTCTGACCAACTGAGTCACCTGAACACGCCTTCAGGCATTCGATAAAAATTTCATTTAATATTAATTATTTATTACACATAAGAATTGAGGTGTAAGTTGACCCCACTTAAACAGGGTCTTTTCCAACTTCACCAGCAAGTTACTGCTGATTAATGGTCAGTCATGCTTGTCTTTTGGGTTTGAGGGTCAGATGCCAGTTGCTACCATAAAGCCGTAAAAAACCGGACCCTGACTTCGGCAATGCTGCCAGTCTAGACATCTTTCAAGTAATAAAACATTTTTATATAAACTTCTACATCCTCCCTTTTTGTCTAAATAATTCAATTAATATAATATTATAATTAAATTAAATTAAATTAATTTAGTATATTACGAAATAAAAAAGTGTATCTAGAATAATTTTAACAAGCCTAATTATAATTTTATACTGTAATAAAAATATGTATTTCCGACACTAATTAAAATGAAATGTAGGTACATGAATTTTGCTGCGAAAAATTTATCGGTAGGTATTAGCAACCCAAGGATTTATTAATAAAACAAACTATTTCTCAAGAATACCTATTTTAGTTAGTTTTACATATAGGTACATTGTTGGATAATGCTTTATGTAGATAGCACAATATTATGGAAATGCAGCATTTTATGCAGAGCATTTAGCAGGTTTCACATCCTCTTATATGGCTTGATGGTTACTAGTATTATAAAGCTGAAGAATGTATTGTTTGGTTGCAAGAACTACTGGATGTATGGAAAAAAATATTTTTGTGTTGGATAACCTGTTTATCCAAGCAGGATAGGCCTCTGTTCGCGCGTGTTCGGAGGTCGCGGATTCGATTCCCGCTCATTGGAAATATATTTACATGAATATGATTGGCATTGGTCTAGGTGTTTCTATGTATAGTATGTATGTATTTTAAAAAATCTAAGTAAGTTTTTCCGCATTTTAGAACCTCGTAGAATATCGTAGAAATTTTATTTATTTTCTAACAAAATAAGGCTTCAGGAAATAAGTGATGCATATACTTTTCAACCTTGTTTGCATTACTTTCTTACTTTCCTGTCTCTATTTGATATTGCTGACCATATTATTGCTTTTTATTACGTACATAAAGTATTGTTTTAATGTCTTTATTTCAAGTATTCTAAACGCGATTGCCTAGATAAGTGCCCACTGAATTTTAAAATGACCTGCCATTTTAATTCAGTGGGCAAAACGATTTGTGGTTATTTACAAACCCTTAAAAATTGGAATATAAATTATGTATCGATAATATTGATTTTTTTATGTCGGTCACGTCAATATGCCTTCACCTCGCCTGATGGTAAGCTAAAGGTAAAGTAAAAAATATATAAGTAGTTTCATAATCTTCGGTGGATTAAGCTAATATTCTACTAATATTATTCCTAAGTGTTAAAGTTTGTGAGTGTATAGATGTTTGTTACTTTCAAGCAAAAACGGGTCTGAATAAAATTTGTCACAAAAATAGACTATGGTCTAGTCTAGAACAATCAAGTAATTTATATTTGGTGGTCCGGAGATTTTACTCTCAACATCTTAGCGTTTAGGCTTTCACCTCGGAGCCCAAGATCTGCTCACTTCTTTTTTTCCTTTTATTTGAGTTATACGGATTTTACGAGGACGACAGTCACCTGAGTCGCCAACCCTGAGTGGAAAGCCTGCGCCAGAGCCTCGTCTTTAATCAGAAGGTGTACTGACATGCAGTCACCTAGGCTGGCTTGGGCACCTTAAGATCTACGTGGTTATAATATATTATTTTTATACACTACTAGTTGTTGCCCGCGGCTCCGCCCGCGTGGATTTCGAATTCCTTGATTTTTTGAAAACAAATTATATGTTACGCCCAGATATTGTAGCTTTCTATAGGTGAAAGAATTATTGAATTCGATCTAGTAGTTTCGGAGCCTATTCGAGACAAACAAACAATCAAACCTTTCCTCTTTATAATATTAGTATAGAAGTATCGAAAATATTCTATATTGTACACTTTACAAAATAAGTTGTTTATTTATAATGTGCCACTACAAGCGGCGCTCTTATCGCTAAGCACGATTTCTCCCGGACAGCCTCTTTTTTTCATATATATTCATAACTTTTTTATATTATGTTATCATTACGGAAAACTTGCGGCTCATTAGAAGGCCAGTTGAAAATTATCACATATGGACAGAACAATGGATTATTGACAACAAAAGAAATATGATAATGTCGGAAGTTTACGTAAATAACACAAATTGAATTGAAACTATTTATAATGTATTCTATTGAGGTTTATTTGGAGTTATTTATTATTTACATTGAATTTAGTTTCGATTGCTTTTCAGCCGCCATGGCATCCGTGACATCGGGTTCAATGAAAATAAGAAATAACACCAAATAAATCTCAATAGAATCTGTTATAAATAGTTTTATTTCAACAAAAGACTAAACTAATAGTATTAAACAAAAGATATAAAGAACAACTTACATATGTTTACCTAAATGGTTCATTTAAATATTTTTGGTAATATAAAATTAGTGTTATTTTTATTATATACACTGTAAAATATCATAATTATATTATATGTGTACATATATACTTTGTGTGATGGTGCAACAGTAGAGCATTCAACAGATAAGTCAGAAGTTGCAGGTACAATTTCCACCAAATGCAAATTTTGTATGTATGCATGAATATATACATTTGCATTGACCTGGATACACCAACAGATAGATCTATATAAGTACTAGCTGTTGCCCGCGGCTCCGCCCGCGTGGATGTCGAAATCCGTTTCAAAAACTATCCTATCTCTCAAGTTGGATCGAACTGCATGGGGTGTGCGAATTTTATTATAATCGGTTAAGTGGTTTAGGAGTCCATTGAGGACAAACATTGTGACACGAGATTTATATATATTAAGATAATATGTACCTTATTTACAAAAAGATGTTTATCTTCATTCTAGTAGGTACCTTATAATAGTTATAATACAAGCTTGTTCACAAGCTCAGCTTACTTTAGGTCTAGATAGCACTGCATAGAATGTCCTAGGATATTATTATAATACTAGCTGTTGCCCGCGGCTCCGCCCGCGTGGACGTCGATTTTCGCGTTTTTTTACTATATCGCCGTGGTTTTTTTTTATTAGAAAGGTCTTGCTTAGACTAAAAATTTACCGTATGTTTGGTTGTAGTTGGTTAAGTAGAACCGGAGATATGACCAAAAACGATCTAAAAACGAAGCGCGGGCGAAGCCGCGGGTATCTACTTGTATAAAAAGTAGCCTATATGTTGCCCAGATCTATGAACTATAATCGTACGAAGTTTGATCAAAATCCCTCCAGTAGTTTTTGATTTTAGCGTGAACATAAATTTGGTGCGGACAGAGGCACAGAGACACAGAGACACAGAGAAACAGAGAAACAGAGAAACAGACAAAAATTCTAAAAATCATTGTTTTGGCATCTATTACATTTATAAAATCCCCTAATATATTTTTTTCTCATATACCTAGATCCTAGATCCCTAGATCTTCCATGTACAGACGCCGATCAGTTACAGATTTATTATATGTATAGATAGCGAAAATACTTACTTAACACAGTTGACACAGTCCGAATGTGCGCCATTTACCGAATGTATCAGTTCATGTGTTAAAGGGTCAAATATTTGTACGGATTTCTTTTCACAGGCAGCTACCAATAATGACCTGTAACAAAAATAGAAGACTTGATGGTATCTATGGTATAGTATGGCTTCTCAGGATGTTATCCGCAACTCCACGTCCAGGCGCGGTTTTTGCGTGTAGCAGACTCGAATATAACACCTAATATTAACTTGGTGCAGTAGTATGTTCAAATCCCTGATCAGTGGCATTATTGGGTTTTCGTGAAAGAGGACAGTTTGACACACATTGAAATTTTTTTTAAGATACTTTAGTCGCTAACGTGAAATTATAAACGGTTATTATACAGATAATTATGATGTGTTAGGCATGGTTTCCACTGTTGGGATGCCCTCTTTTTATGTTCTGCCATCCCAGGTGTGTAATCTTTTTAATTGTCTTGCTGTCAGTTGATTTCTAAGATTCTAGGCCAGTCTGTTCTGAAGTAACTGCAAAGTATTCGAGGTTGGGTGCACTTAAATTATTTTCTAGTATAAGTTCTGCCATTCCAGATTTAGGAACATTTTCATAGAGGTTTTGTATGAACCTATATGTGTAGATTGTTTTAGTAAATAGACAATTTAGAACCTTTTTTGGCCAGTATCAATGTTAGCTTTCATTTATTTACTACACTGTATCAAAGAATACTGCACCTAAATATAGCAAAAGATGCAGCATCACTAGAACCTCTGGGAATGGCTATGAATATACAAATCCACATAATATATACATTGAATTCAAAAGGACAAGAGTACTTAGCAATCAGCAATTTTATTGAATTCAGTACAACAATTTGTGTAAATTAATTAAAAACTGTAAATAAAGCAGGTTCAGTTTAGCATAGGGAGCCACTAAAAGTTACAATATAAATCAAAACTAAAATAAACACATTTCTGATAACCAATAAAAATGAGATAACAAGTCATAATATGTTAATTAATTATGGCCATTGGATATTATTACATTAAGATATATTTGTCAATATCATAAATTAATGAATTTATGAATAACAACCTTAACTGTAATAATTGTTTATATTGTTTAATTACTGTATTATTGAGTACATACCTAGTTGTTCTTTATTTATTCAGATTTAGAGCCTGCAAAATAATTATTCTGAAAAATTCCACCGGTTATAATGTCATTTGTTTGTTTATTGGTGGACCTACTGCAATTTGGGTAACTTTACATTTATAGTGAATATCTTGCAATTTGGAGCCCAGGGTTGACTCTCAACCCTTTCTTTTTATTTTCAGTTCTTACAGAAGTAAATACCGTCTAACCCCTAATTTTAAGTGGAAAGCCAGCACCTGTTTCAGTTATTAACCAGCTGGTGCAACAAGTAGCTGGTGAGGATAACTACGGCTCTGAAGATATTAGTGCCCTTATATACTCTTGTTCTCGTATAGGACAAGTATTTTACAACAAAAGAAGGATTATTGATAAACTATTTCTTTATGATGCAATGACTAGTCACAAATAACAAAACTAAGTAGGTACTATGAATACATTAAAATTTTTTTTACCTAGAGCATCTTTAAAGCCTTTTGCCATATCTCTGATAAATAAAGAATGATACTTCTGTCAATAAAGAATGTCACTTCATCTGATTCAACAAAATGCAGAGTGTTATTGACGTGTAACCAAAGTCAAGGTTAACAAGCTGCGTTGGAGATTTTGAATAACACACACTTACCCTTCCGGAGAAAATTCAAGGTTGAAGACACCGCCAGTCGGGGGAGCTTTTCCTCGTTCAGAATCCCATGACGCGATAGGCTTCATGCCACAATACAAACTCTTTGCCATTGCATCACCTGATCCGATGGGGCTCTGGTACCCCATTTCCCTCTCACGTAAACGACAAGGGTTAAATGCTGAGTATCTCGCCATAAACAGCGAATTGTCTTTGTTAATATTACCCATCTTGGATTATTTATTTATGACACAACTGATGCAGGCAATACAAACAATTAAGTACACGACATATTAGTTAAATAAGTGCTGTTACAAATGTAACACTACATCGTCTTCCCCGACAGTAATTGTTGTTTTAATTATGTGGAATCCAACTTAAACCTTACACCAAATAAAATGATTTTGACACCTAGAGAGCGACCCCCAAGCGGCCCCCCTGAAGACACGCTATTTTATTTTCGATTATTGCCAGTATAAAATAATACGCGTACACGTTCCGTTATCCGCTAGGCGATCAAACATAACACAGAGTATATTCTTCAACCAGTGACGGTCCAGACGGTAGAAGGGTGACGGCACGGTAGAGTTTGACTAATGAAAGCTGGACCAACAAAACCGCGGCAAATTTAAAAAATTTAGGGCAGGTATCACCCGTTATAGTTGGATGAAAACATTTTGATCGTGAAATAAAAGTATGTACCTATTAAAGTTTTACTGGTATTTTTAATGAATTTCATCGCGCTTTATTCGGTGTCATTATTATTTACATGTTGATTTCTTTATTAAATACTATCTATTGCCCACGACTTCGCCTCGGGAAGAGAGAGAAAAGGTAGCAGGTTTATTCGTGTAAAAATCCCCAACGAATACCCGTTGGCCATCGAGGGTGGTTATATCGGAATCGAACCGAGTAAAACCGCTGATGTAGTGGAGATATAGACTAGCTGTTGCCCACGTGAAATTCTGATCCCGTTCCCGCTATTTCTATTTTCAATTTTCAATTCCAATTTCTTTATTTTTCAAAATAGTGCAACGTAATTACATCTTTTTGACGTCAAAATTACTTAATACTAAGTTCACCAACGCTTCCTAGGCGCTAGTGGAGAAGAAACGGCGCAACAAACTCCACTGCTGCATTTTCAGACGTCCGGTTATACATAGATATCTTAAGACTAAATATGGACGAATGTACATTTTTGTCTCGTGTCAATATAAAGGTATATAAAAAACGATAAAAAAGATATAATAAATTTTAACCCAAGTTTAACAATAAAATAATTGAAAATGTCAAAATATAGTAATGTCAAAATATAGTAAAAAAGAGGTCGCGTGCCTACCACAATATCATTATATTGTAGTAGGCAAATGTCACAACTACAGCATTCTATAGTTGTAGCACTTTAGCAATCTAGCTACCCTTGAGTATACAGGGTCTCCCGTAATGAATGGATAAACCGTAAACTGGAGTTGCTCCGGATGTGAGGCTATAAGAAAATCATATCATTTTGCTAGGGTTGTCAACCATATGGTAATGGCATAGACTTTTATACTTTTTTAGTAATTTCTCTACTTTTTTTATTAATTCCGTAGCCATTTCTTCAAATTTAGGTTTTTTTGTGAAATTTCTTTTGTATTATACTCTTAAAGATGTGTATCATTCACTTTTAATATGATTTTAGGTGTCCTTAACGTTAAACGTTAATAAAATAGTCGTGTTAAGAGAATTTTTTAATTTTTTTTTCTTAACATCAACTTTTGATCATCTACTGTGAAAAAGAAAAGTACGGCGCTATAGCTGCCCATGATCTTAATAAATTGTCTAGTATGTGTAGTTTCTAAAAAGGTATAACAATGTGTACTTTTAAAGCAACATTATGTTACTAGGAGCAAGAACGTTTATCAAGGTCAAAATTTAGATTTTTCAAGTAATGTTAAAAATAGTTGTAAAACTCGTCTTAATGATTTTATTCTATCAAGATACTTTACAAAAAAACTAACAGGCCACTAACTAGGATATTCAGAATGAAACCAAGTTGTTTAAAAAAAAAGAATTTAATGAAAAACTTAACATTTATTCAAAATGTCTTCCGCCGGCAGCAATGCATGCTCGGCAACGCCTAATAAAAGATCTTTTAATCCGACGCGCATAGCCAGCTTCTTCAATTTTACGAGCTGCTACTTGAATGCGCGTACGCAATTCTTTCACAGAACTTATTGCTTCGCTGTAAACCTTCTCCTTCATACAGCCCCAGTAAAAAAATCCAAAGGGTCTGGCGAGCGTGGAGGCCATAAAATTGGGCCCAGCCGTCCTATCCATCTATCAGGATACGTCTCGTTTAAATACTGTCTGAAACGAACAGCGTAATGAGCTGGACATCCATCATTTTGTAGCCACATTTGGTTTCGTATCTCTTGTAGAACGTTTTCTAGCAATCCAGGTAATGTGTTTCTTAAAAAGACTAAATACATATCCGCATTTACTATAGCCGTCGGTCCCGGTTGCCATACAAACATCTATGGCAGTCGTTATGGGTAGTTGGAGCCCACAAAAGTCCAACCAGTCTAACTTGGAACTTCGATATCGCCATTGGTCATAATGACCATTGGTTGTGGAGGTCAGATGGCAGTCACTCCACGGAAAATATCGAGGTTCAGCCGCATCACAGTTAGACTGGAAAGCCGACCTCAACTGAGTTGGGAAAAAGGTTCAGAGAATGATGATTTACTATAGCCGGCCCTTGTTAATGATAGGGATACAATTCGTGCCTCTTTAAAATTCTGTGTACAGATGTTTTAGGTATAACTGTGCGCTGTGAAATAGCACTTATGGACGTACCAGGGTCCTCTTCGACTATTTCTAGTACTTCATCTGACGAGTTTTACAACTATTTTTAACATTACTTGAAAAATCTAAATTTTGACCTTGATAAACGTTCTTGCTCCTAGTAACATAATGTTGCTTTAAAAGTACACATTGTTATACCTTTTTAGAAACTACACATACTAGACAATTTATTAAGATCATGGGCAGCTATAGCGCCGTACTTTTTTTTTTCACAGTAGATGATCAAAAGTTGATGTTAAGAAAAAAAAATTAAAAAATTCTCTTAAAATGACCATTTTATTAACGTTTAACGTTAAGAACACCTAAAATCATATTAAAAGTGAATGATACACGTCATTAAGAGTATAATACAAAAAAAATTTCACGAAAATACTTAAATTTGAAGAAATGGCTACGGAATTAATAAAAAAAGTAGAGAAATTACTAAAAAAGTATAAAAGTCTATGCCATTACCATATGGTTGACAACCCTAGCAAAATGATATGATTTTCTTATAGCCTCACATCCGGAGCAACTCCAGTTTACGGTTTATCCATTCATTACGGGAGACCCTGTATATTTTAGGGACAAAATGTGGCCTATGACCGTGTGCAAGACATTTTGCCTGTGTTATTCCAGACTAAAAACTATCTTCAAGCAGGCTTATAGGAATCAGACGAAATTCATTCATTAGAAAAAAATATTATTAATTATAATCAAAATTAGATTCCAAATATTCTTCACCATCATCCGAGCTGCTTGATCCATCATCAATCACACTTATAAATTAATTACATTATTTTAATAAATATTGTCGAAAAGTAAAAATATCTAATACAAAAGCGAATATTTTTGGATATCGCATCTGAATCTCGTTAATATTTGACGTTAATACAACAAAGTATCAAAATCATTATGTAAACGCGCAATCACAGAGAAATGACAGAAGGCGACATTTATAGTCTACTGGTGTTGCAAATCAATAAATGTCGTGGTTCAGCTTTCATTAGACAAACTCTAGTAGCCGTAGCTCGTAGGACAGCCTTCTGAATCTACTACAATTTTATAATGGAGTTTTATGTTTTATATATTATTTAGGATTTTTGTAGTTCACACTTTACACTATTTTGTATTTAGAAATGACTAAATAAACGTTACATTTCACGTCACGTAACTTGTAACAACAATCAGCTGGCTTTACAACCTATGAGTTATGACTATTGACTCTGTGCCTAATAGATGAGATGGGTATTGACGTTTTTGACAAGTGCTCGATCGTATACAAAAGGATTTTGTTATCAAATTTTCTTGTGATTACATCAATAACATACGTGTACCACTGCTTGATTGCTGTTGCGTCACATTAATTAACACTCAGTTAAGAACTAACAGTCTGTTACATAGAAGATGGCTGAAATCAGCGAGAAATACAACACAAAATGCCCTGGTGTAAAACGCCTTATGAGAGAGGCCATTGAATTGGCGGAGGCTACGGAAGAATACTGCGCAAGGCCCTTGGAAGACAACCTTTTTGAGTGGCACTTCACAGTTCGAGGTCCTAAAGGTACAGATTTCGAGGATGGCATTTATCACGGTAGGATATTGTTGCCAAAAGAGTATCCTATGCATCCACCTCACATAATACTTTTGACGCCAAACGGTAGGTTTGAAGTGAACAAAAAGATTTGTTTGTCTATTTCTGGTCATCACCCAGAAACATGGCAACCGTCATGGTCAATAAGGACTGCACTGTTGGCGCTTATAGCATTTATGCCTACGCCAGCCGAAGGAACCATCGGCTCGCTTGATTACTCTCCTGCAGAACGTAAAACCCTGGCTAAAAAATCAGCAGGTTGGGCTTGTCCGGAGTGTGGAGAAATATCAGTTCTGCTTTCATCTACTGCAGCAAAACCAATTACTGAAGAAGAAAAATCTGTTCTAAATCAGATAGCTTTCAAAGGCGAGGAAGAACAGACTGCAAAGCCACCAGAAGAGCCTGTGAATGAAGCTGAACCTCAGGTTTTAGAGTCATCGGAGCCTACAAACAGTTTTCTGGATCAATTGACCGAAATTCTGGTTGCTTTGTTGGTGGGAGCAATAGGTATATTTATATATAGGCGCTGGAATGCTCATTACCACAGTTCAGAAACAGAGCTGTAATTTTTTTGATCTTTGAATTTAGGACCTAAGAATAATCTAAAAGTATTTTCATGTGATGATAAATGATGCAATGCATTCTTTTTTTCCGAGATCATGATTTGAATTGTGACATTCTGTTGGACCAGAATGTTAATATTTATTCATACTAATTTTATTTTCCTTATTTTTTTTTATAAAATAGTGCCTTCTGGCATTGAAATACCTCTGTGAGGATATAAAATGTATCATTCACTTCACATAATTATATGATTTCTCACGAAGAACTTTCTAGTTTATTTTTTATTTAAGTTATTTATTATAAGACATCTGGATATGCTATGATGTTGGAAAATTAATTAGTGATTTTAAAAGTTATGTTGCAACTTTATAATGTATTATGTTATAATATAGATCCTAAAACTTTAAAAAGCAATTAGCAGCTAACAGCTGGTAAATGATTGCGGATTTGTTACGATTTCAACACTAGTTATTTCTTGCCAAAGAAAGTGAAAATAACCTTAATGAGTTTATTGGAATATTTTTCCTTATCTACCATCATTCATCATGGTCATGTTTTCTCTTTCTACTACTAACAATACTTTATGATTTAGAAAACAACATTGCATTTTTTTTTTATTATTGCTTTTTAACTGTCACTTTTATTGACTACATACTAAATGTTGTTAAAAACTGTTTATATTATTATAGGTAATTCTGTTAGTAGCAGTTAATAATTAATTAGATAATTATGCATTTAGCATCATTGTCCTTATTGTATAAATATCATCATTAGCAGGTTTAACTGAACTAACTGGCAAATCATGACATTCATGACTGTTTAGTAGAAGCATAGATTTTTGTTGGAAATCAAATTATTATCATGCCAAATTTATAATGCACCAGCAGATGTATGTATAACTTTATGCAACTTATTTTTGATTTGGAATAAACACGAAGTTAGTATCGAAATTCCACACAGATCCCCAGTGGCCATGGGGTGTGGTTATGTCGGACTCTCAGTCTAGGGTCTTTAGATCAGTTTTTCTCGCACCCTGGCTGTCCCAGGGCCAATCTCCGGCTTCGAGGTGCCCCCTCCCCCAGGTTGTCTCTGTTTTGCCCCCGGGGCAAGCATTAACACAGTATACACATAGCTTTAGGTTACAATAATAAATTGAACCTGCTGTTGATGATATATGATTCACAAGTATTGGATAGATCTTTAATCTGTGTCCATGGACTTATAAAACAAGTTTTGTACCTTTTCTATGTCTCCATGTCTGTGTCAGTAAACATTCCTGAGCTCATGTGTTACATAAACATGCTATTTCTAACTGTTATCATAATAGATTTTTTGTAGTGATTAAGATTTGTGTATATTATAAAATTGAGTGTAAATTATTTGTATAATAACATTGCTTTCTGATAAATAAGTTGCATTGTCAGAATAACATAGTTTGTAAATTCACATCATGTATATAATAATGTTGTTATTATTTGCTATCCTCCATCCATAACCTCTAGAAAGTTCGACATGATTTAAAGCTCACTCCTTTCCTTATGAATTGATTCATTTTGACTTTTACGGGAGCAACTACCGTCTAAACTCCCTCGATTTTATACTCATCACTTGCTTTTGAAACTTTCGTAATACTTACTTTTGATGCTCTGTAGAATGTTTCGAATCGAATGAAATCATTATTATTTGTACATTTCCACATTATATAGGTATTCAATTCAGGCGTGAGGCGAAACCGGTTAGCTTTAACTATAATAATTGATTATGAATTTGTCACTCAATCATTCAAATCCTATAATTTCGCACCATTTCATATTTCGATAGGTGATTCGTAAAATAATTATGTAAGTGTCGAATTATAAGAAAGTCGACTTTAAAAAAACTTATTATCACCCTCCTCGTGTTTACGCTAACAGACAGTCGGAGTCGAAGTTATTCTTGGTCAATGGCAAACGGGTTTAATATCTGCATGTGGAAACTCAAGACTCAAAACTCGCTTCTATCAGAATGGTTTGTACTCGTTTGTAGGTACTCAATGAACATATTGGCAGCCCTTACGAAAATAAATTCGTATTTTAAACTTTCTTAGGGAGTTTTGAGTTCTGTACAACAGTACAATATTCTGTGATATTACATATGGATGCCCACGCGCGATATTCAAGGCGAGTGGAGACGCGGGCAACAGCTAGTATGCTAATATTAATCACTGTTGGTGCCTTATCAATAGACTATATTAGCAAGGTAACTACTTTAAGTACCTTGCGTTGCTTAGCTTGCAATTTACAAAGCTATATACCTACTGGCTTGTTTTCAAGTAGAACCGATATTACCACAATGGAAATGATTAAATAAAACACAAAAATATACATATAAATTGTTATATTAATAAGACAACATACATGTTGTGTACAACTAGATGTACATCTAGAAAGTAGCTTAGCAAGAAACTTAGTGCTGTAAATTCCTTCCCCCTAAATGTGTCCTCCAGTTCAAAACTGGGTAGGTATGAAAGATGATTAGAATTTTAGAAGCATTTATATTAAATCAGCAACATTCATTGGCATCTCGTCAATCTGCGTTGAGTAGTACTGTTCAATGTCTCGCAATATTCTGATGTCATCCGATTTCACAAAGTTGATGGCGACACCCTTACGTCCAAAGCGACCTGACCTGCCGATTCTGTGGATGTATAACTCACGATTGTTGGGCAAATCATAATTGATTACGAGAGAAACTTGCTGCACGTCAATACCTCTCGCCCAGACATCTGTGGTTATGAGAACGCGGCTGAAAAGAGAAAGACAAGCGTTAATAAGTATTTAATGTGCCTGCTCTAAGATTACCTCGAAACCAAATTCTTGAACAAACATAAAAAAATTCGCGTGCGATTCTGTCTGTGAATGATTAAAAATAATTTATGATTGCTTAATTGGTACATAACCATCAAAAAGACCTTAAAAGGCTTCCTGAACAGATAGAGTACACAGTCAACATATTGTTTTAGATTAAAAAATTACCTTTGACCAGATCTGAACTCCTTCATTATGTTGTCTCTCTCTTTTTGTGGCATATCACCGTGCATGGAGCTGACAGTGAAATTAGCTTCTTGCATTTTCTGAGTGAGCCAGTCCACCTTTCTCTTGGTATTGCAGAAGATTACTGCTTGTGTAATGGTCAGTGTATCATAGAGATCACAGAGGGTGTCGAATTTCCATTCTTCACGTTCAACAGCAACAAAGAACTGCTTGATTCCTTCTAGCGTCAACTCATCACTGTGGACAAAAGAAATACATATTTATCACCGTTGCTGCATGTCATGAAGTTTGATTTTGATAAAGGGATTGTATTTTATAACTTGCCGATGTCCACAGCCTAGCCTGGGCGGGGAGCTCTGTTATAGCCATTTAGTCCGTTTTGTACTTGCTTAGCAGCAAACTATAGTTGTCACAAAATAAAAGGCCCACTTTGACAGTTCGTGCCCATGAAGTTCTTAATCTTTTATCAGTTAAATCAGTTAAATGTTCTAAAGGTAATTACATTTTTCATTGACAGGTACCGCCCACTCGGCTAAGTGCTGTGCATAACGATTTTTTCATGTAGTCCACAGACTATTAATAATCAGTTAAGGAAAGAAAATATCGAGTGAGATATTCTTTTTCAAGCCCGACGCGCACTTTTATTTTTATTTATTTAAATACTTGTGTTTAGATTCTGAAGACCGATTTAATTATTCTTGTTGTTTTTGTGATTGAGTGAATGTTATTGTAACAAAAATATTAAATACAAGTAAATTAACCTTTAATAACATTGTATTGTTTTAAAATACCTACAAAATCAAAGGTTAAGCAAATTTTTTTAAACAGAACTTTAATCCAATGCAGTTTACATACATATTCAAATCGATTAAATCCCCATACTAACTGGATTCGATTCATCAAGAGTATCGAATACCGAATCATATAGGTACATAACTAGTTACGCCACGAGGACAAACTTCAAAACGGGCCTTTTATTTTGTGTTGAGTATAGCTTAGCTACACTGCTGAAAATCTAAAAAAGTTCTTGGATTTTCTACTGTACTTTTTATTCAAAATGCTAGTTGCATCTGAACTATGTACTTTGAATACAACTGGCATTATATTACCTCCTTACTCTTCCTTTCTGTATGATGATTGACGTACAGTATCAATGTCATCTGACCTTAAAGGTGTTGCCTGTCCATCAACAGGTGTAAGGCATGCATGTGAAGTTGGCTTGGGCACCAAAGGCCTTGCAACCCAAAATGTGACGAAGAATGTTTCATTTCAGAAAATCATTTACTTAAACTTCTGAGCAATATAAGAATATGACATTATTAAAATGACAGTTTCTTTGTTCATCTAATGAGCTTCTACGCAATTTATCCAATTGCATTAAAGCCTTGGTAATTTGTTATGCACATGCCCGTGAAAGTTCTTTTAAAATTTGTTATACATTTAACGCATACTGAACATTATTTCATAATAAAATAATGATACATTTATACAGTTTTTGCCTTTGTCTACTAAAATGTTGGCAATGAAATATTGTATATGATTTATTTTAAAAGGACAGACAAAGAGTTGCCGACAAAGAATGATCCAATGACTGTACAGTGCACCTGCTGGTTGAGGCAAGGCCCTTTTTTGGGTTATTATCATGGTATTTAAATGTACTCACCGCTTCACCAAGATCCTGATAGGATCCGTCATAAACTTAGAAGTCATTTCTAAAATCTCATGAGGCAGTGTGGCAGAGATGAGCACCACTTGTGTCGCTGGAGGAAGGTAACGATATACATCATAGATTTGCTCCTTGAAGCCTTTGTTCAGCATTTCATCTGCTTCATCTAGTACCAGCATTTTGATAGATCTTGTTCTAAGTACACGCCTTCTTATCATATCTGAAAATGTATGTCATATTAATTGCTTGACATGGATTAAAACAGTTGCATCCGTTTTGGTTGCTAAATTCTTTGTACCTAAAGAAAAATGGTTATTTATTTACTACTAGTGGTTTACTGTCTAAAACTTGGAGGTTATTCTTTCCAATGCCGGCCGTCGAGTTAAGGGCTGCGAGTGGGGGAGGGGGGGGCGGTGTAGACAACCTGTGAAGGAAAAAGCGCGGGGGCGCCCTGTTTGAGATACGATATTTTTAATATTCTAACCTAACTTTCGCAAAAAACAAGATTTTTTGGTGGTTTAAAAAAAAAATCTATCCGAGTCGGGTTACTCGGAGTCGAGGGGTTAAAAATGTTTCTTTCCCAATAAACAAGATTTCTTGGTGTTTTGAAAAAAAATAACCACAAACTACTTACCTAATCTAACCGATTCGGGGTACTCTGAGTCGGGGTGTTAAAAATGTTATATCATCATCATCATCATTCTCTGAACCTTTTTCCCAACTCAGTTGGGGTCGGCTTTCCAGTCTAACTGTGATGCGGCTGAACTTCGATATTTTCCGTGGAGCGACTGCCATCTGACCTCCACAACCAATGGTCATTATGACCAATGGCGATATCGAAGTTCCAAGTTAGACTGGTTAGACTTTTGTGGGCTCCAACTACCCGTAATGACTGCCATAGATGTTTTTTTTTTTTTTTTTTTTTTTATACCACTTAGGTGGCAGACAAGCACACGGCCCACCTGATGGGAAGCGGTCACCGTGGCCTAGGGACGCGTGCAACACCAGGGGCATCGCACTCGCGTTGCCGACCCCGCAAAAACCTTCTAATGTTTGTATGGCAACCGGGACCGACGGCTTAACATGCTCTCCGAGGCACTAATAAACCTGCGATAAATACACACATAACTTCGAAAAGCATCGAAAAGTCATTGGTGTGTGCCATGGTGAACCTGGGATGGGCAGTCCATTACCCAAACCACTAGGCTACCGCGGTTATCAAAATGTTATATATAGGTACATTAATACGTAATATAATAAAATATGCATAAAATTTAACTTAGTCACTCGTGGGCGGCTAACATAGAGGTAAGCCGCCGCGTCTGCTGCATACTTGCTTGTTTTAGGTGAAACGCAGAGGTGGTAATACCACATTGATAGCAAGGAGCAAGCTCCCTGAATATGCCTGAGATTAGAGAAGAGTAGGGGCTTTGAACTATGAATAATAAATATAATATGAAAACCACCAAGCAACTGTGCATGAAATGTTAAATGCTGTAATTTATCCAGTTAATATCTCTAGATCATGATCATATGAACAATGTTTAATAACATGCAGACAAGTGTTAATTGTACCCATGATGAAAAATTTAAAAATAATTATCAAATAACTCACCAAAAACCCTGCCAGGGGTACCCGACACGACATGTTGACCATAGTCCAATTTTCGTATGTCTTCGCCAAGGTTTGTGCCACCAATACAAGCATGGCATTGTACATTCATGAAATCACCCAAAGCCAGAATTACTTTTTGGATCTGTGTAGCCAGCTCGCGTGTTGGTGATAATACAAGTACTTGAGTTTCGCGTAAAGTAGTATCCAAAGACTGAAGGATGGATATGGAAAAGGTGGCTGTTTTACCAGTGCCTGACTGAGCTTGTGCTATTACATCCCTTCCTTTTACAATAGGCAGAATACTCCTCTGTTGGATTGCGGATGGTTTCTCGAAACCTAAAAAATGTGAAAGTTAGAGATTTACAGAGTCGGTAAAGAAAACCAATGCCAAAGTATTTCATTATTACAATTAAATAACAAAATAAACTCACCGTATGTGTATATCCCACGCAATAATTCATCCCGCAATCCCATAGAATCAAAAGTAGGTATAACTTCCACATCTTCGCTTGTATCAAATTCAACATTTGATAAATCTTCAGATATAATTTTTCGATTATACGAAACTTCTGATGCAGACATTTTGTTGAACAGTAAGTTGTAGTTCTGCAAGCTTTAAGATTTGTATTTTCGTTTTATAAAATTGAAATTAACCCACGTAGCACAATACAACAACTAAATTTTCAGGAAATCAACGAGGTTGAAAGAGACTCTCACTCAAGTGACTCAATGCTACTTACTGCTGCTACAAAACAAAATGGTTACACAGCACAGACAACACAGATTCACTTGGGTGGTATTTTTTCTTCTAACTATCTCTTTCTAGTACGCGGAGACAAAAAGGGATGTAACACTATGCGGCCGTGACCAACACTATAGCTTCATGGACCAACATGGCCGCTAAAGCGTATGCGTACAGATAACATAAATGAAACACCACGGACAATACGCAATACCATAAACTAGTAACTAATACTTACTGACTGTACATACAATTACAAATTATACCACATAGGCTAAGATCCCATAATACCAATATATTTACTCTCATTTGTTATTAATTACTTGTGAAAAGTAATAAATGATAGATAATATTCATATACACATATTGCAAATAGGTTGCCTAGCGAAATCGCGAACTAATAATGTTAAATAATAAAATTAATAATTCAATTCATTTTATCTACTTCCCTTATTGATTATCTAAAAAAAATGTACATTAGTTCAAAGAATATACCCAACAGCATTGAAAACGTAAATGTTCCCTCGCGCCGGGGCATATTGAATTATAAAATTAATAATGATTTTTTTCTCGTAAACCATACAACATAATTGAAGACAGCGTATACTCCATTTGGCTAGGAAATTGAAAAAAGTTAAACAATGAAAATGCCGGATTTTAAAAATTATTCAACCTTCTTTGACAATGGTATACTCGTGCATGATTATGGATTAACATAAAACATAAAAGCGTTAAGCAATAAGACCGCCCTTTGTACTGCTGTTTTCTTTTTTTTTTAATTTCTGTATCCAGAATTTTGTAATCGGCGTACAATAAAGCATATAATAAATAAATAAATAAATAAATATCAAGTGTTCTAAAAATTCGAGGATAAGTCACATATATATATTGTGAGACACTGAATAATTGCTAATAAACGTTGCAAGTGTACGCTATATTTCATAGTGATACTCCCACGTAAACCCGTAAGAATAGCCTCTAAATACAGTTTTTTTTTAAATGTGTAGATGTGACTGATTCTTATCAATATTAGTTTCGCTTATTAGCGTATATATTTTTTTTTTTTTTTTTATACTACTTAGGTGGCAGACAAGCACACGGCCCACCTGATGGGAAGCGGTCACCGTGGCCTATGAACGTGTGCAACACTAAGGGTGTCACACACGTGCTGCCTACCCTGAAGGGAAGGGGGGAGGGCTGGGAAGGAGTGGGGAGGCTAGGAAGGGATGGGAGGAGGAGGGGTAAATTGAGCTCTGGCTACCCTACTTACCGGCGGGAACACAACTCGATGGTTATTATGGCCGCGGTGTTCTGTAGGGCGGAGGTACTACCCCAGTCGGACAGCTCATTTCGGACGGGAGATACCGTCGTGTCCTACCTCCTGTATATTAAACAATGCTGAAAAATCTTAGTGACGTTTTTGTAACCTTAGTACGTAGGTATGTTGTCGTAACACTGCCAAAGACTTCTCCGTCTGCAATGTGCCTTATAGTGACCTACATTAGCACCATTTTTTTTTTTGGTTTTTGTATATTTCGTATTTTGTGTATTTTGTATAATTTAAAAAACAAACTGCTTAGGAATTTGTAGCGCATAGGTACGTCTCATTAATTATTGAAAACTAAAAATTGTGTTATGTATGTGACTGATCCTCATTGTGTATTTTGTTGACTTTCATACTAAACTTTTTATTTGGTTCACATGGTAGCTCTGTGCAAATGTTTTGACATATCATACATATAACATAAGCTCACGCCTATATCACGAAGGGGTAGGCAGAGGTGCTAGCACCCACATTTCGCCAGTTTATGTTTAGGTCCCAATCAAATGTTTTGACCCAGTATTAAAGTGTTGTCGCTATGATTAACTTGCTTTTGAGTAAGTAATAAAGTTCTTTGATAAATTATAATGTGTTTTTGATTATTTGTTTGCTAACCGTAGCATTCCACATGTAAGTTGCAAATAAATAATCATAACTTTCCAACTGATATAGTCATGAGGCTGAAATTGATAGATGAGTAGGTACCAATTAGGTAGCAATTTTCGAAGCAAAAACAATAGCTCAACTCTGTTTAGTTTACTCAGACCAAGCGTTGACCAGCCATTCTGACGTCAGAATGGGTGGTGACATTGTTTTTCCTTATAATTTAAAAATTAATGAGGTAGCAATTAGGTAGCAATTTTTAATCACCGTCTCGATGCTAAATTAGGCAGGCACCCAGCCGTCCTGATGGTCACGGCCATTACCATTCACGTAGTTATGATAACGATCAAAGTGATTAGAGTTTTGTCTGAGTCACATGAACTATTACCAACACTAATCATAAAGCGATCACTGGTTTCAAATGGCTGAGGACATTGTTTTTTCTTATATTTTAAAAATTAATGAGGTAGCAATTAGGTAGCAATTTTTAATCACCGTCTCGATGCTAAATTAGGAAGGCACGCAGCCATCCTGATAACGATCAACGTGATTAAAGTTTTGTCTCGAGTCACATGAACTATTACCAACACTAATTACATAGCGATCACTGGTTTCATTTCACTATAACAATAACAACAATAGAATTTCTTAGGGAGTTTTGAGTTCTGTACAACAGTAAAATAGGTATTCTGTGATACATAAGGATGCCCGATTCCAGGCGAGTGGAGCCGCGGACAACAGCTCGTATGCTAATATTAATCACTGTTGGTGCCTTATCAATAGACTAAAAAACCGCGGTAGCCTAGTGGTTTGGGTAATTCGAAGTTATGTGTGTATTTATCGCAGGTTTATTAGTACTTCGGTGAGCACGTTAAGCCATTGGTCCCGGTTGCCATACAAACATCTATGGCAGTGGTTACGGGTAGTTTGAGCCCACATAAGACCAACCAGTCTAACTTGGAACTTCGATATCGTCATTGGTCATAATGACCATTGGTTGTAGAGGTCAGATGGCAGTCGCTCCACGGAAAATATCGAAGTTCAGCCGCATCACAGTTAGACTGGAAAGCCGACCCCAACTGAGTTGGGAAAAAGGTTTAGAGAATGATGATGGCGCCTTATCAATAGACTATATTAGCAAGGTAACTACTTTAAGTACCTTGCGTATTGGCTTGCAATTTACAAAGCTACCTATTATACTGGCTTGTTATCAAGCAGAACCGATATTACCACAATGGAAATGATTCAAATAAAACACAAATTATACATATAAATTGTTATATTAATAAGAAAACATACTGATGTACATCTAGAAAGTAGCTTAGCAAGAAACTTAGTGCTGTAAATTCCTTCCCCCTAAGTGTGTCCTCCAGAAACTGGGTATGAAAGATGACTAGAATTTTAGAAGCATTTATATTAAATCAGCAACATTCATTGGCATCTCGTCAATCTGCGTTGAGTAGTACTGTTCAATGTCTCGCAATATTCTGATGTCATCCGATTTCACAAAGCTGATGGCGACACCGTGACGTCCAAAGCGACCTGACCTGCCGATTCTGTGGACGTATAACTCACGATTGTTGGGCAAATCATAATTGATTACGAGAGAAACTTGCTGCACGTCAATACCTCTCGCCCAGACATCTGTGGTTATGAGAACGCGGCTGAAAGGAGAAAGATAAGCGTTAATAAGTATCTATTTAATGTGCCTGCTCTAAGTTAACCTCGAAACCAAATTTTTGAACAAACATAAAAAAGTAATTCTAGTGCGATTCTGTCTGTGATTGATAAAAACAATTTATGATTGCTTAATTTATAATAAATAATAAATAAATAAATAAATATATTCTACGACATTCTACACAGCGCTCTCTAGACCCAAGGTAAGCTTAGATTAACTAGCTTGTGTTATGGGTACTAGAATGCTGATAAACATACTTATATAATTTTTTTTTGTACATACATACTTATTATACATAGAAACACCCAGACCAATGCAAATAGATATATTCATGCATACAAATATTTGCATTGAGCGGGAATCAAACCCGTTGGTACATAACCATCAAAAAGACCTTAATAGGCTTCCTGAACAGATAGAGTACACAGTCAACATGTTGTTTTAGATTAAAAAATTACCTTTGACCAGATCTGAACTCCTTCATTATGTTGTCTCTCTCTTTTTGTGGCATAGTACCGTGCATGGAGCTGACAGTGAAATTAGCTTCTTGCATTTTCTGAGTGAGCCAGTCCACCTTTCTCTTGGTATTGCAGAAGATTACTGCTTGTGTAATGGTCAGTGTATCATAGAGATCACAGAGGGTGTCGATTTTCCATTCTTCACGTTCAACAGCAACAAAGAACTGCTTGATTCCCTCTAGCGTCAACTCATCACTGTGGACAAAAGAAATACATATTTATCACCGTTACTGCATGTCATGAAGTTTGATTTTGAGAAAGAAATGTATTTTTATAACTTGCTGATGCCCAAACCTTGCCTGGGCCGGTCTGTTAGTCAATTAGTCCGTTTTGTACTTGCTTAGCAGCAGGCTAGCTTATCTACACTGTTGGAAATCTAAATGTTGTTGGATTTTCTAGCGTACTTTTTATTCAAATGTACGTTATGTAATGTATGTCAATGTAATGTAATAAATGTAAATGTCAAATGTAAATGTAAAAATACAAATGTAAAAGTACGGACATAAAATTTGAATAAAAGGTACGGACGGTATAAAAAGGAGAGACAAAGAGTTGCTGGTTGAGGCAAGGCCCTTTTTTGGGTTATTATCATGGTATTTAAATGTACTCACCGCTTCACCAAGATCCTGATAGGATCCGTCATAAACTTAGAAGTCATTTCTATAATCTCGTGAGGCAGTGTGGCAGAGAGGAGCACCACTTGTGTCGCTGGAGGAAGGTAACGATATACATCATAGATTTGCTCCTTGAAGCCTTTGTTCAGCATTTCATCTGCTTCATCTAGTACCAGCATTTTGATAGATCTTGTTCTAAGTACACGCCTTCTTATCATATCTGAAAATGTATGTCATATTAATTGCTTGACATGGATTAAAACAGTTGCATGCGTTTTAGTTGCTAAATTCTTTGTACCTAAAGAAAAATGGTTATTTATTTACTACTAGTGGTTTACTGTCTAAAACTTGGAGGTTATTCTTTCCTATGCCGGCCGTCGAGTTACGGGCTGCGAGTGGGGGGGTGGGGGTGTGTAAGATTTATTGGTGGTTTAAAAAAAATAACCACGAACTACTTCTAACCTAATCTATCCGAGTCGGGGTGTTAAAAATGTTTCTTCCCAATAAACAAGATTTCTTGGTGGTTTAAGAAAAATAACCACGAACCTAACCTAACCTAACCTAATCTATCCGAGTCGGGGTGTTAAAAATGTTTCTTTCCCAATAAACAAGATTTCTTGGTGGTTTAAAAAAAAAACCACGAACTACTTCTAACCTAGTCTATCCGAGTCGGGGTACTCTGAGTCGGGGTGTTAAAAATGCTTCTTTCCCGATAAACAAGATTTCTTGGTGGTTTAAAAAAAATAACCACGAACTACTTCTAACCTAATCTATCCGAGTCGGGGTGTTAAAATGTTTCTTTCCCAATAAACAAGATTTCTTGTTGGTTTAAAAAAAATAACCATAAAGGAGTCCGCACACTAATGGGAACGGAAAGGGATCGTAATCGTATCGCCTCGAGCCGTTCAGAATGGTTTGTATTAAACTCCCTACTGCAACGCACACTAATCGGAATCTTAACGTAATCGCCTCCCCTCGGAACAGGCTCCGAACTTGCAACTCCAGCGCTTACGGCTCATCGTCCCCGCGCTTACGTCTCTCCGTCCCCGCGCTCACATCTCTTCGCCCACCCTTGCCCCTGTCCCCTCCCACGACTTGCCTTTTTTGCTTGCTATTTTCTACTTCCTCTTCATCAAGTGCTATGGCTATGATAGCCAACTAACGTATGGTAAACCAAGACATAACTTAACGTTTGGATTGAGACTGATCTAGTGCCAACCAGGTCAGCCAGCGGGCGGCGAGGCGTAAGCGCGGTGTCGCCTAGCCGTAGCCGTGTTGACGTACAGGCGCTGCTGATACGCTTTCGTTACGTGCATACGGCAGGTTGACGCCTGGTTGCCAGCGAGGCGAAAGGCGTTACGGTTACGATCCCTTTCCGATCCCATATGTGTGCTGAGACCTTAAACTACTTCTTTCCTAATCTATCCGATTCGGGGTACTCTGAGTCGGGGGGTTTAAAAATGTTATATAATATAGGTACATTAATACGTAATATAATAAAATATGCATAAAATTCAACTTAGTCACTCGTGGGCGGCTAACATAGAGGTAAGCCACCGCGTCTGCTGCATACTTGCTTGTTTTAGGCGAAATTTAGGTTAGAATAAAATATGAAAAAAATGGGGGGCTTCCGCGCTTTTTCCTTCACAGGAGGGGGTCTACACACTATCCAACTCCCAGCCCTTAAATCGCGGGCCGGTATAAGACAGCAAAGCCATGGTTAATATTAAAAGGAACTGGGAAGAATTATTACTACAATAAAATTTTAAGAATTTTTTAAAGTAATCCCCAAACGCTGAGGAGCAAGCTCCCTAAATATGCCTGAGATTAGAGAAGAATAGGGACTTTGCTTGCTTTGAACTATGAATAATAAATATTATATGAAAACTACCAAGCAACTGTGCATGAAATGTTAAATGCTGTAATTTATCCAGTTAATATCTCTAGATCATGATCATAATGAACAATGTTTAACAACATGCAGACAAGTGTTAATTGTACCCATGATGAAAAATTTAAAAATAATTATCAAATAACTCACCAAAAACCCTGCCAGGGGTACCCGACACGACATGTTGACCATAGTCCAATTTTCGTATGTCTTCGCCACGGTTTGTGCCACCAATACAAGCATGGCATTGTACATTCATGAAATCACCCAAAGCTAGAATTACTCTTTGGATCTGTGTAGCCAGCTCGCGTGTTGGTGATAATACAAGTACTTGAGTTTCGCGTAAAGTAGTATCCAAAGACTGAAGGATGGATATGGAAAAGGTGGCTGTTTTACCAGTGCCTGACTGAGCTTGTGCTATTACATCCCTTCCTTTTACAATAGGCAGAATACTCCTCTGTTGGATTGCGGATGGTTTCCCGAAACCTAAAATATGTGAAAGTTAGAGATTTACAGAGTCGGTAAAGAAAACCAATGCCAAAGTATTTCATTATTACAATTAAATAACAAAACACAAAAAGTCATTACGGGTAGTTGGAGCCCACAAAAGTCTAACCAGTCTAACTTGGAACTTTGATATCGCCATTGGTCATAATGACCATTGGTTGTGGAGGTCAGATGGCAGTCGCTCCACGGAAAATATCGAAGTTCAGCCGCATCACAGTTAGACTGGAAAGCCGACCCCAACTGAGTTGGGAAAAAGGTTCAGAGAAATTAAATAACAAAATAAACTCACCGTATGTGTATATCCCACGCAATAATTCATCCCCCAATCCCATAGAATCAAAAGTAGGTATAACTTCCACATCTTCGCTTGTATCAAATACAACATTTGATAAATCTTCAGATATAATTTTTCGATTATACGAAACTTTTGATGCAGACATTTTGTTGAACAGCAAGTTGTAGTTCTGCAAGCTTTAAGATTTTTATTTTCGTTTTATAAAATTGAAATAAACCCACGTAGCACAATACAACAACTAAATCTTCAGAAAATCAACGAGGTCGAAAGACACTGCATCACTCAAGTGACTCAATGCTACTGCTGCTACAAAACAAAATGGTTACACAGCACAGACACAGATTCACTTGGGTGGTATTTTTTCTTCCAACTATCTCTTTCTAATACGCGGGGACAAAAAGGGATATAACACTATGCGGCCGTGACCAACATGACCGCTAAAGCCGTAGACAGAGAAAGAAATAGACGCGCTGTCAGAGTTCACCCGAGAGTGATGGCAATAGTTTTTTAAAGTTGCCAGGTTATGAATTTTACCCGTAATGTATGGTGATAAAATCTCATTCATGAAGAACGATCTAAATACGAAAAGGTATACGAATGAAACAGCAGTGGCCTAAAGCGATTGATCAATCTCGGTTGTTTAGCAGCTAGTTTTTCCTTCATGGTTTGCAGTAGCTGACAATAGATCTATATCTGCCGTAATCGTTTGACCAGATTTGAGACAGCAGTGTAGTGAGGTAGGACACGACACGACGGTACGTCCCCGTCCGAAATGAGGTGTCCGACTGGGGAAGTATCTCCGCCCTAAGTCGTTTTTCGTTGTGTAAGCTAGCTGTTGAAATAAAACTGTAAATAGTTTTATTTCAATAATACCTATATGAAATTAGCGTAAACTTTGGACAATGTTATAAATTAGCTGTTGCTCACGGCATTACCTTCCCTACCCATGTGATTGAGTAACAAACATCTAAACATCTTTACTAATCTTCATATTTATAATATTTGTAGGATAGTAGGAAGTAGGAGGAACATAACTCAGGTGTTTTATTATGTTATGGGTAGGGACACTTATATTTATCCACAGTGCATTCTCAGTTTATAATTTGACAGCTGTATATTTTTCAAAGGAAATTTGGGAACTTTAGTTTTTACATACCGAATACCACCTCGTGGTTATGATAATATTTTAAATCGACCCATCAGATTCGACCGTCCTTCTAGGCTCCGTTTCTTCTCATTTTAGTCGGATAGTATGTGTCAGTTTTGACTTTTTGGAGCCCAGGCTCCAAAACGTCAAAAATACCCTGGTACGCAGATAAGGACAACAGACATTATGTCCGTCCCGTTTACTCTTACCATCAATTTGTATACGAGCGTCCCTCTCTGATTGTCATTGTCATTTTAATGCCTTGTCTATATACTATTCTCTGTCTACGGCTAAAGCGTATGCGTACAGATAACATAAATGAAACACCACGGACAATACGCAATACCATAAACTAGTAACTAATACTTACTGACTGTACAATACCATATAGGCTAAGATCCCATAATACAAATATAAGTACTCTCATCTGTTATTTACTTGTGATAAGAAATAAATGATAGATAATATTCATATAAGCATTTTGCACATAGGTTGCCTAGCGAAATCGCGGACTAATAATGTCAAATAATGAAATTAATAATTCAATTCATTTTATCTACTTCTCTTATTGATTATCTAAAAAAAATGTAAACTAGTTCAAAGACATATACCCAACAGAATTGAAAACGTAAAATATGTTCCCTCGCGCCGGGGCATACTGAATTATAAAATTAATAATGATTTTTTTTCTCGTAAACCATACAACATAATATAATTATATTGAAGACAGCATATACTCCATTTGGATAGGAATTTGAAAAAAGTTAAACAATGAAAATGGCGGATTTTAGAGATTATTCAACCTTCTATGACAATGGTATACTCGTGCATGATTATGGATTAACATAAAAACTTGCTTGATTAAATGATTTTGAAGTTAATAGCCTCTAAATACCGTATTTTTTTAAATGTGTAGATGTGACTGATTCTCATCAATATTAGTTTCGCTTATTAGCGTATATTAAACAATGCTGAAAAATCTTAGTGACGTTTTTGTAACCTTAGTACGTAGGTATGTCGTGGTAACACTACCAAAGACTTCCGCGTCTGCAATGTGCCTTATAGTGACCTACATTAGCACCATTTTCTTTTTTGGTTTTTGTATATTTCGTATTTTGTGTATTTTGTATAATTTAAAAAACAAACTGCTTAGGAATTTGTAGCGCATAGGTACGTCTCATTAATTATTGAAAACTAAAAATTGTGTTATGTATGTGACTGATCCTCATTGTGTATTTTGTTGACTTTCATACTAAACTTTTTATTTGGTTCACATGGTAGCTCTGTGCAAATGTTTTGACATATCATACATATAACATAAGCTCACGCCTATATCACGAAGGGGTAGGCAGAGGTGCTAGCACCCACATTTCGCCAGTTTATGTTTAGGTCCCAATCAAATGTTTTGACCCAGTATTAAAGTGTTGTCGCTATGATTAACTTGCTTTTGAGTAAGTAATAAAGTTCTTTGATAAATTATAATGTGTTTTTGATTATTTGTTTGCTAACCGTAGCATTCCACATGTAAGTTGCAAATAAATAATCATAACTTTCCAACTGATATAGTCATGAGGCTGAAATTGATAGATGAGTAGGTACCAATTAGGTAGCAATTTTCGAAGCAAAAACAATAGCTCAACTCTGTTTAGTTTACTCAGACCAAGCGTTGACCAGCCATTCTGACGTCAGAATGGGTGGTGACATTGTTTTTCCTTATAATTTAAAAATTAATGAGGTAGCAATTAGGTAGCAATTTTTAATCACCGTCTCGATGCTAAATTAGGCAGGCACCCAGCCGTCCTGATGGTCACGGCCATTACCATTCACGTAGTTATGATAACGATCAAAGTGATTAGAGTTTTGTCTGAGTCACATGAACTATTACCAACACTAATCATAAAGCGATCACTGGTTTCAAATGGCTGAGGACATTGTTTTTCCTTATATTTTAAAAATTAATGAGGTAGCAATTAGGTAGCAATTTTTAATCACCGTCTCGATGCTAAATTAGGAAGGCACGCAGCCATCCTGATAACGATCAACGTGATTAAAGTTTTGTCTCGAGTCACATGAACTATTACCAACACTAATTACATAGCGATCACTGGTTTCATTTCACTATAACAATAACAACAATAGAATTTCTTAGGGAGTTTTGAGTTCTGTACAACAGTAAAATAGGTATTCTGTGATACATAAGGATGCCCGATTCCAGGCGAGTGGAGCCGCGGACAACAGCTCGTATGTTAATATTAATCACTGTTGGTGCCTTATCAATAGACTAAAAAACCGCGGTAGCCTAGTGGTTTGGGTAATTCGAAGTTATGTGTGTATTTATCGCAGGTTTATTAGTACTTCGGTGAGCACGTTAAGCCATTGGTCCCGGTTGCCATACAAACATCTATGGCAGTGGTTACGGGTAGTTTGAGCCCACATAAGACCAACCAGTCTAACTTGGAACTTCGATATCGTCATTGGTCATAATGACCATTGGTTGTAGAGGTCAGATGGCAGTCGCTCCACGGAAAATATCGAAGTTCAGCCGCATCACAGTTAGACTGGAAAGCCGACCCCAACTGAGTTGGGAAAAAGGTTTAGAGAATGATGATGGCGCCTTATCAATAGACTATATTAGCAAGGTAACTACTTTAAGTACCTTGCGTATTGGCTTGCAATTTACAAAGCTACCTATTATACTGGCTTGTTATCAAGCAGAACCGATATTACCACAATGGAAATGATTCAAATAAAACACAAATTATACATATAAATTGTTATATTAATAAGAAAACATACTGATGTACATCTAGAAAGTAGCTTAGCAAGAAACTTAGTGCTGTAAATTCCTTCCCCCTAAGTGTGTCCTCCAGAAACTGGGTATGAAAGATGACTAGAATTTTAGAAGCATTTATATTAAATCAGCAACATTCATTGGCATCTCGTCAATCTGCGTTGAGTAGTACTGTTCAATGTCTCGCAATATTCTGATGTCATCCGATTTCACAAAGCTGATGGCGACACCGTGACGTCCAAAGCGACCTGACCTGCCGATTCTGTGGACGTATAACTCACGATTGTTGGGCAAATCATAATTGATTACGAGAGAAACTTGCTGCACGTCAATACCTCTCGCCCAGACATCTGTGGTTATGAGAACGCGGCTGAAAGGAGAAAGATAAGCGTTAATAAGTATCTATTTAATGTGCCTGCTCTAAGTTAACCTCGAAACCAAATTGTTGAACAAACATAAAAAAGTAATTTTAGTGCGATTCTGTCTGTGATTGATAAAAACAATTTATGATTGCTTAATTTATAATAAATAATAAATAAATAAATAAATATATTCTACGACATTCTACACAGCGCTCTCTAGACCCAAGGTAAGCTTAGATTAACTAGCTTGTGTTATGGGTACTAGAATGCTGATAAACATACTTATATAATTTTTTTTTGTACATACATACTTATTATACATAGAAACACCCAGACCAATGCAAATAGATATATTCATGCATACAAATATTTGCATTGAGCGGGAATCGAACCCGTTGGTACATAACCATCAAAAAGACCTTAATAGGCTTCCTGAACAGATAGAGTACACAGTCAACATGTTGTTTTAGATTAAAAAATTACCTTTGACCAGATCTGAACTCCTTCATTATGTTGTCTCTCTCTTTTTGTGGCATAGTACCGTGCATGGAGCTGACAGTGAAATTAGCTTCTTGCATTTTCTGAGTGAGCCAGTCCACCTTTCTCTTGGTATTGCAGAAGATTACTGCTTGTGTAATGGTCAGTGTATCATAGAGATCACAGAGGGTGTCGATTTTCCATTCTTCACGTTCAACAGCAACAAAGAACTGCTTGATTCCCTCTAGCGTCAACTCATCACTGTGGACAAAAGAAATACATATTTATCACCGTTACTGCATGTCATGAAGTTTGATTTTGAGAAAGAAATGTATTTTTATAACTTGCTGATGCCCAAACCTTGCCTGGGCCGGTCTGTTAGTCAATTAGTCCGTTTTGTACTTGCTTAGCAGCAGGCTAGCTTATCTACACTGTTGGAAATCTAAATGTTGTTGGATTTTCTAGCGTACTTTTTATTCAAATGTACGTTATGTAATGTATGTCAATGTAATGTAATAAATGTAAATGTCAAATGTAAATGTAAAAATACAAATGTAAAAGTACGGACATAAAATTTGAATAAAAGGTACGGACGGTATAAAAAGGAGAGACAAAGAGTTGCTGGTTGAGGCAAGGCCCTTTTTTGGGTTATTATCATGGTATTTAAATGTACTCACCGCTTCACCAAGATCCTGATAGGATCCGTCATAAACTTAGAAGTCATTTCTATAATCTCGTGAGGCAGTGTGGCAGAGAGGAGCACCACTTGTGTCGCTGGAGGAAGGTAACGATATACATCATAGATTTGCTCCTTGAAGCCTTTGTTCAGCATTTCATCTGCTTCATCTAGTACCAGCATTTTGATAGATCTTGTTCTAAGTACACGCCTTCTTATCATATCTGAAAATGTATGTCATATTAATTGCTTGACATGGATTAAAACAGTTGCATGCGTTTTAGTTGCTAAATTCTTTGTACCTAAAGAAAAATGGTTATTTATTTACTACTAGTGGTTTACTGTCTAAAACTTGGAGGTTATTCTTTCCTATGCCGGCCGTCGAGTTACGGGCTGCGAGTGGGGGGGTGGGGGTGTGTAAGATTTATTGGTGGTTTAAAAAAAATAACCACGAACTACTTCTAACCTAATCTATCCGAGTCGGGGTGTTAAAAATGTTTCTTCCCAATAAACAAGATTTCTTGGTGGTTTAAGAAAAATAACCACGAACCTAACCTAACCTAACCTAATCTATCCGAGTCGGGGTGTTAAAAATGTTTCTTTCCCAATAAACAAGATTTCTTGGTGGTTTAAAAAAAAAACCACGAACTACTTCTAACCTAATCTATCCGAGTCGGGGTACTCTGAGTCGGGGTGTTAAAAATGCTTCTTTCCCGATAAACAAGATTTCTTGGTGGTTTAAAAAAAATAACCACGAACTACTTCTAACCTAATCTATCCGAGTCGGGGTGTTAAAATGTTTCTTTCCCAATAAACAAGATTTCTTGTTGGTTTAAAAAAAATAACCATAAAGGAGTCCGCACACTAATGGGAACGGAAAGGGATCGTAATCGTATCGCCTCGAGCCGTTCAGAATGGTTTGTATTAAACTCCCTACTGCAACGCACACTAATCGGAATCGTAACGTAATCGCCTCCCCTCGGAACAGGCTCCGAACTTGCAACTCCAGCGCTTACGGCTCATCGTCCCCGCGCTTACGTCTCTCCGTCCCCGCGCTCACATCTCTTCGCCCACCCTTGCCCCTGTCCCCTCCCACGACTTGCCTTTTTTGCTTGCTATTTTCTATTTCCTCTTCATCAAGTGCTATGGCTATGATAGCCAACTAACGTATGGTAAACCAAGACATAACTTAACGTTTGGATTGAGACTGATCTAGTGCCAACCAGGTCAGCCAGCGGGCGGCGAGGCGTAAGCGCGGTGTCGCCTAGCCGTAGCCGTGTTGACGTACAGGCGCTGCTGATACGCTTTCGTTACGTGCATACGGCAGGTTGACGCCTGGTTGCCAGCGAGGCGAAAGGCGTTACGGTTACGATCCCTTTCCGATCCCATATGTGTGCTGAGACCTTAAACTACTTCTTTCCTAATCTGTCCGATTCGGGGTACTCTGAGTCGGGGGGTTTAAAAATGTTATACAATATAGGTACATTAATACGTAATATAATAAAATATGCATAAAATTCAACTTAGTCACTCGTGGGCGGCTAACATAGAGGTAAGCCACCGCGTCTGCTGCATACTTGCTTGTTTTAGGCGAAATTTAGGTTAGAATAAAATATGAAAAAAATGGGGGGCTTCCGCGCTTTTTCCTTCACAGGAGGGGGTCTACACACTATCCAACTCCCAGCCCTTAAATCGCGGGCCGGTATAAGACAGCAAAGCCATGGTTAATATTAAAAGGAACTGGGAAGAATTATTACTACAATAAAATTTTAAGAATTTTTTAAAGTAATCCCCAAACGCTGAGGAGCAAGCTCCCTAAATATGCCTGAGATTAGAGAAGAATAGGGACTTTGCTTGCTTTGAACTATGAATAATAAATATTATATGAAAACTACCAAGCAACTGTGCATGAAATGTTAAATGCTGTAATTTATCCAGTTAATATCTCTAGATCATGATCATAATGAACAATGTTTAACAACATGCAGACAAGTGTTAATTGTACCCATGATGAAAAATTTAAAAATAATTATCAAATAACTCACCAAAAACCCTGCCAGGGGTACCCGACACGACATGTTGACCATAGTCCAATTTTCGTATGTCTTCGCCACGGTTTGTGCCACCAATACAAGCATGGCATTGTACATTCATGAAATCACCCAAAGCTAGAATTACTCTTTGGATCTGTGTAGCCAGCTCGCGTGTTGGTGATAATACAAGTACTTGAGTTTCGCGTAAAGTAGTATCCAAAGACTGAAGGATGGATATGGAAAAGGTGGCTGTTTTACCAGTGCCTGACTGAGCTTGTGCTATTACATCCCTTCCTTTTACAATAGGCAGAATACTCCTCTGTTGGATTGCGGATGGTTTCCCGAAACCTAAAATATGTGAAAGTTAGAGATTTACAGAGTCGGTAAAGAAAACCAATGCCAAAGTATTTCATTATTACAATTAAATAACAAAACACAAAAAGTCATTACGGGTAGTTGGAGCCCACAAAAGTCTAACCAGTCTAACTTGGAACTTTGATATCGCCATTGGTCATAATGACCATTGGTTGTGGAGGTCAGATGGCAGTCGCTCCACGGAAAATATCGAAGTTCAGCCGCATCACAGTTAGACTGGAAAGCCGACCCCAACTGAGTTGGGAAAAAGGTTCAGAGAAATTAAATAACAAAATAAACTCACCGTATGTGTATATCCCACGCAATAATTCATCCCCCAATCCCATAGAATCAAAAGTAGGTATAACTTCCACATCTTCGCTTGTATCAAATACAACATTTGATAAATCTTCAGATATAATTTTTCGATTATACGAAACTTTTGATGCAGACATTTTGTTGAACAGCAAGTTGTAGTTCTGCAAGCTTTAAGATTTTTATTTTCGTTTTATAAAATTGAAATAAACCCACGTAGCACAATACAACAACTAAATCTTCAGAAAATCAACGAGGTCGAAAGACACTGCATCACTCAAGTGACTCAATGCTACTGCTGCTACAAAACAAAATGGTTACACAGCACAGACACAGATTCACTTGGGTGGTATTTTTTCTTCCAACTATCTCTTTCTAATACGCGGGGACAAAAAGGGATATAACACTATGCGGCCGTGACCAACATGACCGCTAAAGCCGTAGACAGAGAAAGAAATAGACGCGCTGTCAGAGTTCACCCGAGAGTGATGGCAATAGTTTTTTAAAGTTGCCAGGTTATGAATTTTACCCGTAATGTATGGTGATAAAATCTCATTCATGAAGAACGATCTAAATACGAAAAGGTATACGAATGAAACAGCAGTGGCCTAAAGCGATTGATCAATCTCGGTTGTTTAGCAGCTAGTTTTTCCTTCATGGTTTGCAGTAGCTGACAATAGATCTATATCTGCCGTAATCGTTTGACCAGATTTGAGACAGCAGTGTAGTGAGGTAGGACACGACACGACGGTACGTTCCCGTCCGAAATGAGGTGTCCGACTGGGGAAGTATCTCCGCCCTAAGTCGTTTTTCGTTGTGTAAGCTAGCTGTTGAAATAAAACTGTAAATAGTTTTATTTCAATAATACCTATATGAAATTAGCGTAAACTTTGGACAATGTTATAAATTAGCTGTTGCTCACGGCATTACCTTCCCTACCCATGTGATTGAGTAACAAACATCTAAACATCTTTACTAATCTTCATATTTATAATATTTGTAGGATAGTAGGAAGTAGGAGGAACATAACTCAGGTGTTTTATTATGTTATGGGTAGGGACACTTATATTTATCCACAGTGCATTCTCAGTTTATAATTTGACAGCTGTATATTTTTCAAAGGAAATTTGGGAACTTTAGTTTTTACATACCGAATACCACCTCGTGGTTATGATAATATTTTAAATCGACCCATCAGATTCGACCGTCCTTCTAGGCTCCGTTTCTTCTCATTTTAGTCGGATAGTATGTGTCAGTTTTGACTTTTTGGAGCCCAGGCTCCAAAACGTCAAAAATACCCTGGTACGCAGATAAGGACAACAGACATTATGTCCGTCCCGTTTACTCTTACCATCAATTTGTATACGAGCGTCCCTCTCTGATTGTCATTGTCATTTTAATGCCTTGTCTATATACTATTCTCTGTCTACGGCTAAAGCGTATGCGTACAGATAACATAAATGAAACACCACGGACAATACGCAATACCATAAACTAGTAACTAATACTTACTGACTGTACAATACCATATAGGCTAAGATCCCATAATACAAATATAAGTACTCTCATCTGTTATTTACTTGTGATAAGAAATAAATGATAGATAATATTCATATAAGCATTTTGCACATAGGTTGCCTAGCGAAATCGCGGACTAATAATGTCAAATAATGAAATTAATAATTCAATTCATTTTATCTACTTCTCTTATTGATTATCTAAAAAAAATGTAAACTAGTTCAAAGACATATACCCAACAGAATTGAAAACGTAAAATATGTTCCCTCGCGCCGGGGCATACTGAATTATAAAATTAATAATGATTTTTTTTCTCGTAAACCATACAACATAATATAATTATATTGAAGACAGCATATACTCCATTTGGATAGGAATTTGAAAAAAGTTAAACAATGAAAATGGCGGATTTTAGAGATTATTCAACCTTCTATGACAATGGTATACTCGTGCATGATTATGGATTAACATAAAAACTTGCTTGATTAAATGATTTTGAAGTTAATAGCCTCTAAATACCGTATTTTTTTAAATGTGTAGATGTGACTGATTCTCATCAATATTAGTTTCGGTTATTAGCGTATATTAAACAATGCTGAAAAATCTTAGTGACGTTTTTGTAACCTTAGTACGTAGGTATGTCGTGGTAACACTACCAAAGACTTCCGCGTCTGCAATGTGCCTTATAGTGACCTACATTAGCACCATTTTCTTTTTTGGTTTTTGTATATTTCGTATTTTGTGTATTTTGTATAATTTAAAAAACAAACTGCTTAGGAATTTGTAGCGCATAGGTACGTCTCATTAATTATTGAAAACTAAAAATTGTGTTATGTATGTGACTGATCCTCATTGTGTATTTTGTTGACTTTCATACTAAACTTTTTATTTGGTTCACATGGTAGCTCTGTGCAAATGTTTTGACATATCATACATATAACATAAGCTCACGCCTATATCACGAAGGGGTAGGCAGAGGTGCTAGCACCCACATTTCGCCAGTTTATGTTTAGGTCCCAATCAAATGTTTTGACCCAGTATTAAAGTGTTGTCGCTATGATTAACTTGCTTTTGAGTAAGTAATAAAGTTCTTTGATAAATTATAATGTGTTTTTGATTATTTGTTTGCTAACCGTAGCATTCCACATGTAAGTTGCAAATAAATAATCATAACTTTCCAACTGATATAGTCATGAGGCTGAAATTGATAGATGAGTAGGTACCAATTAGGTAGCAATTTTCGAAGCAAAAACAATAGCTCAACTCTGTTTAGTTTACTCAGACCAAGCGTTGACCAGCCATTCTGACGTCAGAATGGGTGGTGACATTGTTTTTCCTTATAATTTAAAAATTAATGAGGTAGCAATTAGGTAGCAATTTTTAATCACCGTCTCGATGCTAAATTAGGCAGGCACCCAGCCGTCCTGATGGTCACGGCCATTACCATTCACGTAGTTATGATAACGATCAAAGTGATTAGAGTTTTGTCTGAGTCACATGAACTATTACCAACACTAATCATAAAGCGATCACTGGTTTCAAATGGCTGAGGACATTGTTTTTCCTTATATTTTAAAAATTAATGAGGTAGCAATTAGGTAGCAATTTTTAATCACCGTCTCGATGCTAAATTAGGAAGGCACGCAGCCATCCTGATAACGATCAACGTGATTAAAGTTTTGTCTCGAGTCACATGAACTATTACCAACACTAATTACATAGCGATCACTGGTTTCATTTCACTATAACAATAACAACAATAGAATTTCTTAGGGAGTTTTGAGTTCTGTACAACAGTAAAATAGGTATTCTGTGATACATAAGGATGCCCGATTCCAGGCGAGTGGAGCCGCGGACAACAGCTCGTATGCTAATATTAATCACTGTTGGTGCCTTATCAATAGACTAAAAAACCGCGGTAGCCTAGTGGTTTGGGTAATTCGAAGTTATGTGTGTATTTATCGCAGGTTTATTAGTACTTCGGTGAGCACGTTAAGCCATTGGTCCCGGTTGCCATACAAACATCTATGGCAGTGGTTACGGGTAGTTTGAGCCCACATAAGACCAACCAGTCTAACTTGGAACTTCGATATCGTCATTGGTCATAATGACCATTGGTTGTAGAGGTCAGATGGCAGTCGCTCCACGGAAAATATCGAAGTTCAGCCGCATCACAGTTAGACTGGAAAGCCGACCCCAACTGAGTTGGGAAAAAGGTTTAGAGAATGATGATGGCGCCTTATCAATAGACTATATTAGCAAGGTAACTACTTTAAGTACCTTGCGTATTGGCTTGCAATTTACAAAGCTACCTATTATACTGGCTTGTTATCAAGCAGAACCGATATTACCACAATGGAAATGATTCAAATAAAACACAAATTATACATATAAATTGTTATATTAATAAGAAAACATACTGATGTACATCTAGAAAGTAGCTTAGCAAGAAACTTAGTGCTGTAAATTCCTTCCCCCTAAGTGTGTCCTCCAGAAACTGGGTATGAAAGATGACTAGAATTTTAGAAGCATTTATATTAAATCAGCAACATTCATTGGCATCTCGTCAATCTGCGTTGAGTAGTACTGTTCAATGTCTCGCAATATTCTGATGTCATCCGATTTCACAAAGCTGATGGCGACACCGTGACGTCCAAAGCGACCTGACCTGCCGATTCTGTGGACGTATAACTCACGATTGTTGGGCAAATCATAATTGATTACGAGAGAAACTTGCTGCACGTCAATACCTCTCGCCCAGACATCTGTGGTTATGAGAACGCGGCTGAAAGGAGAAAGATAAGCGTTAATAAGTATCTATTTAATGTGCCTGCTCTAAGTTAACCTCGAAACCAAATTTTTGAACAAACATAAAAAAGTAATTCTAGTGCGATTCTGTCTGTGATTGATAAAAACAATTTATGATTGCTTAATTTATAATAAATAATAAATAAATAAATAAATATATTCTACGACATTCTACACAGCGCTCTCTAGACCCAAGGTAAGCTTAGATTAACTAGCTTGTGTTATGGGTACTAGAATGCTGATAAACATACTTATATAATTTTTTTTTGTACATACATACTTATTATACATAGAAACACCCAGACCAATGCAAATAGATATATTCATGCATACAAATATTTGCATTGAGCGGGAATCGAACCCGTTGGTACATAACCATCAAAAAGACCTTAATAGGCTTCCTGAACAGATAGAGTACACAGTCAACATGTTGTTTTAGATTAAAAAATTACCTTTGACCAGATCTGAACTCCTTCATTATGTTGTCTCTCTCTTTTTGTGGCATAGTACCGTGCATGGAGCTGACAGTGAAATTAGCTTCTTGCATTTTCTGAGTGAGCCAGTCCACCTTTCTCTTGGTATTGCAGAAGATTACTGCTTGTGTAATGGTCAGTGTATCATAGAGATCACAGAGGGTGTCGATTTTCCATTCTTCACGTTCAACAGCAACAAAGAACTGCTTGATTCCCTCTAGCGTCAACTCATCACTGTGGACAAAAGAAATACATATTTATCACCGTTACTGCATGTCATGAAGTTTGATTTTGAGAAAGAAATGTATTTTTATAACTTGCTGATGCCCAAACCTTGCCTGGGCCGGTCTGTTAGTCAATTAGTCCGTTTTGTACTTGCTTAGCAGCAGGCTAGCTTATCTACACTGTTGGAAATCTAAATGTTGTTGGATTTTCTAGCGTACTTTTTATTCAAATGTACGTTATGTAATGTATGTCAATGTAATGTAATAAATGTAAATGTCAAATGTAAATGTAAAAATACAAATGTAAAAGTACGGACATAAAATTTGAATAAAAGGTACGGACGGTATAAAAAGGAGAGACAAAGAGTTGCTGGTTGAGGCAAGGCCCTTTTTTGGGTTATTATCATGGTATTTAAATGTACTCACCGCTTCACCAAGATCCTGATAGGATCCGTCATAAACTTAGAAGTCATTTCTATAATCTCGTGAGGCAGTGTGGCAGAGAGGAGCACCACTTGTGTCGCTGGAGGAAGGTAACGATATACATCATAGATTTGCTCCTTGAAGCCTTTGTTCAGCATTTCATCTGCTTCATCTAGTACCAGCATTTTGATAGATCTTGTTCTAAGTACACGCCTTCTTATCATATCTGAAAATGTATGTCATATTAATTGCTTGACATGGATTAAAACAGTTGCATGCGTTTTAGTTGCTAAATTCTTTGTACCTAAAGAAAAATGGTTATTTATTTACTACTAGTGGTTTACTGTCTAAAACTTGGAGGTTATTCTTTCCTATGCCGGCCGTCGAGTTACGGGCTGCGAGTGGGGGGGTGGGGGTGTGTAAGATTTATTGGTGGTTTAAAAAAAATAACCACGAACTACTTCTAACCTAATCTATCCGAGTCGGGGTGTTAAAAATGTTTCTTCCCAATAAACAAGATTTCTTGGTGGTTTAAGAAAAATAACCACGAACCTAACCTAACCTAACCTAATCTATCCGAGTCGGGGTGTTAAAAATGTTTCTTTCCCAATAAACAAGATTTCTTGGTGGTTTAAAAAAAAAACCACGAACTACTTCTAACCTAATCTATCCGAGTCGGGGTACTCTGAGTCGGGGTGTTAAAAATGCTTCTTTCCCGATAAACAAGATTTCTTGGTGGTTTAAAAAAAATAACCACGAACTACTTCTAACCTAATCTATCCGAGTCGGGGTGTTAAAAATGTTTCTTTCCCAATAAACAAGATTTCTTGTTGGTTTAAAAAAAAAAACCATAAAGGAGTCCGCACACTAATGGGAACGGAAAGGGATCGTAATCGTATCGCCTCGAGCCGTTCAGAATGGTTTGTATTAAACTCCCTACTGCAACGCACACTAATCGGAATCGTAACGTAATCGCCTCCCCTCGGAACAGGCTCCGAACTTGCAAATCCAGCGCTTACGGCTCATCGTCCCCGCGCTTACGTCTCTCCGTCCCCGCGCTCACATCTCTTCGCCCACCCTTGCCCCTGTCCCCTCCCACGACTTGCCTTTTTTGCTTGCTATTTTCTATTTCCTCTTCATCAAGTGCTATGGCTATGATAGCCAACTAACGTATGGTAAACCAAGACATAACTTAACGTTTGGATTGAGACTGATCTAGTGCCAACCAGGTCAGCCAGCGGGCGGCGAGGCGTAAGCGCGGTGTCGCCTAGCCGTAGCCGTGTTGACGTACAGGCGCTGCTGATACGCTTTCGTTACGTGCATACGGCAGGTTGACGCCTGGTTGCCAGCGAGGCGAAAGGCGTTACGGTTACGATCCCTTTCCGATCCCATATGTGTGCTGAGACCTTAAACTACTTCTTTCCTAATCTATCCGATTCGGGGTACTCTGAGTCGGGGGGTTTAAAAATGTTATATAATATAGGTACATTAATACGTAATATAATAAAATATGCATAAAATTCAACTTAGTCACTCGTGGGCGGCTAACATAGAGGTAAGCCACCGCGTCTGCTGCATACTTGCTTGTTTTAGGCGAAATTTAGGTTAGAATAAAATATGAAAAAAATGGGGGGCTTCCGCGCTTTTTCCTTCACAGGAGGGGGTCTACACACTATCCAACTCCCAGCCCTTAAATCGCGGGCCGGTATAAGACAGCAAAGCCATGGTTAATATTAAAAGGAACTGGGAAGAATTATTACTACAATAAAATTTTAAGAATTTTTTAAAGTAATCCCCAAACGCTGAGGAGCAAGCTCCCTAAATATGCCTGAGATTAGAGAAGAATAGGGACTTTGCTTGCTTTGAACTATGAATAATAAATATTATATGAAAACTACCAAGCAACTGTGCATGAAATGTTAAATGCTGTAATTTATCCAGTTAATATCTCTAGATCATGATCATAATGAACAATGTTTAACAACATGCAGACAAGTGTTAATTGTACCCATGATGAAAAATTTAAAAATAATTATCAAATAACTCACCAAAAACCCTGCCAGGGGTACCCGACACGACATGTTGACCATAGTCCAATTTTCGTATGTCTTCGCCACGGTTTGTGCCACCAATACAAGCATGGCATTGTACATTCATGAAATCACCCAAAGCTAGAATTACTCTTTGGATCTGTGTAGCCAGCTCGCGTGTTGGTGATAATACAAGTACTTGAGTTTCGCGTAAAGTAGTATCCAAAGACTGAAGGATGGATATGGAAAAGGTGGCTGTTTTACCAGTGCCTGACTGAGCTTGTGCTATTACATCCCTTCCTTTTACAATAGGCAGAATACTCCTCTGTTGGATTGCGGATGGTTTCCCGAAACCTAAAATATGTGAAAGTTAGAGATTTACAGAGTCGGTAAAGAAAACCAATGCCAAAGTATTTCATTATTACAATTAAATAACAAAACACAAAAAGTCATTACGGGTAGTTGGAGCCCACAAAAGTCTAACCAGTCTAACTTGGAACTTTGATATCGCCATTGGTCATAATGACCATTGGTTGTGGAGGTCAGATGGCAGTCGCTCCACGGAAAATATCGAAGTTCAGCCGCATCACAGTTAGACTGGAAAGCCGACCCCAACTGAGTTGGGAAAAAGGTTCAGAGAAATTAAATAACAAAATAAACTCACCGTATGTGTATATCCCACGCAATAATTCATCCCCCAATCCCATAGAATCAAAAGTAGGTATAACTTCCACATCTTCGCTTGTATCAAATACAACATTTGATAAATCTTCAGATATAATTTTTCGATTATACGAAACTTTTGATGCAGACATTTTGTTGAACAGCAAGTTGTAGTTCTGCAAGCTTTAAGATTTTTATTTTCGTTTTATAAAATTGAAATAAACCCACGTAGCACAATACAACAACTAAATCTTCAGAAAATCAACGAGGTCGAAAGACACTGCATCACTCAAGTGACTCAATGCTACTGCTGCTACAAAACAAAATGGTTACACAGCACAGACACAGATTCACTTGGGTGGTATTTTTTCTTCCAACTATCTCTTTCTAATACGCGGGGACAAAAAGGGATATAACACTATGCGGCCGTGACCAACATGACCGCTAAAGCCGTAGACAGAGAAAGAAATAGACGCGCTGTCAGAGTTCACCCGAGAGTGATGGCAATAGTTTTTTAAAGTTGCCAGGTTATGAATTTTACCCGTAATGTATGGTGATAAAATCTCATTCATGAAGAACGATCTAAATACGAAAAGGTATACGAATGAAACAGCAGTGGCCTAAAGCGATTGATCAATCTCGGTTGTTTAGCAGCTAGTTTTTCCTTCATGGTTTGCAGTAGCTGACAATAGATCTATATCTGCCGTAATCGTTTGACCAGATTTGAGACAGCAGTGTAGTGAGGTAGGACACGACACGACGGTACGTTCCCGTCCGAAATGAGGTGTCCGACTGGGGAAGTATCTCCGCCCTAAGTCGTTTTTCGTTGTGTAAGCTAGCTGTTGAAATAAAACTGTAAATAGTTTTATTTCAATAATACCTATATGAAATTAGCGTAAACTTTGGACAATGTTATAAATTAGCTGTTGCTCACGGCATTACCTTCCCTACCCATGTGATTGAGTAACAAACATCTAAACATCTTTACTAATCTTCATATTTATAATATTTGTAGGATAGTAGGAAGTAGGAGGAACATAACTCAGGTGTTTTATTATGTTATGGGTAGGGACACTTATATTTATCCACAGTGCATTCTCAGTTTATAATTTGACAGCTGTATATTTTTCAAAGGAAATTTGGGAACTTTAGTTTTTACATACCGAATACCACCTCGTGGTTATGATAATATTTTAAATCGACCCATCAGATTCGACCGTCCTTCTAGGCTCCGTTTCTTCTCATTTTAGTCGGATAGTATGTGTCAGTTTTGACTTTTTGGAGCCCAGGCTCCAAAACGTCAAAAATACCCTGGTACGCAGATAAGGACAACAGACATTATGTCCGTCCCGTTTACTCTTACCATCAATTTGTATACGAGCGTCCCTCTCTGATTGTCATTGTCATTTTAATGCCTTGTCTATATACTATTCTCTGTCTACGGCTAAAGCGTATGCGTACAGATAACATAAATGAAACACCACGGACAATACGCAATACCATAAACTAGTAACTAATACTTACTGACTGTACAATACCATATAGGCTAAGATCCCATAATACAAATATAAGTACTCTCATCTGTTATTTACTTGTGATAAGAAATAAATGATAGATAATATTCATATAAGCATTTTGCACATAGGTTGCCTAGCGAAATCGCGGACTAATAATGTCAAATAATGAAATTAATAATTCAATTCATTTTATCTACTTCTCTTATTGATTATCTAAAAAAAATGTAAACTAGTTCAAAGACATATACCCAACAGAATTGAAAACGTAAAATATGTTCCCTCGCGCCGGGGCATACTGAATTATAAAATTAATAATGATTTTTTTTCTCGTAAACCATACAACATAATATAATTATATTGAAGACAGCATATACTCCATTTGGATAGGAATTTGAAAAAAGTTAAACAATGAAAATGGCGGATTTTAGAGATTATTCAACCTTCTATGACAATGGTATACTCGTGCATGATTATGGATTAACATAAAAACTTGCTTGATTAAATGATTTTGAAGTTAATAGCCTCTAAATACCGTATTTTTTTAAATGTGTAGATGTGACTGATTCTCATCAATATTAGTTTCGCTTATTAGCGTATATTAAACAATGCTGAAAAATCTTAGTGACGTTTTTGTAACCTTAGTACGTAGGTATGTCGTGGTAACACTACCAAAGACTTCCGCGTCTGCAATGTGCCTTATAGTGACCTACATTAGCACCATTTTCTTTTTTGGTTTTTGTATATTTCGTATTTTGTGTATTTTGTATAATTTAAAAAACAAACTGCTTAGGAATTTGTAGCGCATAGGTACGTCTCATTAATTATTGAAAACTAAAAATTGTGTTATGTATGTGACTGATCCTCATTGTGTATTTTGTTGACTTTCATACTAAACTTTTTATTTGGTTCACATGGTAGCTCTGTGCAAATGTTTTGACATATCATACATATAACATAAGCTCACGCCTATATCACGAAGGGGTAGGCAGAGGTGCTAGCACCCACATTTCGCCAGTTTATGTTTAGGTCCCAATCAAATGTTTTGACCCAGTATTAAAGTGTTGTCGCTATGATTAACTTGCTTTTGAGTAAGTAATAAAGTTCTTTGATAAATTATAATGTGTTTTTGATTATTTGTTTGCTAACCGTAGCATTCCACATGTAAGTTGCAAATAAATAATCATAACTTTCCAACTGATATAGTCATGAGGCTGAAATTGATAGATGAGTAGGTACCAATTAGGTAGCAATTTTCGAAGCAAAAACAATAGCTCAACTCTGTTTAGTTTACTCAGACCAAGCGTTGACCAGCCATTCTGACGTCAGAATGGGTGGTGACATTGTTTTTCCTTATAATTTAAAAATTAATGAGGTAGCAATTAGGTAGCAATTTTTAATCACCGTCTCGATGCTAAATTAGGCAGGCACCCAGCCGTCCTGATGGTCACGGCCATTACCATTCACGTAGTTATGATAACGATCAAAGTGATTAGAGTTTTGTCTGAGTCACATGAACTATTACCAACACTAATCATAAAGCGATCACTGGTTTCAAATGGCTGAGGACATTGTTTTTCCTTATATTTTAAAAATTAATGAGGTAGCAATTAGGTAGCAATTTTTAATCACCGTCTCGATGCTAAATTAGGAAGGCACGCAGCCATCCTGATAACGATCAACGTGATTAAAGTTTTGTCTCGAGTCACATGAACTATTACCAACACTAATTACATAGCGATCACTGGTTTCATTTCACTATAACAATAACAACAATAGAATTTCTTAGGGAGTTTTGAGTTCTGTACAACAGTAAAATAGGTATTCTGTGATACATAAGGATGCCCGATTCCAGGCGAGTGGAGCCGCGGACAACAGCTCGTATGCTAATATTAATCACTGTTGGTGCCTTATCAATAGACTAAAAAACCGCGGTAGCCTAGTGGTTTGGGTAATTCGAAGTTATGTGTGTATTTATCGCAGGTTTATTAGTACTTCGGTGAGCACGTTAAGCCATTGGTCCCGGTTGCCATACAAACATCTATGGCAGTGGTTACGGGTAGTTTGAGCCCACATAAGACCAACCAGTCTAACTTGGAACTTCGATATCGTCATTGGTCATAATGACCATTGGTTGTAGAGGTCAGATGGCAGTCGCTCCACGGAAAATATCGAAGTTCAGCCGCATCACAGTTAGACTGGAAAGCCGACCCCAACTGAGTTGGGAAAAAGGTTTAGAGAATGATGATGGCGCCTTATCAATAGACTATATTAGCAAGGTAACTACTTTAAGTACCTTGCGTATTGGCTTGCAATTTACAAAGCTACCTATTATACTGGCTTGTTATCAAGCAGAACCGATATTACCACAATGGAAATGATTCAAATAAAACACAAATTATACATATAAATTGTTATATTAATAAGAAAACATACTGATGTACATCTAGAAAGTAGCTTAGCAAGAAACTTAGTGCTGTAAATTCCTTCCCCCTAAGTGTGTCCTCCAGAAACTGGGTATGAAAGATGACTAGAATTTTAGAAGCATTTATATTAAATCAGCAACATTCATTGGCATCTCGTCAATCTGCGTTGAGTAGTACTGTTCAATGTCTCGCAATATTCTGATGTCATCCGATTTCACAAAGCTGATGGCGACACCGTGACGTCCAAAGCGACCTGACCTGCCGATTCTGTGGACGTATAACTCACGATTGTTGGGCAAATCATAATTGATTACGAGAGAAACTTGCTGCACGTCAATACCTCTCGCCCAGACATCTGTGGTTATGAGAACGCGGCTGAAAGGAGAAAGATAAGCGTTAATAAGTATCTATTTAATGTGCCTGCTCTAAGTTAACCTCGAAACCAAATTTTTGAACAAACATAAAAAAGTAATTCTAGTGCGATTCTGTCTGTGATTGATAAAAACAATTTATGATTGCTTAATTTATAATAAATAATAAATAAATAAATAAATATATTCTACGACATTCTACACAGCGCTCTCTAGACCCAAGGTAAGCTTAGATTAACTAGCTTGTGTTATGGGTACTAGAATGCTGATAAACATACTTATATAATTTTTTTTTGTACATACATACTTATTATACATAGAAACACCCAGACCAATGCAAATAGATATATTCATGCATACAAATATTTGCATTGAGCGGGAATCGAACCCGTTGGTACATAACCATCAAAAAGACCTTAATAGGCTTCCTGAACAGATAGAGTACACAGTCAACATGTTGTTTTAGATTAAAAAATTACCTTTGACCAGATCTGAACTCCTTCATTATGTTGTCTCTCTCTTTTTGTGGCATAGTACCGTGCATGGAGCTGACAGTGAAATTAGCTTCTTGCATTTTCTGAGTGAGCCAGTCCACCTTTCTCTTGGTATTGCAGAAGATTACTGCTTGTGTAATGGTCAGTGTATCATAGAGATCACAGAGGGTGTCGATTTTCCATTCTTCACGTTCAACAGCAACAAAGAACTGCTTGATTCCCTCTAGCGTCAACTCATCACTGTGGACAAAAGAAATACATATTTATCACCGTTACTGCATGTCATGAAGTTTGATTTTGAGAAAGAAATGTATTTTTATAACTTGCTGATGCCCAAACCTTGCCTGGGCCGGTCTGTTAGTCAATTAGTCCGTTTTGTACTTGCTTAGCAGCAGGCTAGCTTATCTACACTGTTGGAAATCTAAATGTTGTTGGATTTTCTAGCGTACTTTTTATTCAAATGTACGTTATGTAATGTATGTCAATGTAATGTAATAAATGTAAATGTCAAATGTAAATGTAAAAATACAAATGTAAAAGTACGGACATAAAATTTGAATAAAAGGTACGGACGGTATAAAAAGGAGAGACAAAGAGTTGCTGGTTGAGGCAAGGCCCTTTTTTGGGTTATTATCATGGTATTTAAATGTACTCACCGCTTCACCAAGATCCTGATAGGATCCGTCATAAACTTAGAAGTCATTTCTATAATCTCGTGAGGCAGTGTGGCAGAGAGGAGCACCACTTGTGTCGCTGGAGGAAGGTAACGATATACATCATAGATTTGCTCCTTGAAGCCTTTGTTCAGCATTTCATCTGCTTCATCTAGTACCAGCATTTTGATAGATCTTGTTCTAAGTACACGCCTTCTTATCATATCTGAAAATGTATGTCATATTAATTGCTTGACATGGATTAAAACAGTTGCATGCGTTTTAGTTGCTAAATTCTTTGTACCTAAAGAAAAATGGTTATTTATTTACTACTAGTGGTTTACTGTCTAAAACTTGGAGGTTATTCTTTCCTATGCCGGCCGTCGAGTTACGGGCTGCGAGTGGGGGGGTGGGGGTGTGTAAGATTTATTGGTGGTTTAAAAAAAATAACCACGAACTACTTCTAACCTAATCTATCCGAGTCGGGGTGTTAAAAATGTTTCTTCCCAATAAACAAGATTTCTTGGTGGTTTAAGAAAAATAACCACGAACCTAACCTAACCTAACCTAATCTATCCGAGTCGGGGTGTTAAAAATGTTTCTTTCCCAATAAACAAGATTTCTTGGTGGTTTAAAAAAAAAACCACGAACTACTTCTAACCTAATCTATCCGAGTCGGGGTACTCTGAGTCGGGGTGTTAAAAATGCTTCTTTCCCGATAAACAAGATTTCTTGGTGGTTTAAAAAAAATAACCACGAACTACTTCTAACCTAATCTATCCGAGTCGGGGTGTTAAAATGTTTCTTTCCCAATAAACAAGATTTCTTGTTGGTTTAAAAAAAATAACCATAAAGGAGTCCGCACACTAATGGGAACGGAAAGGGATCGTAATCGTATCGCCTCGAGCCGTTCAGAATGGTTTGTATTAAACTCCCTACTGCAACGCACACTAATCGGAATCGTAACGTAATCGCCTCCCCTCGGAACAGGCTCCGAACTTGCAACTCCAGCGCTTACGGCTCATCGTCCCCGCGCTTACGTCTCTCCGTCCCCGCGCTCACATCTCTTCGCCCACCCTTGCCCCTGTCCCCTCCCACGACTTGCCTTTTTTGCTTGCTATTTTCTATTTCCTCTTCATCAAGTGCTATGGCTATGATAGCCAACTAACGTATGGTAAACCAAGACATAACTTAACGTTTGGATTGAGACTGATCTAGTGCCAACCAGGTCAGCCAGCGGGCGGCGAGGCGTAAGCGCGGTGTCGCCTAGCCGTAGCCGTGTTGACGTACAGGCGCTGCTGATACGCTTTCGTTACGTGCATACGGCAGGTTGACGCCTGGTTGCCAGCGAGGCGAAAGGCGTTACGGTTACGATCCCTTTCCGATCCCATATGTGTGCTGAGACCTTAAACTACTTCTTTCCTAATCTATCCGATTCGGGGTACTCTGAGTCGGGGGGTTTAAAAATGTTATATAATATAGGTACATTAATACGTAATATAATAAAATATGCATAAAATTCAACTTAGTCACTCGTGGGCGGCTAACATAGAGGTAAGCCACCGCGTCTGCTGCATACTTGCTTGTTTTAGGCGAAATTTAGGTTAGAATAAAATATGAAAAAAATGGGGGGCTTCCGCGCTTTTTCCTTCACAGGAGGGGGTCTACACACTATCCAACTCCCAGCCCTTAAATCGCGGGCCGGTATAAGACAGCAAAGCCATGGTTAATATTAAAAGGAACTGGGAAGAATTATTACTACAATAAAATTTTAAGAATTTTTTAAAGTAATCCCCAAACGCTGAGGAGCAAGCTCCCTAAATATGCCTGAGATTAGAGAAGAATAGGGACTTTGCTTGCTTTGAACTATGAATAATAAATATTATATGAAAACTACCAAGCAACTGTGCATGAAATGTTAAATGCTGTAATTTATCCAGTTAATATCTCTAGATCATGATCATAATGAACAATGTTTAACAACATGCAGACAAGTGTTAATTGTACCCATGATGAAAAATTTAAAAATAATTATCAAATAACTCACCAAAAACCCTGCCAGGGGTACCCGACACGACATGTTGACCATAGTCCAATTTTCGTATGTCTTCGCCACGGTTTGTGCCACCAATACAAGCATGGCATTGTACATTCATGAAATCACCCAAAGCTAGAATTACTCTTTGGATCTGTGTAGCCAGCTCGCGTGTTGGTGATAATACAAGTACTTGAGTTTCGCGTAAAGTAGTATCCAAAGACTGAAGGATGGATATGGAAAAGGTGGCTGTTTTACCAGTGCCTGACTGAGCTTGTGCTATTACATCCCTTCCTTTTACAATAGGCAGAATACTCCTCTGTTGGATTGCGGATGGTTTCCCGAAACCTAAAATATGTGAAAGTTAGAGATTTACAGAGTCGGTAAAGAAAACCAATGCCAAAGTATTTCATTATTACAATTAAATAACAAAACACAAAAAGTCATTACGGGTAGTTGGAGCCCACAAAAGTCTAACCAGTCTAACTTGGAACTTTGATATCGCCATTGGTCATAATGACCATTGGTTGTGGAGGTCAGATGGCAGTCGCTCCACGGAAAATATCGAAGTTCAGCCGCATCACAGTTAGACTGGAAAGCCGACCCCAACTGAGTTGGGAAAAAGGTTCAGAGAAATTAAATAACAAAATAAACTCACCGTATGTGTATATCCCACGCAATAATTCATCCCCCAATCCCATAGAATCAAAAGTAGGTATAACTTCCACATCTTCGCTTGTATCAAATACAACATTTGATAAATCTTCAGATATAATTTTTCGATTATACGAAACTTTTGATGCAGACATTTTGTTGAACAGCAAGTTGTAGTTCTGCAAGCTTTAAGATTTTTATTTTCGTTTTATAAAATTGAAATAAACCCACGTAGCACAATACAACAACTAAATCTTCAGAAAATCAACGAGGTCGAAAGACACTGCATCACTCAAGTGACTCAATGCTACTGCTGCTACAAAACAAAATGGTTACACAGCACAGACACAGATTCACTTGGGTGGTATTTTTTCTTCCAACTATCTCTTTCTAATACGCGGGGACAAAAAGGGATATAACACTATGCGGCCGTGACCAACATGACCGCTAAAGCCGTAGACAGAGAAAGAAATAGACGCGCTGTCAGAGTTCACCCGAGAGTGATGGCAATAGTTTTTTAAAGTTGCCAGGTTATGAATTTTACCCGTAATGTATGGTGATAAAATCTCATTCATGAAGAACGATCTAAATACGAAAAGGTATACGAATGAAACAGCAGTGGCCTAAAGCGATTGATCAATCTCGGTTGTTTAGCAGCTAGTTTTTCCTTCATGGTTTGCAGTAGCTGACAATAGATCTATATCTGCCGTAATCGTTTGACCAGATTTGAGACAGCAGTGTAGTGAGGTAGGACACGACACGACGGTACGTTCCCGTCCGAAATGAGGTGTCCGACTGGGGAAGTATCTCCGCCCTAAGTCGTTTTTCGTTGTGTAAGCTAGCTGTTGAAATAAAACTGTAAATAGTTTTATTTCAATAATACCTATATGAAATTAGCGTAAACTTTGGACAATGTTATAAATTAGCTGTTGCTCACGGCATTACCTTCCCTACCCATGTGATTGAGTAACAAACATCTAAACATCTTTACTAATCTTCATATTTATAATATTTGTAGGATAGTAGGAAGTAGGAGGAACATAACTCAGGTGTTTTATTATGTTATGGGTAGGGACACTTATATTTATCCACAGTGCATTCTCAGTTTATAATTTGACAGCTGTATATTTTTCAAAGGAAATTTGGGAACTTTAGTTTTTACATACCGAATACCACCTCGTGGTTATGATAATATTTTAAATCGACCCATCAGATTCGACCGTCCTTCTAGGCTCCGTTTCTTCTCATTTTAGTCGGATAGTATGTGTCAGTTTTGACTTTTTGGAGCCCAGGCTCCAAAACGTCAAAAATACCCTGGTACGCAGATAAGGACAACAGACATTATGTCCGTCCCGTTTACTCTTACCATCAATTTGTATACGAGCGTCCCTCTCTGATTGTCATTGTCATTTTAATGCCTTGTCTATATACTATTCTCTGTCTACGGCTAAAGCGTATGCGTACAGATAACATAAATGAAACACCACGGACAATACGCAATACCATAAACTAGTAACTAATACTTACTGACTGTACAATACCATATAGGCTAAGATCCCATAATACAAATATAAGTACTCTCATCTGTTATTTACTTGTGATAAGAAATAAATGATAGATAATATTCATATAAGCATTTTGCACATAGGTTGCCTAGCGAAATCGCGGACTAATAATGTCAAATAATGAAATTAATAATTCAATTCATTTTATCTACTTCTCTTATTGATTATCTAAAAAAAATGTAAACTAGTTCAAAGACATATACCCAACAGAATTGAAAACGTAAAATATGTTCCCTCGCGCCGGGGCATACTGAATTATAAAATTAATAATGATTTTTTTTCTCGTAAACCATACAACATAATATAATTATATTGAAGACAGCATATACTCCATTTGGATAGGAATTTGAAAAAAGTTAAACAATGAAAATAGCGGATTTTAGAGATTATTCAACCTTCTATGACAATGGTATACTCGTGCATGATTATGGATTAACATAAAAACTTGCTTGATTAAATGATTTTGAAGTTAATAGCCTCTAAATACCGTATTTTTTTAAATGTGTAGATGTGACTGATTCTCATCAATATTAGTTTCGCTTATTAGCGTATATTAAACAATGCTGAAAAATCTTAGTGACGTTTTTGTAACCTTAGTACGTAGGTATGTCGTGGTAACACTACCAAAGACTTCCGCGTCTGCAATGTGCCTTATAGTGACCTACATTAGCACCATTTTCTTTTTTGGTTTTTGTATATTTCGTATTTTGTGTATTTTGTATAATTTAAAAAACAAACTGCTTAGGAATTTGTAGCGCATAGGTACGTCTCATTAATTATTGAAAACTAAAAATTGTGTTATGTATGTGACTGATCCTCATTGTGTATTTTGTTGACTTTCATACTAAACTTTTTATTTGGTTCACATGGTAGCTCTGTGCAAATGTTTTGACATATCATACATATAACATAAGCTCACGCCTATATCACGAAGGGGTAGGCAGAGGTGCTAGCACCCACATTTCGCCAGTTTATGTTTAGGTCCCAATCAAATGTTTTGACCCAGTATTAAAGTGTTGTCGCTATGATTAACTTGCTTTTGAGTAAGTAATAAAGTTCTTTGATAAATTATAATGTGTTTTTGATTATTTGTTTGCTAACCGTAGCATTCCACATGTAAGTTGCAAATAAATAATCATAACTTTCCAACTGATATAGTCATGAGGCTGAAATTGATAGATGAGTAGGTACCAATTAGGTAGCAATTTTCGAAGCAAAAACAATAGCTCAACTCTGTTTAGTTTACTCAGACCAAGCGTTGACCAGCCATTCTGACGTCAGAATGGGTGGTGACATTGTTTTTCCTTATAATTTAAAAATTAATGAGGTAGCAATTAGGTAGCAATTTTTAATCACCGTCTCGATGCTAAATTAGGCAGGCACCCAGCCGTCCTGATGGTCACGGCCATTACCATTCACGTAGTTATGATAACGATCAAAGTGATTAGAGTTTTGTCTGAGTCACATGAACTATTACCAACACTAATCATAAAGCGATCACTGGTTTCAAATGGCTGAGGACATTGTTTTTCCTTATATTTTAAAAATTAATGAGGTAGCAATTAGGTAGCAATTTTTAATCACCGTCTCGATGCTAAATTAGGAAGGCACGCAGCCATCCTGATAACGATCAACGTGATTAAAGTTTTGTCTCGAGTCACATGAACTATTACCAACACTAATTACATAGCGATCACTGGTTTCATTTCACTATAACAATAACAACAATAGAATTTCTTAGGGAGTTTTGAGTTCTGTACAACAGTAAAATAGGTATTCTGTGATACATAAGGATGCCCGATTCCAGGCGAGTGGAGCCGCGGACAACAGCTCGTATGCTAATATTAATCACTGTTGGTGCCTTATCAATAGACTAAAAAACCGCGGTAGCCTAGTGGTTTGGGTAATTCGAAGTTATGTGTGTATTTATCGCAGGTTTATTAGTACTTCGGTGAGCACGTTAAGCCATTGGTCCCGGTTGCCATACAAACATCTATGGCAGTGGTTACGGGTAGTTTGAGCCCACATAAGACCAACCAGTCTAACTTGGAACTTCGATATCGTCATTGGTCATAATGACCATTGGTTGTAGAGGTCAGATGGCAGTCGCTCCACGGAAAATATCGAAGTTCAGCCGCATCACAGTTAGACTGGAAAGCCGACCCCAACTGAGTTGGGAAAAAGGTTTAGAGAATGATGATGGCGCCTTATCAATAGACTATATTAGCAAGGTAACTACTTTAAGTACCTTGCGTATTGGCTTGCAATTTACAAAGCTACCTATTATACTGGCTTGTTATCAAGCAGAACCGATATTACCACAATGGAAATGATTCAAATAAAACACAAATTATACATATAAATTGTTATATTAATAAGAAAACATACTGATGTACATCTAGAAAGTAGCTTAGCAAGAAACTTAGTGCTGTAAATTCCTTCCCCCTAAGTGTGTCCTCCAGAAACTGGGTATGAAAGATGACTAGAATTTTAGAAGCATTTATATTAAATCAGCAACATTCATTGGCATCTCGTCAATCTGCGTTGAGTAGTACTGTTCAATGTCTCGCAATATTCTGATGTCATCCGATTTCACAAAGCTGATGGCGACACCGTGACGTCCAAAGCGACCTGACCTGCCGATTCTGTGGACGTATAACTCACGATTGTTGGGCAAATCATAATTGATTACGAGAGAAACTTGCTGCACGTCAATACCTCTCGCCCAGACATCTGTGGTTATGAGAACGCGGCTGAAAGGAGAAAGATAAGCGTTAATAAGTATCTATTTAATGTGCCTGCTCTAAGTTAACCTCGAAACCAAATTTTTGAACAAACATAAAAAAGTAATTCTAGTGCGATTCTGTCTGTGATTGATAAAAACAATTTATGATTGCTTAATTTATAATAAATAATAAATAAATAAATAAATATATTCTACGACATTCTACACAGCGCTCTCTAGACCCAAGGTAAGCTTAGATTAACTAGCTTGTGTTATGGGTACTAGAATGCTGATAAACATACTTATATAATTTTTTTTTGTACATACATACTTATTATACATAGAAACACCCAGACCAATGCAAATAGATATATTCATGCATACAAATATTTGCATTGAGCGGGAATCGAACCCGTTGGTACATAACCATCAAAAAGACCTTAATAGGCTTCCTGAACAGATAGAGTACACAGTCAACATGTTGTTTTAGATTAAAAAATTACCTTTGACCAGATCTGAACTCCTTCATTATGTTGTCTCTCTCTTTTTGTGGCATAGTACCGTGCATGGAGCTGACAGTGAAATTAGCTTCTTGCATTTTCTGAGTGAGCCAGTCCACCTTTCTCTTGGTATTGCAGAAGATTACTGCTTGTGTAATGGTCAGTGTATCATAGAGATCACAGAGGGTGTCGATTTTCCATTCTTCACGTTCAACAGCAACAAAGAACTGCTTGATTCCCTCTAGCGTCAACTCATCACTGTGGACAAAAGAAATACATATTTATCACCGTTACTGCATGTCATGAAGTTTGATTTTGAGAAAGAAATGTATTTTTATAACTTGCTGATGCCCAAACCTTGCCTGGGCCGGTCTGTTAGTCAATTAGTCCGTTTTGTACTTGCTTAGCAGCAGGCTAGCTTATCTACACTGTTGGAAATCTAAATGTTCTTGGATTTTCTAGCGTACTTTTTATTCAAATGTACGTTATGTAATGTATGTCAATGTAATGTAATAAATGTAAATGTCAAATGTAAATGTAAAAATACAAATGTAAAAGTACGGACATAAAATTTGAATAAAAGGTACGGACGGTATAAAAAGGAGAGACAAAGAGTTGCTGGTTGAGGCAAGGCCCTTTTTTGGGTTATTATCATGGTATTTAAATGTACTCACCGCTTCACCAAGATCCTGATAGGATCCGTCATAAACTTAGAAGTCATTTCTATAATCTCGTGAGGCAGTGTGGCAGAGAGGAGCACCACTTGTGTCGCTGGAGGAAGGTAACGATATACATCATAGATTTGCTCCTTGAAGCCTTTGTTCAGCATTTCATCTGCTTCATCTAGTACCAGCATTTTGATAGATCTTGTTCTAAGTACACGCCTTCTTATCATATCTGAAAATGTATGTCATATTAATTGCTTGACATGGATTAAAACAGTTGCATGCGTTTTAGTTGCTAAATTCTTTGTACCTAAAGAAAAATGGTTATTTATTTACTACTAGTGGTTTACTGTCTAAAACTTGGAGGTTATTCTTTCCTATGCCGGCCGTCGAGTTACGGGCTGCGAGTGGGGGGGTGGGGGTGTGTAAGATTTATTGGTGGTTTAAAAAAAATAACCACGAACTACTTCTAACCTAATCTATCCGAGTCGGGGTGTTAAAAATGTTTCTTCCCAATAAACAAGATTTCTTGGTGGTTTAAGAAAAATAACCACGAACCTAACCTAACCTAACCTAATCTATCCGAGTCGGGGTGTTAAAAATGTTTCTTTCCCAATAAACAAGATTTCTTGGTGGTTTAAAAAAAAAACCACGAACTACTTCTAACCTAATCTATCCGAGTCGGGGTACTCTGAGTCGGGGTGTTAAAAATGCTTCTTTCCCGATAAACAAGATTTCTTGGTGGTTTAAAAAAAATAACCACGAACTACTTCTAACCTAATCTATCCGAGTCGGGGTGTTAAAAATGTTTCTTTCCCAATAAACAAGATTTCTTGTTGGTTTAAAAAAAAAAACCATAAAGGAGTCCGCACACTAATGGGAACGGAAAGGGATCGTAATCGTATCGCCTCGAGCCGTTCAGAATGGTTTGTATTAAACTCCCTACTGCAACGCACACTAATCGGAATCGTAACGTAATCGCCTCCCCTCGGAACAGGCTCCGAACTTGCAACTCCAGCGCTTACGGCTCACCGTCCCCGCGCTCACATCTCTTCGCCCACCCTTGCCCCTGTCCCCTCCCACGACTTGCCTTTTTTGCTTGCTATTTTCTATTTCCTCTTCATCAAGTGCTATGGCTATGATAGCCAACTAACGTATGGTAAACCAAGACATAACTTAACGTTTGGATTGAGACTGATCTAGTGCCAACCAGGTCAGCCAGCGGGCGGCGAGGCGTAAGCGCGGTGTCGCCTAGCCGTAGCCGTGTTGACGTACAGGCGCTGCTGATACGCTTTCGTTACGTGCATACGGCAGGTTGACGCCTGGTTGCCAGCGAGGCGAAAGGCGTTACGGTTACGATCCCTTTCCGATCCCATATGTGTGCTGAGACCTTAAACTACTTCTTTCCTAATCTATCCGATTCGGGGTACTCTGAGTCGGGGGGTTTAAAAATGTTATATAATATAGGTACATTAATACGTAATATAATAAAATATGCATAAAATTCAACTTAGTCACTCGTGGGCGGCTAACATAGAGGTAAGCCACCGCGTCTGCTGCATACTTGCTTGTTTTAGGCGAAATTTAGGTTAGAATAAAATATGAAAAAAATGGGGGGCTTCCGCGCTTTTTCCTTCACAGGAGGGGGTCTACACACTATCCAACTCCCAGCCCTTAAATCGCGGGCCGGTATAAGACAGCAAAGCCATGGTTAATATTAAAAGGAACTGGGAAGAATTATTACTACAATAAAATTTTAAGAATTTTTTAAAGTAATCCCCAAACGCTGAGGAGCAAGCTCCCTAAATATGCCTGAGATTAGAGAAGAATAGGGACTTTGCTTGCTTTGAACTATGAATAATAAATATTATATGAAAACTACCAAGCAACTGTGCATGAAATGTTAAATGCTGTAATTTATCCAGTTAATATCTCTAGATCATGATCATAATGAACAATGTTTAACAACATGCAGACAAGTGTTAATTGTACCCATGATGAAAAATTTAAAAATAATTATCAAATAACTCACCAAAAACCCTGCCAGGGGTACCCGACACGACATGTTGACCATAGTCCAATTTTCGTATGTCTTCGCCACGGTTTGTGCCACCAATACAAGCATGGCATTGTACATTCATGAAATCACCCAAAGCTAGAATTACTCTTTGGATCTGTGTAGCCAGCTCGCGTGTTGGTGATAATACAAGTACTTGAGTTTCGCGTAAAGTAGTATCCAAAGACTGAAGGATGGATATGGAAAAGGTGGCTGTTTTACCAGTGCCTGACTGAGCTTGTGCTATTACATCCCTTCCTTTTACAATAGGCAGAATACTCCTCTGTTGGATTGCGGATGGTTTCCCGAAACCTAAAATATGTGAAAGTTAGAGATTTACAGAGTCGGTAAAGAAAACCAATGCCAAAGTATTTCATTATTACAATTAAATAACAAAACACAAAAAGTCATTACGGGTAGTTGGAGCCCACAAAAGTCTAACCAGTCTAACTTGGAACTTTGATATCGCCATTGGTCATAATGACCATTGGTTGTGGAGGTCAGATGGCAGTCGCTCCACGGAAAATATCGAAGTTCAGCCGCATCACAGTTAGACTGGAAAGCCGACCCCAACTGAGTTGGGAAAAAGGTTCAGAGAAATTAAATAACAAAATAAACTCACCGTATGTGTATATCCCACGCAATAATTCATCCCCCAATCCCATAGAATCAAAAGTAGGTATAACTTCCACATCTTCGCTTGTATCAAATACAACATTTGATAAATCTTCAGATATAATTTTTCGATTATACGAAACTTTTGATGCAGACATTTTGTTGAACAGCAAGTTGTAGTTCTGCAAGCTTTAAGATTTTTATTTTCGTTTTATAAAATTGAAATAAACCCACGTAGCACAATACAACAACTAAATCTTCAGAAAATCAACGAGGTCGAAAGACACTGCATCACTCAAGTGACTCAATGCTACTGCTGCTACAAAACAAAATGGTTACACAGCACAGACACAGATTCACTTGGGTGGTATTTTTTCTTCCAACTATCTCTTTCTAATACGCGGGGACAAAAAGGGATATAACACTATGCGGCCGTGACCAACATGACCGCTAAAGCCGTAGACAGAGAAAGAAATAGACGCGCTGTCAGAGTTCACCCGAGAGTGATGGCAATAGTTTTTTAAAGTTGCCAGGTTATGAATTTTACCCGTAATGTATGGTGATAAAATCTCATTCATGAAGAACGATCTAAATACGAAAAGGTATACGAATGAAACAGCAGTGGCCTAAAGCGATTGATCAATCTCGGTTGTTTAGCAGCTAGTTTTTCCTTCATGGTTTGCAGTAGCTGACAATAGATCTATATCTGCCGTAATCGTTTGACCAGATTTGAGACAGCAGTGTAGTGAGGTAGGACACGACACGACGGTACGTTCCCGTCCGAAATGAGGTGTCCGACTGGGGAAGTATCTCCGCCCTAAGTCGTTTTTCGTTGTGTAAGCTAGCTGTTGAAATAAAACTGTAAATAGTTTTATTTCAATAATACCTATATGAAATTAGCGTAAACTTTGGACAATGTTATAAATTAGCTGTTGCTCACGGCATTACCTTCCCTACCCATGTGATTGAGTAACAAACATCTAAACATCTTTACTAATCTTCATATTTATAATATTTGTAGGATAGTAGGAAGTAGGAGGAACATAACTCAGGTGTTTTATTATGTTATGGGTAGGGACACTTATATTTATCCACAGTGCATTCTCAGTTTATAATTTGACAGCTGTATATTTTTCAAAGGAAATTTGGGAACTTTAGTTTTTACATACCGAATACCACCTCGTGGTTATGATAATATTTTAAATCGACCCATCAGATTCGACCGTCCTTCTAGGCTCCGTTTCTTCTCATTTTAGTCGGATAGTATGTGTCAGTTTTGACTTTTTGGAGCCCAGGCTCCAAAACGTCAAAAATACCCTGGTACGCAGATAAGGACAACAGACATTATGTCCGTCCCGTTTACTCTTACCATCAATTTGTATACGAGCGTCCCTCTCTGATTGTCATTGTCATTTTAATGCCTTGTCTATATACTATTCTCTGTCTACGGCTAAAGCGTATGCGTACAGATAACATAAATGAAACACCACGGACAATACGCAATACCATAAACTAGTAACTAATACTTACTGACTGTACAATACCATATAGGCTAAGATCCCATAATACAAATATAAGTACTCTCATCTGTTATTTACTTGTGATAAGAAATAAATGATAGATAATATTCATATAAGCATTTTGCACATAGGTTGCCTAGCGAAATCGCGGACTAATAATGTCAAATAATGAAATTAATAATTCAATTCATTTTATCTACTTCTCTTATTGATTATCTAAAAAAAATGTAAACTAGTTCAAAGACATATACCCAACAGAATTGAAAACGTAAAATATGTTCCCTCGCGCCGGGGCATACTGAATTATAAAATTAATAATGATTTTTTTTCTCGTAAACCATACAACATAATATAATTATATTGAAGACAGCATATACTCCATTTGGATAGGAATTTGAAAAAAGTTAAACAATGAAAATAGCGGATTTTAGAGATTATTCAACCTTCTATGACAATGGTATACTCGTGCATGATTATGGATTAACATAAAAACTTGCTTGATTAAATGATTTTGAAGTTAATAGCCTCTAAATACCGTATTTTTTTAAATGTGTAGATGTGACTGATTCTCATCAATATTAGTTTCGCTTATTAGCGTATATTAAACAATGCTGAAAAATCTTAGTGACGTTTTTGTAACCTTAGTACGTAGGTATGTCGTGGTAACACTACCAAAGACTTCCGCGTCTGCAATGTGCCTTATAGTGACCTACATTAGCACCATTTTCTTTTTTGGTTTTTGTATATTTCGTATTTTGTGTATTTTGTATAATTTAAAAAACAAACTGCTTAGGAATTTGTAGCGCATAGGTACGTCTCATTAATTATTGAAAACTAAAAATTGTGTTATGTATGTGACTGATCCTCATTGTGTATTTTGTTGACTTTCATACTAAACTTTTTATTTGGTTCACATGGTAGCTCTGTGCAAATGTTTTGACATATCATACATATAACATAAGCTCACGCCTATATCACGAAGGGGTAGGCAGAGGTGCTAGCACCCACATTTCGCCAGTTTATGTTTAGGTCCCAATCAAATGTTTTGACCCAGTATTAAAGTGTTGTCGCTATGATTAACTTGCTTTTGAGTAAGTAATAAAGTTCTTTGATAAATTATAATGTGTTTTTGATTATTTGTTTGCTAACCGTAGCATTCCACATGTAAGTTGCAAATAAATAATCATAACTTTCCAACTGATATAGTCATGAGGCTGAAATTGATAGATGAGTAGGTACCAATTAGGTAGCAATTTTCGAAGCAAAAACAATAGCTCAACTCTGTTTAGTTTACTCAGACCAAGCGTTGACCAGCCATTCTGACGTCAGAATGGGTGGTGACATTGTTTTTCCTTATAATTTAAAAATTAATGAGGTAGCAATTAGGTAGCAATTTTTAATCACCGTCTCGATGCTAAATTAGGCAGGCACCCAGCCGTCCTGATGGTCACGGCCATTACCATTCACGTAGTTATGATAACGATCAAAGTGATTAGAGTTTTGTCTGAGTCACATGAACTATTACCAACACTAATCATAAAGCGATCACTGGTTTCAAATGGCTGAGGACATTGTTTTTCCTTATATTTTAAAAATTAATGAGGTAGCAATTAGGTAGCAATTTTTAATCACCGTCTCGATGCTAAATTAGGAAGGCACGCAGCCATCCTGATAACGATCAACGTGATTAAAGTTTTGTCTCGAGTCACATGAACTATTACCAACACTAATTACATAGCGATCACTGGTTTCATTTCACTATAACAATAACAACAATAGAATTTCTTAGGGAGTTTTGAGTTCTGTACAACAGTAAAATAGGTATTCTGTGATACATAAGGATGCCCGATTCCAGGCGAGTGGAGCCGCGGACAACAGCTCGTATGCTAATATTAATCACTGTTGGTGCCTTATCAATAGACTAAAAAACCGCGGTAGCCTAGTGGTTTGGGTAATTCGAAGTTATGTGTGTATTTATCGCAGGTTTATTAGTACTTCGGTGAGCACGTTAAGCCATTGGTCCCGGTTGCCATACAAACATCTATGGCAGTGGTTACGGGTAGTTTGAGCCCACATAAGACCAACCAGTCTAACTTGGAACTTCGATATCGTCATTGGTCATAATGACCATTGGTTGTAGAGGTCAGATGGCAGTCGCTCCACGGAAAATATCGAAGTTCAGCCGCATCACAGTTAGACTGGAAAGCCGACCCCAACTGAGTTGGGAAAAAGGTTTAGAGAATGATGATGGCGCCTTATCAATAGACTATATTAGCAAGGTAACTACTTTAAGTACCTTGCGTATTGGCTTGCAATTTACAAAGCTACCTATTATACTGGCTTGTTATCAAGCAGAACCGATATTACCACAATGGAAATGATTCAAATAAAACACAAATTATACATATAAATTGTTATATTAATAAGAAAACATACTGATGTACATCTAGAAAGTAGCTTAGCAAGAAACTTAGTGCTGTAAATTCCTTCCCCCTAAGTGTGTCCTCCAGAAACTGGGTATGAAAGATGACTAGAATTTTAGAAGCATTTATATTAAATCAGCAACATTCATTGGCATCTCGTCAATCTGCGTTGAGTAGTACTGTTCAATGTCTCGCAATATTCTGATGTCATCCGATTTCACAAAGCTGATGGCGACACCGTGACGTCCAAAGCGACCTGACCTGCCGATTCTGTGGACGTATAACTCACGATTGTTGGGCAAATCATAATTGATTACGAGAGAAACTTGCTGCACGTCAATACCTCTCGCCCAGACATCTGTGGTTATGAGAACGCGGCTGAAAGGAGAAAGATAAGCGTTAATAAGTATCTATTTAATGTGCCTGCTCTAAGTTAACCTCGAAACCAAATTTTTGAACAAACATAAAAAAGTAATTCTAGTGCGATTCTGTCTGTGATTGATAAAAACAATTTATGATTGCTTAATTTATAATAAATAATAAATAAATAAATAAATATATTCTACGACATTCTACACAGCGCTCTCTAGACCCAAGGTAAGCTTAGATTAACTAGCTTGTGTTATGGGTACTAGAATGCTGATAAACATACTTATATAATTTTTTTTTGTACATACATACTTATTATACATAGAAACACCCAGACCAATGCAAATAGATATATTCATGCATACAAATATTTGCATTGAGCGGGAATCGAACCCGTTGGTACATAACCATAGAAAAGACCTTAATAGGCTTCCTGAACAGATAGAGTACACAGTCAACATGTTGTTTTAGATTAAAAAATTACCTTTGACCAGATCTGAACTCCTTCATTATGTTGTCTCTCTCTTTTTGTGGCATAGTACCGTGCATGGAGCTGACAGTGAAATTAGCTTCTTGCATTTTCTGAGTGAGCCAGTCCACCTTTCTCTTGGTATTGCAGAAGATTACTGCTTGTGTAATGGTCAGTGTATCATAGAGATCACAGAGGGTGTCGATTTTCCATTCTTCACGTTCAACAGCAACAAAGAACTGCTTGATTCCCTCTAGCGTCAACTCATCACTGTGGACAAAAGAAATACATATTTATCACCGTTACTGCATGTCATGAAGTTTGATTTTGAGAAAGAAATGTATTTTTATAACTTGCTGATGCCCAAACCTTGCCTGGGCCGGTCTGTTAGTCAATTAGTCCGTTTTGTACTTGCTTAGCAGCAGGCTAGCTTATCTACACTGTTGGAAATCTAAATGTTGTTGGATTTTCTAGCGTACTTTTTATTCAAATGTACGTTATGTAATGTATGTCAATGTAATGTAATAAATGTAAATGTCAAATGTAAATGTAAAAATACAAATGTAAAAGTACGGACATAAAATTTGAATAAAAGGTACGGACGGTATAAAAAGGAGAGACAAAGAGTTGCTGGTTGAGGCAAGGCCCTTTTTTGGGTTATTATCATGGTATTTAAATGTACTCACCGCTTCACCAAGATCCTGATAGGATCCGTCATAAACTTAGAAGTCATTTCTATAATCTCGTGAGGCAGTGTGGCAGAGAGGAGCACCACTTGTGTCGCTGGAGGAAGGTAACGATATACATCATAGATTTGCTCCTTGAAGCCTTTGTTCAGCATTTCATCTGCTTCATCTAGTACCAGCATTTTGATAGATCTTGTTCTAAGTACACGCCTTCTTATCATATCTGAAAATGTATGTCATATTAATTGCTTGACATGGATTAAAACAGTTGCATGCGTTTTAGTTGCTAAATTCTTTGTACCTAAAGAAAAATGGTTATTTATTTACTACTAGTGGTTTACTGTCTAAAACTTGGAGGTTATTCTTTCCTATGCCGGCCGTCGAGTTACGGGCTGCGAGTGGGGGGGTGGGGGTGTGTAAGATTTATTGGTGGTTTAAAAAAAATAACCACGAACTACTTCTAACCTAATCTATCCTAGTCGGGGTGTTAAAAATGTTTCTTCCCAATAAACAAGATTTCTTGGTGGTTTAAGAAAAATAACCACGAACCTAACCTAACCTAACCTAACCTAACCTAATCTATCCGAGTCGGGGTGTTAAAAATGTTTCTTTCCCAATAAACAAGATTTCTTGGTGGTTTAAAAAAAAAACCACGAACTACTTCTAACCTAATCTATCCGAGTCGGGGTACTCTGAGTCGGGGTGTTAAAAATGCTTCTTTCCCGATAAACAAGATTTCTTGGTGGTTTAAAAAAAATAACCACGAACTACTTCTAACCTAATCTATCCGAGTCGGGGTGTTAAAATGTTTCTTTCCCAATAAACAAGATTTCTTGTTGGTTTAAAAAAAATAACCATAAAGGAGTCCGCACACTAATGGGAACGGAAAGGGATCGTAATCGTATCGCCTCGAGCCGTTCAGAATGGTTTGTATTAAACTCCCTACTGCAACGCACACTAATCGGAATCTTAACGTAATCGCCTCCCCTCGGAACAGGCTCCGAACTTGCAACTCCAGCGCTTACGGCTCATCGTCCCTGCGCTTACGTCTCTCCGTCCCCGCGCTCACATCTCTTCGCCCACCCTTGCCCCTGTCCCCTCCCACGACTTGCCTTTTTTGCTTGCTATTTTCTATTTCCTCTTCATCAAGTGCTATGGCTATGATAGCCAACTAACGTATGGTAAACCAAGACATAACCATGCGTTACACTTAACGTTTGGATTGAGACTGATCTAGTGCCAACCAGGTCAGCCAGCGGGCGGCGAGGCGTAAGCGCGGTGTCGCCTAGCCGTAGCCGTGTTGACGTACAGGCGCTGCTGATACGCTTTCGTTACGTGCATACGGCAGGTTGACGCCTGGTTGCCAGCGAGGCGAAAGGCGTTACGGTTACGATCCCTTTCCGATCCCATATGTGTGCTGAGACCTTAAACTACTTCTTTCCTAATCTGTCCGATTCGGGGTACTCTGAGTCGGGGGGTTTAAAAATGTTATACAATATAGGTACATTAATACGTAATATAATAAAATATGCATAAAATTCAACTTAGTCACTCGTGGGCGGCTAACATAGAGGTAAGCCACCGCGTCTGCTGCATACTTGCTTGTTTTAGGCGAAATTTAGGTTAGAATAAAATATGAAAAAAATGGGGGGCTTCCGCGCTTTTTCCTTCACAGGAGGGGGTCTACACACTATCCAACTCCCAGCCCTTAAATCGCGGGCCGGTATAAGACAGCAAAGCCATGGTTAATATTAAAAGGAACTGGGAAGAATTATTACTACAATAAAATTTTAAGAATTTTTTAAAGTAATCCCCAAACGCTGAGGAGCAAGCTCCCTAAATATGCCTGAGATTAGAGAAGAATAGGGACTTTGCTTGCTTTGAACTATGAATAATAAATATTATATGAAAACTACCAAGCAACTGTGCATGAAATGTTAAATGCTGTAATTTATCCAGTTAATATCTCTAGATCATGATCATAATGAACAATGTTTAACAACATGCAGACAAGTGTTAATTGTACCCATGATGAAAAATTTAAAAATAATTATCAAATAACTCACCAAAAACCCTGCCAGGGGTACCCGACACGACATGTTGACCATAGTCCAATTTTCGTATGTCTTCGCCACGGTTTGTGCCACCAATACAAGCATGGCATTGTACATTCATGAAATCACCCAAAGCTAGAATTACTCTTTGGATCTGTGTAGCCAGCTCGCGTGTTGGTGATAATACAAGTACTTGAGTTTCGCGTAAAGTAGTATCCAAAGACTGAAGGATGGATATGGAAAAGGTGGCTGTTTTACCAGTGCCTGACTGAGCTTGTGCTATTACATCCCTTCCTTTTACAATAGGCAGAATACTCCTCTGTTGGATTGCGGATGGTTTCCCGAAACCTAAAATATGTGAAAGTTAGAGATTTACAGAGTCGGTAAAGAAAACCAATGCCAAAGTATTTCATTATTACAATTAAATAACAAAACACAAAAAGTCATTACGGGTAGTTGGAGCCCACAAAAGTCTAACCAGTCTAACTTGGAACTTTGATATCGCCATTGGTCATAATGACCATTGGTTGTGGAGGTCAGATGGCAGTCGCTCCACGGAAAATATCGAAGTTCAGCCGCATCACAGTTAGACTGGAAAGCCGACCCCAACTGAGTTGGGAAAAAGGTTCAGAGAAATTAAATAACAAAATAAACTCACCGTATGTGTATATCCCACGCAATAATTCATCCCCCAATCCCATAGAATCAAAAGTAGGTATAACTTCCACATCTTCGCTTGTATCAAATACAACATTTGATAAATCTTCAGATATAATTTTTCGATTATACGAAACTTTTGATGCAGACATTTTGTTGAACAGCAAGTTGTAGTTCTGCAAGCTTTAAGATTTTTATTTTCGTTTTATAAAATTGAAATAAACCCACGTAGCACAATACAACAACTAAATCTTCAGAAAATCAACGAGGTCGAAAGACACTGCATCACTCAAGTGACTCAATGCTACTGCTGCTACAAAACAAAATGGTTACACAGCACAGACACAGATTCACTTGGGTGGTATTTTTTCTTCCAACTATCTCTTTCTAATACGCGGGGACAAAAAGGGATATAACACTATGCGGCCGTGACCAACATGACCGCTAAAGCCGTAGACAGAGAAAGAAATAGACGCGCTGTCAGAGTTCACCCGAGAGTGATGGCAATAGTTTTTTAAAGTTGCCAGGTTATGAATTTTACCCGTAATGTATGGTGATAAAATCTCATTCATGAAGAACGATCTAAATACGAAAAGGTATACGAATGAAACAGCAGTGGCCTAAAGCGATTGATCAATCTCGGTTGTTTAGCAGCTAGTTTTTCCTTCATGGTTTGCAGTAGCTGACAATAGATCTATATCTGCCGTAATCGTTTGACCAGATTTGAGACAGCAGTGTAGTGAGGTAGGACACGACACGACGGTACGTTCCCGTCCGAAATGAGGTGTCCGACTGGGGAAGTATCTCCGCCCTAAGTCGTTTTTCGTTGTGTAAGCTAGCTGTTGAAATAAAACTGTAAATAGTTTTATTTCAATAATACCTATATGAAATTAGCGTAAACTTTGGACAATGTTATAAATTAGCTGTTGCTCACGGCATTACCTTCCCTACCCATGTGATTGAGTAACAAACATCTAAACATCTTTACTAATCTTCATATTTATAATATTTGTAGGATAGTAGGAAGTAGGAGGAACATAACTCAGGTGTTTTATTATGTTATGGGTAGGGACACTTATATTTATCCACAGTGCATTCTCAGTTTATAATTTGACAGCTGTATATTTTTCAAAGGAAATTTGGGAACTTTAGTTTTTACATACCGAATACCACCTCGTGGTTATGATAATATTTTAAATCGACCCATCAGATTCGACCGTCCTTCTAGGCTCCGTTTCTTCTCATTTTAGTCGGATAGTATGTGTCAGTTTTGACTTTTTGGAGCCCAGGCTCCAAAACGTCAAAAATACCCTGGTACGCAGATAAGGACAACAGACATTATGTCCGTCCCGTTTACTCTTACCATCAATTTGTATACGAGCGTCCCTCTCTGATTGTCATTGTCATTTTAATGCCTTGTCTATATACTATTCTCTGTCTACGGCTAAAGCGTATGCGTACAGATAACATAAATGAAACACCACGGACAATACGCAATACCATAAACTAGTAACTAATACTTACTGACTGTACAATACCATATAGGCTAAGATCCCATAATACAAATATAAGTACTCTCATCTGTTATTTACTTGTGATAAGAAATAAATGATAGATAATATTCATATAAGCATTTTGCACATAGGTTGCCTAGCGAAATCGCGGACTAATAATGTCAAATAATGAAATTAATAATTCAATTCATTTTATCTACTTCTCTTATTGATTATCTAAAAAAAATGTAAACTAGTTCAAAGACATATACCCAACAGAATTGAAAACGTAAAATATGTTCCCTCGCGCCGGGGCATACTGAATTATAAAATTAATAATGATTTTTTTTCTCGTAAACCATACAACATAATATAATTATATTGAAGACAGCATATACTCCATTTGGATAGGAATTTGAAAAAAGTTAAACAATGAAAATGGCGGATTTTAGAGATTATTCAACCTTCTATGACAATGGTATACTCGTGCATGATTATGGATTAACATAAAAACTTGCTTGATTAAATGATTTTGAAGTTAATAGCCTCTAAATACCGTATTTTTTTAAATGTGTAGATGTGACTGATTCTCATCAATATTAGTTTCGCTTATTAGCGTATATTAAACAATGCTGAAAAATCTTAGTGACGTTTTTGTAACCTTAGTACGTAGGTATGTCGTGGTAACACTACCAAAGACTTCCGCGTCTGCAATGTGCCTTATAGTGACCTACATTAGCACCATTTTCTTTTTTGGTTTTTGTATATTTCGTATTTTGTGTATTTTGTATAATTTAAAAAACAAACTGCTTAGGAATTTGTAGCGCATAGGTACGTCTCATTAATTATTGAAAACTAAAAATTGTGTTATGTATGTGACTGATCCTCATTGTGTATTTTGTTGACTTTCATACTAAACTTTTTATTTGGTTCACATGGTAGCTCTGTGCAAATGTTTTGACATATCATACATATAACATAAGCTCACGCCTATATCACGAAGGGGTAGGCAGAGGTGCTAGCACCCACATTTCGCCAGTTTATGTTTAGGTCCCAATCAAATGTTTTGACCCAGTATTAAAGTGTTGTCGCTATGATTAACTTGCTTTTGAGTAAGTAATAAAGTTCTTTGATAAATTATAATGTGTTTTTGATTATTTGTTTGCTAACCGTAGCATTCCACATGTAAGTTGCAAATAAATAATCATAACTTTCCAACTGATATAGTCATGAGGCTGAAATTGATAGATGAGTAGGTACCAATTAGGTAGCAATTTTCGAAGCAAAAACAATAGCTCAACTCTGTTTAGTTTACTCAGACCAAGCGTTGACCAGCCATTCTGACGTCAGAATGGGTGGTGACATTGTTTTTCCTTATAATTTAAAAATTAATGAGGTAGCAATTAGGTAGCAATTTTTAATCACCGTCTCGATGCTAAATTAGGCAGGCACCCAGCCGTCCTGATGGTCACGGCCATTACCATTCACGTAGTTATGATAACGATCAAAGTGATTAGAGTTTTGTCTGAGTCACATGAACTATTACCAACACTAATCATAAAGCGATCACTGGTTTCAAATGGCTGAGGACATTGTTTTTCCTTATATTTTAAAAATTAATGAGGTAGCAATTAGGTAGCAATTTTTAATCACCGTCTCGATGCTAAATTAGGAAGGCACGCAGCCATCCTGATAACGATCAACGTGATTAAAGTTTTGTCTCGAGTCACATGAACTATTACCAACACTAATTACATAGCGATCACTGGTTTCATTTCACTATAACAATAACAACAATAGAATTTCTTAGGGAGTTTTGAGTTCTGTACAACAGTAAAATAGGTATTCTGTGATACATAAGGATGCCCGATTCCAGGCGAGTGGAGCCGCGGACAACAGCTCGTATGCTAATATTAATCACTGTTGGTGCCTTATCAATAGACTAAAAAACCGCGGTAGCCTAGTGGTTTGGGTAATTCGAAGTTATGTGTGTATTTATCGCAGGTTTATTAGTACTTCGGTGAGCACGTTAAGCCATTGGTCCCGGTTGCCATACAAACATCTATGGCAGTGGTTACGGGTAGTTTGAGCCCACATAAGACCAACCAGTCTAACTTGGAACTTCGATATCGTCATTGGTCATAATGACCATTGGTTGTAGAGGTCAGATGGCAGTCGCTCCACGGAAAATATCGAAGTTCAGCCGCATCACAGTTAGACTGGAAAGCCGACCCCAACTGAGTTGGGAAAAAGGTTTAGAGAATGATGATGGCGCCTTATCAATAGACTATATTAGCAAGGTAACTACTTTAAGTACCTTGCGTATTGGCTTGCAATTTACAAAGCTACCTATTATACTGGCTTGTTATCAAGCAGAACCGATATTACCACAATGGAAATGATTCAAATAAAACACAAATTATACATATAAATTGTTATATTAATAAGAAAACATACTGATGTACATCTAGAAAGTAGCTTAGCAAGAAACTTAGTGCTGTAAATTCCTTCCCCCTAAGTGTGTCCTCCAGAAACTGGGTATGAAAGATGACTAGAATTTTAGAAGCATTTATATTAAATCAGCAACATTCATTGGCATCTCGTCAATCTGCGTTGAGTAGTACTGTTCAATGTCTCGCAATATTCTGATGTCATCCGATTTCACAAAGCTGATGGCGACACCGTGACGTCCAAAGCGACCTGACCTGCCGATTCTGTGGACGTATAACTCACGATTGTTGGGCAAATCATAATTGATTACGAGAGAAACTTGCTGCACGTCAATACCTCTCGCCCAGACATCTGTGGTTATGAGAACGCGGCTGAAAGGAGAAAGATAAGCGTTAATAAGTATCTATTTAATGTGCCTGCTCTAAGTTAACCTCGAAACCAAATTTTTGAACAAACATAAAAAAGTAATTCTAGTGCGATTCTGTCTGTGATTGATAAAAACAATTTATGATTGCTTAATTTATAATAAATAATAAATAAATAAATAAATATATTCTACGACATTCTACACAGCGCTCTCTAGACCCAAGGTAAGCTTAGATTAACTAGCTTGTGTTATGGGTACTAGAATGCTGATAAACATACTTATATAATTTTTTTTTGTACATACATACTTATTATACATAGAAACACCCAGACCAATGCAAATAGATATATTCATGCATACAAATATTTGCATTGAGCGGGAATCGAACCCGTTGGTACATAACCATCAAAAAGACCTTAATAGGCTTCCTGAACAGATAGAGTACACAGTCAACATGTTGTTTTAGATTAAAAAATTACCTTTGACCAGATCTGAACTCCTTCATTATGTTGTCTCTCTCTTTTTGTGGCATAGTACCGTGCATGGAGCTGACAGTGAAATTAGCTTCTTGCATTTTCTGAGTGAGCCAGTCCACCTTTCTCTTGGTATTGCAGAAGATTACTGCTTGTGTAATGGTCAGTGTATCATAGAGATCACAGAGGGTGTCGATTTTCCATTCTTCACGTTCAACAGCAACAAAGAACTGCTTGATTCCCTCTAGCGTCAACTCATCACTGTGGACAAAAGAAATACATATTTATCACCGTTACTGCATGTCATGAAGTTTGATTTTGAGAAAGAAATGTATTTTTATAACTTGCTGATGCCCAAACCTTGCCTGGGCCGGTCTGTTAGTCAATTAGTCCGTTTTGTACTTGCTTAGCAGCAGGCTAGCTTATCTACACTGTTGGAAATCTAAATGTTCTTGGATTTTCTAGCGTACTTTTTATTCAAATGTACGTTATGTAATGTATGTCAATGTAATGTAATAAATGTAAATGTCAAATGTAAATGTAAAAATACAAATGTAAAAGTACGGACATAAAATTTGAATAAAAGGTACGGACGGTATAAAAAGGAGAGACAAAGAGTTGCTGGTTGAGGCAAGGCCCTTTTTTGGGTTATTATCATGGTATTTAAATGTACTCACCGCTTCACCAAGATCCTGATAGGATCCGTCATAAACTTAGAAGTCATTTCTATAATCTCGTGAGGCAGTGTGGCAGAGAGGAGCACCACTTGTGTCGCTGGAGGAAGGTAACGATATACATCATAGATTTGCTCCTTGAAGCCTTTGTTCAGCATTTCATCTGCTTCATCTAGTACCAGCATTTTGATAGATCTTGTTCTAAGTACACGCCTTCTTATCATATCTGAAAATGTATGTCATATTAATTGCTTGACATGGATTAAAACAGTTGCATGCGTTTTAGTTGCTAAATTCTTTGTACCTAAAGAAAAATGGTTATTTATTTACTACTAGTGGTTTACTGTCTAAAACTTGGAGGTTATTCTTTCCTATGCCGGCCGTCGAGTTACGGGCTGCGAGTGGGGGGGTGGGGGTGTGTAAGATTTATTGGTGGTTTAAAAAAAATAACCACGAACTACTTCTAACCTAATCTATCCGAGTCGGGGTGTTAAAAATGTTTCTTCCCAATAAACAAGATTTCTTGGTGGTTTAAGAAAAATAACCACGAACCTAACCTAACCTAACCTAATCTATCCGAGTCGGGGTGTTAAAAATGTTTCTTTCCCAATAAACAAGATTTCTTGGTGGTTTAAAAAAAAAACCACGAACTACTTCTAACCTAATCTATCCGAGTCGGGGTACTCTGAGTCGGGGTGTTAAAAATGCTTCTTTCCCGATAAACAAGATTTCTTGGTGGTTTAAAAAAAATAACCACGAACTACTTCTAACCTAATCTATCCGAGTCGGGGTGTTAAAAATGTTTCTTTCCCAATAAACAAGATTTCTTGTTGGTTTAAAAAAAAAAACCATAAAGGAGTCCGCACACTAATGGGAACGGAAAGGGATCGTAATCGTATCGCCTCGAGCCGTTCAGAATGGTTTGTATTAAACTCCCTACTGCAACGCACACTAATCGGAATCGTAACGTAATCGCCTCCCCTCGGAACAGGCTCCGAACTTGCAACTCCAGCGCTTACGGCTCACCGTCCCCGCGCTCACATCTCTTCGCCCACCCTTGCCCCTGTCCCCTCCCACGACTTGCCTTTTTTGCTTGCTATTTTCTATTTCCTCTTCATCAAGTGCTATGGCTATGATAGCCAACTAACGTATGGTAAACCAAGACATAACTTAACGTTTGGATTGAGACTGATCTAGTGCCAACCAGGTCAGCCAGCGGGCGGCGAGGCGTAAGCGCGGTGTCGCCTAGCCGTAGCCGTGTTGACGTACAGGCGCTGCTGATACGCTTTCGTTACGTGCATACGGCAGGTTGACGCCTGGTTGCCAGCGAGGCGAAAGGCGTTACGGTTACGATCCCTTTCCGATCCCATATGTGTGCTGAGACCTTAAACTACTTCTTTCCTAATCTATCCGATTCGGGGTACTCTGAGTCGGGGGCTTTAAAAATGTTATATAATATAGGTACATTAATACGTAATATAATAAAATATGCATAAAATTTAACTTAGTCACTCGTGGGCGGCTAACATAGAGGTAAGCCACCGCGTCTGCTGCATACTTGCTTGTTTTAGGCGAAATTTAGGTTAGAATAAAATATGAAAAAAATGGGGGGCTTCCGCGCTTTTTCCTTCACAGGAGGGGGTCTACACACTATCCAACTCCCAGCCCTTAAATCGCGGGCCGGTATAAGACAGCAAAGCCATGGTTAATATTAAAAGGAACTGGGAAGAATTATTACTACAATAAAATTTTAAGAATTTTTTAAAGTAATCCCCAAACGCTGAGGAGCAAGCTCCCTAAATATGCCTGAGATTAGAGAAGAATAGGGACTTTGCTTGCTTTGAACTATGAATAATAAATATTATATGAAAACTACCAAGCAACTGTGCATGAAATGTTAAATGCTGTAATTTATCCAGTTAATATCTCTAGATCATGATCATAATGAACAATGTTTAACAACATGCAGACAAGTGTTAATTGTACCCATGATGAAAAATTTAAAAATAATTATCAAATAACTCACCAAAAACCCTGCCAGGGGTACCCGACACGACATGTTGACCATAGTCCAATTTTCGTATGTCTTCGCCACGGTTTGTGCCACCAATACAAGCATGGCATTGTACATTCATGAAATCACCCAAAGCTAGAATTACTCTTTGGATCTGTGTAGCCAGCTCGCGTGTTGGTGATAATACAAGTACTTGAGTTTCGCGTAAAGTAGTATCCAAAGACTGAAGGATGGATATGGAAAAGGTGGCTGTTTTACCAGTGCCTGACTGAGCTTGTGCTATTACATCCCTTCCTTTTACAATAGGCAGAATACTCCTCTGTTGGATTGCGGATGGTTTCCCGAAACCTAAAAAATGTGAAAGTTAGAGATTTACAGAGTCGGTAAAGAAAACCAATGCCAAAGTATTTCATTATTACAATTAAATAACAAAACACAAAAAGTCATTACGGGTAGTTGGAGCCCACAAAAGTCTAACCAGTCTAACTTGGAACTTTGATATCGCCATTGGTCATAATGACCATTGGTTGTGGAGGTCAGATGGCAGTCGCTCCACGGAAAATATCGAAGTTCAGCCGCATCACAGTTAGACTGGAAAGCCGACCCCAACTGAGTTGGGAAAAAGGTTCAGAGAAATTAAATAACAAAATAAACTCACCGTATGTGTATATCCCACGCAATAATTCATCCCCCAATCCCATAGAATCAAAAGTAGGTATAACTTCCACATCTTCGCTTGTATCAAATACAACATTTGATAAATCTTCAGATATAATTTTTCGATTATACGAAACTTTTGATGCAGACATTTTGTTGAACAGCAAGTTGTAGTTCTGCAAGCTTTAAGATTTTTATTTTCGTTTTATAAAATTGAAATAAACCCACGTAGCACAATACAACAACTAAATCTTCAGAAAATCAACGAGGTCGAAAGACACTGCATCACTCAAGTGACTCAATGCTACTGCTGCTACAAAACAAAATGGTTACACAGCACAGACACAGATTCACTTGGGTAGTATTTTTTCTTCCAACTATCTCTTTCTAATACGCGGGGACAAAAAGGGATATAACACTATGCGGCCGTGACCAACATGACCGCTAAAGCCGTAGACAGAGAAAGAAATAGACGCGCTGTTAGAGTTCACCCGAGAGTGATGGCAATAGTTTTTTAAAGTTGCCAGGTTATGAATTTTACCCGTAATGTATGGTGATAAAATCTCATTCATGAAGAACGATCTAAATACGAAAAGGTATACGAATGAAACAGCAGTGGCCTAAAGCGATTGATCAATCTCGGTTGTTTAGCAGCTAGTTTTTCCTTCATGGTTTGCAGTAGCTGACAATAGATCTATATCTGCCGTAATCGTTTGACCAGATTTGAGACAGCAGTGTAGTGAGGTAGGACACGACACGACGGTACGTTCCCGTCCGAAATGAGGTGTCCGACTGGGGAAGTATCTCCGCCCTAAGTCGTTTTTCGTTGTGTAAGCTAGCTGTTGAAATAAAACTGTAAATAGTTTTATTTCAATAATACCTATATGAAATTAGCGTAAACTTTGGACAATGTTATAAATTAGCTGTTGCTCACGGCATTACCTTCCCTACCCATGTGATTGAGTAACAAACATCTAAACATCTTTACTAATCTTCATATTTATAATATTTGTAGGATAGTAGGAAGTAGGAGGAACATAACTCAGGTGTTTTATTATGTTATGGGTAGGGACACTTATATTTATCCACAGTGCATTCTCAGTTTATAATTTGACAGCTGTATATTTTTCAAAGGAAATTTGGGAACTTTAGTTTTTACATACCGAATACCACCTCGTGGTTATGATAATATTTTAAATCGACCCATCAGATTCGACCGTCCTTCTAGGCTCCGTTTCTTCTCATTTTAGTCGGATAGTATGTGTCAGTTTTGACTTTTTGGAGCCCAGGCTCCAAAACGTCAAAAATACCCTGGTACGCAGATAAGGACAACAGACATTATGTCCGTCCCGTTTACTCTTACCATCAATTTGTATACGAGCGTCCCTCTCTGATTGTCATTGTCATTTTAATGCCTTGTCTATATACTATTCTCTGTCTACGGCTAAAGCGTATGCGTACAGATAACATAAATGAAACACCACGGACAATACGCAATACCATAAACTAGTAACTAATACTTACTGACTGTACAATACCATATAGGCTAAGATCCCATAATACAAATATAAGTACTCTCATCTGTTATTTACTTGTGATAAGAAATAAATGATAGATAATATTCATATAAGCATTTTGCACATAGGTTGCCTAGCGAAATCGCGGACTAATAATGTCAAATAATGAAATTAATAATTCAATTCATTTTATCTACTTCTCTTATTGATTATCTAAAAAAAATGTAAACTAGTTCAAAGACATATACCCAACAGAATTGAAAACGTAAAATATGTTCCCTCGCGCCGGGGCATACTGAATTATAAAATTAATAATGATTTTTTTTCTCGTAAACCATCATTCTCTGAACCTTTTTCCCAACCAGTTGGGGTCGGCTTTCCAGTCTAACTGTGATGCGGCTGAATTTCGATATTTTCCGTGGAGCGACTGCCATCTGACCTCCACAACCAATGGTCATTATGACCAATGGCGATATCGATGTTCCAAGTTAGACTGGTTGAACTTTTGTGGGCTCCAACTACCCGTAACGACTGCCATAGATGTTTGTATGGCAACCGGGACCGACGGCTTAACGTGCTCTCCGAGGCACTAATAAACCTGCGATAAATACACACATAACTTCGAAAAGCATCGAAAAGTCATTGGTGTGTGCCATGGTGAACCTGGGATCGAACCTGAGACCTCGTCTCAGCAGTCCATTACCCAAACCACTAGGCTACCGCGGTTATTATTTCTCGTAAACCATACAACATAATATAATTATATTGAAGACAGCATATACTCCATTTGGATAGGAATTTGAAAAAAGTTAAACAATGAAAATGGCGGATTTTAGAGATTATTCAACCTTCTATGACAATGGTATACTCGTGCATGATTATGGATTAACATAAAAACTTGCTTGATTAAATGATTTTGAAGTTAATAGACTCTAAATACCGTATTTTTTTAAATGTGTAGATGTGACTGATTCTCATCAATATTAGTTTCGCTTATTAGCGTATATTAAACAATGCTGAAAAATCTTAGTGACGTTTTTGTAACCTTAGTACGTAGGTATGTCGTGGTAACACTACCAAAGACTTCCGCGTCTGCAATGTGCCTTATAGTGACCTACATTAGCACCATTTTCTTTTTTGGTTTTTGTATATTTCGTATTTTGTGTATTTTGTATAATTTAAAAAACAAACTGCTTAGGAATTTGTAGCGCATAGGTACGTCTCATTAATTATTGAAAACTAAAAATTGTGTTATGTATGTGACTGATCCTCATTGTGGATTTTGTTGACTTTCATACTAAACTTTTTATTTGGTTCACATGGTAGCTCTGTGCAAATGTTTTGACATATCATACATATAACATAAGCTCACGCCTATATCACGAAGGGGTAGGCAGAGGTGCTAGCACCCACATTTCGCCAGTTTATGTTTAGGTCCCAATCAAATGTTTTGACCCAGTATTAAAGTGTTGTCGCTATGATTAACTTGCTTTTGAGTAAGTAATAAAGTTCTTTGATAAATTATAATGTGTTTTTGATTATTTGTTTGCTAACCGTAGCATTCCACATGTAAGTTGCAAATAAATAATCATAACTTTCCAACTGATATAGTCATGAGGCTGAAATTGATAGATGAGTAGGTACCAATTAGGTAGCAATTTTCGAAGCAAAAACAATAGCTCAACTCTGTTTAGTTTACTCAGACCAAGCGTTGACCAGCCATTCTGACGTCAGAATGGGTGGTGACATTGTTTTTCCTTATAATTTAAAAATTAATGAGGTAGCAATTAGGTAGCAATTTTTAATCACCGTCTCGATGCTAAATTAGGCAGGCACCCAGCCGTCCTGATGGTCACGGCCATTACCATTCACGTAGTTATGATAACGATCAAAGTGATTAGAGTTTTGTCTGAGTCACATGAACTATTACCAACACTAATCATAAAGCGATCACTGGTTTCAAATGGCTGAGGACATTGTTTTTCCTTATATTTTAAAAATTAATGAGGTAGCAATTAGGTAGCAATTTTTAATCACCGTCTCGATGCTAAATTAGGAAGGCACGCAGCCATCCTGATAACGATCAACGTGATTAAAGTTTTGTCTCGAGTCACATGAACTATTACCAACACTAATTACATAGCGATCACTGGTTTCATTTCACTATAACAATAACAACAATAGAATTTCTTAGGGAGTTTTGAGTTCTGTACAACAGTAAAATAGGTATTCTGTGATACATAAGGATGCCCGATTCCAGGCGAGTGGAGCCGCGGACAACAGCTCGTATGCTAATATTAATCACTGTTGGTGCCTTATCAATAGACTAAAAAACCGCGGTAGCCTAGTGGTTTGGGTAATTCGAAGTTATGTGTGTATTTATCGCAGGTTTATTAGTACTTCGGTGAGCACGTTAAGCCATTGGTCCCGGTTGCCATACAAACATCTATGGCAGTGGTTACGGGTAGTTTGAGCCCACATAAGACCTACCAGTCTAACTTGGAACTTCGATATCGTCATTGGTCATAATGACCATTGGTTGTAGAGGTCAGATGGCAGTCGCTCCACGGAAAATATCGAAGTTCAGCCGCATCACAGTTAGACTGGAAAGCCGACCCCAACTGAGTTGGGAAAAAGGTTTAGAGAATGATGATGGCGCCTTATCAATAGACTATATTAGCAAGGTAACTACTTTAAGTACCTTGCGTATTGGCTTGCAATTTACAAAGCTACCTATTATACTGGCTTGTTATCAAGCAGAACCGATATTACCACAATGGAAATGATTCAAATAAAACACAAATTATACATATAAATTGTTATATTAATAAGAAAACATACTGATGTACATCTAGAAAGTAGCTTAGCAAGAAACTTAGTGCTGTAAATTCCTTCCCCCTAAGTGTGTCCTCCAGAAACTGGGTATGAAAGATGACTAGAATTTTAGAAGCATTTATATTAAATCAGCAACATTCATTGGCATCTCGTCAATCTGCGTTGAGTAGTACTGTTCAATGTCTCGCAATATTCTGATGTCATCCGATTTCACAAAGCTGATGGCGACACCGTGACGTCCAAAGCGACCTGACCTGCCGATTCTGTGGACGTATAACTCACGATTGTTGGGCAAATCATAATTGATTACGAGAGAAACTTGCTGCACGTCAATACCTCTCGCCCAGACATCTGTGGTTATGAGAACGCGGCTGAAAGGAGAAAGATAAGCGTTAATAAGTATCTATTTAATGTGCCTGCTCTAAGTTAACCTCGAAACCAAATTTTTGAACAAACATAAAAAAGTAATTCTAGTGCGATTCTGTCTGTGATTGATAAAAACAATTTATGATTGCTTAATTTATAATAAATAATAAATAAATAAATAAATATATTCTACGACATTCTACACAGCGCTCTCTAGACCCAAGGTAAGCTTAGATTAACTAGCTTGTGTTATGGGTACTAGAATGCTGATAAACATACTTATATAATTTTTTTTTGTACATACATACTTATTATACATAGAAACACCCAGACCAATGCAAATAGATATATTCATGCATACAAATATTTGCATTGAGCGGGAATCGAACCCGTTGGTACATAACCATCAAAAAGACCTTAATAGGCTTCCTGAACAGATAGAGTACACAGTCAACATGTTGTTTTAGATTAAAAAATTACCTTTGACCAGATCTGAACTCCTTCATTATGTTGTCTCTCTCTTTTTGTGGCATAGTACCGTGCATGGAGCTGACAGTGAAATTAGCTTCTTGCATTTTCTGAGTGAGCCAGTCCACCTTTCTCTTGGTATTGCAGAAGATTACTGCTTGTGTAATGGTCAGTGTATCATAGAGATCACAGAGGGTGTCGATTTTCCATTCTTCACGTTCAACAGCAACAAAGAACTGCTTGATTCCCTCTAGCGTCAACTCATCACTGTGGACAAAAGAAATACATATTTATCACCGTTACTGCATGTCATGAAGTTTGATTTTGAGAAAGAAATGTATTTTTATAACTTGCTGATGCCCAAACCTTGCCTGGGCCGGTCTGTTAGTCAATTAGTCCGTTTTGTATTTGCTTAGCAGCAGGCTAGCTTATCTACACTGTTGGAAATCTAAATGTTGTTGGATTTTCTAGCGTACTTTTTATTCAAATGTACGTTATGTAATGTATGTCAATGTAATGTAATAAATGTAAATGTCAAATGTAAATGTAAAAATACAAATGTAAAAGTACGGACATAAAATTTGAATAAAAGGTACGGACGGTATAAAAAGGAGAGACAAAGAGTTGCTGGTTGAGGCAAGGCCCTTTTTTGGGTTATTATCATGGTATTTAAATGTACTCACCGCTTCACCAAGATCCTGATAGGATCCGTCATAAACTTAGAAGTCATTTCTATAATCTCGTGAGGCAGTGTGGCAGAGAGGAGCACCACTTGTGTCGCTGGAGGAAGGTAACGATATACATCATAGATTTGCTCCTTGAAGCCTTTGTTCAGCATTTCATCTGCTTCATCTAGTACCAGCATTTTGATAGATCTTGTTCTAAGTACACGCCTTCTTATCATATCTGAAAATGTATGTCATATTAATTGCTTGACATGGATTAAAACAGTTGCATGCGTTTTAGTTGCTAAATTCTTTGTACCTAAAGAAAAATGGTTATTTATTTACTACTAGTGGTTTACTGTCTAAAACTTGGAGGTTATTCTTTCCTATGCCGGCCGTCGAGTTAAGGGCTGCGAGTGGGGGGGTGGGGGTGTGTAAGATTTATTGGTGGTTTAAAAAAAATAACCACGAACTACTTCTAACCTAATCTATCCGAGTCGGGGTGTTAAAAATGTTTCTTCCCAATAAACAAGATTTCTTGGTGGTTTAAGAAAAATAACCACGAACCTAACCTAACCTAACCTAACCTAACCTAATCTATCCGAGTCGGGGTGTTAAAAATGTTTCTTTCCCAATAAACAAGATTTCTTGGTGGTTTAAAAAAAAAACCACGAACTACTTCTAACCTAATCTATCCGAGTCGGGGTACTCTGAGTCGGGGTGTTAAAAATGCTTCTTTCCCGATAAACAAGATTTCTTGGTGGTTTAAAAAAAATAACCACGAACTACTTCTAACCTAATCTATCCGAGTCGGGGTGTTAAAAATGTTTCTTTCCCAATAAACAAGATTTCTTGTTGGTTTAAAAAAAATAACCATAAAGGAGTCCGCACACTAATGGGAACGGAAAGGGATCGTAATCGTATCGCCTCGAGCCGTTCAGAATGGTTTGTATTAAACTCCCTACTGCAACGCACACTAATCGGAATCGTAACGTAATCGCCTCCCCTCGGAACAGGCTCCGAACTTGCAACTCCAGCGCTTACGGCTCATCGTCCCCGCGCTTACGTCTCTCCGTCCCCGCGCTCACATCTCTTCGCCCACCCTTGCCCCTGTCCCCTCCCACGACTTGCCTTTTTTGCTTGCTATTTTCTATTTCCTCTTCATCAAGTGCTATGGCTATGATAGCCAACTAACGTATGGTAAACCAAGACATAACCATGCGTTACACTTAACGTTTGGATTGAGACTGATCTAGTGCCAACCAGGTCAGCCAGCGGGCGGCGAGGCGTAAGCGCGGTGTCGCCTAGCCGTAGCCGTGTTGACGTACAGGCGCTGCTGATACGCTTTCGTTACGTGCATACGGCAGGTTGACGCCTGGTTGCCAGCGAGGCGAAAGGCGTTACGGTTACGATCCCTTTCCGATCCCATATGTGTGCTGAGACCTTAAACTACTTCTTTCCTAATCTATCCGATTCGGGGTACTCTGAGTCGGGGGGTTTAAAAATGTTATATAATATAGGTACATTAATACGTAATATAATAAAATATGCATAAAATTTAACTTAGTCACTCGTGGGCGGCTAACATAGAGGTAAGCCACCGCGTCTGCTGCATACTTGCTTGTTTTAGGCGAAATTTAGGTTAGAATAAAATATGAAAAAAATGGGGGGCTTCCGCGCTTTTTCCTTCACAGGAGGGGGTCTACACACTATCCAACTCCCAGCCCTTAAATCGCGGGCCGGTATAAGACAGCAAAGCCATGGTTAATATTAAAAGGAACTGGGAAGAATTATTACTACAATAAAATTTTAAGAATTTTTTAAAGTAATCCCCAAACGCTGAGGAGCAAGCTCCCTAAATATGCCTGAGATTAGAGAAGAATAGGGACTTTGCTTGCTTTGAACTATGAATAATAAATATTATATGAAAACTACCAAGCAACTGTGCATGAAATGTTAAATGCTGTAATTTATCCAGTTAATATCTCTAGATCATGATCATAATGAACAATGTTTAACAACATGCAGACAAGTGTTAATTGTACCCATGATGAAAAATTTAAAAATAATTATCAAATAACTCACCAAAAACCCTGCCAGGGGTACCCGACACGACATGTTGACCATAGTCCAATTTTCGTATGTCTTCGCCACGGTTTGTGCCACCAATACAAGCATGGCATTGTACATTCATGAAATCACCCAAAGCTAGAATTACTCTTTGGATCTGTGTAGCCAGCTCGCGTGTTGGTGATAATACAAGTACTTGAGTTTCGCGTAAAGTAGTATCCAAAGACTGAAGGATGGATATGGAAAAGGTGGCTGTTTTACCAGTGCCTGACTGAGCTTGTGCTATTACATCCCTTCCTTTTACAATAGGCAGAATACTCCTCTGTTGGATTGCGGATGGTTTCCCGAAACCTAAAAAATGTGAAAGTTAGAGATTTACAGAGTCGGTAAAGAAAACCAATGCCAAAGTATTTCATTATTACAATTAAATAACAAAACACAAAAAGTCATTACGGGTAGTTGGAGCCCACAAAAGTCTAACCAGTCTAACTTGGAACTTTGATATCGCCATTGGTCATAATGACCATTGGTTGTGGAGGTCAGATGGCAGTCGCTCCACGGAAAATATCGAAGTTCAGCCGCATCACAGTTAGACTGGAAAGCCGACCCCAACTGAGTTGGGAAAAAGGTTCAGAGAAATTAAATAACAAAATAAACTCACCGTATGTGTATATCCCACGCAATAATTCATCCCCCAATCCCATAGAATCAAAAGTAGGTATAACTTCCACATCTTCGCTTGTATCAAATACAACATTTGATAAATCTTCAGATATAATTTTTCGATTATACGAAACTTTTGATGCAGACATTTTGTTGAACAGCAAGTTGTAGTTCTGCAAGCTTTAAGATTTTTATTTTCGTTTTATAAAATTGAAATAAACCCACGTAGCACAATACAACAACTAAATCTTCAGAAAATCAACGAGGTCGAAAGACACTGCATCACTCAAGTGACTCAATGCTACTGCTGCTACAAAACAAAATGGTTACACAGCACAGACACAGATTCACTTGGGTAGTATTTTTTCTTCCAACTATCTCTTTCTAATACGCGGGGACAAAAAGGGATATAACACTATGCGGCCGTGACCAACATGACCGCTAAAGCCGTAGACAGAGAAAGAAATAGACGCGCTGTCAGAGTTCACCCGAGAGTGATGGCAATAGTTTTTTAAAGTTGCCAGGTTATGAATTTTACCCGTAATGTATGGTGATAAAATCTCATTCATGAAGAACGATCTAAATACGAAAAGGTATACGAATGAAACAGCAGTGGCCTAAAGCGATTGATCAATCTCGGTTGTTTAGCAGCTAGTTTTTCCTTCATGGTTTGCAGTAGCTGACAATAGATCTATATCTGCCGTAATCGTTTGACCAGATTTGAGACAGCAGTGTAGTGAGGTAGGACACGACACGACGGTACGTTCCCGTCCGAAATGAGGTGTCCGACTGGGGAAGTATCTCCGCCCTAAGTCGTTTTTCGTTGTGTAAGCTAGCTGTTGAAATAAAACTGTAAATAGTTTTATTTCAATAATACCTATATGAAATTAGCGTAAACTTTGGACAATGTTATAAATTAGTTGTTGCTCACGGCATTACCTTCCCTACCCATGTGATTGAGTAACAAACATCTAAACATCTTTACTAATCTTCATATTTATAATATTTGTAGGATAGTAGGAAGTAGGAGGAACATAACTCAGGTGTTTTATTATGTTATGGGTAGGGACACTTATATTTATCCACAGTGCATTCTCAGTTTATAATTTGACAGCTGTATATTTTTCAAAGGAAATTTGGGAACTTTAGTTTTTACATACCGAATACCACCTCGTGGTTATGATAATATTTTAAATCGACCCATCAGATTCGACCGTCCTTCTAGGCTCCGTTTCTTCTCATTTTAGTCGGATAGTATGTGTCAGTTTTGACTTTTTGGAGCCCAGGCTCCAAAACGTCAAAAATACCCTGGTACGCAGATAAGGACAACAGACATTATGTCCGTCCCGTTTACTCTTACCATCAATTTGTATACGAGCGTCCCTCTCTGATTGTCATTGTCATTTTAATGCCTTGTCTATATACTATTCTCTGTCTACGGCTAAAGCGTATGCGTACAGATAACATAAATGAAACACCACGGACAATACGCAATACCATAAACTAGTAACTAATACTTACTGACTGTACAATACCATATAGGCTAAGATCCCATAATACAAATATAAGTACTCTCATCTGTTATTTACTTGTGATAAGAAATAAATGATAGATAATATTCATATAAGCATTTTGCACATAGGTTGCCTAGCGAAATCGCGGACTAATAATGTCAAATAATGAAATTAATAATTCAATTCATTTTATCTACTTCTCTTATTGATTATCTAAAAAAAATGTAAACTAGTTCAAAGACATATACCCAACAGAATTGAAAACGTAAAATATGTTCCCTCGCGCCGGGGCATACTGAATTATAAAATTAATAATGATTTTTTTTCTCGTAAACCATCATTCTCTGAACCTTTTTCCCAACCAGTTGGGGTCGGCTTTCCAGTCTAACTGTGATGCGGCTGAATTTCGATATTTTCCGTGGAGCGACTGCCATCTGACCTCCACAACCAATGGTCATTATGACCAATGGCGATATCGATGTTCCAAGTTAGACTGGTTGAACTTTTGTGGGCTCCAACTACCCGTAACGACTGCCATAGATGTTTGTATGGCAACCGGGACCGACGGCTTAACGTGCTCTCCGAGGCACTAATAAACCTGCGATAAATACACACATAACTTCGAAAAGCATCGAAAAGTCATTGGTGTGTGCCATGGTGAACCTGGGATCGAACCTGAGACCTCGTCTCAGCAGTCCATTACCCAAACCACTAGGCTACCGCGGTTATTATTTCTCGTAAACCATACAACATAATATAATTATATTGAAGACAGCATATACACCATTTGGATAGGAATTTGAAAAAAGTTAAACAATGAAAATGGCGGATTTTAGAGATTATTCAACCTTCTATGACAATGGTATACTCGTGCATGATTATGGATTAACATAAAAACTTGCTTGATTAAATGATTTTGAAGTTAATAGACTCTAAATACCGTATTTTTTTAAATGTGTAGTTGTGACTGATTCTCATCAATATTAGTTTCGCTTATTAGCGTATATTAAACAATGCTGAAAAATCTTAGTGACGTTTTTGTAACCTTAGTACGTAGGTATGTCGTGGTAACACTACCAAAGACTTCCGCGTCTGCAATGTGCCTTATAGTGACCTACATTAGCACCATTTTCTTTTTTGGTTTTTGTATATTTCGTATTTTGTGTATTTTGTATAATTTAAAAAACAAACTGCTTAGGAATTTGTAGCGCATAGGTACGTCTCATTAATTATTGAAAACTAAAAATTGTGTTATGTATGTGACTGATCCTCATTGTGGATTTTGTTGACTTTCATACTAAACTTTTTATTTGGTTCACATGGTAGCTCTGTGCAAATGTTTTGACATATCATACATATAACATAAGCTCACGCCTATATCACGAAGGGGTAGGCAGAGGTGCTAGCACCCACATTTCGCCAGTTTATGTTTAGGTCCCAATCAAATGTTTTGACCCAGTATTAAAGTGTTGTCGCTATGATTAACTTGCTTTTGAGTAAGTAATAAAGTTCTTTGATAAATTATAATGTGTTTTTGATTATTTGTTTGCTAACCGTAGCATTCCACATGTAAGTTGCAAATAAATAATCATAACTTTCCAACTGATATAGTCATGAGGCTGAAATTGATAGATGAGTAGGTACCAATTAGGTAGCAATTTTCGAAGCAAAAACAATAGCTCAACTCTGTTTAGTTTACTCAGACCAAGCGTTGACCAGCCATTCTGACGTCAGAATGGGTGGTGACATTGTTTTTCCTTATAATTTAAAAATTAATGAGGTAGCAATTAGGTAGCAATTTTTAATCACCGTCTCGATGCTAAATTAGGCAGGCACCCAGCCGTCCTGATGGTCACGGCCATTACCATTCACGTAGTTATGATAACGATCAAAGTGATTAGAGTTTTGTCTGAGTCACATGAACTATTACCAACACTAATCATAAAGCGATCACTGGTTTCAAATGGCTGAGGACATTGTTTTTCCTTATATTTTAAAAATTAATGAGGTAGCAATTAGGTAGCAATTTTTAATCACCGTCTCGATGCTAAATTAGGAAGGCACGCAGCCATCCTGATAACGATCAACGTGATTAAAGTTTTGTCTCGAGTCACATGAACTATTACCAACACTAATTACATAGCGATCACTGGTTTCATTTCACTATAACAATAACAACAATAGAATTTCTTAGGGAGTTTTGAGTTCTGTACAACAGTAAAATAGGTATTCTGTGATACATAAGGATGCCCGATTCCAGGCGAGTGGAGCCGCGGACAACAGCTCGTATGCTAATATTAATCACTGTTGGTGCCTTATCAATAGACTAAAAAACCGCGGTAGCCTAGTGGTTTGGGTAATTCGAAGTTATGTGTGTATTTATCGCAGGTTTATTAGTACTTCGGTGAGCACGTTAAGCCATTGGTCCCGGTTGCCATACAAACATCTATGGCAGTGGTTACGGGTAGTTTGAGCCCACATAAGACCTACCAGTCTAACTTGGAACTTCGATATCGTCATTGGTCATAATGACCATTGGTTGTAGAGGTCAGATGGCAGTCGCTCCACGGAAAATATCGAAGTTCAGCCGCATCACAGTTAGACTGGAAAGCCGACCCCAACTGAGTTGGGAAAAAGGTTTAGAGAATGATGATGGCGCCTTATCAATAGACTATATTAGCAAGGTAACTACTTTAAGTACCTTGCGTATTGGCTTGCAATTTACAAAGCTACCTATTATACTGGCTTGTTATCAAGCAGAACCGATATTACCACAATGGAAATGATTCAAATAAAACACAAATTATACATATAAATTGTTATATTAATAAGAAAACATACTGATGTACATCTAGAAAGTAGCTTAGCAAGAAACTTAGTGCTGTAAATTCCTTCCCCCTAAGTGTGTCCTCCAGAAACTGGGTATGAAAGATGACTAGAATTTTAGAAGCATTTATATTAAATCAGCAACATTCATTGGCATCTCGTCAATCTGCGTTGAGTAGTACTGTTCAATGTCTCGCAATATTCTGATGTCATCCGATTTCACAAAGCTGATGGCGACACCGTGACGTCCAAAGCGACCTGACCTGCCGATTCTGTGGACGTATAACTCACGATTGTTGGGCAAATCATAATTGATTACGAGAGAAACTTGCTGCACGTCAATACCTCTCGCCCAGACATCTGTGGTTATGAGAACGCGGCTGAAAGGAGAAAGATAAGCGTTAATAAGTATCTATTTAATGTGCCTGCTCTAAGTTAACCTCGAAACCAAATTTTTGAACAAACATAAAAAAGTAATTCTAGTGCGATTCTGTCTGTGATTGATAAAAACAATTTATGATTGCTTAATTTATAATAAATAATAAATAAATAAATAAATATATTCTACGACATTCTACACAGCGCTCTCTAGACCCAAGGTAAGCTTAGATTAACTAGCTTGTGTTATGGGTACTAGAATGCTGATAAACATACTTATATAATTTTTTTTTGTACATACATACTTATTATACATAGAAACACCCAGACCAATGCAAATAGATATATTCATGCATACAAATATTTGCATTGAGCGGGAATCGAACCCGTTGGTACATAACCATCAAAAAGACCTTAATAGGCTTCCTGAACAGATAGAGTACACAGTCAACATGTTGTTTTAGATTAAAAAATTACCTTTGACCAGATCTGAACTCCTTCATTATGTTGTCTCTCTCTTTTTGTGGCATAGTACCGTGCATGGAGCTGACAGTGAAATTAGCTTCTTGCATTTTCTGAGTGAGCCAGTCCACCTTTCTCTTGGTATTGCAGAAGATTACTGCTTGTGTAATGGTCAGTGTATCATAGAGATCACAGAGGGTGTCGATTTTCCATTCTTCACGTTCAACAGCAACAAAGAACTGCTTGATTCCCTCTAGCGTCAACTCATCACTGTGGACAAAAGAAATACATATTTATCACCGTTACTGCATGTCATGAAGTTTGATTTTGAGAAAGAAATGTATTTTTATAACTTGCTGATGCCCAAACCTTGCCTGGGCCGGTCTGTTAGTCAATTAGTCCGTTTTGTACTTGCTTAGCAGCAGGCTAGCTTATCTACACTGTTGGAAATCTAAATGTTCTTGGATTTTCTAGCGTACTTTCTATTCAAATGTACGTTATGTAATGTATGTCAATGTAATGTAATAAATGTAAATGTCAAATGTAAATGTAAAAATACAAATGTAAAAGTACGGACATAAAATTTGAATAAAAGGTACGGACGGTATAAAAAGGAGAGACAAAGAGTTGCTGGTTGAGGCAAGGCCCTTTTTTGGGTTATTATCATGGTATTTAAATGTACTCACCGCTTCACCAAGATCCTGATAGGATCCGTCATAAACTTAGAAGTCATTTCTATAATCTCGTGAGGCAGTGTGGCAGAGAGGAGCACCACTTGTGTCGCTGGAGGAAGGTAACGATATACATCATAGATTTGCTCCTTGAAGCCTTTGTTCAGCATTTCATCTGCTTCATCTAGTACCAGCATTTTGATAGATCTTGTTCTAAGTACACGCCTTCTTATCATATCTGAAAATGTATGTCATATTAATTGCTTGACATGGATTAAAACAGTTGCATGCGTTTTAGTTGCTAAATTCTTTGTACCTAAAGAAAAATGGTTATTTATTTACTACTAGTGGTTTACTGTCTAAAACTTGGAGGTTATTCTTTCCTATGCCGGCCGTCGAGTTAAGGGCTGCGAGTGGGGGGGTGGGGGTGTGTAAGATTTATTGGTGGTTTAAAAAAAATAACCACGAACTACTTCTAACCTAATCTATCCGAGTCGGGGTGTTAAAAATGTTTCTTCCCAATAAACAAGATTTCTTGGTGGTTTAAGAAAAATAACCACGAACCTAACCTAACCTAACCTAACCTAACCTAATCTATCCGAGTCGGGGTGTTAAAAATGTTTCTTTCCCAATAAACAAGATTTCTTGGTGGTTTAAAAAAAAAACCACGAACTACTTCTAACCTAATCTATCCGAGTCGGGGTACTCTGAGTCGGGGTGTTAAAAATGCTTCTTTCCCGATAAACAAGATTTCTTGGTGGTTTAAAAAAAATAACCACGAACTACTTCTAACCTAATCTATCCGAGTCGGGGTGTTAAAAATGTTTCTTTCCCAATAAACAAGATTTCTTGTTGGTTTAAAAAAAATAACCATAAAGGAGTCCGCACACTAATGGGAACGGAAAGGGATCGTAATCGTATCGCCTCGAGCCGTTCAGAATGGTTTGTATTAAACTCCCTACTGCAACGCACACTAATCGGAATCGTAACGTAATCGCCTCCCCTCGGAACAGGCTCCGAACTTGCAACTCCAGCGCTTACGGCTCATCGTCCCCGCGCTTACGTCTCTCCGTCCCCGCGCTCACATCTCTTCGCCCACCCTTGCCCCTGTCCCCTCCCACGACTTGCCTTTTTTGCTTGCTATTTTCTATTTCCTCTTCATCAAGTGCTATGGCTATGATAGCCAACTAACGTATGGTAAACCAAGACATAACCATGCGTTACACTTAACGTTTGGATTGAGACTGATCTAGTGCCAACCAGGTCAGCCAGCGGGCGGCGAGGCGTAAGCGCGGTGTCACCTAGCCGTAGCCGTGTTGACGTACAGGCGCTGCTGATACGCTTTCGTTACGTGCATACGGCAGGTTGACGCCTGGTTGCCAGCGAGGCGAAAGGCGTTACGGTTACGATCCCTTTCCGATCCCATATGTGTGCTGAGACCTTAAACTACTTCTTTCCTAATCTATCCGATTCGGGGTACTCTGAGTCGGGGGGTTTAAAAATGTTATATAATATAGGTACATTAATACGTAATATAATAAAATATGCATACAATTTAACTTAGTCACTCGTGGGCGGCTAACATAGAGGTAAGCCACCGCGTCTGCTGCATACTTGCTTGTTTTAGGCGAAATTTAGGTTAGAATAAAATATGAAAAAAATGGGGGGCTTCCGCGCTTTTTCCTTCACAGGAGGGGGTCTACACACTATCCAACTCCCAGCCCTTAAATCGCGGGCCGGTATAAGACAGCAAAGCCATGGTTAATATTAAAAGGAACTGGGAAGAATTATTACTACAATAAAATTTTAAGAATTTTTTAAAGTAATCCCCAAACGCTGAGGAGCAAGCTCCCTAAATATGCCTGAGATTAGAGAAGAATAGGGACTTTGCTTGCTTTGAACTATGAATAATAAATATTATATGAAAACTACCAAGCAACTGTGCATGAAATGTTAAATGCTGTAATTTATCCAGTTAATATCTCTAGATCATGATCATAATGAACAATGTTTAACAACATGCAGACAAGTGTTAATTGTACCCATGATGAAAAATTTAAAAATAATTATCAAATAACTCACCAAAAACCCTGCCAGGGGTACCCGACACGACATGTTGACCATAGTCCAATTTTCGTATGTCTTCGCCACGGTTTGTGCCACCAATACAAGCATGGCATTGTACATTCATGAAATCACCCAAAGCTAGAATTACTCTTTGGATCTGTGTAGCCAGCTCGCGTGTTGGTGATAATACAAGTACTTGAGTTTCGCGTAAAGTAGTATCCAAAGACTGAAGGATGGATATGGAAAAGGTGGCTGTTTTACCAGTGCCTGACTGAGCTTGTGCTATTACATCCCTTCCTTTTACAATAGGCAGAATACTCCTCTGTTGGATTGCGGATGGTTTCCCGAAACCTAAAAAATGTGAAAGTTAGAGATTTACAGAGTCGGTAAAGAAAACCAATGCCAAAGTATTTCATTATTACAATTAAATAACAAAACACAAAAAGTCATTACGGGTAGTTGGAGCCCACAAAAGTCTAACCAGTCTAACTTGGAACTTTGATATCGCCATTGGTCATAATGACCATTGGTTGTGGAGGTCAGATGGCAGTCGCTCCACGGAAAATATCGAAGTTCAGCCGCATCACAGTTAGACTGGAAAGCCGACCCCAACTGAGTTGGGAAAAAGGTTCAGAGAAATTAAATAACAAAATAAACTCACCGTATGTGTATATCCCACGCAATAATTCATCCCCCAATCCCATAGAATCAAAAGTAGGTATAACTTCCACATCTTCGCTTGTATCAAATACAACATTTGATAAATCTTCAGATATAATTTTTCGATTATACGAAACTTTTGATGCAGACATTTTGTTGAACAGCAAGTTGTAGTTCTGCAAGCTTTAAGATTTTTATTTTCGTTTTATAAAATTGAAATAAACCCACGTAGCACAATACAACAACTAAATCTTCAGAAAATCAACGAGGTCGAAAGACACTGCATCACTCAAGTGACTCAATGCTACTGCTGCTACAAAACAAAATGGTTACACAGCACAGACACAGATTCACTTGGGTGGTATTTTTTCTTCCAACTATCTCTTTCTAATACGCGGGGACAAAAAGGGATATAACACTATGCGGCCGTGACCAACATGACCGCTAAAGCCGTAGACAGAGAAAGAAATAGACGCGCTGTCAGAGTTCACCCGAGAGTGATGGCAATAGTTTTTTAAAGTTGCCAGGTTATGAATTTTACCCGTAATGTATGGTGATAAAATCTCATTCATGAAGAACGATCTAAATACGAAAAGGTATACGAATGAAACAGCAGTGGCCTAAAGCGATTGATCAATCTCGGTTGTTTAGCAGCTAGTTTTTCCTTCATGGTTTGCAGTAGCTGACAATAGATCTATATCTGCCGTAATCGTTTGACCAGATTTGAGACAGCAGTGTAGTGAGGTAGGACACGACACGACGGTACGTCCCCGTCCGAAATGAGGTGTCCGACTGGGGAAGTATCTCCGCCCTAAGTCGTTTTTCGTTGTGTAAGCTAGCTGTTGAAATAAAACTGTAAATAGTTTTATTTCAATAATACCTATATGAAATTAGCGTAAACTTTGGACAATGTTATAAATTAGCTGTTGCTCACGGCATTACCTTCCCTACCCATGTGATTGAGTAACAAACATCTAAACATCTTTACTAATCTTCATATTTATAATATTTGTAGGATAGTAGGAAGTAGGAGGAACATAACTCAGGTGTTTTATTATGTTATGGGTAGGGACACTTATATTTATCCACAGTGCATTCTCAGTTTATAATTTGACAGCTGTATATTTTTCAAAGGAAATTTGGGAACTTTAGTTTTTACATACCGAATACCACCTCGTGGTTATGATAATATTTTAAATCGACCCATCAGATTCGACCGTCCTTCTAGGCTCCGTTTCTTCTCATTTTAGTCGGATAGTATGTGTCAGTTTTGACTTTTTGGAGCCCAGGCTCCAAAACGTCAAAAATACCCTGGTACGCAGATAAGGACAACAGACATTATGTCCGTCCCGTTTACTCTTACCATCAATTTGTATACGAGCGTCCCTCTCTGATTGTCATTGTCATTTTAATGCCTTGTCTATATACTATTCTCTGTCTACGGCTAAAGCGTATGCGTACAGATAACATAAATGAAACACCACGGACAATACGCAATACCATAAACTAGTAACTAATACTTACTGACTGTACAATACCATATAGGCTAAGATCCCATAATACAAATATAAGTACTCTCATCTGTTATTTACTTGTGATAAGAAATAAATGATAGATAATATTCATATAAGCATTTTGCACATAGGTTGCCTAGCGAAATCGCGGACTAATAATGTCAAATAATGAAATTAATAATTCAATTCATTTTATCTACTTCTCTTATTGATTATCTAAAAAAAATGTAAACTAGTTCAAAGACATATACCCAACAGAATTGAAAACGTAAAATATGTTCCCTCGCGCCGGGGCATACTGAATTATAAAATTAATAATGATTTTTTTTCTCGTAAACCATACAACATAATATAATTATATTGAAGACAGCATATACTCCATTTGGATAGGAATTTGAAAAAAGTTAAACAATGAAAATGGCGGATTTTAGAGATTATTCAACCTTCTATGACAATGGTATACTCGTGCATGATTATGGATTAACATAAAAACTTGCTTGATTAAATGATTTTGAAGTTAATAGCCTCTAAATACCGTATTTTTTTAAATGTGTAGATGTGACTGATTCTCATCAATATTAGTTTCGCTTATTAGCGTATATTAAACAATGCTGAAAAATCTTAGTGACGTTTTTGTAACCTTAGTACGTAGGTATGTCGTGGTAACACTACCAAAGACTTCCGCGTCTGCAATGTGCCTTATAGTGACCTACATTAGCACCATTTTCTTTTTTGGTTTTTGTATATTTCGTATTTTGTGTATTTTGTATAATTTAAAAAACAAACTGCTTAGGAATTTGTAGCGCATAGGTACGTCTCATTAATTATTGAAAACTAAAAATTGTGTTATGTATGTGACTGATCCTCATTGTGTATTTTGTTGACTTTCATACTAAACTTTTTATTTGGTTCACATGGTAGCTCTGTGCAAATGTTTTGACATATCATACATATAACATAAGCTCACGCCTATATCACGAAGGGGTAGGCAGAGGTGCTAGCACCCACATTTCGCCAGTTTATGTTTAGGTCCCAATCAAATGTTTTGACCCAGTATTAAAGTGTTGTCGCTATGATTAACTTGCTTTTGAGTAAGTAATAAAGTTCTTTGATAAATTATAATGTGTTTTTGATTATTTGTTTGCTAACCGTAGCATTCCACATGTAAGTTGCAAATAAATAATCATAACTTTCCAACTGATATAGTCATGAGGCTGAAATTGATAGATGAGTAGGTACCAATTAGGTAGCAATTTTCGAAGCAAAAACAATAGCTCAACTCTGTTTAGTTTACTCAGACCAAGCGTTGACCAGCCATTCTGACGTCAGAATGGGTGGTGACATTGTTTTTCCTTATAATTTAAAAATTAATGAGGTAGCAATTAGGTAGCAATTTTTAATCACCGTCTCGATGCTAAATTAGGCAGGCACCCAGCCGTCCTGATGGTCACGGCCATTACCATTCACGTAGTTATGATAACGATCAAAGTGATTAGAGTTTTGTCTGAGTCACATGAACTATTACCAACACTAATCATAAAGCGATCACTGGTTTCAAATGGCTGAGGACATTGTTTTTCCTTATATTTTAAAAATTAATGAGGTAGCAATTAGGTAGCAATTTTTAATCACCGTCTCGATGCTAAATTAGGAAGGCACGCAGCCATCCTGATAACGATCAACGTGATTAAAGTTTTGTCTCGAGTCACATGAACTATTACCAACACTAATTACATAGCGATCACTGGTTTCATTTCACTATAACAATAACAACAATAGAATTTCTTAGGGAGTTTTGAGTTCTGTACAACAGTAAAATAGGTATTCTGTGATACATAAGGATGCCCGATTCCAGGCGAGTGGAGCCGCGGACAACAGCTCGTATGCTAATATTAATCACTGTTGGTGCCTTATCAATAGACTAAAAAACCGCGGTAGCCTAGTGGTTTGGGTAATTCGAAGTTATGTGTGTATTTATCGCAGGTTTATTAGTACTTCGGTGAGCACGTTAAGCCATTGGTCCCGGTTGCCATACAAACATCTATGGCAGTGGTTACGGGTAGTTTGAGCCCACATAAGACCTACCAGTCTAACTTGGAACTTCGATATCGTCATTGGTCATAATGACCATTGGTTGTAGAGGTCAGATGGCAGTCGCTCCACGGAAAATATCGAAGTTCAGCCGCATCACAGTTAGACTGGAAAGCCGACCCCAACTGAGTTGGGAAAAAGGTTTAGAGAATGATGATGGCGCCTTATCAATAGACTATATTAGCAAGGTAACTACTTTAAGTACCTTGCGTATTGGCTTGCAATTTACAAAGCTACCTATTATACTGGCTTGTTATCAAGCAGAACCGATATTACCACAATGGAAATGATTCAAATAAAACACAAATTATACATATAAATTGTTATATTAATAAGAAAACATACTGATGTACATCTAGAAAGTAGCTTAGCAAGAAACTTAGTGCTGTAAATTCCTTCCCCCTAAGTGTGTCCTCCAGAAACTGGGTATGAAAGATGACTAGAATTTTAGAAGCATTTATATTAAATCAGCAACATTCATTGGCATCTCGTCAATCTGCGTTGAGTAGTACTGTTCAATGTCTCGCAATATTCTGATGTCATCCGATTTCACAAAGCTGATGGCGACACCGTGACGTCCAAAGCGACCTGACCTGCCGATTCTGTGGACGTATAACTCACGATTGTTGGGCAAATCATAATTGATTACGAGAGAAACTTGCTGCACGTCAATACCTCTCGCCCAGACATCTGTGGTTATGAGAACGCGGCTGAAAGGAGAAAGATAAGCGTTAATAAGTATCTATTTAATGTGCCTGCTCTAAGTTAACCTCGAAACCAAATTTTTGAACAAACATAAAAAAGTAATTCTAGTGCGATTCTGTCTGTGATTGATAAAAACAATTTATGATTGCTTAATTTATAATAAATAATAAATAAATAAATAAATATATTCTACGACATTCTACACAGCGCTCTCTAGACCCAAGGTAAGCTTAGATTAACCAGCTTGTGTTATGGGTACTAGAATGCTGATAAACATACTTATATAATTTTTTTTGTACATACATACTTATTATACATAGAAACACCCAGACCAATGCAAATAGATATATTCATGCATACAAATATTTGCATTGAGCGGGAATCGAACCCGTTGGTACATAACCATCAAAAAGACCTTAAAAGGCTTCCTGAACAGATAGAGTACACAGTCAACATGTTGTTTTAGATTAAAAAATTACCTTTGACCAGATCTGAACTCCTTCATTATGTTGTCTCTCTCTTTTTGTGGCATAGTACCGTGCATGGAGCTGACAGTGAAATTAGCTTCTTGCATTTTTTGAGTGAGCCAGTCCACCTTTCTCTTGGTATTGCAGAAGACTACTGCTTGTGTAATGGTCAGTGTATCATAGAGATCACAGAGGGTATCGAATTTCCATTCTTCACGTTCAACAGCAACAAAGAACTGCTTGATTCCTTCTAGCGTCAACTCATCACTGTGGAGAAAAGAAATACATATTTATCACCGTTACTGCATGTCATGAAGTTTGATTTTGAGAAAGAAATGTATTTTTATAACTTGCTGATGCCCAAACCTTGCCTGGGCCGGTCTGTTAGTCAATTAGTCCGTTTTGTACTTGCTTAGCAGCAGGCTAGCTTATCTACACTGTTGGAAATCTAAATGTTCTTGGATTTTCTAGCGTACTTTTTATTCAAATGTACGTTATGTAATGTATGTCAATGTAATGTAATAAATGTAAATGTCAAATGTAAATGTAAAAATACAAATGTAAAAGTACGGACATAAAATTTGAATAAAAGGTACGGACGGTATAAAAAGGAGAGACAAAGAGTTGCTGGTTGAAGCAAGGCCCTTTTTTGGGTTATTATCATGGTATTTAAATGTACTCACCGCTTCACCAAGATCCTGATAGGATCCGTCATAAACTTAGAAGTCATTTCTATAATCTCGTGAGGCAGTGTGGCAGAGAGGAGCACCACTTGTGTCGCTGGAGGAAGGTAACGATATACATCATAGATTTGCTCCTTGAAGCCTTTGTTCAGCATTTCATCTGCTTCATCTAGTACCAGCATTTTGATAGATCTTGTTCTAAGTACACGCCTTCTTATCATATCTGAAAATGTATGTCATATTAATTGCTTGACATGGATTAAAACAGTTGCATGCGTTTTAGTTGCTAAATTCTTTGTACCTAAAGAAAAATGGTTATTTATTTACTACTAGTGGTTTACTGTCTAAAACTTGGAGGTTATTCTTTCCTATGCCGGCCGTCGAGTTAAGGGCTGCGAGTGGGGGGGTGGGGGTGTGTAAGATTTATTGGTGGTTTAAAAAAAATAACCACGAACTACTTCTAACCTAATCTATCCGAGTCGGGGTGTTAAAAATGTTTCTTCGCAATAAACAAGATTTCTTGGTGGTTTAAGAAAAATAACCACGAACCTAACCTAACCTAACCTAACCTAACCTAATCTATCCGAGTCGGGGTCTTAAAAATGTTTCTTTCCCAATAAACAAGATTTCTTGGTGGTTTAAAAAAAAAACCACGAACTACTTCTAACCTAATCTATCCGAGTCGGGGTACTCTGAGTCGGGGTGTTAAAAATGCTTCTTTCCCGATAAACAAGATTTCTTGGTGGTTTAAAAAAAATAACCACGAACTACTTCTAACCTAATCTATCCGAGTCGGGGTGTTAAAAATGTTTCTTTCCCAATAAACAAGATTTCTTGTTGGTTTAAAAAAAATAACCATAAACTACTTCTTTCCTAATCTATCCGATTCGGGGTACTCTGAGTCGGGGGGTTTAAAAATGTTATATAATATAGGTACATTAATACGTAATATAATAAAATATGCATAAAATTTAACTTAGTCACTCGTGGGCGGCTAACATAGAGGTAAGCCACCGCGTCTGCTGCATACTTGCTTGTTTTAGGCGAAATTTAGGTTAGAATAAAATATGAAAAAAATGGGGGGCTTCCGCGCTTTTTCCTTCACAGGAGGGGGTCTACACACTATCCAACTCCCAGCCCTTAAATCGCGGGCCGGTATAAGACAGCAAAGCCATGGTTAATATTAAAAGGAACTGGGAAGAATTATTACTACAATAAAATTTTAAGAATTTTTTAAAGTAATCCCCAAACGCTGAGGAGCAAGCTCCCTAAATATGCCTGAGATTAGAGAAGAATAGGGACTTTGCTTGCTTTGAACTATGAATAATAAATATTATATGAAAACTACCAAGCAACTGTGCATGAAATGTTAAATGCTGTAATTTATCCAGTTAATATCTCTAGATCATGATCATAATGAACAATGTTTAACAACATGCAGACAAGTGTTAATTGTACCCATGATGAAAAATTTAAAAATAATTATCAAATAACTCACCAAAAACCCTGCCAGGGGTACCCGACACGACATGTTGACCATAGTCCAATTTTCGTATGTCTTCGCCACGGTTTGTGCCACCAATACAAGCATGGCATTGTACATTCATGAAATCACCCAAAGCTAGAATTACTCTTTGGATCTGTGTAGCCAGCTCGCGTGTTGGTGATAATACAAGTACTTGAGTTTCGCGTAAAGTAGTATCCAAAGACTGAAGGATGGATATGGAAAAGGTGGCTGTTTTACCAGTGCCTGACTGAGCTTGTGCTATTACATCCCTTCCTTTTACAATAGGCAGAATACTCCTCTGTTGGATTGCGGATGGTTTCCCGAAACCTAAAAAATGTGAAAGTTAGAGATTTACAGAGTCGGTAAAGAAAACCAATGCCAAAGTATTTCATTATTACAATTAAATAACAAAACACAAAAAGTCATTACGGGTAGTTGGAGCCCACAAAAGTCTAACCAGTCTAACTTGGAACTTTGATATCGCCATTGGTCATAATGACCATTGGTTGTGGAGGTCAGATGGCAGTCGCTCCACGGAAAATATCGAAGTTCAGCCGCATCACAGTTAGACTGGAAAGCCGACCCCAACTGAGTTGGGAAAAAGGTTCAGAGAAATTAAATAACAAAATAAACTCACCGTATGTGTATATCCCACGCAATAATTCATCCCCCAATCCCATAGAATCAAAAGTAGGTATAACTTCCACATCTTCGCTTGTATCAAATACAACATTTGATAAATCTTCAGATATAATTTTTCGATTATACGAAACTTTTGATGCAGACATTTTGTTGAACAGCAAGTTGTAGTTCTGCAAGCTTTAAGATTTTTATTTTCGTTTTATAAAATTGAAATAAACCCACGTAGCACAATACAACAACTAAATCTTCAGAAAATCAACGAGGTCGAAAGACACTGCATCACTCAAGTGACTCAATGCTACTGCTGCTACAAAACAAAATGGTTACACAGCACAGACACAGATTCACTTGGGTGGTATTTTTTCTTCCAACTATCTCTTTCTAATACGCGGGGACAAAAAGGGATATAACACTATGCGGCCGTGACCAACATGACCGCTAAAGCCGTAGACAGAGAAAGAAATAGACGCGCTGTCAGAGTTCACCCGAGAGTGATGGCAATAGTTTTTTAAAGTTGCCAGGTTATGAATTTTACCCGTAATGTATGGTGATAAAATCTCATTCATGAAGAACGATCTAAATACGAAAAGGTATACGAATGAAACAGCAGTGGCCTAAAGCGATTGATCAATCTCGGTTGTTTAGCAGCTAGTTTTTCCTTCATGGTTTGCAGTAGCTGACAATAGATCTATATCTGCCGTAATCGTTTGACCAGATTTGAGACAGCAGTGTAGTGAGGTAGGACACGACACGACGGTACGTCCCCGTCCGAAATGAGGTGTCCGACTGGGGAAGTATCTCCGCCCTAAGTCGTTTTTCGTTGTGTAAGCTAGCTGTTGAAATAAAACTGTAAATAGTTTTATTTCAATAATACCTATATGAAATTAGCGTAAACTTTGGACAATGTTATAAATTAGCTGTTGCTCACGGCATTACCTTCCCTACCCATGTGATTGAGTAACAAACATCTAAACATCTTTACTAATCTTCATATTTATAATATTTGTAGGATAGTAGGAAGTAGGAGGAACATAACTCAGGTGTTTTATTATGTTATGGGTAGGGACACTTATATTTATCCACAGTGCATTCTCAGTTTATAATTTGACAGCTGTATATTTTTCAAAGGAAATTTGGGAACTTTAGTTTTTACATACCGAATACCACCTCGTGGTTATGATAATATTTTAAATCGACCCATCAGATTCGACCGTCCTTCTAGGCTCCGTTTCTTCTCATTTTAGTCGGATAGTATGTGTCAGTTTTGACTTTTTGGAGCCCAGGCTCCAAAACGTCAAAAATACCCTGGTACGCAGATAAGGACAACAGACATTATGTCCGTCCCGTTTACTCTTACCATCAATTTGTATACGAGCGTCCCTCTCTGATTGTCATTGTCATTTTAATGCCTTGTCTATATACTATTCTCTGTCTACGGCTAAAGCGTATGCGTACAGATAACATAAATGAAACACCACGGACAATACGCAATACCATAAACTAGTAACTAATACTTACTGACTGTACAATACCATATAGGCTAAGATCCCATAATACAAATATAAGTACTCTCATCTGTTATTTACTTGTGATAAGAAATAAATGATAGATAATATTCATATAAGCATTTTGCACATAGGTTGCCTAGCGAAATCGCGGACTAATAATGTCAAATAATGAAATTAATAATTCAATTCATTTTATCTACTTCTCTTATTGATTATCTAAAAAAAATGTAAACTAGTTCAAAGACATATACCCTACAGAATTGAAAACGTAAAATATGTTCCCTCGCGCCGGGGCATACTGAATTATAAAATTAATAATGATTTTTTTTCTCGTAAACCATACAACATAATATAATTATATTGAAGACAGCATATACTCCATTTGGATAGGAATTTGAAAAAAGTTAAACAATGAAAATGGCGGATTTTAGAGATTATTCAACCTTCTATGACAATGGTATACTCGTGCATGATTATGGATTAACATAAAAACTTGCTTGATTAAATGATTTTGAAGTTAATAGCCTCTAAATACCGTATTTTTTTAAATGTGTAGATGTGACTGATTCTCATCAATATTAGTTTCGCTTATTAGCGTATATTAAACAATGCTGAAAAATCTTAGTGACGTTTTTGTAACCTTAGTACGTAGGTATGTAGTGGTAACACTACCAAAGACTTCCGCGTCTGCAATGTGCCTTATAGTGACCTACATTAGCACCATTTTCTTTTTTGGTTTTTGTATATTTCGTATTTTGTGTATTTTGTATAATTTAAAAAACAAACTGCTTAGGAATTTGTAGCGCATAGGTACGTCTCATTAATTATTGAAAACTAAAAATTGTGTTATGTATGTGACTGATCCTCATTGTGTATTTTGTTAACTTTCATACTAAACTTTTTATTTGGTTCACATGGTAGCTCTGTGCAAATGTTTTGACATATCATACATATAACATAAGCTCACGCCTATATCACGAAGGGGTAGGCAGAGGTGCTAGCACCCACATTTCGCCAGTTTATGTTTAGGTCCCAATCAAATGTTTTGACCCAGTATTAAAGTGTTGTCGCTATGATTAACTTGCTTTTGAGTAAGTAATAAAGTTCTTTGATAAATTATAATGTGTTTTTGATTATTTGTTTGCTAACCGTAGCATTCCACATGTAAGTTGCAAATAAATAATCATAACTTTCCAACTGATATAGTCATGAGGCTGAAATTGATAGATGAGTAGGTACCAATTAGGTAGCAATTTTCGAAGCAAAAACAATAGCTCAACTCTGTTTAGTTTACTCAGACCAAGCGTTGACCAGCCATTCTGACGTCAGAATGGGTGGTGACATTGTTTTTCCTTATAATTTAAAAATTAATGAGGTAGCAATTAGGTAGCAATTTTTAATCACCGTCTCGATGCTAAATTAGGCAGGCACCCAGCCGTCCTGATGGTCACGGCCATTACCATTCACGTAGTTATGATAACGATCAAAGTGATTAGAGTTTTGTCTGAGTCACATGAACTATTACCAACACTAATCATAAAGCGATCACTGGTTTCAAATGGCTGAGGACATTGTTTTTCCTTATATTTTAAAAATTAATGAGGTAGCAATTAGGTAGCAATTTTTAATCACCGTCTCGATGCTAAATTAGGAAGGCACGCAGCCATCCTGATAACGATCAACGTGATTAAAGTTTTGTCTCGAGTCACATGAACTATTACCAACACTAATTACATAGCGATCACTGGTTTCATTTCACTATAACAATAACAACAATAGAATTTCTTAGGGAGTTTTGAGTTCTGTACAACAGTAAAATAGGTATTCTGTGATACATAAGGATGCCCGATTCCAGGCGAGTGGAGCCGCGGACAACAAGTCGTATGCTAATATTAATCACTGTTGGTGCCTTATCAATAGACAAAAAAACCGCGGTAGCCTAGTGGTTTGGGTAATTCGAAGTTATGTGTGTATTTATCGCAGGTTTATTAGTACTTCGGTGAGCACGTTAAGCCATTGGTCCCGGTTGCCATACAAACATCTATGGCAGTGGTTACGGGTAGTTTGAGCCCACATAAGACCAACCAGTCTAACTTGGAACTTCGATATCGTCATTGGTCATAATGACCATTGGTTGTAGAGGTCAGATGGCAGTCGCTCCACGGAAAATATCGAAGTTCAGCCGCATCACAGTTAGACTGGAAAGCCGACCCCAACTGAGTTGGGAAAAAGGTTTAGAGAATGATGATGGCGCCTTATCAATAGACTATATTAGCAAGGTAACTACTTTAAGTACCTTGCGTATTGGCTTGCAATTTACAAAGCTACCTATTATACTGGCTTGTTATCAAGCAGAACCGATATTACCACAATGGAAATGATTCAAATAAAACACAAATTATACATATAAATTGTTATATTAATAAGAAAACATACTGATGTACATCTAGAAAGTAGCTTAGCAAGAAACTTAGTGCTGTAAATTCCTTCCCCCTAAGTGTGTCCTCCAGAAACTGGGTATGAAAGATGACTAGAATTTTAGAAGCATTTATATTAAATCAGCAACATTCATTGGCATCTCGTCAATCTGCGTTGAGTAGTACTGTTCAATGTCTCGCAATATTCTGATGTCATCCGATTTCACAAAGCTGATGGCGACACCGTGACGTCCAAAGCGACCTGACCTGCCGATTCTGTGGACGTATAACTCACGATTGTTGGGCAAATCATAATTGATTACGAGAGAAACTTGCTGCACGTCAATACCTCTCGCCCAGACATCTGTGGTTATGAGAACGCGGCTGAAAGGAGAAAGATAAGCGTTAATAAGTATCTATTTAATGTGCCTGCTCTAAGTTAACCTCGAAACCAAATTTTTGAACAAACATAAAAAAGTAATTCTAGTGCGATTCTGTCTGTGATTGATAAAAACAATTTATGATTGCTTAATTTATAATAAATAATAAATAAATAAATAAATATATTCTACGACATTCTACACAGCGCTCTCTAGACCCAAGGTAAGCTTAGATTAACCAGCTTGTGTTATGGGTACTAGAATGCTGATAAACATACTTATATAATTTTTTTTGTACATACATACTTATTATACATAGAAACACCCAGACCAATGCAAATAGATATATTCATGCATACAAATATTTGCATTGAGCGGGAATCGAACCCGTTGGTACATAACCATCAAAAAGACCTTAAAAGGCTTCCTGAACAGATAGAGTACACAGTCAACATGTTGTTTTAGATTAAAAAATTACCTTTGACCAGATCTGAACTCCTTCATTATGTTGTCTCTCTCTTTTTGTGGCATAGTACCGTGCATGGAGCTGACAGTGAAATTAGCTTCTTGCATTTTTTGAGTGAGCCAGTCCACCTTTCTCTTGGTATTGCAGAAGACTACTGCTTGTGTAATGGTCAGTGTATCATAGAGATCACAGAGGGTATCGAATTTCCATTCTTCACGTTCAACAGCAACAAAGAACTGCTTGATTCCTTCTAGCGTCAACTCATCACTGTGGAGAAAAGAAATACATATTTATCACCGTTACTGCATGTCATGAAGTTTGATTTTGAGAAAGAAATGTATTTTTATAACTTGCTGATGCCCAAACCTTGCCTGGGCCGGTCTGTTAGTCAATTAGTCCGTTTTGTACTTGCTTAGCAGCAGGCTAGCTTATCTACACTGTTGGAAATCTAAATGTTCTTGGATTTTCTAGCGTACTTTTTATTCAAATGTACGTTATGTAATGTATGTCAATGTAATGTAATAAATGTAAATGTCAAATGTAAATGTAAAAATACAAATGTAAAAGTACGGACATAAAATTTGAATAAAAGGTACGGACGGTATAAAAAGGAGAGACAAAGAGTTGCTGGTTGAAGCAAGGCCCTTTTTTGGGTTATTATCATGGTATTTAAATGTACTCACCGCTTCACCAAGATCCTGATAGGATCCGTCATAAACTTAGAAGTCATTTCTATAATCTCGTGAGGCAGTGTGGCAGAGAGGAGCACCACTTGTGTCGCTGGAGGAAGGTAACGATATACATCATAGATTTGCTCCTTGAAGCCTTTGTTCAGCATTTCATCTGCTTCATCTAGTACCAGCATTTTGATAGATCTTGTTCTAAGTACACGCCTTCTTATCATATCTGAAAATGTATGTCATATTTATTGCTTGACATGGATTAAAACAGTTGCATGCGTTTTAGTTGCTAAATTCTTTGTACCTAAAGAAAAATGGTTATTTATTTACTAATAGTGGTTTACTGTCTAAAACTTGGAGGTTATTCTTTCCTATGCCGGCCGTCGAGTTAAGGGCTGCGAGTGGGGGGGTGGGGGGGTGTAGAACCCCCTGTGAAGGAAGAAGTGCGTGGCCCTCCTTTTTTGAGATACGACTTTTTTAATATTCTAACCTAACTTTCGCGAAAAACAAGATTTATTGGAGGTTTAAAAAAAATAACCACGAACTACTTCTAACCTAATCTATCCGAGTCGGGGTACTCTGAGTCGGGGTGTTAAAAATGTTTCTATCCCAATAAACAAGATTTCTTGGTGGTTTAAAAAAATAACCACGAACTACTTCTAACCTAATCTATCCGAGTCGGGGTGTTAAAAATGTTTCTTTCCTAATAAACAAGATTTCTTGTTGGTTTAAAAAAAATAACCATAAACTACTTCTTTCCTAATCTATCCGATTCGGGGTACTCTTAGTCGGGGGGTTTAAAAATGTTATATATAGGTACATTAATACGTAATATAATAAAATATGCATAAAATTTAACTTAGTCACTCGTGGGCGGCTAACATAGAGGTAAGCCGCCGCGTCTGCTGCATACTTGCTTGTTTTAGGCGAAATTTAGGTTAAAATAAAATATGAATATACGGCTGGGCCGGGCATATGGCAAGAGAAAAGAAAGAAAAATGGACCAAAATAATTACAGAATGGTACCCGAGAGAAAGCACAAGAAACAGAGGAAGACAACCTAAGCGATGGGAAGACGATATTAAGAAAACAGCTGGTCCAGAATGGATACGAACAGCACAAGATAGGAACAAGTGGAAAGCCTTAGAGGAGGCCTTTGTCGAAAGACAAGCTGTTAATAGAGAAGACAAACAGAATGCCGAGTAGATTTTAGTTATGTTTATATTTTTCGAGTTTTTATTTTAAATTTTATTATTAAATTAGCTATAACAGCAATAAAGGCTTATATTATTATTATTATTATTAAAATATGAAAAAAATGGGGGGCTTCCGCGCTTTTTCCTTCACAGGAGGGGGTCTACACACTATCCAACTCCCAGCCCTTAAATCGCGGGCCGGTATAAGACAGCAAAGCCATGGTTAATATTGAAAGGAACTGGGAAGAATTATTACTACAATAAAATTTTAAGAATTTTTTAAAGTAATCCCCAAACGCTGAGCTCCCTAAATATGCCTGAGATTAGAGAAGAATAGGGACTTTGCTTGCTTTGAACTATGAATAATAAATATTATATGAAAACTACCAAGCAACTGTGCATGAAATGTTAAATGCTGTAATTTATCCAGTTAATATCTCTAGATCATGATCATAATGAACAATGTTTAACAACATGCAGACAAGTGTTAATTGTACCCATGATGAAAAATTTAAAAATAATTATCAAATAACTCACCAAAAACCCTGCCAGGGGTACCCGACACGACATGTTGACCATAGTCCAATTTTCGTATGTCTTCGCCACGGTTTGTGCCACCAATACAAGCATGGCATTGTACATTCATGAAATCACCCAAAGCTAGAACTACTTTTTGGATCTGTGTAGCCAGCTCGCGTGTTGGTGATAATACAAGTACTTGAGTTTCGCGTAAAGTAGTATCCAAAGACTGAAGGATGGATATGGAAAAGGTGGCTGTTTTACCAGTGCCTGACTGAGCTTGTGCTATTACATCCCTTCCTTTTACAATAGGCAGAATACTCCTCTGTTGGATTGCGGATGGTTTCCCGAAACCTAAAAAATGTGAAAGTTAGAGATTTACAGAGTCGGTAAAGAAAACCAATGCCAAAGTATTTCATTATTACAATTAAATAAGAAAATAAACTCACCGTATGTGTATATCCCACGCAATAATTCATCCCCCAATCCCATAGAATCAAAAGTAGGTATAACTTCCACATCTTCGCTTGTATCAAATTCAACATTTGATAAATCTTCAGATATAATTTTTCGATTATACGAAACTTTTGATGCAGACATTTTGTTGAACAGCAAGTTGTAGTTCTGCAAGCTTTAAGATTTGTATTTTCGTTTTATAAGATTGAAATAAACCCACGTAGCACAATACAACAACTAAATCTTCAGAAAATCAACGAGGTCGAAAGACACTGTATCACTCAAGTGACTCAATGCTACTGCTGCTACAAAACAAAATGGTTACACAGCACAGACACAGATTCACTTGGGTGGCATTTTTTCTTCTAACTATCTCTTTCTAATACGCGGGGACAAAAAGGGATATAACACTATGCGGCCGTGACCAACATGGCCGCTAAAGCGTATGCGTACAGATAATAACATAAATAAAACACCACGGACAATACGCAATACCATAAACTAGTTACTAATACTTACTGACTGTACAATAATACCATATAGGCTAAGATCCCATAATACAAATATAAATACTCTCATCTGTTATTTACTTGTGATAAGAAATAAATGATAGATAATATTCATATAAGCATTTTGCACATAGGTTGCCTAGCGAAATCGCGGACTAATAATGTTAAATAATGAAATTAATAATTCAATTCATTTTATCTACTTCCCTTATTGATTATCTAAAAAAAATGTAAAATATGTTCCCTCGCGCCGGGGCATACTGAATTATAAAATTAATAATGATTTTATTTCTCGTAAACCATACAACATAATATAATTATATTGAAGACAGCATATACTCCATTTGGATAGGAATTTGAAAAAAGTTAAACAATGAAAATGGCGGATTTTAGAGATTATTCAACCTTCTATGACAATGGTATACTCGTGCATGATTATGGATTAACATAAAAACTTGCTTGATTAAATGATTTTGAAGTTAATAGCCTCTAAATACCGTATTTTTTTAAATGTGTAGATGTGACTGATTCTCATCAATATTAGTTTCGCTTATTAGCGTATATTAAACAATGCTGAAAAATCTTAGTGACGTTTTTGTAACCTTAGTACGTAGGTATGTCATCGTAACACTACCAAAGACTTCCACGTCTGCAATGTGCCTTATAGTGACCTACATTAGCACCATTCTTTTTTTGGTTTTTGTATATTTCGTATTTTGTGTATTTTGTATAATTTAAAAAACAAAATGCTTAGGAATTTGTAGCGCATAGGTACGTCTCATTAATTGAAAGCTAAAAAGTGTGTTATGTATGTGACTGATCCTCATTGTGTATTTTGTTGACTTTCATACTAAACTTTTTATTTGGTTCACATGTAGCTCTGTGCAAATGTTTTGACATATCATACATATAACATAAACTCACGCCTATATCACGAAGGGGTAGGCAGAGGTGCTAGCACCCACATTTCGCCAGTTTATGTTTAGGTCCCAATCAAATGTTTTGACCCAGTATTAAAGTGTTGTCGCTATGATTAACTTGCTTTTGAGTAAGTAATAAAGTTCTTTGATAAATTAATGTGTTTTTGATTATTTGTTTGCTAACCGTAGCATTCCACATATAAGTTGCAAATAAATAATCATAACTTTCCAACTGATATAGTCATGAAGCTGAAATTGATAGATGAGTAGGTACCAATTAGGTAGCAATTTTCGAAGAAAAAACAATAGCTCAACTCTGACGTCAGAATGGGTGGTGACATTGTTTTTCCTTATATTTTAAAAAATAATGAGGTAGCAATTATTTAATAGTAGCAATTAGGTAGCAATTTTTAATCACCGTCTCGATGCTAAATTAGGAAGGCACGCAGTCATCCTGATGGTCACGGCCATTACTATTCACGTAGTTATGATAACGATCAACGTGATTAAAGTTTTGTCTGAGTCACATGAACTATTACCAACACTAATTACAAAGCGATCACTGGTTTCATTTCACTATAACAATAACAACAATAGAATTTCTTAGGGAGTTTTGAGTTCTGTACAACAGTAAAATATTCTGTGATACATAAGGATGCTGATTCCAGGCGAGTGGAGCAGTGGACAACAGCTCGTATGCTAATATTAATCACAGTTGGTGCCCTATCAATAGACTAAAAAACCGCGGTAGCCTAGTGGTTTGGGTAATTCGAAGTTATGTGTGTATTTATCGCAGGTTTATTAGTACTTCGGTGAGCACGTTCGGTGAGCCGTTGGTCCCGGTTGCCATACAAACATCTATGGCAGTCGTTACGGGTAGTTTGAGCCCACATAAGACCAACCAGTCTAACTTGGAACTTCGATATCGTCATTGGTCATAATGACCATTGGTTGTAGAGGTCAGATGGCAGTCGCTCCACGGAAAATATCGAAGTTCAGCCGCATCACAGTTAGACTGGAAAGCCGACCCCAACTGAGTTGGGAAAAAGGTTTAGAGAATGATGATGGCGCCTTATCAATAGACTATATTAGCAAGGTAACTACTTTAAGTACCTTGCGTATTGGCTTGCAATTTACAAAGCTACCTATTATACTGGCTTGTTATCAAGCAGAACCGATATTACCACAATGGAAATGATTTAAATAAAACACAAATTATGCATATAAATTGTTATATTAATAAGAAAACATACTGATGTACATCTAGAAAGTAGCTTAGCAAGAAACTTAGTGCTGTAAATTCCTTCCCCCTAAGTGTGTCCTCCAGAAACTGGGTATGAAAGATGACTAGAATTTTAGAAGCATTTATATTAAATCAGCAACATTCATTGGCATCTCGTCAATCTGCGTTGAGTAGTACTGTTCAATGTCTCGCAATATTCTGATGTCATCCGATTTCACAAAGCTGATGGCGACACCGTGACGACCAAAGCGACCTGACCTGCCGATTCTGTGGACGTATAACTCACGATTGTTGGGCAAATCATAATTGATTACGAGAGAAACTTGCTGCACGTCAATACCTCTCGCCCAGACATCTGTGGTTATGAGAACGCGGCTGAAAGGAGAAAGATAAGCGTTAATAAGTATCTATTTAATGTGCCTGCTCTAAGTTAACCTCGAAACCAAATTTTTGAACAAACATAAAAAAGTAATTCTAGTGCGATTCTGTCTGTGATTGATTAAAAACAATTTATGATTGCTTAATTTATAATAAATAATAAATAAATAAATAAATATATTCTACGACATTCTACACAGCGCTCTCTAGACCCAAGGTAAGCTTAGATTAACCAGCTTGTGTTATGGGTACTAGAATGCTGATAAACATACTTATATAATTTTTTTTGTACATACATACTTATTATACATAGAAACACCCAGACCAATGCAAATAGATATATTCATGCATACAAATATTTGCATTGAGCGGGAATCGAACCCGTTGGTACATAACCATCAAAAAGACCTTAAAAGGCTTCCTGAACAGATAGAGTACACAGTCAACATGTTGTTTTAGATTAAAAAATTACCTTTGACCAGATCTGAACTCCTTCATTATGTTGTCTCTCTCTTTTTGTGGCATAGTACCGTGCATGGAGCTGACAGTGAAATTAGCTTCTTGCATTTTCTGAGTGAGCCAGTCCACCTTTCTCTTGGTATTGCAGAAGACTACTGCTTGTGTAATGGTCAGTGTATCATAGAGATCACAGAGGGTATCGAATTTCCATTCTTCACGTTCAACAGCAACAAAGAACTGCTTGATTCCTTCTAGCGTCAACTCATCACTGTGGACAAAAGAAATACATGTTTATCACCGTTACTGCATGTCATGAAGTTTGATTTTGAGAAAGAAATGTATTTTTATAACTTGCTGATGCCCAAACCTTGCCTGGGCCGGTCTGTTAGTCAATTAGTCCGTTTTGTACTTGCTTAGCAGCAGGCTAGCTTATCTACACTGTTGGAAATCTAAATGTTCTTGGATTTTCTAGCGTACTTTTTATTCAAATGTACGTTATGTAATGTATGTCAATGTAATGTAATAAATGTAAATGTCAAATGTAAATGTAAAAATACAAATGTAAAAGTACGGACATAAAATTTGAATAAAAGGTACGGACGGTATAAAAAGGAGAGACAAAGAGTTGCTGGTTGAGGCAAGGCCCTTTTTTGGGTTATTATCATGGTATTTAAATGTACTCACCGCTTCACCAAGATCCTGATAGGATCCGTCATAAACTTAGAAGTCATTTCTATAATCTCGTGAGGCAGTGTGGCAGAGAGGAGTACCACTTGTGTCGCTGGAGGAAGGTAACGATATACATCATAGATTTGCTCCTTGAAGCCTTTGTTCAGCATTTCATCTGCTTCATCTAGTACCAGCATTTTGATAGATCTTGTTCTAAGTACACGCCTTCTTATCATATCTGAAAATGTATGTCATATTAATTGCTTGACATGGATTAAAACAGTTGCATGCGTTTTAGTTGCTAAATTCTTTGTACCTAAAGAAAAATGGTTATTTATTTACTACTAGTGGTTTACTGTCTAAAACTTGGAGGTTATTCTTTCCTATGCCGGCCGTCGAGTTAAGGGCTGCGAGTGGGGGGGTGGGGGTGTGTAAGATTTATTGGTGGTTTAAAAAAAATAACCACGAACTACTTCTAACCTAATCTATCCGAGTCGGGGTGTTAAAAATGTTTCTTCCCAATAAACAAGATTTCTTGGTGGTTTAAGAAAAATAACCACGAACCTAACCTAACCTAACCTAACCTAACCTAATCTATCCGAGTCGGGGTGTTAAAAATGTATCTTTACCAATAAACAAGATTTCTTGGTGGTTTAAAAAAAAAACCACGAACTACTTCTAACCTAATCTATCCGAGTCGGGGTACTCTGAGTCGGGGTGTTAAAAATGCTTCTTTCCCGATAAACAAGATTTCTTGGTGGTTTAAAAAAAATAACCACGAACTACTTCTAACCTAATCTATCCGAGTCGGGGTGTTAAAAATGCTTCTTTCCCGATAAACAAGATTTCTTGGTGGTTTAAAAAAAATAACCACGAACTACTTCTAACCTAATCTATCCGAGTCGGGGTACTCTGAGTCGGGGTGTTAAAAATGCTTCTTTCCCGATAAACAAGATTTCTTGGTGGTTTAAAAAAAATAACCACGAACTACTTCTAACCTAATCTATCCGAGTCGGGGTGTTAAAAATGTTTCTTTCCCAATAAACAAGATTTCTTGTTGGTTTAAAAAAAATAACCATAAACTACTTCTTTCCTAATCTATCCGATTCGGGGTACTCTGAGTCGGGGGGTTTAAAAATGTTATATAATATAGGTACATTAATACGTAATATAATAAAATATGCATAAAATTTAACTTAGTCACTCGTGGGCGGCTAACATAGAGGTAAGCCGCCGCGTCTGCTGCATACTTGCTTGTTTTAGGCGAAATTTAGGTTAGAATAAAATATGAAAAAAATGGGGGGCTTCCGCGCTTTTTCCTTCACAGGAGGGGGTCTACACACTATCCAACTCCCAGCCCTTAAATCGCGGGCCGGTATAAGACAGCAAAGCCATGGTTAATATTAAAAGGAACTGGGAAGAATTATTACTACAATAAAATTTTAAGAATTTTTTAAAGTAATCCCCAAACGCTGAGGAGCAAGCTCCCTAAATATGCCTGAGATTAGAGAAGAATAGGGACTTTGCTTGCTTTGAACTATGAATAATAAATATTATATGAAAACTACCAAGCAACTGTGCATGAAATGTTAAATGCTGTAATTTATCCAGTTAATATCTCTAGATCATGATCATAATGAACAATGTTTAACAACATGCAGACAAGTGTTAATTGTACCCATGATGAAAAATTTAAAAATAAATATCAAATAACTCACCAAAAACCCTGCCAGGGGTACCCGACACGACATGTTGACCATAGTCCAATTTTCGTATGTCTTCGCCACGGTTTGTGCCACCAATACAAGCATGGCATTGTACATTCATGAAATCACCCAAAGCTAGAATTACTTTTTGGATCTGTGTAGCCAGCTCGCGTGTTGGTGATAATACAAGTACTTGAGTTTCGCGTAAAGTAGTATCCAAAGACTGAAGGATGGATATGGAAAAGGTGGCTGTTTTACCAGTGCCTGACTGAGCTTGTGCTATTACATCTCTTCCTTTTACAATAGGCAGAATACTCCTCTGTTGGATTGCGGATGGTTTCCCGAAACCTAAAAAATGTGAAAGTTAGAGATTTACAGAGTCGGTAAAGAAAACCAATGCCAAAGTATTTCATTATTACAATTAAATAACAAAACACAAAAAGTCATTACGGGTAGTTGGAGCCCACAAAAGTCTAACCAGTCTAACTTGGAACTTTGATATCGCCATTGGTCATAATGACCATTGGTTGTGGAGGTCAGATGGCAGTCGCTCCACGGAAAATATCGAAGTTCAGCCGCATCACAGTTAGACTGGAAAGCCGACCCCAACTGAGTTGGGAAAAAGGTTCAGAGAAATTAAATAACAAAATAAACTCACCGTATGTGTATATCCCACGCAATAATTCATCCCCCAATCCCATAGAATCAAAAGTAGGTATAACTTCCACATCTTCGCTTGTATCAAATACAACATTTGATAAATCTTCAGATATAATTTTTCGATTATACGAAACTTTTGATGCAGACATTTTGTTGAACAGCAAGTTGTAGTTCTGCAAGCTTTAAGATTTTTATTTTCGTTTTATAAAATTGAAATAAACCCACGTAGCACAATACAACAACTAAATCTTCAGAAAATCAACGAGGTCGAAAGACACTGCATCACTCAAGTGACTCAATGCTACTGCTGCTACAAAACAAAATGGTTACACAGCACAGACACAGATTCACTTGGGTGGTATTTTTTCTTCCAACTATCTCTTTCTAATACGCGGGGACAAAAAGGGATATAACACTATGCGGCCGTGACCAACATGGCCGCTAAAGCCGTAGACAGAGAAAGAAATAGACGCGCTGTCAGAGTTCACCCGAGAGTGATGGCAATAGTTTTTTAAAGTTGCCAGGTTATGAATTTTACCCGTAATGTATGGTGATAAAATCTCATTCATGAAGAACGATCTAAATACGAAATGGTATACGAATGAAACAGCAGTGGCCTAAAGCGATTGATCAATCTCGGTTGTTTAGCAGCTAGTTTTTCCTTCATGGTTTGCAGTAGCTGACAATAGATCTATATCTGCCGTAATCGTTTGACCAGATTTGAGACAGCAGTGTAGTGAGGTAGGACACGACACGACGGTACGTCCCCGTCCGAAATGAGGTGTCCGACTGGGGAAGTATCTCCGCCCTAAGTCGTTTTTCGTTGTGTAAGCTAGCTGTTGAAATAAAACTGTAAATAGTTTTATTTCAATAATACCTATATGAAATTAGCGTAAACTTTGGACAATGTTATAAATTAGCTGTTGCTCACGGCATTACCTTCCCTACCCATGTGATTGAGTAACAAACATCTAAACATCTTTACTAATCTTCATATTTATAATATTTGTAGGATAGTAGGAAGTAGGAGGAACATAACTCAGGTGTTTTATTATGTTATGGGTAGGGACACCTATATTTATCCACAGTGCATTCTCAGTTTATAATTTGACAGCTGTATATTTTTCAAAGGAAATTTGGGAACTTTAGTTTTTACATACCGAATACCACCTCGTGGTTATGATAATATTTTAAATCGACCCATCAGATTCGACCGTCCTTCTAGGCTCCGTTTCTTCTCATTTTAGTCGGATAGTATGTGTCAGTTTTGACTTTTTGGAGCCCAGGCTCCAAAACGTCAAAAATACCCTGGTACGCAGATAAGGACAACAGACATTATGTCCGTCCCGTTTACTCTTACCATCAATTTGTATACGAGCGTCCCTCTCTGATTGTCATTGTCATTTTAATGCCTTGTCTATATACTATTCTCTGTCTACGGCTAAAGCGTATGCGTACAGATAACATAAATGAAACACCACGGACAATACGCAATACCATAAACTAGTAACTAATACTTACTGACTGTACAATACCATATAGGCTAAGATCCCATAATACAAATATAAGTACTCTCATCTGTTATTTACTTGTGATAAGAAATAAATGATAGATAATATTCATATAAGTATTTTGCACATAGGTTGCCTAGCGAAATCGCGGACTAATAATGTCAAATAATGAAATTAATAATTCAATTCATTTTATCTACTTCTCTTATTGATTATCTAAAAAAAATGTAAACTAGTTCAAAGACATATACCCAACAGAATTGAAAACGTAAAATATGTTCCCTCGCGCCGGGGCATACTGAATTATAAAATTAATAATGATTTTTTTTCTCGTAAACCATACAACATAATATAATTATATTGAAGACAGCATATACTCCATTTGGATAGGAATTTGAAAAAAGTTAAACAATGAAAATGGCGGATTTTAGAGATTATTCAACCTTCTATGACAATGGTATACTCGTGCATGATTATGGATTAACATAAAAACTTGCTTGATTAAATGATTTTGAAGTTAATAGCCTCTAAATACCGTATTTTTTTAAATGTGTAGATGTGACTGATTCTCATCAATATTAGTTTCGCTTATTAGCGTATATTAAACAATGCTGAAAAATCTTAGTGACGTTTTTGTAACCTTAGTACGTAGGTATGTAGTGGTAACACTACCAAAGACTTCCGCGTCTGCAATGTGCCTTATAGTGACCTACATTAGCACCATTTTCTTTTTTGGTTTTTGTATATTTCGTATTTTGTGTATTTTGTATAATTTAAAAAACAAACTGCTTAGGAATTTGTAGCGCATAGGTACGTCTCATTAATTATTGAAAACTAAAAATTGTGTTATGTATGTGACTGATCCTCATTGTGTATTTTGTTGACTTTCATACTAAACTTTTTATTTGGTTCACATGGTAGCTCTGTGCAAATGTTTTGACATATCATACATATAACATAAGCTCACGCCTATATCACGAAGGGGTAGGCAGAGGTGCTAGCACCCACATTTCGCCAGTTTATGTTTAGGTCCCAATCAAATGTTTTGACCCAGTATTAAAGTGTTGTCGCTATGATTAACTTGCTTTTGAGTAAGTAATAAAGTTCTTTGATAAATTATAATGTGTTTTTGATTATTTGTTTGCTAACCGTAGCATTCCACATGTAAGTTGCAAATAAATAATCATAACTTTCCAACTGATATAGTCATGAGGCTGAAATTGATAGATGAGTAGGTACCAATTAGGTAGCAATTTTCGAAGCAAAAACAATAGCTCAACTCTGTTTAGTTTACCCAGACCAAGCGTTGACCAGCCATTCTGACGTCAGAATGGGTGGTGACATTGTTTTTCCTTATAATTTAAAAATTTAGAGGTAGCAATTAGATAGCAATTTTTAATCACCGTCTCGATGCTAAATTAGGCAGGCACCCAGCCGTCCTGATGGTCACGGCCATTACCATTCACGTAGTTATGATAAGGATCAAAGTGATTAGAGTTTTGTCTGAGTCACATGAACTATTACCAACACTAATCATAAAGCGATCACTGGTTTCAAATGGCTGAGGACATTGTTTTTCCTTATATTTTAAAAATTAATGAGGTAGCAATTAGGTAGCAATTTTTAATCACCGTCTCGATGCTAAATTAGGAAGGCACGCAGCCATCCTGATAACGATCAACGTGATTAAAGTTTTGTCTCGAGTCACATGAACTATTACCAACACTAATTACATAGCGATCACTGGTTTCATTTCACTATAACAATAACAACAATAGAATTTCTTAGGGAGTTTTGAGTTCTGTACAACAGTAAAATAGGTATTCTGTGATACATAAGGATGCCCGATTCCAGGCGAGTGGAGCCGCGGACAACAGCTCGTATGCTAATATTAATCACTGTTGGTGCCTTATCAATAGACTAAAAAACCGCGGTAGCCTAGTGGTTTGGGTAATTCGAAGTTATGTGTGTATTTATCGCAGGTTTATTAGTACTTCGGTGAGCACGTTAAGCCATTGGTCCCGGTTGCCATACAAACATCTATGGCAGTGGTTACGGGTAGTTTGAGCCCACATAAGACCAACCAGTCTAACTTGGAACTTCGATATCGTCATTGGTCATAATGACCATTGGTTGTAGAGGTCAGATGGCAGTCGCTCCACGGAAAATATCGAAGTTCAGCCGCATCACAGTTAGACTGGAAAGCCGACCCCAACTGAGTTGGGAAAAAGGTTTAGAGAATGATGATGGCGCCTTATCAATAGACTATATTAGCAAGGTAACTACTTTAAGTACCTTGCGTATTGGCTTGCAATTTACAAAGCTACCTATTATACTGGCTTGTTATCAAGCAGAACCGATATTACCACAATGGAAATGATTCAAATAAAACACAAATTATACATATAAATTGTTATATTAATAAGAAAACATACTGATGTACATCTAGAAAGTAGCTTAGCAAGAAACTTAGTGCTGTAAATTCCTTCCCCCTAAGTGTGTCCTCCAGAAACTGGGTATGAAAGATGACTAGAATTTTAGAAGCATTTATATTAAATCAGCAACATTCATTGGCATCTCGTCAATCTGCGTTGAGTAGTACTGTTCAATGTCTCGCAATATTCTGATGTCATCCGATTTCACAAAGCTGATGGCGACACCGTGACGACCAAAGCGACCTGACCTGCCGATTCTGTGGACGTATAACTCACGATTGTTGGGCAAATCATAATTGATTACGAGAGAAACTTGCTGCACGTCAATACCTCTCGCCCAGACATCTGTGGTTATGAGAACGCGGCTGAAAGGAGAAAGATAAGCGTTAATAAGTATCTATTTAATGTGCCTGCTCTAAGTTAACCTCGAAACCAAATTTTTGAACAAACATAAAAAAGTAATTCTAGTGCGATTCTGTCTGTGATTGATTAAAAACAATTTATGATTGCTTAATTTATAATAAATAATAAATAAATAAATAAATATATTCTACGACATTCTACACAGCGCTCTCTAGACCCAAGGTAAGCTTAGATTAACCAGCTTGTGTTATGGGTACTAGAATGCTGATAAACATACTTATATAATTTTTTTTGTACATACATACTTATTATACATAGAAACACCCAGACCAATGCAAATAGATATATTCATGCATACAAATATTTGCATTGAGCGGGAATCGAACCCGTTGGTACATAACCATCAAAAAGACCTTAAAAGGCTTCCTGAACAGATAGAGTACACAGTCAACATGTTGTTTTAGATTAAAAAATTACCTTTGACCAGATCTGAACTCCTTCATTATGTTGTCTCTCTCTTTTTGTGGCATAGTACCGTGCATGGAGCTGACAGTGAAATTAGCTTCTTGCATTTTTTGAGTGAGCCAGTCCACCTTTCTCTTGGTATTGCAGAAGACTACTGCTTGTGTAATGGTCAGTGTATCATAGAGATCACAGAGGGTATCGAATTTCCATTCTTCACGTTCAACAGCAACAAAGAACTGCTTGATTCCTTCTAGCGTCAACTCATCACTGTGGACAAAAGAAATACATATTTATCACCGTTACTGCATGTCATGAAGTTTGATTTTGAGAAAGAAATGTATTTTTATAACTTGCTGATGCCCAAACCTTGCCTGGGCCGGTCTGTTAGTCAATTAGTCCGTTTTGTACTTGCTTAGCAGCAGGCTAGCTTATCTACACTGTTGGAAATCTAAATGTTCTTGGATTTTCTACCGTACTTTTTATTCAAATGTACGTTATGTAATGTATGTCAATGTAATGTAATAAATGTAAATGTCAAATGTAAATGTAAAAATACAAATGTAAAAGTACGGACATAAAATTTGAATAAAAGGTACGGACGGTATAAAAAGGAGAGACAAAGAGTTGCTGGTTGAAGCAAGGCCCTTTTTTGGGTTATTATCATGGTATTTAAATGTACTCACCGCTTCACCAAGATCCTGATAGGATCCGTCATAAACTTAGAAGTCATTTCTATAATCTCGTGAGGCAGTGTGGCAGAGAGGAGCACCACTTGTGTCGCTGGAGGAAGGTAACGATATACATCATAGATTTGCTCCTTGAAGCCTTTGTTCAGCATTTCATCTGCTTCATCTAGTACCAGCATTTTGATAGATCTTGTTCTAAGTACACGCCTTCTTATCATATCTGAAAATGTATGTCATATTTATTGCTTGACATGGATTAAAACAGTTGCATGCGTTTTAGTTGCTAAATTCTTTGTACCTAAAGAAAAATGGTTATTTATTTACTAATAGTGGTTTACTGTCTAAAACTTGGAGGTTATTCTTTCCTATGCCGGCCGTCGAGTTAAGGGCTGCGAGTGGGGGGGTGGGGGGGTGTAGAACCCCCTGTGAAGGAAGAAGTGCGTGGCCCTCCTTTTTTGAGATACGACTTTTTTAATATTCTAACCTAACTTTCGCGAAAAACAAGATTTCTTGGTGGTTTAAAAAAAATAACCACGAACTACTTCTAACCTAATCTATCCGAGTCGGGGTGTTAAAAATGTTTCTTTCCCAATAAACAAGATTTCTTGGTGGTTTAAAAAAAATAACCACGAACTACTTCTAACCTAATCTATCCGAGTCGGGGTACTCTGAGCCGGGGTGTTAAAAATGTTTCTTTCCCAATAAACAAGATTTATTGGAGGTTTAAAAAAAATAACCACGAACTACTTCTAACCTAATCTATCCGAGTCGGGGTACTCTGAGTCGGGGTGTTAAAAATGTTTCTATCCCAATAAACAAGATTTCTTGGTGGTTTAAAAAAATAACCACGAACTACTTCTAACCTAATCTATCCGAGTCGGGGTGTTAAAAATGTTTCTTTCCTAATAAACAAGATTTCTTGTTGGTTTAAAAAAAATAACCATAAACTACTTCTTTCCTAATCTATCCGATTCGGGGTACTCTTAGTCGGGGGGTTTAAAAATGTTATATATAGGTACATTAATACGTAATATAATAAAATATGCATAAAATTTAACTTAGTCACTCGTGGGCGGAGAGAAAGCACAAGAAACAGAGGAAGACAACCTAAGCGATGGGAAGACGATATTAAGAAAACAGCTGGTCCAGAATGGATACGAACAGCACAAGATAGGAACAAGTGGAAAGCCTTAGAGGAGGCCTTTGTCGAAAGACAAGCTGTTAATAGAGAAGACAAACAGAATGCCGAGTAGATTTTAGTTATGTTTATATTTTTCGAGTTTTTATTTTAAATTTTATTATTAAATTAGCTATAACAGCAATAAAGGCTTATATTATTATTATTATTATTAAAATATGAAAAAAATGGGGGGCTTCCGCGCTTTTTCCTTCACAGGAGGGGGTCTACACACTATCCAACTCCCAGCCCTTAAATCGCGGGCCGGTATAAGACAGCAAAGCCATGGTTAATATTGAAAGGAACTGGGAAGAATTATTACTACAATAAAATTTTAAGAATTTTTTAAAGTAATCCCCAAACGCTGAGCTCCCTAAATATGCCTGAGATTAGAGAAGAATAGGGACTTTGCTTGCTTTGAACTATGAATAATAAATATTATATGAAAACTACCAAGCAACTGTGCATGAAATGTTAAATGCTGTAATTTATCCAGTTAATATCTCTAGATCATGATCATAATGAACAATGTTTAACAACATGCAGACAAGTGTTAATTGTACCCATGATGAAAAATTTAAAAATAATTATCAAATAACTCACCAAAAACCCTGCCAGGGGTACCCGACACGACATGTTGACCATAGTCCAATTTTCGTATGTCTTCGCCACGGTTTGTGCCACCAATACAAGCATGGCATTGTACATTCATGAAATCACCCAAAGCTAGAACTACTTTTTGGATCTGTGTAGCCAGCTCGCGTGTTGGTGATAATACAAGTACTTGAGTTTCGCGTAAAGTAGTATCCAAAGACTGAAGGATGGATATGGAAAAGGTGGCTGTTTTACCAGTGCCTGACTGAGCTTGTGCTATTACATCCCTTCCTTTTACAATAGGCAGAATACTCCTCTGTTGGATTGCGGATGGTTTCCCGAAACCTAAAAAATGTGAAAGTTAGAGATTTACAGAGTCGGTAAAGAAAACCAATGCCAAAGTATTTCATTATTACAATTAAATAAGAAAATAAACTCACCGTATGTGTATATCCCACGCAATAATTCATCCCCCAATCCCATAGAATCAAAAGTAGGTATAACTTCCACATCTTCGCTTGTATCAAATTCAACATTTGATAAATCTTCAGATATAATTTTTCGATTATACGAAACTTTTGATGCAGACATTTTGTTGAACAGCAAGTTGTAGTTCTGCAAGCTTTAAGATTTGTATTTTCGTTTTATAAGATTGAAATAAACCCACGTAGCACAATACAACAACTAAATCTTCAGAAAATCAACGAGGTCGAAAGACACTGTATCACTCAAGTGACTCAATGCTACTGCTGCTACAAAACAAAATGGTTACACAGCACAGACACAGATTCACTTGGGTGGCATTTTTTCTTCTAACTATCTCTTTCTAATACGCGGGGACAAAAAGGGATATAACACTATGCGGCCGTGACCAACATGGCCGCTAAAGCGTATGCGTACAGATAATAACATAAATAAAACACCACGGACAATACGCAATACCATAAACTAGTTACTAATACTTACTGACTGTACAATAATACCATATAGGCTAAGATCCCATAATACAAATATAAATACTCTCATCTGTTATTTACTTGTGATAAGAAATAAATGATAGATAATATTCATATAAGCATTTTGCACATAGGTTGCCTAGCGAAATCGCGGACTAATAATGTTAAATAATGAAATTAATAATTCAATTCATTTTATCTACTTCCCTTATTGATTATCTAAAAAAAATGTAAAATATGTTCCCTCGCGCCGGGGCATACTGAATTATAAAATTAATAATGATTTTATTTCTCGTAAACCATACAACATAATATAATTATATTGAAGACAGCATATACTCCATTTGGATAGGAATTTGAAAAAAGTTAAACAATGAAAATGGCGGATTTTAGAGATTATTCAACCTTCTATGACAATGGTATACTCGTGCATGATTATGGATTAACATAAAAACTTGCTTGATTAAATGATTTTGAAGTTAATAGCCTCTAAATACCGTATTTTTTTAAATGTGTAGATGTGACTGATTCTCATCAATATTAGTTTCGCTTATTAGCGTATATTAAACAATGCTGAAAAATCTTAGTGACGTTTTTGTAACCTTAGTACGTAGGTATGTCATCGTAACACTACCAAAGACTTCCACGTCTGCAATGTGCCTTATAGTGACCTACATTAGCACCATTCTTTTTTTGGTTTTTGTATATTTCGTATTTTGTGTATTTTGTATAATTTAAAAAACAAAATGCTTAGGAATTTGTAGCGCATAGGTACGTCTCATTAATTGAAAGCTAAAAAGTGTGTTATGTATGTGACTGATCCTCATTGTGTATTTTGTTGACTTTCATACTAAACTTTTTATTTGGTTCACATGTAGCTCTGTGCAAATGTTTTGACATATCATACATATAACATAAACTCACGCCTATATCACGAAGGGGTAGGCAGAGGTGCTAGCACCCACATTTCGCCAGTTTATGTTTAGGTCCCAATCAAATGTTTTGACCCAGTATTAAAGTGTTGTCGCTATGATTAACTTGCTTTTGAGTAAGTAATAAAGTTCTTTGATAAATTAATGTGTTTTTGATTATTTGTTTGCTAACCGTAGCATTCCACATATAAGTTGCAAATAAATAATCATAACTTTCCAACTGATATAGTCATGAAGCTGAAATTGATAGATGAGTAGGTACCAATTAGGTAGCAATTTTCGAAGAAAAAACAATAGCTCAACTCTGACGTCAGAATGGCTGGTGACATTGTTTTTCCTTATATTTTAAAAAATAATGAGGTAGCAATTATTTAATAGTAGCAATTAGGTAGCAATTTTTAATCACCGTCTCGATGCTAAATTAGGAAGGCACGCAGTCATCCTGATGGTCACGGCCATTACTATTCACGTAGTTATGATAACGATCAACGTGATTAAAGTTTTGTCTGAGTCACATGAACTATTACCAACACTAATTACAAAGCGATCACTGGTTTCATTTCACTATAACAATAACAACAATAGAATTTCTTAGGGAGTTTTGAGTTCTGTACAACAGTAAAATATTCTGTGATACATAAGGATGCTGATTCCAGGCGAGTGGAGCAGTGGACAACAGCTCGTATGCTAATATTAATCACAGTTGGTGCCCTATCAATAGACTAAAAAACCGCGGTAGCCTAGTGGTTTGGGTAATTCGAAGTTATGTGTGTATTTATCGCAGGTTTATTAGTACTTCGGTGAGCACGTTTGGTGAGCCGTTGGTCCCGGTTGCCATACAAACATCTATGGCAGTCGTTACGGGTAGTTTGAGCCCAACCAGTCTAACTTGGAACTTCGATATCGTCATTGGTCATAATGACCATTGGTTGTAGAGGTCAGATGGCAGTCGCTCCACGGAAAATATCGAAGTTCAGCCGCATCACAGTTAGACTGGAAAGCCGACCCCAACTGAGTTGGGAAAAAGGTTTAGAGAATGATGATGGCGCCTTATCAATAGACTATATTAGCAAGGTAACTACTTTAAGTACCTTGCGTATTGGCTTGCAATTTACAAAGCTACCTATTATACTGGCTTGTTATCAAGCAGAACCGATATTACCACAATGGAAATGATTTAAATAAAACACAAATTATACATATAAATTGTTATATTAATAAGAAAACATACTGATGTACATCTAGAAAGTAGCTTAGCAAGAAACTTAGTGCTGTAAATTCCTTCCCCCTAACTGTGTCCTCCAGAAACTGGGTATGAAAGATGACTAGAATTTTAGAAGCATTTATATTAAATCAGCAACATTCATTGGCATCTCGTCAATCTGCGTTGAGTAGTACTGTTCAATGTCTCGCAATATTCTGATGTCATCCGATTTCACAAAGCTGATGGCGACACCGTGACGACCAAAGCGACCTGACCTGCCGATTCTGTGGACGTATAACTCACGATTGTTGGGCAAATCATAATTGATTACGAGAGAAACTTGCTGCACGTCAATACCTCTCGCCCAGACATCTGTGGTTATGAGAACGCGGCTGAAAGGAGAAAGATAAGCGTTAATAAGTATCTATTTAATGTGCCTGCTCTAAGTTAACCTCGAAACCAAATTTTTGAACAAACATAAAAAAGTAATTCTAGTGCGATTCTATCTGTGATTGATTAAAAACAATTTATGATAGCTTAATTTATAATAAATAATAAATAAATAAATAAATATATTCTACGACATTCTACACAGCGCTCTCTAGACCCAAGGTAAGCTTAGATTAACCAGCTTGTGTTATGGGTACTAGAATGCTGATAAACATACTTATATAATTTTTTTTGTACATACATACTTATTATACATAGAAACACCCAGACCAATGCAAATAGATATATTCATGCATACAAATATTTGCATTGAGCGGGAATCGAACCCGTTGGTACATAACCATCAAAAAGACCTTAAAAGGCTTCCTGAACAGATAGAGTACACAGTCAACATGTTGTTTTAGATTAAAAAATTACCTTTGACCAGATCTGAACTCCTTCATTATGTTGTCTCTCTCTTTTTGTGGCATAGTACCGTGCATGGAGCTGACAGTGAAATTAGCTTCTTGCATTTTCTGAGTGAGCCAGTCCACCTTTCTCTTGGTATTGCAGAAGACTACTGCTTGTGTAATGGTCAGTGTATCATAGAGATCACAGAGGGTATCGAATTTCCATTCTTCACGTTCAACAGCAACAAAGAACTGCTTGATTCCTTCTAGCGTCAACTCATCACTGTGGACAAAAGAAATACATGTTTATCACCGTTACTGCATGTCATGAAGTTTGATTTTGAGAAAGAAATGTATTTTTATAACTTGCTGATGCCCAAACCTTGCCTGGGCCGGTCTGTTAGTCAATTAGTCCGTTTTGTACTTGCTTAGCAGCAGGCTAGCTTATCTACACTGTTGGAAATCTAAATGTTCTTGGATTTTCTACCGTACTTTTTATTCAAATGTACGTTATGTAATGTATGTCAATGTAATGTAATAAATGTAAATGTCAAATGTAAATGTAAAAATACAAATGTAAAAGTACGGACATAAAATTTGAATAAAAGGTACGGACGGTATAAAAAGGAGAGACAAAGAGTTGCTGGTTGAGGCAAGGCCCTTTTTTGGGTTATTATCATGGTATTTAAATGTACTCACCGCTTCACCAAGATCCTGATAGGATCCGTCATAAACTTAGAAGTCATTTCTATAATCTCGTGAGGCAGTGTGGCAGAGAGGAGCACCACTTGTGTCGCTGGAGGAAGGTAACGATATACATCATAGATTTGCTCCTTGAAGCCTTTGTTCAGCATTTCATCTGCTTCATCTAGTACCAGCATTTTGATAGATCTTGTTCTAAGTACACGCCTTCTTATCATATCTGAAAATGTATGTCATATTAATTGCTTGACATGGATTAAAACAGTTGCATGCGTTTTAGTTGCTAAATTCTTTGTACCTAAAGAAAAATGGTTATTTATTTACTACTAGTGGTTTACTGTCTAAAACTTGGAGGTTATTCTTTCCTATGCCGGCCGTCGAGTTAAAGGCTGCGAGTGGGGGGGTGGGAGGTGTAGAACCCCCTTTGAAGGAAGAAGTGCGTGGCCCTCCTTTTTTGAGATACGACTTTTTTAATATTCTAACCTAACTTTCGCGAAAAACAAGATTTCTTGGTGGTTTAAAAAAAATAACCACGAACTACTTCTAACCTAATCTATCCGAGTCGGGGTGTTAAAAATGTTTCTTTCCCAATAAACAAGATTTCTTGGTGGTTTAAAAAAAATAACCACGAACTACTTCTAACCTAATCTATCCGAGTCGGGGTACTCTGAGCCGGGGTGTTAAAAATGTTTCTTTCCCAATAAACAAGATTTATTGGAGGTTTAAAAAAAATAACCACGAACTACTTCTAACCTAATCTATCCGAGTCGGGGTACTCTGAGTCGGGGTGTTAAAAATGTTTCTATCCCAATAAACAAGATTTCTTGGTGGTTTAAAAAAATAACCACGAACTACTTCTAACCTAATCTATCCGAGTCGGGGTGTTAAAAATGTTTCTTTCCTAATAAACAAGATTTCTTGTTGGTTTAAAAAAAATAACCATAAACTACTTCTTTCCTAATCTATCCGATTCGGGGTACTCTGAGTCGGGGGGTTTAAAAATGTTATATATAGGTACATTAATACGTAATATAATAAAATATGCATAAAATTTAACTTAGTCACTCGTGGGCGGCTAACATAGAGGTAAGCCGCCGCGTCTGCTGCATACTTGCTTGTTTTAGGCGAAATTTAGGTTAAAATAAAATATGAATATACGGCTGGGCCGGGCATATGGCAAGAGAAAAGAAAGAAAAATGGACCAAAATAATTACAGAATGGTACCCGAGAGAAAGCACAAGAAACAGAGGAAGACAACCTAAGCGATGGGAAGACGATATTAAGAAAACAGCTGGTCCAGAATGGATACGAACAGCACAAGATAGGAACAAGTGGAAAGCCTTAGAGGAGGCCTTTGTCGAAAGACAAGCTGTTAATAGAGAAGACAAACAGAATGCCGAGTAGATTTTAGTTATGTTTATATTTTTCGAGTTTTTATTTTAAATTTTATTATTAAATTAGCTATAACAGCAATAAAGGCTTATATTATTATTATTATTATTAAAATATGAAAAAAATGGGGGGCTTCCGCGCTTTTTCCTTCACAGGAGGGGGTCTACACACTATCCAACTCCCAGCCCTTAAATCGCGGGCCGGTATAAGACAGCAAAGCCATGGTTAATATTAAAAGGAACTGGGAAGAATTATTACTACAATAAAATTTTAAGAATTTTTTAAAGTAATCCCCAAACGCTGAGGAGCAAGCTCCCTAAATATGACTGAGATTAGAGAAGAATAGGGACTTTGCTTGCTTTGAACTATGAATAATAAATATTATATGAAAACTACCAAGCAACTGTGCATGAAATGTTAAATGCTGTAATTTATCCAGTTAATATCTCTAGATCATGATCATAATGAACAATGTTTAACAACATGCAGACAAGTGTTAATTGTACCCATGATGAAAAATTTAAAAATAATTATCAAATAACTCACCAAAAACCCTGCCAGGGGTACCCGACACGACATGTTGACCATAGTCCAATTTTCGTATGTCTTCGCCACGGTTTGTGCCACCAATACAAGCATGGCATTGTAGATTCATGAAATCACCCAAAGCTAGAACTACTTTTTGGATCTGTGTAGCCAGCTCGCGTGTTGGTGATAATACAAGTACTTGAGTTTCGCGTAAAGTAGTATCCAAAGACTGAAGGATGGATATGGAAAAGGTGGCTGTTTTACCAGTGCCTGACTGAGCTTGTGCTATTACATCCCTTCCTTTTACAATAGGCAGAATACTCCTCTGTTGGATTGCGGATGGTTTCCCGAAACCTAAAAAATGTGAAAGTTAGAGATTTACAGAGTCGGTAAAGAAAACCAATGCCAAAGTATTTCATTATTACAATTAAATAAGAAAATAAACTCACCGTATGTGTATATCCCACGCAATAATTCATCCCCCAATCCCATAGAATCAAAAGTAGGTATAACTTCCACATCTTCGCTTGTATCAAATTCAACATTTGATAAATCTTCAGATATAATTTTTCGATTATACGAAACTTTTGATGCAGACATTTTGTTGAACAGCAAGTTGTAGTTCTGCAAGCTTTAAGATTTGTATTTTCGTTTTATAAAATTGAAATAAACCCACGTAGCACAATACAACAACTAAATCTTCAGAAAATCAACGAGGTCGAAAGACACTGTATCACTCAAGTGACTCAATGCTACTGCTGCTACAAAACAAAATGGTTACACAGCACAGACCCAGATTCACTTGGGTGGCATTTTTTCTTCTAACTATCTCTTTCTAATACGCGGGGACAAAAAGGGATATAACACTATGCGGCCGTGACCAACATGGCCGCTAAAGCGTATGCGTACAGATAATAACATAAATAAAACACCACGGACAATACGCAATACCATAAACTAGTTACTAATACTTACTGACTGTACAATAATACCATATAGGCTAAGATCCCATAATACAAATATAAATACTCTCATCTGTTATTTACTTGTGATAAGAAATAAATGATAGATAATATTCATATAAGCATTTTGCACATAGGTTGCCTAGCGAAATCGCGGACTAATAATGTTAAATAATGAAATTAATAATTCAATTCATTTTATCTACTTCCCTTATTGATTATCTAAAAAAAATGTAAAATATGTTCCCTCGCGCCGGGGCATACTGAATTATAAAATTAATAATGATTTTATTTCTCGTAAACCATACAACATAATATAATTATATTGAAGACAGCATATACTCCATTTGGATAGGAATTTGAAAAAAGTTAAACAATGAAAATGGCGGATTTTAGAGATTATTCAACCTTCTATGACAATGGTATACTCGTGCATGATTATGGATTAACATAAAAACTTGCTTGATTAAATGATTTTGAAGTTAATAGCCTCTAAATACCGTATTTTTTTAAATGTGTAGATGTGACTGATTCTCATCAATATTAGTTTCGCTTATTAGCGTATATTAAACAATGCTGAAAAATCTTAGTGACGTTTTTGTAACCTTAGTACGTAGGTATGTCATCGTAACACTACCAAAGACTTCCACGTCTGCAATGTGCCTTATAGTGACCTACATTAGCACCATTCTTTTTTTGGTTTTTGTATATTTCGTATTTTGTGTATTTTGTATAATTTAAAAAAAAAATGCTTAGGAATTTGTAGCGCATAGGTACGTCTCATTAATTGAAAGCTAAAAAGTGTGTTATGTATGTGACTGATCCTCATTGTGTATTTTGTTGACTTTCATACTAAACTTTTTATTTGGTTCACATGTAGCTCTGTGCAAATGTTTTGACATATCATACATATAACATAAACTCACGCCTATATCACGAAGGGGTAGGCAGAGGTGCTAGCACCCACATTTCGCCAGTTTATGTTTAGGTCCCAATCAAATGTTTTGACCCAGTATTAAAGTGTTGTCGCTATGATTAACTTGCTTTTGAGTAAGTAATAAAGTTCTTTGATAAATTAATGTGTTTTTGATTATTTGTTTGCTAACCGTAGCATTCCACATGTAAGTTGCAAATAAATAATCATAACTTTCCAACTGATATAGTCATGAGGCTGAAATTGATAGATGAGTAGGTACCAATTATGTAGCAATTTTCGAAGAAAAAACAATAGCTCAACTCTGACGTCAGAATGGCTGGTGACATTGTTTTTCCTTATATTTTAAAAAATAATGAGGTAGCAATTATTTAATAGTAGCAATTAGGTAGCAATTTTTAATCACCGTCTCGATGCTAAATTAGGAAGGCACGCAGTCATCCTGATGGTCACGGCCATTACTATTCACGTAGTTATGATAACGATCAACGTGATTAAAGTTTTGTCTGAGTCACATGAACTATTACCAACACTAATTACAAAGCGATCACTGGTTTCATTTCACTATAACAATAACAACAATAGAATTTCTTAGGGAGTTTTGAGTTCTGTACAACAGTAAAATATTGTGATTTTTTTTTTTTTTTTTTTTTTTTTTTATATAGGACACGTCAAAATGACTCCACCTCGCCTGATGATAAGCGAAAGGCAAAGTCTCAGGACTGGGGCCACCATCACATGCACTGGTAGTGCTACAGTGGCGGCCCTCAGCTTGACGGCCTCATCAAATGCTTTTTCACGCCCCGCTTAAAGGCCCCGGGACTATAGGAGGAAGGAAACACATGCGCTGGTAAAGAATTCCAAGCCTTTATGGTGCGGCAAATAAAAGAGGCACCGAACCGCTTGGTTCTTGATGGAATTGATGCCACCGTGTGCGGGTGATACCTCAGTCTGGCACGTGTAGTTCTGTGTAGGAAAGGAGAGGGTGGGATTAATTGGAAGAGCTCATCGGAACACTCGCCATGGTAGAGACGGTAAAAAACTGCCAAACACGCTATATCTCTACGTAGCTGTAGAGGCTCGAGGGTGTTCGTGATTTCTGGACTCCCAATAATGCGGACTGCACGTCGCTGCAATCTGTCGAGAGCATCTAATAAGTACTGTGCAGAGCCATCCCAGAGATGAGAACAGTATTCCACCCCGGAACGGATTTGTGTCTTGTACAAAAGACCCCGCTGTTCCGGCGTGAAAAACCGCCTCACCCTGTTCAGGACTCCGAGTTTACGCGAGACCGTTTTAATGATGCTCTCGATGTAGTTTTTGTTGTTCAGCTTGCAGCGAACATCCATGCCGAGTATATCGAGATTGTCCTGCAGTGGTAATGGTGTGTCCCGAAGAGTAGGGAGCGGAAGGAAAGGAGATACCTTTGCTGTAAACGCACAGGCCTGCGTCTTCTTGGCATTGAACTCGACCAGGTTCTCAGAGCCCCATTGAGAAATGTGATTCAGGACCCGGTCAAGCTCAGCGACAAGAAGCTGCCTTTTTTCCTCGATGTCAGCCTGTTTAGCCGCAGGGTGACCGAGATAACGCCCATGCACGGTACCATCATCCGCATAACAATGAATGCTGCCTACTGACAGCATGTCATTGATATGCAGAAGAAAGAGAGTGGGCGATAAGACGGACCCCTGCGGAACACCAGCATTAACCTGCAAGAATTCCGATGCTTGTCCGTCGCAAAGCACTCGAATTCAACGCTCCTGCAGGAAGCTATCAATCCAGCTGCACAATCGAGGAGGTAAACCAAAGGCAGGCAACTTGGAAAGAAGCGACTTGTGCCAGACTCTATCGAAAGCTTTGGCGATGTCAAGGCTGATAGCCAGTGACTCGCCATGCTTGTCCATAGCCTCACCCCATAGATGGGTAACGTACGCTAGAAGATCACCCGTTGACCGTTTCGGCCTGAAGCCATATTGCCGATCATTAATTAGGGAGTGATCCTCTAGGTGCCGCATGAGCTGTGCGTTAATGATATGCTCAAAAACCTTGCACAGCACTGAGGTGACGGCTATGGGTCGATAATTGCCCGGCTCGGACCGGTCCCCTTTCTTGGGGATCGGCTGTACATTCGCCTCCTTCCAAGCGGGCGGCACTGTACCCGCGATGTAAGATTTGCGGTACAGACGCGTAAGCATTGGAGACAACTCCGCTGCGCAATTACGTAGAACAACCGCTGGAATACCATCGGGACCACTGGCTTTCCGGACATCGAGTGATTGCAGCAGAGTACGAACATCGCGTTGCCTGATCTGGATATCAGGCATTGCGTGGTCACAAGTGGGCAGTGTCGGTGGCTGCATGCCGCAATCATCGATTCGGGAATTAGCCGCAAAGAGATTAGCAAGCAAATCTGCTTTCTCCTGCGGCTTATGGGCCAGGGATCCATCGGAATTACGCAGCGGGGGCAGCGAAGGCTGGCAGAAGTTTGCTTGCACGGCCTTGGCCAGTCGCCAGTAGCCACGGCTGCCCGTGGGGTGGCTCACAAGTTCATGACCAAGCCGTGCTATGCGCTGGGCATCCGCTCTAATGTAAGCCCTCTTGCAGACCTTTGTGGCTCTGTTGTACGCCGCTCTGAACCGGCTCACATTTGGATCGTGCATAGTGCGTGCCCTAGTCCAAGCACGGTACGCCAACTGTTTTAGATGTACAGCATCTGCGCACTCGCGCCCAAACCAGGCACGCACCCTGCGGGCGCCCGTGACATCAGTATAGGGGATGTAGTATTCCATACCCAAACTGATCTCACCGGCGACAGCAACAGCACTTTCCGATGGGGCCCTATCCCTAAAGCAGCGTTCAACCCACGGGATGGACGCAAAGTAATGACGGAGTCCATCCCAGTCTGCTGACGAGTAGTGCCAAAGACGTCGCTTCCCCTGCACGGGTCGAGGGGGAGCTACAATGGGCACCTTGGAACAGACCAGACAATGGTCGGAGTTACCTAAAGCGGCATCCACCGATACACTGTACTGGTCTGGATGACTCGTCAGCAGAAGGTCCAGCAGAGAGGGCGCTTGACCTGATATTTTTGGTATCCTGGTGACCTGGCGTACCAATTGAGTCAGGTCATGCGTGAGAGCGAATGCGTGGGCGGCTCTTCCCGCATGGTCTGTTTTGGCGGAGCCCAACCAGGTCTCATGGTGGGCGTTAAAATCCCCCAAAATTACCAATTCCGCGTTCGGAAACCGCTCCTGCGCATCATCTGCCGCCTGACTCAGGTATTCGAAGAGTCGAGTTGTCTCGGCATCTCCTGTGTGGGAACGGTACAGGCACACATAGATCTGGCTTGAAGAGCCATGATCTACGTGTACCCATAGGACGGAGAGGGAGGGGTCCTCTAGGCAGCGCAAACGGCGACAACAAACATCCGCCCTAACAAACACGCACACCCCGGCCTTCGCCCGGAAACTTTCCTCAATAACGTAGCCGGGGTAAAGCAAGTAGGTCGTGTCGTCAGGGCGGCGTATTTGTGTCTCCGTTAGAAACAGCATTGCTGGCTGCGCCGTCTCAAGGTGGTGGTGGACGGCGTTGAGGTTTGTATGGAGTCCACAGATGTTCGTGGACTCCACCTCAAAAAGTACATTTGTGGGAGAATGTCGAGCCGCTGTATTGCCGTTATTTTTATTAAATTGCGCTGCCATGGATAGGGAAGAGAAGGCGTGAAGAGGAGGTGATTGTTATCGCAGCACCGCGTGACAAAGCGCAGAGATTGGTTCCGTCCATGGAAATGAGGCACGGCGGAAATCGACCCGCCGGACGGAAGGGCCCCCGTACCCTCCCGAATATGGTCGCCGGGTTCCCACTCCGGTCACCAACCAGCACGACGATCCATATCGGGATTATGCGCGACCTGGTAGGGCAGCCTTCCGGGGTGGTTAGCCCCAGTTGGGCCCCTGTACTATGCCGCGGGCGGCCAGCGGCACCACCGTTTCTACAGGTCTCCCTGTCCGGCGGGTCGACTCACGCCATGAATCCCCACGCCATAGACTACACCAATATCCACTGGTCCCACAAGTGCTGCAACAACCATCACCTCAAGCCCCGGCTATGTACCTGCTGAACCCTGAACGCAACCCAACCGAGGTTGGATTACTATGGAGGGTTTTCCGCAAGGTGCACGGTGGTACCTACCCGGACCAATTTGAGGCAAGTTTGTGCATCAAATTGTACCACCTAGTGAATATTGATATTAATAGTGATACATAAGGATGCCCGATTCCAGGCGAGTGGAGCAGTGGACAACAGCTCGTATGCTAATATTAATCACTGTTGGTGCCCTATCAATAGACTAAAAAACCGCGGTAGCCTAGTGGTTTGGGTAATTCGAAGTTATGTGTGTATTTATCGCAGGTTTATTAGTACTTCGGTGAGCACGTTAAGCCATTGGTCCCGGTTGCCATACAAACATCTATGGCAGTGGTTACGGGTAGTTTGAGCCCACATAAGACCAACCAGTCTAACTTGGAACTTCGATATCGTCATTGGTCATAATGACCATTGGTTGTAGAGGTCAGATGGCAGTCGCTCCACGGAAAATATCGAAGTTCAGCCGCATCACAGTTAGACTGGAAAGCCGACCCCAACTGAGTTGGGAAAAAGGTTTAGAGAATGATGATGGCGCCTTATCAATAGACTATATTAGCAAGGTAACTACTTTAAGTACCTTGCGTATTGGCTTGCAATTTACAAAGCTACCTATTATACTGGCTTGTTATCAAGCAGAACCGATATTACCACAATGGAAATGATTTAAATAAAACACAAATTATACATATAAATTGTTATATTAATAAGAAAACATACTGATGTACATCTAGAAAGTAGCTTAGCAAGAAACTTAGTGCTGTAAATTCCTTCCCCCTAACTGTGTCCTCCAGAAACTGGGTATGAAAGATGACTAGAATTTTAGAAGCATTTATATTAAATCAGCAACATTCATTGGCATCTCGTCAATCTGCGTTGAGTAGTACTGTTCAATGTCTCGCAATATTCTGATGTCATCCGATTTCACAAAGCTGATGGCGACACCGTGACGACCAAAGCGACCTGACCTGCCGATTCTGTGGACGTATAACTCACGATTGTTGGGCAAATCATAATTGATTACGAGAGAAACTTGCTGCACGTCAATACCTCTCGCCCAGACATCTGTGGTTATGAGAACGCGGCTGAAAGGAGAAAGATAAGCGTTAATAAGTATCTATTTAATGTGCCTGCTCTAAGTTAACCTCGAAACCAAATTTTTGAACAAACATAAAAAAGTAATTCTAGTGCGATTCTATCTGTGATTGATTAAAAACAATTTATGATAGCTTAATTTATAATAAATAATAAATAAATAAATAAATATATTCTACGACATTCTACACAGCGCTCTCTAGACCCAAGGTAAGCTTAGATTAACCAGCTTGTGTTATGGGTACTAGAATGCTGATAAACATACTTATATAATTTTTTTTGTACATACATACTTATTATACATAGAAACACCCAGACCAATGCAAATAGATATATTCATGCATACAAATATTTGCATTGAGCGTGAATCGAACCCGTTGGTACATAACCATCAAAAAGACCTTAAAAGGCTTCCTGAACAGATAGAGTACACAGTCAACATGTTGTTTTAGATTTAAAAATTACCTTTGACCAGATCTGAACTCCTTCATTATGTTGTCTCTCTCTTTTTGTGGCATAGTACCGTGCATGGAGCTGACAGTGAAATTAGCTTCTTGCATTTTCTGAGTGAGCCAGTCCACCTTTCTCTTGGTATTGCAGAAGACTACTGCTTGTGTAATGGTCAGTGTATCATAGAGATCACAGAGGGTATCGAATTTCCATTCTTCACGTTCAACAGCAACAAAGAACTGCTTGATTCCTTCTAGCGTCAACTCATCACTGTGGACAAAAGAAATACATGTTTATCACCGTTACTGCATGTCATGAAGTTTGATTTTGAGAAAGAAATGTATTTTTATAACTTGCTGATGCCCAAACCTTGCCTGGCCCGGTCTGTTAGTCAATTAGTCCGTTTTGTACTTGCTTAGCAGCAGGCTAGCTTATCTACACTGTTGGAAATCTAAATGTTCTTGGATTTTCTACCGTACTTTTTATTCAAATGTACGTTATGTAATGTATGTCAATGTAATGTAATAAATGTAAATGTCAAATGTAAATGTAAAAATACAAATGTAAAAGTACGGACATAAAATTTGAATAAAAGGTACGGACGGTATAAAAAGGAGAGACAAAGAGTTGCTGGTTGAGGCAAGGCCCTTTTTTGGGTTATTATCATGGTATTTAAATGTACTCACCGCTTCACCAAGATCCTGATAGGATCCGTCATAAACTTAGAAGTCATTTCTATAATCTCGTGAGGCAGTGTGGCAGAGAGGAGCACCACTTGTGTCGCTGGAGGAAGGTAACGATATACATCATAGATTTGCTCCTTGAAGCCTTTGTTCAGCATTTCATCTGCTTCATCTAGTACCAGCATTTTGATAGATCTTGTTCTAAGTACACGCCTTCTTATCATATCTGAAAATGTATGTCATATTAATTGCTTGACATGGATTAAAACAGTTGCATGCGTTTTAGTTGCTAAATTCTTTGTACCTAAAGAAAAATGGTTATTTATTTACTACTAGTGGTTTACTGTCTAAAACTTGGAGGTTATTCTTTCCTATGCCGGCCGTCGAGTTAAAGGCTGCGAGTGGGGGGGTGGGGGGTGTAGAACCCCCTTTGAAGGAAGAAGTGCGTGGCCCTCCTTTTTTGAGATACGACTTTTTTAATATTCTAACCTAACTTTCGCGAAAAACAAGATTTCTTGGTGGTTTAAAAAAAATAACCACGAACTACTTCTAACCTAATCTATCCGAGTCGGGGTGTTAAAAATGTTTCTTTCCCAATAAACAAGATTTCTTGGTGGTTTAAAAAAAATAACCACGAACTACTTCTAACCTAATCTATCCGAGTCGGGGTACTCTGAGCCGGGGTGTTAAAAATGTTTCTTTCCCAATAAACAAGATTTATTGGAGGTTTAAAAAAAATAACCACGAACTACTTCTAACCTAATCTATCCGAGTCGGGGTACTCTGAGTCGGGGTGTTAAAAATGTTTCTATCCCAATAAACAAGATTTCTTGGTGGTTTAAAAAAATAACCACGAACTACTTCTAACCTAATCTATCCGAGTCGGGGTGTTAAAAATGTTTCTTTCCTAATAAACAAGATTTCTTGTTGGTTTAAAAAAAATAACCATAAACTACTTCTTTCCTAATCTATCCGATTCGGGGTACTCTGAGTCGGGGGGTTTAAAAATGTTATATATAGGTACATTAATACGTAATATAATAAAATATGCATAAAATTTAACTTAGTCACTCGTGGGCGGCTAACATAGAGGTAAGCCGCCGCGTCTGCTGCATACTTGCTTGTTTTAGGCGAAATTTAGGTTAAAATAAAATATGAATATACGGCTGGGCCGGGCATATGGCAAGAGAAAAGAAAGAAAAATGGACCAAAATAATTACAGAATGGTACCCGAGAGAAAGCACAAGAAACAGAGGAAGACAACCTAAGCGATGGGAAGACGATATTAAGAAAACAGCTGGTCCAGAATGGATACGAACAGCACAAGATAGGAACAAGTGGAAAGCCTTAGAGGAGGCCTTTGTCGAAAGACAAGCTGTTAATAGAGAAGACAAACAGAATGCCGAGTAGATTTTAGTTATGTTTATATTTTTCGAGTTTTTATTTTAAATTTTATTATTAAATTAGCTATAACAGCAATAAAGGCTTATATTATTATTATTATTATTAAAATATGAAAAAAATGGGGGGCTTCCGCGCTTTTTCCTTCACAGGAGGGGGTCTACACACTATCCAACTCCCAGCCCTTAAATCGCGGGCCGGTATAAGACAGCAAAGCCATGGTTAATATTGAAAGGAACTGGGAAGAATTATTACTACAATAAAATTTTAAGAATTTTTTAAAGTAATCCCCAAACGCTGAGCTCCCTAAATATGCCTGAGATTAGAGAAGAATAGGGACAATGCTTGCTTTGAACTATGAATAATAAATATTATATGAAAACTACCAAGCAACTGTGCATGAAATGTTAAATGCTGTAATTTATCCAGTTAATATCTCTAGATCATGATCATAATGAACAATGTTTAACAACATGCAGACAAGTGTTAATTGTACCCATGATGAAAAATTTAAAAATAATTATCAAATAACTCACCAAAAACCCTGCCAGGGGTACCCGACACGACATGTTGACCATAGTCCAATTTTCGTATGTCTTCGCCACGGTTTGTGCCACCAATACAAGCATGGCATTGTACATTCATGAAATCACCCAAAGCTAGAACTACTTTTTGGATCTGTGTAGCCAGCTCGCGTGTTGGTGATAATACAAGTACTTGAGTTTCGCGTAAAGTAGTATCCAAAGACTGAAGGATGGATATGGAAAAGGTGGCTGTTTTACCAGTGCCTGACTGAGCTTGTGCTATTACATCCCTTCCTTTTACAATAGGCAGAATACTCCTCTGTTGGATTGCGGATGGTTTCCCGAAACCTAAAAAATGTGAAAGTTAGAGATTTACAGAGTCGGTAAAGAAAACCAATGCCAAAGTATTTCATTATTACAATTAAATAAGAAAATAAACTCACCGTATGTGTATATCCCACGCAATAATTCATCCCCCAATCCCATAGAATCAAAAGTAGGTATAACTTCCACATCTTCGCTTGTATCAAATTCAACATTTGATAAATCTTCAGATATAATTTTTCGATTATACGAAACTTTTGATGCAGACATTTTGTTGAACAGCAAGTTGTAGTTCTGCAAGCTTTAAGATTTGTATTTTCGTTTTATAAAATTGAAATAAACCCACGTAGCACAATACAACAACTAAATCTTCAGAAAATCAACGAGGTCGAAAGACACTGTATCACTCAAGTGACTCAATGCTACTGCTGCTACAAAACAAAATGGTTACACAGCACAGACACAGATTCACTTGGGTGGCATTTTTTCTTCTAACTATCTCTTTCTAATACGCGGGGACAAAAAGGGATATAACACTATGCGGCCGTGACCAACATGGCCGCTAAAGCGTATGCGTACAGATAATAACATAAATAAAACACCACGGACAATACGCAATACCATAAACTAGTTACTAATACTTACTGACTGTACAATAATACCATATAGGCTAAGATCCCATAATACAAATATAAATACTCTCATCTGTTATTTACTTGTGATAAGAAATAAATGATAGATAATATTCATATAAGCATTTTGCACATAGGTTGCCTAGCGAAATCGCGGACTAATAATGTTAAATAATGAAATTAATAATTCAATTCATTTTATCTACTTCCCTTATTGATTATCTAAAAAAAATGTAAAATATGTTCCCTCGCGCCGGGGCATACTGAATTATAAAATTAATAATGATTTTATTTCTCGTAAACCATACAACATAATATAATTATATTGAAGACAGCATATACTCCATTTGGATAGGAATTTGAAAAAAGTTAAACAATGAAAATGGCGGATTTTAGAGATTATTCAACCTTCTATGACAATGGTATACTCGTGCATGATTATGGATTAACATAAAAACTTGCTTGATTAAATGATTTTGAAGTTAATAGCCTCTAAATACCGTATTTTTTTAAATGTGTAGATGTGACTGATTCTCATCAATATTAGTTTCGCTTATTAGCGTATATTAAACAATGCTGAAAAATCTTAGTGACGTTTTTGTAACCTTAGTACGTAGGTATGTCATCGTAACACTACCAAAGACTTCCACGTCTGCAATGTGCCTTATAGTGACCTACATTAGCACCATTCTTTTTTTGGTTTTTGTATATTTCGTATTTTGTGTATTTTGTATAATTTAAAAAACAAAATGCTTAGGAATTTGTAGCGCATAGGTACGTCTCATTAATTGAAAGCTAAAAAGTGTGTTATGTATGTGACTGATCCTCATTGTGTATTTTGTTGACTTTCATACTAAACTTTTTATTTGGTTCACATGTAGCTCTGTGCAAATGTTTTGACATATCATACATATAACATAAACTCACGCCTATATCACGAAGGGGTAGGCAGAGGTGCTAGCACCCACATTTCGCCAGTTTATGTTTAGGTCCCAATCAAATGTTTTGACCCAGTATTAAAGTGTTGTCGCTATGATTAACTTGCTTTTGAGTAAGTAATAAAGTTCTTTGATAAATTAATGTGTTTTTGATTATTTGTTTGCTAACCGTAGCATTCCACATGTAAGTTGCAAATAAATAATCATAACTTTCCAACTGATATAGTCATGAAGCTGAAATTGATAGATGAGTAGGTACCAATTAGGTAGCAATTTTCGAAGAAAAATCAATAGCTCAACTCTGACGTCAGAATGGCTGGTGACATTGTTTTTCCTTATATTTTAAAAAATAATGAGGTAGCAATTATTTAATAGTAGCAATTAGGTAGCAATTTTTAATCACCGTCTCGATGCTAAATTAGGAAGGCACGCAGTCATCCTGATGGTCACGGCCATTACTATTCACGTAGTTATGATAACGATCAACGTGATTAAAGTTTTGTCTGAGTCACATGAACTATTACCAACACTAATTACAAAGCGATCACTGGTTTCATTTCACTATAACAATAACAACAATAGAATTTCTTAGGGAGTTTTGAGTTCTGTACAACAGTAAAATATTCTGTGATACATAAGGATGCCCGATTCCAGGCGAGTGGAGCAGTGGACAACAGCTCGTATGCTAATATTAATCACTGTTGGTGCCCTATCAATAGACTAAAAAACCGCGGTAGCCTAGTGGTTTGGGTAATTCGAAGTTATGTGTGTATTTATCGCAGGTTTATTAGTACTTCGGTGAGCACGTTCGGTGAGCCGTTGGTCCCGGTTGCCATACAAACATCTATGGCAGTCGTTACGGGTAGTTTGAGCCCAACCAGTCTAACTTGGAACTTCGATATCGTCATTGGTCATAATGACCATTGGTTGTAGAGGTCAGATGGCAGTCGCTCCACGGAAAATATCGAAGTTCAGCCGCATCACAGTTAGACTGGAAAGCCGACCCCAACTGAGTTGGGAAAAAGGTTTAGAGAATGATGATGGCGCCTTATCAATAGACTATATTAGCAAGGTAACTACTTTAAGTACCTTGCGTATTGGCTTGCAATTTACAAAGCTACCTATTATACTGGCTTGTTATCAAGCAGAACCGATATTACCACAATGGAAATGATTTAAATAAAACACAAATTATACATATAAATTGTTATATTAATAAGAAAACATACTGATGTACATCTAGAAAGTAGCTTAGCAAGAAACTTAGTGCTGTAAATTCCTTCCCCCTAACTGTGTCCTCCAGAAACTGGGTATGAAAGATGACTAGAATTTTAGAAGCATTTATATTAAATCAGCAACATTCATTGGCATCTCGTCAATCTGCGTTGAGTAGTACTGTTCAATGTCTCGCAATATTCTGATGTCATCCGATTTCACAAAGCTGATGGCGACACCGTGACGACCAAAGCGACCTGACCTGCCGATTCTGTGGACGTATAACTCACGATTGTTGGGCAAATCATAATTGATTACGAGAGAAACTTGCTGCACGTCAATACCTCTCGCCCAGACATCTGTGGTTATGAGAACGCGGCTGAAAGGAGAAAGATAAGCGTTAATAAGTATCTATTTAATGTGCCTGCTCTAAGTTAACCTCGAAACCAAATTTTTGAACAAACATAAAAAAGTAATTCTAGTGCGATTCTATCTGTGATTGATTAAAAACAATTTATGATAGCTTAATTTATAATAAATAATAAATAAATAAATAAATATATTCTACGACATTCTACACAGCGCTCTCTAGACCCAAGGTAAGCTTAGATTAACCAGCTTGTGTTATGGGTACTAGAATGCTGATAAACATACTTATATAATTTTTTTTGTACATACATACTTATTATACATAGAAACACCCAGACCAATGCAAATAGATATATTCATGCATACAAATATTTGCATTGAGCGGGAATCGAACCCGTTGGTACATAACCATCAAAAAGACCTTAAAAGGCTTCCTGAACAGATAGAGTACACAGTCAACATGTTGTTTTAGATTTAAAAATTACCTTTGACCAGATCTGAACTCCTTCATTATGTTGTCTCTCTCTTTTTGTGGCATAGTACCGTGCATGGAGCTGACAGTGAAATTAGCTTCTTGCATTTTCTGAGTGAGCCAGTCCACCTTTCTCTTGGTATTGCAGAAGACTACTGCTTGTGTAATGGTCAGTGTATCATAGAGATCACAGAGGGTATCGAATTTCCATTCTTCACGTTCAACAGCAACAAAGAACTGCTTGATTCCTTCTAGCGTCAACTCATCACTGTGGACAAAAGAAATACATGTTTATCACCGTTACTGCATGTCATGAAGTTTGATTTTGAGAAAGAAATGTATTTTTATAACTTGCTGATGCCCAAACCTTGCCTGGCCCGGTCTGTTAGTCAATTAGTCCGTTTTGTACTTGCTTAGCAGCAGGCTAGCTTATCTACACTGTTGGAAATCTAAATGTTCTTGGATTTTCTACCGTACTTTTTATTCAAATGTACGTTATGTAATGTATGTCAATGTAATTTAATAAATGTAAATGTCAAATGTAAATGTAAAAATACAAATGTAAAAGTACGGACATAAAATTTGAATAAAAGGTACGGACGGTATAAAAAGGAGAGACAAAGAGTTGCTGGTTGAGGCAAAGCTCTTTTTTGGGTTGTTATCATGGTATTTAAATGTACTCACCGCTTCACCAAGATCCTGATAGGATCCGTCATAAACTTAGAAGTCATTTCTATAATCTCGTGAGGCAGTGTAGCAGAGATGAGCACCACTTGTGTCGCTGGAGGAAGGTAACGATATACATCATAGATTTGCTCCTTGAAGCCTTTGTTCAGCATTTCATCTGCTTCATCTAGTACCAGCATTTTGATAGATCTTGTTCTAAGTACACGCCTTCTTATCATATCTGAAAATGTATGTCATATTAATTGCTTGACATGGATTAAAACAGTTGCATGCGTTTTAGTTGCTAAATTCTTTGTACCTAAAGAAAAATGGTTATTTATTTACTACTAGTGGTTTACTGTCTAAAACTTGGAGGTTATTCTTTCCTATGCCGGCCGTCGAGTTAAGGGCTGCGAGTGGGGGGGTGGGGGGGTGTAGAACCCCCTGTGAAGGAAGAAGTGCGTGGCCCCCCTTTTTTGAGATACGACTTTTTTAATATTCTAACCTAACTTTCGCGAAAAACAAGATTTCTTGGTGGTTTAAAAAAAATAACCACGAACTACTTCTAACCTAATCTATCCGAGTCGGGGTGTTAAAAATGTTTCTTTCCCAATAAACAAGATTTCTTGGTGGTTTTAAAAAAATAACCACGAACTACTTCTAACCTAATCTATCCGAGTCGGGGTACTCTGAGCCGGGGTGTTAAAAATGTTTCTTTCCCAATAAACAAGATTTATTGGAGGTTTAAAAAAAATAACCACGAACTACTTCTAACCTAATCTATCCGAGTCGGGGTACTCTGAGTCGGGGTGTTAAAAATGTTTCTATCCCAATAAACAAGATTTCTTGGTGGTTTAAAAAATAACCACGAACTACTTCTAACCTAATCTATCCGAGTTGGGGTGTTAAAAATGTTTCTTTCCTAATAAACAAGATTTCTTGTTGGTTTAAAAAAAATAACCATAAACTACTTCTTTCCTAATCTATCCGATTCGGGGTACTCTGAGTCGGGAGGTTTAAAAATGTTATATATAGGTACATTAATACGTAATATAATAAAATATGCATAAAATTTAACTTAGTCACTCGTGGGCGGCTAACATAGAGGTAAGCCGCCGCGTCTGCTGCATACTTGCTTGTTTTAGGCGAAATTTAGGTTAAAATAAAATATGAATATACGGCTGGGCCGGGCATATGGCAAGAGAAAAGAAAGAAAAATGGACCAAAATAATTACAGAATGGTACCCGAGAGAAAGCACAAGAAACAGAGGAAGACAACCTAAGCGATGGGAAGACGATATTAAGAAAACAGCTGGTCCAGAATGGATACGAACAGCACAAGATAGGAACAAGTGGAAAGCCTTAGAGGAGGCCTTTGTCGAAAGACAAGCTGTTAATAGAGAAGACAAACAGAATGCCGAGTAGATTTTAGTTATGTTTATATTTTTCGAGTTTTTATTTTAAATTTTATTATTAAATTAGCTATAACAGCAATAAAGGCTTATATTATTATTATTATTATAAAAAAATGAAAAAAATGGGGGGCTTCCGCGCTTTTTCCTTCACAGGAGGGGGTCTACACACTATCCAACTCCCAGCCCTTAAATCGCGGGCCGGTATAAGACAGCAAAGCCATGGTTAATATTGAAAGGAACTGGGAAGAATTATTACTACAATAAAATTTTAAGAATTTTTTAAAGTAATCCCCAAACGCTGAGCTCCCTAAATATGCCTGAGATTAGAGAAGAATAGGGACTTTGCTTGCTTTGAACTATGAATAATAAATATTATATGAAAACTACCAAGCAACTGTGCATGAAATGTTAAATGCTGTAATTTATCCAGTTAATATCTCTAGATCATGATCATAATGAACAATGTTTAACAACATGCAGACAAGTGTTAATTGTACCCATGATGAAAAATTTAAAAATAATTATCAAATAACTCACCAAAAACCCTGCCAGGGGTACCCGACACGACATGTTGACCATAGTCCAATTTTCGTATGTCTTCGCCACGGTTTGTGCCACCAATACAAGCATGGCATTGTACATTCATGAAATCACCCAAAGCTAGAACTACTTTTTGGATCTGTGTAGCCAGCTCGCGTGTTGGTGATAATACAAGTACTTGAGTTTCGCGTAAAGTAGTATCCAAAGACTGAAGGATGGATATGGAAAAGGTGGCTGTTTTACCAGTGCCTGACTGAGCTTGTGCTATTACATCCCTTCCTTTTACAATAGGCAGAATACTCCTCTGTTGGATTGCGGATGGTTTCCCGAAACCTAAAAAATGTGAAAGTTAGAGATTTACAGAGTCGGTAAAGAAAACCAATGCCAAAGTATTTCATTATTACAATTAAATAAGAAAATAAACTCACCGTATGTGTATATCCCACGCAATAATTCATCCCCCAATCCCATAGAATCAAAAGTAGGTATAACTTCCACATCTTCGCTTGTATCAAATTCAACATTTGATAAATCTTCAGATATAATTTTTCGATTATACGAAACTTTTGATGCAGACATTTTGTTGAACAGCAAGTTGTAGTTCTGCAAGCTTTAAGATTTGTATTTTCGTTTTATAAAATTGAAATAAACCCACGTAGCACAATACAACAACTAAATCTTCAGAAAATCAACGAGGTCGAAAGACACTGTATCACTCAAGTGACTCAATGCTACTGCTGCTACAAAACAAAATGGTTACACAGCACAGACACAGATTCACTTGGGTGGCATTTTTTCTTCTAACTATCTCTTTCTAATACGCGGGGACAAAAAGGGATATAACACTATGCGGCCGTGACCAACATGGCCGCTAAAGCGTATGCGTACAGATAATAACATAAATAAAACACCACGGACAATACGCAATACCATAAACTAGTTACTAATACTTACTGACTGTACAATAATACCATATAGGCTAAGATCCCATAATACAAATATAAATACTCTCATCTGTTATTTACTTGTGATAAGAAATAAATGATAGATAATATTCATATAAGCATTTTGCACATAGGTTGCCTAGCGAAATCGCGGACTAATAATGTTAAATAATGAAATTAATAATTCAATTCATTTTATCTACTTCCCTTATTGATTATCTAAAAAAAATGTAAAATATGTTCCCTCGCGCCGGGGCATACTGAATTATAAAATTAATAATGATTTTATTTCTCGTAAACCATACAACATAATATAATTATATTGAAGACAGCATATACTCCTTTTGGATAGGAATTTGAAAAAAGTTAAACAATGAAAATGGCGGATTTTAGAGATTATTCAACCTTCTATGACAATGGTATACTCGTGCATGATTATGGATTAACATAAAAACTTGCTTGATTAAATGATTTTGAAGTTAATAGCCTCTAAATACCGTATTTTTTTAAATGTGTAGATGTGACTGATTCTCATCAATATTAGTTTCGCTTATTAGCGTATATTAAACAATGCTGAAAAATCTTAGTGACGTTTTTGTAACCTTAGTACGTAGGTATGTCGTGGTAACACTACCAAAGACTTCCGCGTCTGCAATGTGCCTTATAGTGACCTACATTAGCACCATTCTTTTTTTGGTTTTTGTATATTTCGTATTTTGTGTATTTTGTATAATTTAAAAAACAAAATGCTTAGGAATTTGTAGCGCATAGGTACGTCTCATTAATTGAAAACTAAAAAGTGTGTTATGTATGTGACTGAACCTCATTGTGTATTTTGTTGACTTTCATACTAAACTTTTTATTTGGTTCACATGTAGCTCTGTGCAAATGTTTTGACATATCATACATATAACATAAACTCACGCCTATATCACGAAGGGGTAGGCAGAGGTGCTAGCACCCACATTTCGCCAGTTTATGTTTAGGTCCCAATCAAATGTTTTGACCCAGTATTAAAGTGTTGTCGCTATGATTAACTTGCTTTTGAGTAAGTAATAAAGTTCTTTGATAAATTAATGTGTTTTTGATTATTTGTTTGCTAACCGTAGCATTCCACATGTAAGTTGCAAATAAATAATCATAACTTTCCAACTGATATAGTCATGAAGCTGAAATTGATAGATGAGTAGGTACCAATTAGGTAGCAATTTTCGAAGCAAAAACAATAGCTCAACTCTGACGTCAGAATGGCTGGTGACATTGTTTTTCCTTATATTTTAAAAATTAATGAGGTAGCAATTATTTAATAGTAGCAATTAGGTAGCAATTTTTAATCACCGTCTCGATGGTAAATTAGGAAGGCACGCAGCCATCCGATGGTCACGGCCATTACTATTCACGTAGTTATGATAACGATCAACGTGATTAAAGTTTTGTCTGAGTCACATGAACTATTACCATGAAGCTATAGACTATTACCAACACTAATTACAAAGCGATCACTGGTTTCATTTCACTATAACAATGAAACAGCAGTGGCCTAAAGCGATTGATCAATCTCGGTTGTTTAGCAGCTAGTTTTTCCTTCATGGTTTGCAGTAGCTGACAATAGATATCTGCCGTACCTAATCGTTTGGCCAAATTTGAGAAAGCTGTGGCGAGGTAAGACACGACGTTACGTCCCGTCCGAAATGAGCTGTCCGACTGGGGAAGTATCTCCGTCTTACAGAAGACCACGGCCATAATAACTATCGTGTTACTGTTGTGTTTCCGGCGGTAAGTAGGGTATCCAGAACTTACTGTACCTACCCCTCTTCCTCCCCGCCCCTACAAAAAAGTCTGCGATGGTATATGTTTATCTTTTAGGGATAACCCACATTAACCATTTTTATTGTTTACTTTTTACGTGAAAAAGTGGCTTATTTACGAAGCTATTTTAAGCAATACGGCATTAATCCTTATCGAATTAAGTACCTTAAATACAGTGTGCAATTAATATAGATCAATATGGTTCCTTACAGCATGTAGGTAAATTAAACAAATATTTTCGGAGATATACAAATTTAAAATTTGCGTTTGCGGCGGGCGGTACCGGTCGGACGGGGCAGTGCGGGGAGGCCGCTATGTTTTTATATACAACGTTCATAGTTTTTCTGTAGTGTATTTAATTTAGTATCAGCATTGCACCCGTGCGAAGCCGGGGCGGGTCGCTAGTTTATAATATTTCTAGAATAGTAGGTTTGTAGGATAGGTAGGAAGTAGGAAGTAGGAGGAACATAACTCTGGTGTGTCATTATGTTATGGGTAGGTACACTTATATTTATCCACACTGCATTCTCAGTTTATAATTTAACAGCTGTATATTTTTGCGTGGAATTTTATATCACATCCTTGATGCCACGTATACCGCAACCACGCACTATACAATTTTGCACCATTTTTTGAGTTTATACTTATAATTAACTTTAAATATGTTAAAAACGTACGTGATTCAGTACGTAATGTGGCAACATTACGTACTGAACGTAATGTTGCCACATTACGTACTGAATCCATAGACAATGGGAATTTAATTCACTGATTTCCTGGGTCAATCCGCGGAAAACCAATAATTACGAATATATGCTAATAATAAATTGGTTATCATAATAGCTTTCTTTTTTTACTTTGCATGAAATTTCCTACATATTTTCACGTAAGGCGCCGGTATTTAAAATAGTACACATCCTTTATTTAATTTTTTATTTCAATAAACACGCACCAAACGTCATCACCGTTTACAAAAAAAAGTCGAGTAATAAAGTTCCACAATTATTTCCCAAAAATTGTACTAGCACTTTCCGTTTTTTCTTTCATACTTCGAAAGTATACATTATCTAAAATAACATAACGAACCATGATGTGATTTGATATCAAATATCATATCGACACCTCTGGGTTCAATTGGCGTATAAACCAAAACACGACTTTTCAGGAGAGCAAAAAAACGATTTTATTTTCATAAAAAAAATCATAACTTTTTTATTTTAGAAGTTACATAAAAACTTCCAAGGAGAAAGATTCTTAGAATTTGTGGATGTAGATGTTTAATTCATTCAATCATATCTATCTCCTATGGTTTGGAAGTTAGCATGGATATACGTCTTGGAAAATACCAATTTATGGTTTATACACCCATGAAAATTGGACAAAAATTGACAGCCTACAGTTTATATCCATATTTGGTAAAATTAAGTTCACATTTATTGATGTAAAAGCACGTAGCTGTAGATTTTTTCGCTGTATAACCTATTTACTTTGCACATCAATAGAATTTTTACTAATAAAATCAATCTCAATACGGTCAGAATCCCATTAATATTAGTCTAACTACTGGATTATGGTCTATATATACGAAATTAAACTACCAGAAACGAAATAAACTTTGTTTTATTAAATGAAACAGGTATTATGTCTATTATAATTTATGGCACAACATTATCAGACATGATCTGATTATCAAACCATAAAGGCAATTATTTAAATCTTTAGTAGGTAATCAACGCACTTAAATAAAATGAAATAATGGAACATTCAGTCTCCTTGCGCAAAATCAGTTTTCAATACAGTAAATATACTATACTAAACTTAAAAACAGCAAACTTAAATAATAGCAAAAATTTGTACATAATAAAGTTGTAAAGTTACTATGCAATGAAGCATAAAATAGAAAACTGCAAATAAAACAATATTTATAAGTTTAGTATTAATGTGTTGCACACACTTTATAGGTCACAATATTTAACGGAACATTAAATTTGTACTTGAAGCTTAAAATACTAATGATAATTAGTATCATTAGTATTTTAAGCTTCAAGTATAAAAATAAACTGTGATGTAGCACCTGAAAAAATGCCTCTAAAAGTAGCAATGTTAAGATAGTGACTGTATGACCCCAACTTTACTTTACAAAAGCAGGTTGCCAATTTCGGATGCCAAATACAAGGATTTTAAAACGTCTATGTGACAATGGAGTAATACCTTAAAGATGTGGTATCTTTAAGGTATTACTCCATTGTCACTATTTATAAACTTATACCATGGAAATGTGACTGACTCTCTTACACTGACTGACGAAGATGATGAGGAAGAATTAGATGAATAGATTATTTTTTGTTTTACTAATAGTAGAGTAACTAAATAGTACTAGTAGTAGACAGTAGTAGTAGCAGTAAGATAGTAGAGTAGTAATAGAAATCATCATCTTCGTCAGTCAGTGTAAGAGAGTCAGTCACATTTCCATGGTATAAGTTTATAATACTCATGGTGGTATCCTTAAGGTATTACTCCATTGTCACATAGACGTAATAAATCCTTGTATTTGGCTTCCGATATTAGCAATTTGCTTTTGTAAAGTAAAGTTGGGGTCAGACAGTCACTATGTTATCATTGCCACTTTTATTGGCATTTTCTTTCTTCAGGTGCTATATCACAGTTTCTTGATTTTCCCTTACAGAGGTAAGGGTGATAACGATGATCTATCATCTACAGACTTCAAATAGAAATACAGACACGTGAAGATTTCATTAGCTCCTCACTTTACATCGCACTCCCCCCACAAATGATTTAAATCGTTAGTAGGTAACTAAAGATTTAAATAATTGCCTTTATAGTTTGATAATCTGATCATGTCTGATGTCGTGCCATAATTATAATAGACAAAATATTTGTTTTATTTAATAAAATAAAGTTGATTTTGTTTCTGGTAAGTTTTTGGTAATTTAATTTCGCGTATATCGGCCATAATTAAGTAGTAAGACGAATATTAATGAAATTCTGATACATTCTAACAGTATTGAGATTCGTTTTTATTACTCATAATTCTATTGTTGTGCAAGTAAATAGGTTATACAGCAAAAAAACTACAGCTACGTGCTTTTACATCAATAAATGTGAACTTAATTTTACCAAATACGGATATAAGCTGTAGGCTGTCAATATTTATTCAACTTTTATGGCTGTATAAACCATAAATTGGTATTTTCTAAGACGTATATCCATGCTAACTTCCTAACCAAAGGAGATAGATAATGATTAAATGACTTATAACCTTCTTCATCCCCAAAATTCTAGGAATCTTTCTCCTTGGATACCCACACGTAAAATAATTTTTGCAATGGAATTGTTTATACGTCCATATGTTATTTAAATGTGGATTTACGACTTCAATTTTAAATAACGTTATAGAAAAACATTTACTCGTCATGGCGTAAAATCCATTTTGATTGTAAATGGATTTTACGCCCTGGGTTGGTAAAAATCTTGGTCATAACGTCTTACTAAATATTTAAAAAAGAAAAATTTGGCTGTTACATCAACATTTTATCATTTTTGTGGAAGGATGACCTAAATTTTTTGGGTCGTAAAAGCATTTTTTTTGGGAATTTGAACATTTTAAATATACAGATCGATAGAGAAAAAAATTCTGAACAAGACGGTGTATATAACTCATTTTGGCCAAAATGGTTTATACGCCAATTGAACCCAGAGGTGTCGATATAAAAATAAATTAAATAAATTTTGTCACGAAAATTCGTCATCACCGTTGCGGCACCGTCAACGTTGTATTCCTCGAAAATTCTATCTACCTAGCCCGATCTAGACGCCCTAGATCTCCTTTCCCAGTCTCTCTAATGAAGCGGAGCACAGCGCACGTCAATTTTATCCACGCAGGAGTCTAAAAATTTTCAACTTACATTGCTTAGGGGTAGTGTGTCACGTATTTGCATCATCACCATTATCAGAGAAATTTAGGTAAGCACTAATTACTAGATCTTTTTAAAATACCCACGCTAACCGTAATTTATGTACAATACCATAAAAATGGTTGGTTGTGCTCTCTGCAGCATGGTATTTAGTTTAAAAAATCATAAGCTATCAAACGTCATAACCATTATCATCATTACCATTTGTTTTCTATTAATGGTAATGATAAGAAGTGAATGGTAATGATCTTGCTCTATGTGTTTTGTGTGTTTATCTCATGTAAATTCTGATTTGGGTGATGTTGAATGACCCTGGGCCACCGGTGGGGCAAGCATCGCCCGCAGGGTGCGTTCCTGGTATGGGCGCGAGTGGGCAGAGGCTATTCACCAGAAGCTGATAACCGTGATCCAAACGTAGGCCGGTTCAAAGCAGCGTACATCAAAGCCACAAAGTAATGCTGCAAGAAGGCTCACATCAGAGCGGATGCCCAGTGCATTGCACGGCTTGGGTAGGCTTGTGGCGCACCCCACGGGCAGTTGTGGCTACTGGCACCTGGCCAAGGCCGTGCAACTACATCCTTATCAGGCAACGCCATATTCGTGCAGTGCTGCAATCACTCGATGTCCGGCAAGCCAGTGGTCCTGATGGAATTCTAGCAGTGGTTCTACGTAAATGTGCAGCGGAGTTGTCTCCCATGCTTACGCGTCTGTACTGCATCTCTTACACTTCGGGGGCACGACACGCTTTCTCTATGCCGACGACCTGGCTCTTACGTCACAGGGTTCCTTTGAGGAGGTAGAGGCAAACTTGAATGCCGCACTCGAGGACTTGAGCTCCTATTACGACAGCAATGCGCTGAAGCCCAACCCCTCAAACACCTCACCTTAGCAACGGGCAGCGTGAGCTTGACATTCGGTGGCGTGGTATCAACATCGTCCACTGCAAGCATCCCGAAATATCTGGGAGTTACTCTGGACAGGTCCCTCACGTTTAGGAAGAACTGCGAAAACCTCAAGCAGAAGGTCTGCGCTCGTAATAACCTTGTTAAAAGGCTGACGAGTATAAACTGGGGGGCCGCACCACACGTGCTGCGGGCAACGGGGCTCGTTCTGTGTTATTCAGCTGGTGACGCTGGGCTAGTGGATGTAGCACTAAATGAGGCCTGCCGGATAATAACTGGCTGTCTAAAGCCGACTCCGGTACGGCTGCTATACCTACTAGCTGGCATTGCACCTCCCGGCGTTCGCAGAGATGTGGCATCATCCATGGAGTGGGGCAAACTGGAAGCGGACCACCGACACCCCATGCATGGCCACCCTTACGTACCACAAAGGCTGTAAAGCCGAAAGAGCTTTTGGGTATGCGTCGCTACCGCTGACAGTGAACCCCCCAATAGCCAGAGTGACTCGCTGGAGAGCTCGAAGTCCGTTTCCGACCCCTTTTGTTTCGTGGGCGGAAAGCCTCCCACCTGGACACGACCTTCCCTGGGCCACGTGGAAGTCTCTAAATAGACTTCGGTCACAGGTCGGCCGAAGCAAGGAGAATCGGTCAAGAACGGGGTTCTCGGGCAGTGCAAGCCTGCGGTGCGAGTGTGGAGTTTCCCTGCAGACTATGGCCCACCTATTAACGTGTGCTGCATGCCTATGTACTTTTTGCACACCAGAGGAACTCATGAGTGCCTCTGAGAACGCAATCCAGGTAGCAGCACACTGGAAAAGTAAAATCTGAGAGCAGAAATGCCATCGATACGATAGAAGAAGAAGAACACTTCGGGTACAGTACCGCCAGCTTGTGCAGCGAAGCGAATGTGCAGCCGATCCCCAAGGAAGGGGATCGGTCAGACCCGGGCAATTATCAACCCATAGCCGTCACCTCAGTGCTGTGCAAGGTTTTTGAGCATATCATTAACGCACAGCTCATGCGTCATCTAGAGGATCATTCCCTAATTAATGATCGGCAATATGGCTTCAGGCCGAAACAGTCAACGGGTGATCTTCTAGCGTATGTCACCCATCTATGGGGTGAGGCTTTGGACAAGTATAGTGAGTCATTGGCTATCAGTCTTGACATTGCCAAAGCTTTCGATAGGGTCTGGCACAAGTGGATGCGGGCCGGAACCTCCACGTGGTGCACCTGGGTAACGGAGGCGAGCAGCGCCTCTCACTCGCCACGGGAGACGCTACTGCCTGCGGCCAATCCGGCTGGGGTGGGAGCGGCCGTTTAGAGGGCTGCTCCGAGGCTCTCCACGTGTCCCTTTGACTAGCAGATGGCACAGTGGGGAGCAAGCGGGGGGTGAGCTGATTGTCTGCGCGCTGACCGACGGTTGGGTGACAGGACGGCCGCCTGTAACCCTACACCCCACCATCGGCGATATGGCGCGATGCTCGCCCCTCCCCTCCTTTCGTGTGTCGCGGGGGCCATCTTAAAACCGTAGATGGCCCGGGGTGTGCGGTTTTAGTCGGTTCGATCCCGACATAACGACCCCTGATGGCCGACAGGGGTGGTATCCATGGGGATTTCCGCACGATAAAAAAAGGGTCTGGCCCAAGTCACTTATTTCCAAGCTGCCTGCTTTTGGTCTATCTCCACTGTTATGCAGCTTGATTGAGAATTTCCTGCAGGAGCGCCGCATTCGAGTGCTCTGTGATAGGCGCAGGGGTCCGTTTTGACGCCTACTCTGTTTCTTCTGCATATCAATGACATGCTATCAGTAGGCAGCATTCACTGCTATGCAGATGATAGCACCTTACACGGACGATATCACGGTCACCCTGCGAACAAGCAGGCTGACGTAGGGGAAAAAAGACAGCTTCTTGTCACTGAGCTTGATCGGGTCCTGAATCACTTTTCGCAATGGGGCTCTGAGAACCTGGTCGAGTTCGATGCCAAGAAGACGCAGGCTTGTGTGTTTACAGCAAAGGTATCTCCTTTCCTGCCCCTCCCTGCTCTTCGGGACACTCCACTGCCACTTCAGGATAACCTAGATCTACTCGGCATGAATGTTCGCTGCAAACTGACTAATAATAACTACATCGAGAGCATCATCAAAACGGCCTCGCGGAAACTCAGAGAACTGAACAAGGTGAGGCGGTTTTTCACGCCGGAGCAGCGATATCTTCTATACAAGACACAAATCCGTTCCGGCGTAGAATACTGTTCTCATCTCGACGTACAGGCAGTATTATTGGGACTCTTTAAGTTACCAACGCTCTCAAACCGTTTCAATTACGTCGAGACATAGCCTCTTTGGCAGTTTTCGGAACACTCACCATGGTAGAGGCGGTACCTCTACCATGGTGAGTGTTCTGATGAGCTCCACCAACTAGTTCCATCCTCTCCTTTTCTATACAGAACAATACCTACGTGCAAGGCTGGGATGTCACCCTCATACCGTGTTGAACAATGCCATCAAGAACTAAGAAGTTCGGTGCCTCTTTTTTTGCCGCTCAATAAAGACCTTGCGGTCTTTAAGCGGGGCTCTAGCGAGGCGTGAAAAAGCATTTGATGAGGCCGTCAAATTGAGGGCCACCATTATGGCATGTATGTATGTAATGGGGACCTCCTTCCTGAGACTGTGCCTTTAGCTTACCATAGTTACCATCAGGTGAGGTGAAGTCATATTATTGACGTAACTGTCGGTTACGTCTATATGACTTCTACTAAAAGAAAAAAGTTTATTTGCAATATTCTATTATGTTTATAGTGATTTAACAAAGGAGAAACAAGTGTTATTCAGTTTTTCATCATTCCCATTAACATATCGTCATTACCGTTATAGAAAAATCATTACCTTGTTATAGACGTCATTACCATTTCAATTAAATAACTTTGAAGATCAATAACTTCTGATTCTCTTGTTGGATTTTAGTGCCTCCAATAGTTTTGTAAAGGTTATTAAAAAACCTTTAAATTTATTGCGTTTGACACGCGTTTCCGACAAGTTTCAAAAAAAGTTCAAAATAAATAAGAAAGAATCAAAACGGCGGATTCACCCCCCTCTCTGATTGTCATTGTCATTTTAATGCCTTGTCTATATACTATTCTCTGTCTACGCTTGGGTGGTATTTTTTCACCACGGACAATACGCAATACCATAAACTAGTTACTAATACAACTGTACAATACCATAAAATAAGTGATAAAATTGCTGATTGTTGCCCAATTTGCCCATCTCATGGACATATTATACTGTCCATGGCCCATCTATATAGATGGGTTTATGCCCTAGCATTTTGGGCATAAAATATTATGCCGGAAGAGTGAAATCAGGACAGGGCATAAAGCCATGTCTGTGATCTATGATGGGTTCATACCTTGGCACTTCGGGTGTTTTATATTCCTTGGTTTCTCTCTAATTAGATACCTAATTATCTATCTAAGTTGATGGTGGGTTTTTGTCCTTATTTTGTCTTGTATATTGGACTTGCGGACTGAATTTCGACAGTACAATACTTCGACATGTAGTGAACTTCGAAAACACGTAGATCGACAAGTCATTGCTTCGACAGTCAATTATTAGACAACACACTCCTTCGAATGACCACTACTTCGACAGACGATTATTCGACAGACAACATTTAGACAAGATACACCTTCGAATTACCACTACTTCGACAGGTGATTACTCGACAGCCAAAACTTAGACAAGACACATCTACGAATGACTACTACTTCGACAGATTTTTTATCCTTCTTCCGAAATAAAATGCTCTGAAATGTAATCAATTTTTTTAATTGTTCATAATGTTTTCGTTACATAAAATCAAAAAGGTGTACATTGATTAAATTATACGTTCTTTACTGTACCTACTTGCTGGTTCATTATTTTTCATTACACATAATATGGAGTTTTCTATTATCTCTTGGACATAATATAAGTAACATACAATATTCCGCTTAGGAATGAAATTGTATCCATGTCATCTTTACTCAAATAGTTTTATAGTCTTTTAACAAGGTGTAAATGAGGGTACTTTTATATTGGGTGTAAATGAGGGTACTTTTATATTGGGTGTAAATGAGGGTACTTTTATATTGGGTGTAAATGAGGGTACTTTTGTATTGGGTGTAAATGAGGGTATTGGTTGTTCTTGTCACATTTGTCATTCTATCAATTTTATATCGGAGGCTGAGTACCTAATACATTGCTCACATGTGTTTTAATTGAGTTATGCTTTAAAATCATGTCTTTGTGCGAAATTGTGTTATCACGAAACGGAAAAGAGCAATTGATATTGGATGGTTATATTTATTGTAAAAACAGAGTGCGAAATGATGTGTATTATTGGAATTGCATTGAAAAGTGTTCCAAAAAGTGTATCGTAGGACTGAAAACAGTAAAACGAGACGGAAAACATTACGTTGCAAGTAAAAGTAGGGTCAGTAGTTCAACAATGAGCCACTCGGACACATTGAGCCTTTACAATATTCAAATGAAAGCGACGTTGCCAGATTTCACCAAACAGCTCAAACGACACGTATTGAAGTAACGGTTGGCCACCTCAGTGTGCGCCCACGTCGCGCTGAAGTTGGTTGTGTACGGAGGATTTTTGTGATTTTCTTCGAAAAATGTAAGTATTTTCGTAATATTTCATCAGTTTCTGTATATCACACGCTTGCCTTTAGCTGTATTATCATTACTGTATAGTTTTCTTTAGTTATTTGAGCATATTTAAACGTAAGAAACATTTTACAATATCATAATTGTTAAAGTGAAATTTGCTTATGTTCTCGGAAAGTCCGGTGGCGGACACAGTGAGCCAAACGTGTTAGTTAAACAATGAGCCATGGCTCATTGTTTAACTAACACATTTTAAACATACATTTTTATTATCATAGGTACATTTCAATTATTAATAGGTTGGTAATTTTTTAAGCCCCAACGCAAAAACGACAGTGTTATAAGTTTATCGTGCCTGTCTGTCTATGTGTGTGTGTTTGTGTGTGGCATTATAGCTCCCGAACTCACGAACAGATTATTATTTTGTTTGAAAGGTAGATTAGTTAGATCGGTCCAAGGTGTCCGCCACAACGTAACTTTATCATTAACATCTCCCTCAATATAGGTATCAATGGGTGGTGGGCGCTTTTTTAATTTTTGATTTTTAATTGTTTAAGATGGCTCGCAACAAAGTAACACAAAGAAAAAAAGGCACTCACTCATTTGATAACATGCTTAAAGCGATTACGTTACATCGAAATGGGATGTCAATGCGCAAGGCGGCAAAAGAGTCAAATATATACTACCCAACTCTACAAAGATACATAAAAAAATATGCTTCAGTAAGCATACATGACTTAAGAAACCAAAGATTGACACCAAATTATGAGGTTAACAAAATATTTAGTACTTCTCAAGAGGCTGAACTTAAAGAATATATTAAAGAAGGCGCGTTGAAGTTTTATGGCCTAAGTACAAAAGATGTTCGTCGTGTTGCCTATCAAATGGCCAAAATCAATAATATTGATATGCCAGAACTTTGGAAGAAAGAGCAGATGGCAGGGTTTGAGTGGTTACGATCATTTAGACGGAGAAATCCTGATTTATCTCTAAAAAAACCAGAAGCATGTAGTCTTGCGCGTGCTACATCATTCAATAAAGAAAATGTAAAAAAGTTTTATGAAAATTTAAAAACTGTTATGCAGCGCCATCCATCATTTGGCAATGGCTGCAGAGTCTATAATTTAGATGAAACTGCAACCACCACTGTACAGAAGCCTCAAAAGGTTCTCGCATCAAAAGGAAAGCGAAACATATGCAAAATTACTAGCGGAGAAAAAGGGATATTAGTGACTACATGCGCCATTGTCTGTGCTTCGGGTCATGCTTTACCTCCTGTGCTTATATTCCCTAGAAAGAATTACAAAGATCACATGTTGAGAGGTGCACCTCCGGGATCCTTAGGACTTGCTAATCCCACCGGATGGATGAACGTAGATCTTTTTGTTAATGTCATACGTCATTTTATCAAACATACTTCGGCAAGTTTAGAAAACCCTGCTTTGTTAATAATGGACAATCACGAGTCCCATCTGAGTATCGAAGCCCTTGATCTGGCAAAGCAAAATGGAATTACTATTCTCACACTACATCCACATACCACTGCCAAAATGCAGCCTCTTGACGTAGGATTAAATGGGCCCTTTAAAGTGTACTATAACAGCGCTGTAGATTCGTGGTTAATGAGAAACCCGGGTAGCCCTATGACCATATACAATATTGCAGAATGTGTAGGAGAAGCCTATGCAAAAGCAATGACACCCAATAATATATCATCTGCTTTTAAAAAAACTGGAATTTTTCCGTTCGATGCTGACATTTTCACCGATATAGACTTTATGCCTTCAGAAGTCACTGACAGAGAACAGATTCAAGAATCGTTTCAACAGGATATTCAACGTGAAAATATGAGGACCCCTTTATCCGATGTTACTAATTTTGAAAGCCCCTTACACAAAGATGCTCGTGATTTGGAAAGCCCGTCAATATTAGAAAATACAACCATTGATTCCGTGTTGCATTGTGATACAGTTCCGCCTCAAGACGTTGTCATTTCACACTTTTCTCCAAAACCAACGGAATCTCCCATTCAATGTGGATCTAAGACTAAATTGAAATGTTTTATATCCCCAAAAACATTTATGCCAGTGCTAAAGGCTGGACCCAGGACTGGAAATCGCAAACAAAGGAAACTTGGGAAAAGCTTAATAGCGACTGACACTCTAATAAAAAATGAAATAACTGAAAGCAAAAACAAAACTAAAGAGAAAAAGAGAAATGTTGATATAATTAAACGATCGGTATTTGATAGCGCACCTCGAGAAGCCATTAAGCCTAAAAGACAACGAAGACAGGTAGAAATCGTAACTGACTCTGAATCAGATGAAGAAGAAAAAATAATGACCTTAAGCGACAGCGATGATTCACACATGGATGATTCTGACGAAGATAATCTAATAATTATTAGTGATAAATTTCAAGATTTAGACCGAAAACCTAAGGAAAATGATTACGTTTTAGTATTATTTAAAACAAAAAAGATCAATGTCTACTATGTTGCGAATATTATTGAAGCAATTAATGCTCAGTCATATATGGTTTCTTATATGAGAGTGAAATCAAAGCAGTCTATGAAATTTGTAATGCCACTAGAACCAGATCTAGCTGAAGTCCATGTAAAAGACATCAAAATGATTCTTCCTACCCCAAAAATAAGTGGAACTAAAAGTAGGAATTCGTTTTACAGTTTTCCTGCTCGTGTTTCTCCAATTCTCAATTTACGATAGTTTGATTTAATTGTATTATACCGAGTGATTACTACATCTGTGATTTCACAAAATAATTTATAAAATTTATTTTGTAAAAAAAAGTCTGATTTATTATAGTTCTTAATTGTTCGTTAATTAGAAGTCGTTCCTATTTTAAAAAAAGGTTGATTTTAATTTTTTAATTGTTTGTTGATTAAACTAAGAAAACATTTTTATGTTGATTTTCTAAGAAAAATAAAGAAAACAAAGTCAAAGACCTGTTTCATTAAAATGATCATCTCTTTCTACCTTTTTTCTTACCTCTCTTTACTATGGCTCATTGTAAAACAATAGGTGACTCACTGTGTACATAGGTATGGACACAATGAGCCATTTACCTTTTTTTAAAAAAAGCTACATTACAAAAAGGCTGTATCGATATTTAGAATTTCAAGTATACAATATGCTAGCCAATTAAATTCTTTAAAGCTATGTATAAATTATTCATATATATGACTATAAATAACAAAAGTACATGTGTTTAAAATTTGTGTGGCTCATTGTTGGACTACTGACCCTATACATCCACACAGCCATATACCTGATCCCGAAAATATCAGAATACGTAAGTTACATCTGAAGCTCAAAGAAAAGGCTCGAGGCAGCATGGATACCCCAGTGCAAATTATACAACAATGTAATCAAGATGTCCCATCTACCAGTGCGCCATTTATGCCAAGTAAAACATCTATGAAAAGAATGATCAACAGAACTAGAAACCAAGGGCTACCAAAAATTCCTACCAAGCTAGAAGACCTGGTCATTCCAGAAGAGTACAAAACAATCGATGGGAGGGAACAATTCTTAATTGCTCATTATAATTCGGACGGTGACATTGTGCTAGTCTTTAGCACCCAGGAAAATTTAAGATTACTTAGTTGTTCTGATTTCTGGGTTATGGACGGAACTTTTAAATGTTGTCCATTATTATTGTATCAAATGTATACTATACAAGGTAGAGTCGGTCAAAGGAACAGTACCAATGAAATTCTTCCTCTCGTATATGGCTTTATGAATAAAAAAAATGAAAAGTCCTATTTCGTTTATTTTGAAATATTACAACGCTACGTTTGTAACAAATTCGGCACACAGTTGAAGCCACGAATGATAATAACAGATTTCGAGAAAGCGGCAATCAATGCTAGTCAGCGCGTATTTCCTGATGCAAAACATAAATGTTGCTTATTTCATTTTAAGCAAATTATTTGGCGGCATATTGAGGGGACTGGCCTAGATGAAAAGTACACCAATGACAGCGATTTTGCTCACAAGTTGAAACATATTTCAGCCTTGCCTTATATACCAGCATCGGAAATTCCATCTGCATTCGAACAAATTAAAGAAAAAGTATTACCCGCTGAGGCGAAACCACTTAGCGATTGGTTTTCCAAAACATACGTTAGTGGAACATATAAAAAAAAAGAAAACAAGACAAGTCCCCTTAAAGTAATTTATGAAAAAATACCACCAACTTTTCCACCAGAATTGTGGTCGGTTGCAGACTCGATTGAATGTGGAATTCCTACTACTCAAAACTCTATCGAAAGCTGGCATATGAGATGGAATACTCTGCTCAACAGAAAAAAAATGAACATTTTCAAAACTTTAGACGAAGTTAAAAAAGAGATAAAAAGTACAGAAAACGATATACAGAGAATATTAGCTCAAATTGAAAAACCAAAGAAAAAAAAACAGTTACAACTCAATGAAAGACTAAAAAACCATTTGTTACTCAAAGATGACATGGATATAATTTCATTCCTAAGCGGAATATCGTATGTTACTTATATGTCCAAGAAATAATAGAAAACTCCATATTATGTGTAATGAAGAACGTATAATTTAATCAATGTACACCTTTTTGATTTTATGTAACGAAAACATTATGAACAATTAAAGAAATTGATTACATTTCAGAGCATTTTATTTCGGAAGAAGGATAAAAAATCTGTCGAAGTAGTAGTCATTCGTAGATGTGTCTTGTCTAAGTTTTGGCTGTCGAGTAATCACCTGTCGAAGTAGTGGTAATTCGAAGGTGTATCTTGTCTAAATGTTGTCTGTTGAATAATCGTCTGTCGAAGTAGTGGTCATTCGAAGGAGTGTGTTGTCTAATAATTGTCTGTCGAAGCAATGACTTGTCGATCTACGTGTTTTCGAAGTTCACTACATGTCGAAGTATTGTACTTTCGAAATTCAGTCCGCAAGTCGACTGACTGGCAGACTGAATGACTATGTTGTCCACTAAGAAAGGATTTTTAGAAATTATACTTCTAATGTGGCAAAATAAGCGATGAACGTTTTCATGGAAGTCCGTCATTTTCATAGTATGCGCATGAAATTTCATACACCTACATATACAGGCACGTAACTTGGCCAGGTTTGGGGTAAGTTCGCGCATCGTGCACTTTGAGCCAATCAAACGATTCAAAGTACGAACGAACGGAACGTTGATTCGCTACAAGACGTCTCTCGGAGAAATCTGATATATCCGCGACTCGCTCATACCTCAAAGGGGACCTAAAAATCGACCTTTGCGCATATGACGCATCTGGCCAATTTACGTGCCGGTATCTGTACTTGTCTTATGGTTAGAAATAAATGAACACGTGTATCAGCGTTTTGCCAAATTTTACCCCCCAGGGGGTGAAATAGGGGTTGAAAGTTTACATGGGAAGTTCGTCAGTTTTCAAGATAGAAGCATGAAAATTTACATAACGATTCTTGGTTAGAAATACATGTATACGTGTATCAATGTTTTTCAAAATTACACCCCTGATGGGGGCAAATAAGGGTAGAGCGGTTTTATGGAAGTTTTAAAGTAAGAAACATGAAATTCATTATTGAAGACCCGTTGTGTGTGTAACGGGTTGTAGGATATTTTTTAAGAATTTATGCCCGGGCAAAGCCGGGCCGCTAGTTATGTATATTATGTTAAAAATAAATGTATCTAAGTATGTTATTTTTCTTGTTTGATTTGTCACTGGAGTTTCGTTTTGAACCGTATGTAGGTTCAGTTGAAAATCAACGTTTTATTTTGCAAAGAAAGTTACAAGTGAAGCTAATAAAAGCACATTAAAATCGCTTACAGTTTCTTTATCATTTCATAAAACATTATTAGCAAAAAAGACAAGAAAATAATGGTTCAGTGATGGGTTTATGCCCTGCCACTTTGGGCATTTATTCAATCCGCCCGATTAACGCTTTGGCTTTTGGGCTTATATAATATATGCCCGATAAATGCCAAGTGTCAGAACATAAACCCACCACTGGCCAGGTCACACAGTGGTGTACTACAGAAATGATTCAAAACACATTTCTAAAAAGTTATATTTATTCGAGTAATAACTACATCTTAATATAAATGGATAATAACTATTTCTCGGTATGATAAATATGATTTTAGGGGGATTTAAGACACCTGCATGTTGGAGTCTTACCATTTGAAAGCACTATCACATACTTCAAGTTTCTGTTACATAATTGCTTACAACAATATTTCAGTATGTTAAAAACAGCGGTAAAGCAATGTTGTAATTTTGAGGGAAATCTGTATTTTTTGGACCCATATATAAAAATATACTTAGGTATATATAATAAGTTTGTAACTGACAACACTAATGAGAAGAGCCCTAATTTGCAAATTTCTTTTAATACGTGCTAGGCGTTGTTAATATTGAATATTAGCACAAATAAAACCGGCAGCACTCTCCACCCGCGCTTCAAAAAGTGAAAGTTCTCAAAGGCGTTGTCGCATTGTCAAATGGCACACAAATGTACTTGATTGTTCTTCCGTTTCTAACACCTAACGGCGGTAAGCAATCGAAGCCATGTTACCGCCGATATTTGTATTCGAAACACATTAAATTTACAGTCGTAACAATAGAGTATGCTAATTATATTATCCTCTTCAAATTATGGACAAACCATTTTTTCTTGGTCGAATGTTATCGAATATACGTTTTAATTCTTGTTAAACTTGAGATTAAAACAGCAAAAAAATAGGTACACAATTTGCGGGAATAATAATACAAGAGTTCCTCAAAATACAATCAAAAGTTCAAATTTCAAGTACATGCAACTCACGGCCGAACAATTGCAATATTTAAAGTATAAGGAAAGTGAAATGCATGTACTTAAGTCTCGACATCGCACACATAAAAAATACAGCTTCCTCCAGTTTGCACTACAACATTGAAATAAAGTTGTTCCCTAACTTTACTCAAGAGTTAAATTGAGCAGGATGTATTATAGCTACATTTACACTAAGTCAACTTAGTTGGAGGACAACATGATCGCTACAGTAGGCCTTCGATTACATAACTATTTTATACAGTTCCATTAATGATAATATTACATCAGAAGTCAGTCCCTTACCGTCATTTAACTGTTCTTATAATACATAATCCCATACTTCAACTAAAATTGCAGTAAACCTAGCTCTACGTTTTAATCTCAAAGCCTGCGGAAGACGAGCGCCGAGCGCGGGGGCTCGGCCCTAGGCCCGCGTCGCCTCCGCCGTACACCGTTACAAGACAGACTCCCGTCATCAGCATAAACATCATAAAATACTCGTTATAAAAATACTGTACAATTACAATAATTATTTGAAGGTAATAAACTCCTTAGTGATAAGTCGTAAACGATTAATGCTCAGATATAATCTACGCCCCGCACTCCCATCAATAATACACCATTCACAAATTATATACAATGTCTCCTATTTTTTATACATGTTACATAAACACACATCCAAATTTGTTCCCAAAACTGTAGTCTTTACCTCATTTTATTTTCTAAATTAAATAATGAGATCGAACATAAACATTATGGAATTTTGCAAATGAAAAAGGAACAGCATTAAAGTTCAGAAGTATAATGTTGTACAAAACTTTATATCAATATAGCAGTACCTATGTGTTATGTTGTACAATTTGGACGAAGCCGAGGCTTCTCTTAATACTTTTCGTTCATATATATGATCATAATATCTTTATTTGTTTCAAGGCACGTAATTCATTAATTGATAACTGTATTTTGTTTATTTAGATCATCTTAGAATCTTATCCTAAATAATAGCCAATATTAAAATATTTAACTCGCAGTACAAATATTTCGTATGAAAATACACACATGACTCTGCATACATACATCTATTATATACTAAAATAGAATTTCAGTGTAATACACAATAGTTTGTAAATAGATCCCCAATCGGTTTGATTAGTAGGAAAACGACAATCTATACAAAAATACTTTTGCATGTATGCAAAACATATTTGCTATAGTTACAATATAAAATAATCGCAACATCGCGATTGCGAACGCTGGGTTAGGTGGGATCTGGTTTTTGGACTTTTACACGCGCCAATCGCTTACTGTGACAACGGAATGTTCTAAGAACAACTTTATTGTAGACATGACACCACAAGTTTACTGTTCGAACTTGATTGCCCCGTGTTTCTATATCATACATTTTGTAAACCACGGGTATTTCGATATCTTGCTTAATTGCAATAGTGATAGAGTTTTATATTGCATTGACATGATACTTAACAACAAAGCGCATGTGTTCAAGGATCACGCGACGTGGCAGTCTCGGGCACGGCGCAGTGAAATTAATCGAATTTATTTAAAACAATGTTTGTTTGTGTGTTCAGTCTCACGTCTCAGACTTGCACCAGCGCCATTGTCCCGCTCAGTGCTTCGACAAGTTAAGCGGTAAATCTGAAAATGAATACAAACTGTCGTTATCAAATCGTTTCAAAGGGTTTCGCATTAACATTTTGAAGTTTAATTTATAGTGAAAATATGCAATTGCCTTGTCTCATAATTTTATTTATATCCCACCTTTCCAAGTAGCTTGGCAATCAAAACATCAGCCTCATCAAAATATCGGAGAACTTATAAAACTACTAGCTGACCCGGCAAACGTTGTTTTGCATTTTAAGGGTGAACAACCCTTATCACTTAGGGGTATCGAAAATAGATAGTAGTCGATTCTCAGATCTACTGAATACGCATATAAAATTTGGTAAAAATCGGTAAAGCCGTTTCGGAGGAGTATGGTAACTAACATTGTGACATGGAAATTTTATATATTAGATAATTAATATTAGAAGAATGTGTTAATTTGAGCTTGGCAGTATAATATTTTTTATTACATAGATATAATTTACCTGAAGTGGGTTCTTCCTTAGGTATGTGATCGTTGGTGAGCGGCATTGCAAGTGGCGCCCAAGGGCCCGGGGGCACGCCGGGCGACATAGGGTAATGCATCCATAGTGGAGGTGGGGCCCGATACAGCGGGGTCATGTAGGGATAAGGGTACACATAGGGTACCTCACGCGCCCACTCCTCGCGGCCCGGCGAGCCTCGGTACTGCGCGCCCCCACCCACGGACCAGCCCCGCACCCCGTACGGAGATGTGGGCGGCGGGTATGGCGCACGGTACCGCGCCAGCTCCAGTGGTGGCGTTGGTGAGTCCCGCGCCACCGCGCCCTGGCCCGGTGAGCCCATCAACGTAGAATACCGGTAGCGATAATTATCTGGACTGGGACTTAAGTCCGGCGAGTTCACGCTTGAAGGTGATTCGGTCTTCAGCGAGGCCGGATGTGAGTGTGGTGACCGCTTTGCCTCGGGCGACCTTCGAGTCGGGCTCTCATCAGGCATACTCAGCAAGGAATGTATGCTGTAGCTGCTGACGTTCTTGGAGACCGGTGCGTCCTTTCGAGGTGCGGTACCATTATGTGAGCGTACAGGGGTATCGATGACGGGTTTGTGCGGTGCAGTATGACTGGGGCCTGGCGAAGGCGGGTACGATGCCGTGCTCAGTGCAGGCACGGTCTTCGCGCGTCGCTTCATGCCCTGGTCCTCGAGGCTGACTCGCTCCAGCTCTCTGAGAATTCGCTTCCTGGGTGAGACCATCATATGCTCTTGTCTGCAGTTCGCTAGCTTTGCATTAACAGGCATAGGCAAAGAAGAGATCTTCTCGCGGAGCTTGTTTATAGTTTTGATCAGCTCCTTACGTCTTATGGCCGGCCTCGTCTTTTTGTACACCTTTAATTTACGATACTGATACGGTTTCTTTAGCTTCATATGATAGTACTTTTCTCGATCGTATTCCGTCCATCGATCGTCGTCAGAATTCGTTTTCGCTTTTGGCGTCGCGCCATCGACGGCATCCTCCCCTCGACTACTTCTGTTATCCGGCGACCCGACATCACCATTTTTCTTATCACACACTCCATTTGTCAGTGTTTTCCTGGAAATGTTACCATTCACTAAACCATCCAGGTGGCTAGTGTCGTATGGCCTCCTCCTTTTGAGTCGGCTGGCCGCCTCAATAGAGGCGATATGCAGTGTGCTCGGTCTGCAATAGTACATGGCTAACTCTTTGGAAATGTTTCTGCGCGGGGCAGTTTGCTTCCAGCAGTGGTCACGCTGCCAAGGCGATGACTGCACGGAGCTGTTATCGTCGGAGACAGACAGGGAGGCGGAGGGCGGGTGCGCGGCTGCGGGTGGCGTAGGCGGCGGGGCGGCCGGCGGCCAAAACGTCTTTCGTTGCACCGACACCCAGCCAGCGCGTTCGCCGTTCCCACCGCATCCGCGCACCAACTCCAGAATAAACTTCCCATCTGCAAATGCAATATTCGAGTTTTAGATATCTTCCAATATATAAAGTTTATTATTCCAACCCAACACCTCGAAAATATGTTGTTATTATTAAAAATATGCAAGACTAGTTTGTGCGCTACAACTCTTAAGTTTCAACAAAGGTAACTATTGTATGCCAGATTATGTCACTACCTTGATATGTGGCAAAGGGGTTGACAACTGTGCCATGAATAATACCCATAAATAGTTGTTACTTTATTGTCAATTGAAAGTCAATATATTTACAACTACACAGGACAATTTTGAACTTACTGTATTCGATGATATATTTAACAATTACTGAAATAATCCCTAATTCTTAATAACCATTGTCAAAAAATAATTGACATCATTGAATATACCGTACTTATGATACTGCATAGTAAAGTAATAAGATACTGATAAAATAAATGAAAATAAAAGTTCGGAAAGTGCCACATCATTGGAATTTTTAAAAACCCAAAGACAGTTTTCATCAAAATTGTGCCCGATACTCCTTTGAGCATTTTGTGCTATTCCTCATAGTTTCAAATTTGGCCAACCGCACCCAGTTGAAAAATTCACTTGTATATCTAATCTTAATTTGGATTGTATTTCACTAGGTACTTTGTGACCTTCATAAATTAGTGTTTACTATTCAGGTCAGGTCTTTTGGCATAAACTTTATATTTATGAATGAATAGTATATTTCCCTTGATCACAAAAACCCTTTACTTTGACTAACAGATTATAATATTCCAAATTACATACGTAAAAAATGGTGCACATTGTTTTGTAAATTAATTTAAGATCACATAAATAAGTTATACCAACTTTCAGCTACAAAGTGTAATTGAGTGTAAAGTCTACAAAGTGTGAAGTCTATAAGTGTAATTGAGTGTAAAGTCTAAAGTGTAATTGACTACAACTTCTGTTTGTAGCAAAGACCAAACTATCATGTTAGTTTGTATGGTCTTTGGTTTGTAGTAATGAACCACATGATTAAGTCATAGTAACATTCAGCTACATATTGAGCTATACCTAAGTATTGCATAATTATCTAAGTAATAAGTGTAATAATAATACTTTTTAGATACTTGTATTTAAAGTTGACTCTATTGACTTTACCACACAGTAACGGCAACATATCAACATAAAAATATGTTTATTTGACTCAAATTAGATGGTCTAAAGTTTAAGACACATTTTAGTATAAGCTGAAGGAGACTCTCAAACCTTAATGGCAGTCAGATTATTTACTGTCATAATTTGCAAATACTGGTCTATCTATGTAATAAAATCTATGGCAGTCGTTACGGGTAGTTGGAGCCCACAAAAGTCCAACCAGTCTAACTTGGAACTTCGATATTGCCATTGGTCATAATGATCATTGGTTGTGGAGGTCAGATGGCAGTCGCTCCACGGAAAATATCGAAGTTCAGCCGCATCACAGTTAGACTGGAAAGCCAACCCCAACTGAGTTGGGAAAAGGTTCAGAGAATGATGATGAATTTGCAAATACAGGTCTTAGCTACACGGGATGTTATGTTATGTTCTGACATTAACCTGACGGCATGCAATATTTTTTGCAATATTGTTTTGTTTTTTATGGGAAATTTAGGTCCTAAATAATGAACTTAAAACATTACAAAACAAAACAATGGAATTGAAGAATTTAGTAATCGAACCACATTGAAGATATTTATTAATTTACTTATAAGTCTATGAAATAGTAATTTGACTGCAATATCAATGCAATTAGTGAACTAATATTTGTGTGAGATAAGAGTTGTTTGTCTTGACTGAGAAACATATTCACCTGTTTGTATAAAATAAAATTTATTTTAGACAAGCAATACAAGATTACTGCAGCTGATTGTACCTCTTATCAATCTGTTAAATACCTATGATAATTGTCAACAGGTGATCAATACAATGTCCATTAAATGTATGCTAATAGAATACACGATAATTTCACTTATTTGAACATAATTAACTTATATTTTTAATGAATTCCTAATGAATTAGAAATTACATTGTTTTAAGTGTGCTCATTTATATGTAATTATACTATATTAACCAGTTTTGCTTTCAATATAAATAACATTCAAGTGAAACATTCCATTACCTTTGACATCAGTCTCACCATATTATGATTCTATACTAGATTCAAAATATGTATTATTCACTAACATGCATTATCAAATAGTTTTTTCCACTAGGTTGCCCATAGTTTCTTATGAAATAACAATAGCACAGTAGTAGTGCTCATACAATTGGCAATGGCTCAGTCAAGTGTTCTTATGTGGGTTTATCAGAGCATGAATGACTTTCTAGTTTTTCTTAACACAATAAGTGGTTGGTTTACATCAATTCATTAATCAGCGGCCTACTACTATCTTGCCCTCAAAGTGTACCAAAACAGACACCCACCTTTGAAGAACTTCAGCCTCCCACCAGTAGCAGAGAGAGCAGAACTGTTCACTGGAGCATCTTCACTTGCACCTTTACTACTGCTGTTACCATTTACGCCATGTCTTCTGTCTACTTCCTCTGTCATTTTGGTACATGTTGTCAGAGTTGTGTTTGTTCCTTCCTGTATATGCATTTCATTTCTGACCGCTCATACATCACACGAGCGACACTTTAGTCCGAACCGTCTCGCCATGTCGTACCGAGACTGGGCAACGGCAACGCATCAAACACTCGCGAATTCAGAGTGACACACAATAATATTATACCCGTCAGAGTCCTCATCCTAGTGCCACCTGCGGATTGTGAGCCCCACAGAATCTTTCGTATAAACACATTACCGACACAGTGACTTCTGAATTGAACGATATTATGGTCGATTCAGGATTCGATTGCACTTTACGTTTCTCACTACATAAATAATTGCAAAACTTAATTGCAATGCCGGATTCCCGATTATAATCGGGCCCACGACACAACTCAATAAAAAGCTGTTCGTTTTTCAGTACATAGTTCATTCACACCCAGCATCCATTTTGATTCGTTCAAAATCAAATATGATCGTTCTTTTGACTACAAATAAACTTGAAATCCGAATGGTTACATGTCCGAATGCGTTGTAAACACGTTTAGTTGTTATACCTACAATAGGCAATAGGCATTAGAGTTTTCCACTCTGTCACTAACTTTAAAAATATTATTTAATTTTCATTGTATTTTTATCATACTTAATAAATAAATATAATATAATACTTTAAAAATCGTACATACGCTTTTACGCATAAATAATTTAATTGATTTATTTATATAAGATGATTTAAGACTATGTTTTAATAAGGATTAAATGTCTCTGTAATCTAGGAATAGTGTCACTCTTAACGCCTAGAGAAATGATATAGGTACCTTAACCGCATGAGAAATAAAAGAACTCCGAGGTGGTTGTGTCGGATTCAAACTGACTAAAACCGCACACCGTCTCGTATATGGTTGACTGACCTTCTGATCATGGTCATTGGTGGTCAGTGTTGGCGTTTTGACAACTCTAGACCACACCCAGCCGTATCCTCTGCCGAATCGATTGCTGCAGCGTCTCAATATACGACTTGCGGACTGAATTTCGAAAGTACAATACTTCGACATGTAGTGAACTTCGAAAACACGTAGATCGACAAGTCATTGCTTCGACAGACAATTATTAGACAACACACTCCTTCGAATGACCACTACTTCGACAGACGATTATTCAACAGACAACATTTAGACAAGATACACCTTCGAATTACCACTACTTCGACAGGTGATTACTCGACAGCCAAAACTTAGACAAGACACATCTACGAATGACTACTACTTCGACAGATTTTTTATCCTTCTTCCGAAATAAAATGCTCTGAAATGTAATCAATTTCTTTAATTGTTCATAATGTTTTCGTTACATAAAATCAAAAAGGTGTACATTGATTAAATTATACGTTCTTCATTACACATAATATGGAGTTTTCTATTATTTCTTGGACATATAAGTAACATACGATATTCCGCTTAGGAATGAAATTATATCCATGTCATCTTTGAGTAACAAATGGTTTTTTAGTCTTTCATTGAGTTGTAACTGTTTTTTTTTCTTTGGTTTTTCAATTTGAGCTAATATTCTCTGTATATCGTTTTCTGTACTTTTTATCTCTTTTTTAACTTCGTCTAAAGTTTTGAAAATGTTCATTTTTTTTCTGTTGAGCAGAGTATTCCATCTCATATGCCAGCTTTCGATAGAGTTTTGAGTAGTAGGAATTCCACATTCAATCGAGTCTGCAACCGACCACAATTCTGGTGGAAAAGTTGGTGGTATTTTTTCATAAATTACTTTAAGGGGACTTGTCTTGTTTTCTTTTTTTTTATATGTTCCACTAACGTATGTTTTGGAAAACCAATCGCTAAGTGGTTTCGCCTCAGCGGGTAATACTTTTTCTTTAATTTGTTCGAATGCAGATGGAATTTCCGATGCTGGTATATAAGGCAAGGCTGAAATATGTTTCAACTTGTGAGCAAAATCGCTGTCATTGGTGTACTTTTCATCTAGGCCAGTCCCCTCAATATGCCGCCAAATAATTTGCTTAAAATGAAATAAGCAACATTTATGTTTTGCATCAGGAAATACGCGCTGACTAGCATTGATTGCCGCTTTCTCGAAATCTGTTATTATCATTCGTGGCTTCAACTGTGTGCCGAATTTGTTACAAACGTAGCGTTGTAATATTTCAAAATAAACGAAATAGGACTTTTCATTTTTTTTATTCATAAAGCCATATACGAGAGGAAGAATTTCATTGGTACTGTTCCTTTGACCGACTCTACCTTGTATAGTATACATTTGATACAATAATAATGGACAACATTTAAAAGTTCCGTCCATAACCCAGAAATCAGAACAACTAAGTAATCTTAAATTTTCCTGGGTGCTAAAGACTAGCACAATGTCACCGTCCGAATTATAATGAGCAATTAAGAATTGTTCCCTCCCATCGATTGTTTTGTACTCTTCTGGAATGACCAGGTCTTCTAGCTTGGTAGGAATTTTTGGTAGCCCTTGGTTTCTAGTTCTGTTGATCATTCTTTTCATAGATGTTTTACTTGGCATAAATGGCGCACTGGTAGATGGGACATCTTGATTACATTGTTGTATAATTTGCACTGGGGTATCCATGCTGCCTCGAGCCTTTTCTTTGAGCTTCAGATGTAACTTACGTATTCTGATATTTTCGGGATCAGGTATATGGCTGTGTGGATGTATACTTTTACTTGCAACGTAATGTTTTCCGTCTCGTTTTACTGTTTTCAGTCCTACGATACACTTTTTGGAACACTTTTCAATGCAATTCCAATAATACACATCATTTCGCACTCTGTTTTTACAATAAATATAACCATCCAATATCAATTGCTCTTTTCCGTTTCGTGATAACACAATTTCGCACAAAGACATGATTTTAAAGCATAACTCAATTAAAACACATGTGAGCAATGTATTAGGTACTCAGCCTCCGATATAAAATTGATAGAATGACAAATGTGACAAGAACAACCAATACCCTCATTTACACCCAATACAAAAGTACCCTCATTTACACCCAATATAAAAGTACCCTCATTTACACCCAATATAAAAGTACCCTCATTTACACCCAATATAAAAGTACCCTCATTTACACCTTGTTAAAAGACTATAAAACTATTTGAGTAAAGATGACATGGATACAATTTCATTCCTAAGCGGAATATTGTATGTTACTTATATTATGTCCAAGAGATAATAGAAAACTCCATATTATGTGTAATGAAAAATAATGAACCAGCAAGTAGGTACAGTAAAGAACGTATAATTTAATCAATGTACACCTTTTTGATTTTATGTAACGAAAACATTATGAACAATTAAAAAAATTGATTACATTTCAGAGCATTTTATTTCGGAAGAAGGATAAAAAATCTGTCGAAGTAGTAGTCATTCGTAGATGTGTCTTGTCTAAGTTTTGGCTGTCGAGTAATCACCTGTCGAAGTAGTGGTAATTCGAAGGTGTATCTTGTCTAAATGTTGTCTGTCGAATAATCGTCTGTCGAAGTAGTGGTCATTCGAAGGAGTGTGTTGTCTAATAATTGACTGTCGAAGCAATGACTTGTCGATCTACGTGTTTTCGAAGTTCACTACATGTCGAAGTATTGTACTGTCGAAATTCAGTCCGCAAGTCCAGTCAGTCAGTCATCGGGCCAAGCAAATCTATACTAATATTATAAAGAGGTAAAGTTTGTGTGTTTGTATATTTGTTAAATTGTAAGAGGTAATCTCGGGATCTACTGAACCGATTTTAAAAATTCTTTTACCAATAGAAATCATAGGCTATATATTTTATTGGAAAACTGGAATTTACACCCGGGCGAAGCTGGGTCCCGGGTCGCTAGTATAATATAATATAGATTAGACAATAGAAGGATCCAGACCAATGTTAATACCTACTTACATAGGTATTAACGGAAATTTTTGTACTGAGCGGGCATCGAACACTCGTTATGCAAGTGTTCTGAAAAGGAAACGAAATTGTGGCACTAATGAGAATAACTGTAATTCAACACACAGTCTAAACCGCTGATTGTAGAGACTCGAAACTTGAAGTGTGTTCTTCGTATGACGTAAGCATCCGATAAGAAATTCTGTTCCTAAGGGGGTGAAAAAGGGGTGCAACGTTTGTATAGGGCAACACGATTCTTTGGCCCAATCTACTTCAAATTTTACAAAACACGAAGTACTTAGGTAATAGGTACTTACACGTGTTGTATTATATTGAACTTCATCCGCTAACATCTGAAACAGTCTGCGTCAAAAGTAGATGATCATTTTCAGATTTTCAAAATTCGTTGTTGAGCAAACAAAGTAGGTAGTTTATATTTCTTAGTGAAAATGCTGTTTGACTGCTCAGGGGCCCATTTAAATCTGAAAATGATTATCTACTTTTAACACTGCCTGTACAATATTGACAAATTGGCACTTAGTCATCTGAAGATTAAAAACTAAAATGACAACGTAGTATACCGAATAAATCAGGGTGATTACAAATAGTAGTTGGTAGGTAATTAATTTTTTTTAATCCATTTCTTTTACAACATTTCAAGTAAGTACAGTCAGCATCAGATTGATCTTGGGTTACAAAAATGCTTGAAATGATATATGCACACTCACAAATTCAAATTTATATTAGCAACCAGTGTTCAAATTGATGTAAGCTTCCAGATTGGTCAAAACAGTTTAGCAGTTTCTCATAAATGTGACTATCAGTGTTCATATTTATTGTTTAGAAGACAAACTTAGATAGGTACATGTAATTGCAAATTGTTTTGTTTGCATTTTTCGTTCAAATAGTCTAAAAGACAAAATGTTAAGTGCAATACTTTGTAATTAGCACGTTTGTCTTCTAGCTATGAATTTTATTAAATTCCAAATTTTCCTTAAATTTGCCGTATGTCATTACTTCGCAGAATTTGATCCTTAACAGCGACACTATCGCATGGTGTAATAATAAAGGATGTTTTTTTTTCCAAAATCAACGGGTTCAATTCTCAGCTAGGTTTATTGGTTTTTCAAAAATCTAATGATGATGTTTAAAGTTTCATCAAAATCGGGCTCGTGACTCCTTTGACCATTTTTCGCTATTCCTTATAGTTTCGGATTTGGACATCCAATCCCTTTTGAAAAATTCACCTGTATCTATCAATTTGATACTGACTGTAGGTACCTGTATAGATAAAAACTTATCTATCTTAATATTTTTGGCATATTATTATGTTTAATCAGTTTAATGTTTAATAATAAAATGTGAATAAAGAAGCGGGTAGTTACTCGCAGTCTCGTCGCCCTGCCGACGCGACGCGACAAGTTGTATGAAGAGCTGTCGCATGGACCGAACGTGCGCGCGTTCATTTTTGTTCGTTTATATTTTGATGCGTTCATAGCTTATTGATACGGATCATTTGTTATCTTTACGGACTTTCTGAGTGCTGAGTGTTGAGAGGAGTACCTACGGCTGTGACCAGTTAATCATCGGATCGTGGTTTAGAAAAACAAACGGGAGTCAGTGACGGATCGTCTACTTCTGGTGAGTATAGCCAATATTCTTGTCTTATTATTAGGCACCAAATTATCACATTCGCACGCTGGCGCGGACAGTTTGGGAAGGAAGGTACCTATCAAAAAGCTATCTTTCCATAATGTCATAGCGCGCAAACGATTGAAGGTTGCGCCTGCGCTTGTTCCCACGCGTCGCCGTTAAAAAGTGTCCTTTGTGTACAACGGACACCAAGGCCATCACGGACGATTCCAAAACAGTGTAGGTTTGATTAACTATCCAAGTTCAATATCATGGCAGTGTTTAGTTCGGTTATATATGAAACTTTTTTTACATTAGACCGTACTTAATAGATGACATTAACCTCTGAGATTTGTCTTAAGCGTGCGCTTCAGATGCTCTGCGTCAATGACACAACTCGCAGAGATCTTAATGCATGTTTGAGACAGGTATCTCAGAGAGAGGTAAGTGTCATCTATTAATAAATACGGTCGTAATGTAAAAAAATTGCTCTGGAATTGCACAACCTGATACTTTAAGTCCTTTCCATCAACGAACGACCAGACGAATAGCGTCACGACACCGCTATCGATATTCCACTCATACGCACGAAGCGCTTTGCTGACACGTTCATCGTGCGTATAGCTAAGGAGTGGAATTCCTTGCCCGAGTCTGTTTCCGGAAAGCTATAACCTGGGAGTCTTCAAGTCACGAGTGAATAGGTTCCTTCTAGGCAAGCGTGATTCATCGTAGACCACATCGTCACTTACCACCAGGTGGGATTGAGGTCAAACGTAAGCCTATCCTGAATAAAACCTGTTGTTTTTCTGCTGGTCTTTTTGTCAAAAGCCGTTTTTCGCCGTACAAACGACTAGGAAATTAGTGCCATTATCTGCCGGTTTATAATTGTTTGCCAATTACGGTAATAGTGTCAGTGAAATAAAACGAACATATATTTCAATTTGTGCTTTATTTATGAAAAAAATTGTAAATTATCCTACAATGAATCTCCGAATGAATTAGACTTACATATCGTTTTATGTATCAAATACATTATTTGCTCGACGCCAGATCAAACCACATAAGAACAATATAGTTTAAAATATTATCTACAGAATCCGTCCTCGGCGATTCGATTACCAAAAATACAATCTTCGTTCGGTGCCCCAGTGCGGGGCGGCGGGGCGACGGGGCGCGGGGCGCGGGCGGGGCGGCGCGCCTCTATGTACAGCGGAATATACAGCGGGCGCGCTCAGCCGAGCAGCGCCTCCATGGTGTAGGCCGGCGGGCGCGGCGCCTGCTGTCAGTCCAGGATGACCAGCTGCAGCGGCGCGGGCGGCGCGGCCGGGGGCGCCTTGCCTGCCGCCGCGCCCGCCCCGCCCGCCGCCCCTCCCCCGGCCCCGCCCGCGCCCCCGCGCATCGCGCGCCACGGAGCCCGCGCGCCGCGCCGCAGCTCACCGCACGACAGCCCACGTCGGACCGTCCTGCAACAACCCAACCGTCGTTACTCTCTGTGGCCGAGGAACTCACACCACTCGTTCTGCGTCGGAGCTAACACGTGGTTAGACTGTAGTTAGACCGACTGCGTTTAAATTGGACTTCGAATTTGGAATTTGAATGCAGTCAGGGGCATTATTCTGTTTGACATTGATTTCTAATCACAGTCGAAACGTGAGAAGTCAGTCGATTTCAATAGGTTAACATAGAGGAAAGAACCGGTGTAAAACTAAACCAACCTAAATGTGTCGGCTAATATACGAACGTGGATGGTTACGGTATGATTTGTCAAACAGAATAAGGGCCCAGTACGACTGCGAAGCAACCGATTATAGTCCATGTGCAGTTCCAACGGCGAAAACACATTAAGTCAGAATGCAGTTCGTATGTTTAGAGCCTTAAAAAAACTGAAAGTCCTGAATCGAGCGATAACTATTAGCTGATTATATTAGAAATCATGTAATTGCAATAACTCACTTTGTTGATTCATTCGCCCGGAAGAATAAGTCATCGGGTGCGTCCATCCAGGAGATGACGGGGCGTCGGCCGCCACGTCCGCTAATGTTTGTCGGCTTGCCGTTTACCTGTACACGGATAGGTTGTTATAATAAGGCTCACGGGCAATGGGCCGTTTTTACACGGGGGTGCAAGGAGTGCGTAGCACCCGGGCGCAAGGTCTTAGGCTTAGGGGATGCAAATATATACGGATACGATAAGTAAATATATACGGATATTTCATCTATGTATTGAAAATTAATAAAGTAAAAGATCTACCAAAAAGTCTGGCAGTTGTTACGGGTAGTTTGAGCCCTTAAAAATCTAACAACAACGTTCTAGCTGCTATGCTTCGATATCACCTAATGTCACCATTGGATTGTGAAGGTCAGATGGCAGTCGTTTCGCGGAAAATATCGAGGTCCAGCCAAAAAGTAAGGGACAGGAATGTTTCTTGTTCATCGGCTGTACGAATGTGTGGTGTGTGGGGTACTGACGTGCGTGAAGACGTGCGCGGGCAGCGGCTGGCCGGTGGCCTGCGCGCGCGCACACATGGCGGCGTACTGCTCGCGCGACGGCCGCTGCATGGGCGCCGGGTGCTTGTTGGGCCGCTTGGCCGGCGGCGGCGCTGTGCCCGCACCACTGCCTGCTCCTGCACCAGCACCGATCTCACGATTAAACTCTATACTTTGCCAAAACTTTAGGAACGCTCCGAAAGTTTGGCGAGTCAGAACTGATACTGGCTCCATCCAGTCGACCGTGCACGGCAAAAATCTTTTATTTTTTTACTTTTTCAAAATAATATTTTTTTGGAATTTTTTATCAGCAGTATTCACGCTCCATCATCTTGGTACTAGATGGGTTAAAAAAGTAATGTCATGAACAAATACATCTCTACTCAACTCAATATTATGCGGCAATGAATATCGGTATGGTTATGGTATGTCGTCGGTGGTCGCATATGGTGACGGCCTTTAATACCGCACGAGATTTAGGAGCAACCTGCCTTCTATGTTTGAAATACGTTCTAATTTTCAATCAATATATTTATTTTAATGTGTTTAATGTGTTTTTATATTGGATGTCTAGGATAGTCTATAGGGCCTCTGGTGGACAGTGATCGTATAGCAAACGGTCTTGATAATAAAAGCTTGGTTATACTGACTGTCAAGTCCGTTGAGGTCGTCGTACGCACGACGCTTGAGTGGCTGCGCAGGCGCCATCTCGGCGCGTCGGGCCTCTTGCTCGGCTCGGGACAGCACTCGTTCGTACATCAAACTACCATCTGAACAACAAATTAATTTACCTAATTAGTAAAAACTAATAAATAATAATTTTTTTGAATAATTAATATATCACTACATAGTATAAAACAAAGTCGCCTTTTCTGTCCCTATATCCCTATGTGCGCTTAAATCTTTAAAACTACGCAACGGATTTTGATGCGGTTTTTTCCAATAGATGGAGTGATTCAAGAGGAAGGTTTATATGTATAATACATGCATCATATACTAAGGCAACATTGCTAATTTTAGAGGTTTCTAACGTGATGTCGTAAATTAACCTATTTTTTTGGGCTTATTTAGCAATTTAGCAGTTTTTATATACAACGTTCATAGTTTTTCTATAGTGTATTTAATTTAGTATCAGCATTGCACCCGTGCGAAGCCGGGGCGGGTCGCTAGTCAATAATAATGTGAAGTACCGGTATGTGTATCAATTAGTACATCAATAAAAATGTGAAGTACGTGTAATCATATTTCTTGAAAGTCCTTCTAGCATTTCGGTCCATTGAGCTGGATTCGCACATACCCAAATATTAAAACTGTAAACGCGAAATGGTCCTTCCATTTTATGTTCAAGGCGAGCGTGAGTGAAAGAGATTCAACACTATTTTTTCATATTGGTGTGATAATGTGGTGTGATGTCGGTAATGATTATTTTGACACCAACTCGTTTACTTATTTTTAATTTGTTCATCATTTTCCTTTTTGGTGTACTATAATGCACAATTTATCATATGAAAGAAAGTGTGAATTCTAACTTGTGTATTTTGAGTCCGTTCACTGAGCGTAAGGCCTCAGACTGACTTTCTTTAGTGATCTATTCCTTTCTTTCTTTAGAAAATCAAATCATGAGTGATTACATAACGTAGTGTACATACACATACAGCGTGATTTTATAGTCGTTTTGGACCCGAAAGGGGGTTACTCGGAACGATATTATGAAACCATTTTGACATGTCCAAATTGCTGTACGAGTTATAATAAAAATAATTACTTGCTATACTACTACTCGAATTGAAATTGAATTAGGCGCCTCTAGTGAAACCGAAGACCAAGGTAGCCTAGTGGTCTGGGTAATGGACTGCTGAGACGAGGTTTCGGGTTCAATCCCAGGTTCACCATGGCACACACCAATGACTTTTTGATGCTTTTCGAAGTTATGTGTGTATTTATCGCAGGTTTATAAGTGTCCGGTAAATGGCAATAGGCTCGCCACCTATTACATTGGGATCTAAACTAACTGGCGAAATGTGGGTGCTAGCACCTCTGCCTACTCGGGGATATATGCGTGAGTTTATTTTATGTTATGTTTGTGAAAATAATGATTTAGTACTCGATTCGTCAAGCGCACAGAAAGTTCCAGTTACAGAACCAAAACGTAGGGAAAAAACATGCTTGACGAACTGGAACTTTCAAAATTAAATCTATAATAATAATTAATTTCATTTTTAATTCACTATTGCTTTTACTGATACGTAGCGCACGCGCGCCTGTGTATGTATGTGTGTGGTATGTATAACGCTTGCGCTATAAGTTGAGACCTGGGCTCTCCGCCTACTTCCTCCTGCACTGCCCTTCAGTCGCCCGTGATGTACTGTTCGCAAAAAAAATAGATAGACAGGTAGGTAACGACTCGGGCAGAAGGTTGTTCACGATATTTTTTGTGCGCTGTACAAACACGCGCCGGTGACGTCTAGCGGTCAGGTCTCAACTCATAGCGCACGTGTAGTACTACAAATCGAATTTGAAATTGAATTAGGCGCCTCTAGTGAAACCGATTGATACGTAGCGCGCGCGCGCCTGTGTGTGTGGTATGTGTGTATGTGTGTGTGTGTGCGTGCGCGTACCGGGCGCCTTGGGCGGCTTGGGGAAGGCGACGTGCGGCGGCGCGGGCATGCGGTCGCGCGGCGTGAGCGCCAGCCAGTCGTGCGCGCGCCCGCCCGCCACCGGCACGCCGCGCGCCGCCGCCAGCCGCGACGCCACCGCGCCCACCGGCCCGCGCACGCGCGCCGCGCCTGCCAAGCCCGCCGCACCCGTCGGCGCCGGCGCACGCAGCTCCGCGCCGCCGACACCGCCCATGGCCACGCTGCACTCGTGCTTCACCTGACGGAAATTCACACATGTTATAACGTTTCATGAAGACAAACTTGAGCGGAAGTGACTCGCTGGGCGCCGAACGGAATGCTTCCATTTCGGTTGACTGCAGACAGAGAGCAATAGAGGAAGCTAGCGACCAATAAGTTAAAAAAGTACCATTTTTCAAAGCCACAGTTTTCATCTATTAGGGTCCACAGCAAATGAGGCAAACGTCAATCTATAAATATCAAGTAGTATAGCCCCAGAAAAAAGCAGGACCATTTTTCCGGGGGCAAAACGAGGGTACCGCGGTTCCCAAACCCGAGGGGGCCACTTTGGAGATGACCCGAATCAACAAAAGCGCGAGGAAAACCTTTTGGGTCACCTTACACCCCGGCGATTGAAGACCCGAAACGAGGCGTGCCATTTTAGTCGGTTCAAGTACGATATAACCTGCCCCGCAGGGCAACGAAAGTGTTACCACACGAAAAAAGAAGCACTATGTATGAGTATGAAAAAAAATTCATTCCGTTCGTATAGATTGCGGAATGATGTCCCTGCTGTGGTTCCCTGACGTCTGCTACATGGGGTTCTTCAAGAAGGGAGGTTTTAGAAGGTTTTTCTAGGGTCGACAGCGCAAGTGTGACGCCCCGGGTGTTGCACACGTCCATAGGCCACGGTGACCGCTTCCCATCAGATGGGCCGCGTGTTAGCCTGGCACCAAGTGGCAGGTGTGGGCACGTACCTGCTGCAGGTTGATGGGCGAGAAGGGCGAGCGCGCGTAGTGGCGCGGGCGGCGCAGCGCGCGCGTGAGGCGGCGCGCCAGGCGCGTGAAGGGCGTGGCGCGCAGGTAGAAGGCGGCGCGCGTCTTCATCACCGGCCGCGCGCCCTCGCCCGACCCGTGCGCCGTCGCCACGTGCCGCGCCAGGTGCGCGCGCAGCTTGAACTCCTGCGCACACACACACACACGTCACTCACACCACACCCACACTCACACGCACCGCTACACCACTAGACAAGCTCGTTACAACTAGATCGGCTTGCAGTGCCGAGGTGGGATGGGACTGAGACACTAGACAACGGTCAATTGTATTTGGGTTTCGTTGAAAGCAGTGGTGGGTAACCAGCATGCCATTGGGTGTCTACTAGTACATTGGTTACCTCTTTATCTACAGATAAATAAGTGGTAAGAATAGAGTGGTTCATAAAGTGAAACTCACTGCTAGAGGCCATGATATCCACCACTTATATAAATTTATTTAAAAACTGTACCTGACTCCGACAGAATAATTCAGTGCTAAAAAAAGTAACGGACTGCTAAAATGACCTATGTCCAGAAGACTACTAAATATTTATCACTAGATGTACTTGCAGCTGTTTGTACATAATAAAATAAATAAATCAGCTAAAAAGATGAGCGGGAATACAAATAACGTTACTCTTTAAAAAAACGAATTTGACGCCTATCCGTATAGACTTAATGCACCTTTTACGGCCTCATCGATAGCTACAAGAAGTTGCGAAAATTGTTGATAAGAAATTTACTGGGCCTCGATTCTGCTAAAGACAAACCACTGATATACCACTAACACTAAGAAATGCCATTTAATTGTAGACTTTATTGTTATCACGTTAAAGTCTAAAGTCAAATGATATTTGACTTTAGACTTTAATGATATATGAAAAAAATATGTAAAATATTTGAAAGCATTTATATGGAGTGTTATGAAAATAAAGTGTGTTATAATTATAATTCTAAATCTAATTCTAGAAACAATAAAGCCTGGATTACCAATGGTTTAAAGACCTTAATGAAGGAAAGGGACAGGTTATTTCAGATTTGGTCTAACGACCCAAATAATATGTTGAAACGTCTAAATTATACTAAATTTAGAAACAAATGTCAAAAAAAGATAAATAAGAGTAAAAATGGATACGATAAAAAAAGAATAATAGACTGTAATAAAAACATAAAAAAGATATGGGAATTAATTAATAATATGCTAGGTCAATGTAAACGATCTGTAGACTCTTTGATATTGTCAAATATGGATAAAAAAGAGAAAATTATAGATAAATGTAATAAGTTTGCTATTAGATTTAAGAAGGATATAGATGATATTACACATACATGTGGGGATATATGGTTAAATAGAGAGGCATACGTGGAACTAACTGACAGGTGCATGAGGTGGCAGCCAGTGAACTCCGAACAAGTTAAAAAAGTAATTAGAAACATGAATAGTAAGAAGTCACCTGGAACCGATTTAGTTCGCATGTCGGATCTTAAGTTAACCATAGACAAAATTAGTCCAGTGTTGGCCAGACTTACAAACCTGTCTGTTAAACATTCTATAGTACCTACTAAACTGAAAGAGACGATAATTAGGCCTATACATAAAAAAGGTGATTACAAAAATGAATCAAATTTTAGACCTATAGCTATTTTAGCAAGTATAGACAAAATAATGGAAAAATGCATTGAAAACCAAATAAGTAACTATTTGCTTAAACAAAATGTACTAAACGATTGTCAACACGGATTTTTAAAAGGTAAAAGTACAAATACATTATTATCAAAATTCTCGGATGAGATCAACAATAGTTTAGCTAATAAAAAGTTCGTAATTGCAGTTTTTTACGATTACAAAAAAGCATTTGACACTTTACAGACAGACACGCTACTTAAAGCAATGGGGGAGTGTGGGGTAGGAGGGCCTCTAAACCGATGGTTCCGTGATTATCTGGCGGCGCGCTCCTACCAAGTAAAAGTGAGCGACACACTTAGTGATAGTATACAAGTGACACGAGGAGTCCCTCAAGGTTCGTGCTGCTCGCCAATCTGCTACCTCATGCACGTGAACAGTCTATGCGGTCTGCTCCGTACACGTCATTGTTCGGCGTACATGTACGCTGACGACCTGTGTACCTTACGAGCTGGTACTGATATGGCGGAGACTTGCAAATTAGTTCAACAAGACGTGGACGCGGTTGTCGAGTGGTCGCATGATAATGGCATAGTTCTAAACACGGACAAAACTAAATTTCTTGTAATACACTCGCCCTACATGCGTCCATCTGGGCAGCCTTCGTCCTTGTTTGCACATGATTACCTATGTATACATAATAATAAACTGAATTGTGAATGTAGTCCAATACAACAAGACAATTATATTACTTACCTGGGTGTGAAGATTGATAATAACCTCTCATGGACTCCGCATGTAGATTATATTTGTGATAAGTTGAGAATACTACTGGCAAAATTTTATCAATTAAGTTATAAACTACCTAAAGATATTTTAAAATGTATATACATGTCATTAGTGGACTCGATCCTGAACTATGCTCTTGACAGTTATGGATCCACTTGTAAAACAAATTTGCTAAAATTAGAATCCCTACAAATACGTTTCTTAAAATTATTAGTAAGTAAAAAAACCAAAGATAAATGTAAAAGTAACTACAACAGATTATTCAAAATATGTAATATTCTACCAATTAGACTACAGTATAAATTTTTGCTAGCAGTTAACAACCATAACAGTCGGGAGCATGGTCTAACGCGTGTCGACAACACTACCCATACTCGCTCAATGACCACCAGTAAACTCAAGGTACCCAGAGTATACAATAATTATGGTGACAGGACTATAAAAAAACGTCTTCCATACCTCTTAAATGGCTTACCTGAGGACATCAGAGTGGAAACAAACATACACAGGTTCAAATCAAACTTAAAAAAACACTATATTGGCGTATGTGAATAATTTATTGTAGTTTGTAATTTTTTGTAAGTTATCACTATAAAAGAGACTGTAACCCACAGACAAACCAGTCACACGGTTTTGTGGGATATGTTTTTATGATACTTATACAATTTAAAAAGAAATAAACGTTTTTATCTATCTCTATCTATCTATCTATTTTGCAGAGCGAATGAAAAAGTTAAATGAATTCTTTTCATTTGATTTTAGACTTTAACTGTATAACGGTAAAGTCTACAATTAAATAGCATTTTTAGAGTGTCAGTGGTATTACAGTGGTTTGCCCTTAGCAGAATCGAGGCCCTGTTCTACACAGCCAGTCTAGTAGTACCTATACATAGAAGTCTTTAGGGCCTTTAACAGTGCGATACGGATATCTTACGCGAATGAATATCCCTCCAATGTTCGTCTGCACATCGGTTTCCCTGTCCTTACGGTCCGCGGCACTGTACGATATATCCTGCGCGCTAGACGCCATCTGCTCAACTCAGAGGCTCCTCATCATACTGTTAGAAGCCTTACACCATTTAATAATCAATTAACATTTAATATCCTATGAAGCCTCACTTTGTTTTTTTTTTATGTCGGACACGTCAACGTGACTTCACCTCGCCTGATGGTAAGCTAAAGGCAAAGTCTCTGGAATGGGAGTCACCATTGCAAACACATATGTACATAAATATGGCTACTATCTAGCAACTATCGTTTTTTACTCTTCAATTTAAAAACTGTAGGTCAATCATGATGTGCCATATCATAACACGATGGGTGTTTTGGACTGTGGTCCAGTGGGGAGGAGGGATGAAGTTACATAGTGTGTAGCTCCATCCCACTCCCTATGGACCGCCTATAGCATATGATGGTAGGCCCTCAGTTTGGTCAGTCATGCCGTATCAGAAGCGTTGAAGTGCGTGGTGGACAGGTAATGTTGGGCCTATGTATCTTTTTTTTATACCACTCAGATGATTAGGTGGCAGACAAGCGCACGGCCCACCTAATGGGGAGCGGTCACCGTGGTCTATGGACGTGTGCAACACCAGGGGCGTCACACTCGCGCTGCCGACCCTTATCTTTCTTATATTATATTGGTATCCCAAATTAGGTTTGTTTTATACAAATTCAAAATTGTATCAATAATTTCTAGAGCTACACACATACCTTAGCACAATTGAGTACAGTACAGCGATGCGGACGGTGGGATACGGACAGTGCTGTGTCCTCACCTTCTCCACGAGGCCCTTTTGCTACCTCTACTTCGGTTTCACTGAACACTCCGGCGGTCTGTAGTAAACGATATTTGATCACATATCACATGTATATGGAGGCTATGTTACACAGTATCATTGTTTTTACCCGACTGCCGAAGAAAGGAGGGTTATTTATTTTATTTATATGCGTACATCTTAATAAAAAAACTAACTCATTATAATACCAAAAATATAGAAAATGTTTCATTTGATCATAATAGGTATATGTTAAGTTATTTAAAAGTTTTAGGGGTAATATAATGTATACTATACATACAATAATGTTCAAGGGAAGTAACGAAATCATAGTAGGTATATGTACGAGTACATTGCACAGTCGCACGTGAAATACATAGATACATTTTTTTTACACAGAACTTATAAACTTTAATTCTAGGCAGACGGCTCGCCCTCCATTATTTGAGATAGAAACAATCCTAATAAAATTTAAGTGTTAGGGTTGGCCTGTAGATAAAATGCAAAAAATCCCTAAGACAAAACAGAACTCTGTTTTCCGTTTCACCTGCCGCACCGCACAGTGGGTCGAAGCTGTAATTTGAGGGTCTTTAACTTCCTACCTTATTTTTTTATATTATTGTGAAATGTCATGTTATGAATCTTATTTTTGGATTGAATCTTTCCTAAACAATTTTTTTTCGTATGAAAGGAATGAATTAGGACTAACCTGCCAATTGGTGATAGATCCCGTTTTGAAACATATTTGATCTTGATTCTGGTCTACTCTATTATCATTCTCTGCCAGATAAATAGATCGGAAAAATAGTAAAATTAAAGGAATTATATTTTACTTCTTTACGCACAAAAATTTACATATAATTTAATAAGAAAATACCATAAGTTAAGAAACCAAAGACTTTTGAAAGGTGCATAATAAAGTAACTAGCCCAAATATTACTAATGTTCTCGCTTTAAAAATAAATATGAAGTAATCAGTGAACAATTTAGTTTTACCCATGGTGCATCTGTGTAATTCACCTGGTAATATTTAGCTCACGCTAGCTCTTCTTTAATGCTATGTACAGATTACCTATTAATTGGCTAAATTGCATTAATGCATTGTCATTGTTAAATAATAATCTATAGTAGTTACTCGAGAAGTCATTAGTTAACTATTATTGTTTACCTAATAACCTCGTATTCACTTCTAAAACTGAATACATTAGTAATATAAGTGCAATTACATAGAAATTGACCGACTAGCGTGAGTAAGAGGTGGACTTACCGGCTCTCCAATCGTCGGCTGCCATCTGTGCTAGGATGGTGGCAAAACTGTGGTCTTGTAGGTGCCAGCCGGCGGTTGGTAGTCACAATTAATAAGCACTTGCACTGATACGTCTAAAACTTGATATGTGGGGAGGGGGTAAAGAGCGGATTGCTATTTTGGAACCTGCACTGCTTATCTTCAGAACTAAAGAAAGTCAGTTCTCTGACACGTGAACTGATACGATTTACGATTTCCCTTAAAGAAATGAGCAGCAATTTGGACTCTACCGTATCAAATTCAAAGGGCACAAATTAAATACGTAATCAGTTTTGAGATACCACTATTTGTACTATTTAAGGGTCTCCATAGAAGCAAATGCAGCAGGGTACATGTTGCCAATCTGTTTTTTTTTTTTCAATATACTTGGTAAATTCTTTGTATTCTTAGAGGCGGTACATTTACACATTTTCCGCTAGTAAGCTATTCAAATTTTGCCACCGCTACCTACCTACATTATGTCAATTCCCTGGTTATTTTTATCAATCTATTTTTGACTTTGTGTAGATCTCATAATATTTAGGAAGGTAGGATTTCTGTATGGCCAATAAATGAAAAACTCAAATTTTCCACCCCTTGGTTTTCACGTAGTCTTACTTAAAAATTTTGTAATTTTAACATAATTATGCACATTTTATTAATAATAATTTCAGGAAGTAAATAATTAGTTTGAATTCAATATTTTCCGATCTTTTGATTTGGCAGAGATGCGCACCTACATAGTAAATTGACTAAAAATTTTAGTTTATCCATTTTATACAACACTATTTATATTAAATCTACATACCTGTATTAATAAGTTGAAGAAAAAGTAGAAAATTAAATTATCCTTCAAATTACCGTTTCGACCCACTGTGTGGCTGCCATTAAGTATAATTTGACTATGTAGACTACCTTGTTAGCCTGCCCCTGCCTGCCCTGTAGCATAACTTTGCGCGAAGATTTTTATTTACCTATTTATTTTAGAACATCACACACACAGTCGAAACTTGTGATGCCACTATCAATGTTGTACTCATTTGCTATTCTAATACTTTCGCCATTTAGAGGTCTACTACGACATACTAAGCAATTCAGTTTCGGCAGTCATTAAATTGCATATTGCGCATCGTGGTGGTAGCATGGTCCGCTGTATGCTGTTGTGCTTTTTGACTGTTTTAGTAGTGTATTAAGATTACAGCTAGTGATAGGGTATTAGTATTCCCCTGATAAACCTATGATAAATCATATTTATCAATTCCGGCAGGCTAGAACTGATGCCTACGAAAATGTAGTCAGCTTACAGTTAAGTCATGCATAACTGTCTCAAATGAATATCAGTGTAACTGGAAAGTAAGGTTACTAAATCGAGTATCACATTTTCAAGGAAAAGAAAGATATGCTTATTGTAAAATATTGGTACACACACATGTTATGACAGCTGTGTGAAATATGTATTATTTTAATTAGCTTAGCATCTATTTTAAGGAGATGAATAAAGATTTTAATAAAATGCTGTTGTTTGCTTGAGAATAACCTGATATATTTATTCGATATACTTAAACTTATGGTGAATACGTTACACTTCAGAATAACAAAATGTCGTCAATCAATGTCATTTGTTCATTATGTTCTTATTGTGGGATTACTGATTAATTAATTAAAATTCTATATTTTTATAATTTATATACAAATGGATGTAAGGAGGGGCTAATCTTTTAACTGTAAAGGTATCCGGTTGTACATTTGGTTAATGGGTTTACTGTGTCTTATTTAATGAAATGTAAGCATTAAACTTAAAACAAACTAAAAATCAATTATTAAAATTCACCTTGAGACCACCATATTTTTTCCAGTATTGCCAACATGAGCCGCAAAGTCTGTATTGTAAATGCTGCGGTCCCCATGTGTACCACTGGTTTGAATTTGTCACTGAAAAGATAAATAATACAATAAATTAACGAGGGACCAAACGCAAACATTGTCGTAAGAACACTTGCAGTGCAAAGTGTACTAACTAGTCAAAACATGTAGGAGATTAGAACAACTCCTATTATAATGTATGGCAGGATTGACGTGAAAGTTACATAATTATTATTGCTAAGAGACTGACGTTAGAACACTTTATAATAATTATTCAAGCTTAATATAAAGCTAGGAGTAAAAAAACTAAGATCGTGCAAATAGGTACTTTTTTCAGTGAGTCTGACCTGCTGACTGCCTATAGAAGTGTTAACTATAGCACTTCTATAGTTAGGCCCGCCCAAATCGTAACTTGATTACGAGAGTGATATATATTATCTATGGTTTTGGAACAAGACACTAATCGTCCTATTAGCTAATTAGAACAGCCATTGGTAACTAGGGATGTTTTTGAAGAGGTTCAAATCCCTCCGAAATTCAAAATATTATTTACACATAAACTTTGTGTTACTTTTCTGGTGACTTTTTTTTTTAATTCAGGATAGGCTTACGTTTGACTACTATTTTTTTTTGTTATCTCAACACCCACGGAACTTTTCACAAATACACAAAGTAACACCAGGGTATGTCCATTTGGAGCAGTGCAGGGTTACCTTGGCAGGAAGCGCATAGATGCGGCGCGTTGACAGCGGCTGTGCCATTGGTGCCGCCGTTAAGAACGGTGCCTGCCGTTTTGCCGCTAGAACTGTTACTTGTGATCAGAGCTGGGTTCGGTTTGTTGCTGCAATTCAAAGTAACAAGCGTTGATGATACAGTAGTAGGCTAGCTATAACATTGGTTAATCTATCAATCCTCAATAGCGGCCTTTACACGTACAATTTATCGCGCATCCTAGGAGCGTCCAGGCTTGCGCGACGGAATGCTCGTACACGCAATCGTGCGTGATTATCTTTGTGAATTTAATCTTTCGCGCGCGATTATGTGCAATCCTTTTTGATGTACCTATCAGAAAATCGGGGTATAGGCTATATGTGGGGAAGAGAGACAACAACATAGGACGCGATTGCGAGTGCATGACAGTCCTGGAGCGTGCGCTTCCCTCTCTCTTCCAACATCTTTACACACGCGTTTATTCATACGCGAATCGGTTTTCACTCGCGATAGACTGTACGTGTAAAGGGGCTAATAAGTGTATATGTATGGTTGCCAAATAACACATGTCATGTATTGTCGATTTCGATAATGCAAAATTAGTCTATAGGCAAGAAATGACTCAAATAACAACATTAAGAAGAAATTCAAAATATAAATCACAAATTAAGAAGCTGTTGAACATAAATAAATAGTATTGCTCGACATATTTTGATAACCGAACTACTGTAACTGAAGTTTTTTTTATACCACTTAGGTGGCAGACAGGTACACGGGCCACCTGATGGGAAGCGGCCACCGTGGCCTATGGACGTGTGCAACACTAGGGGCGTCACACTTCCGCTGCCAACTCTAACTACAGCTACTTCGCAAACTAACTTCTACAAAAGAACGTAATACGCAAAAAATAACAATACATAATAAATGTATTGAGTGTGTCGGTACAAACACTCACTAGTTGGGAATGTACACTTGTTTCAGCTTGGATTCCGCCTCTACTGCTTTAACACGTTTCTGTTGCACGTAGCGGTCCGTCGTCTTCCACATATAGTAGTACTCCACAAGGTTTTTTAGCGTCTTCCATGGCAACTGTAAACAATTGTAATAAAATTAGAGGTTTTTTTTTTACTTTTACGAAATGTGGGTGCTAGCATCTCTGCTTACCCCTTCGAGGATATAGGCGTGAGTTTATGTATGTTATGTTATGTTTTTTTACTTTTAATCTTTCGCGTTCCATGTTAACGGCATTAACGCGATCCTTGTATACAGAGATTCTTGCATACGCTTATAAGTACAGACAAAACCATAGTTATAACTACGTATCCATACATATGACGGAATATAGGACTAAGCCAACCTCAAATGCATTACGGTACACATATTAATTAATGGACGGGGCTCTGGTGCACACTTTCCTTTCAGGGTTGGTAGGTCATATTCGGGTCAAGCCCAAGTCAAGGAAATGCTCTTTGGGCCACCTTACACCCTGGCGTCAGAAGACCCTAGACGGCGTGCGGTTTCAGTCGGTTCGATCCCGACATAACCACCCCCGATGGCCGACGGGAGTGGTATCCATGAGGATTTTCGCTCGGAAAAAAAGGGTTGGTAGGTCAGACGGTATTTGCACCTATAAATATCGTATAAGCCATATCTTTAAAATAGAAGGAGTAAGCAGACCCCGAGCTCTGAGCTGAAAGCTTTGAATGCAACTGGGTATGCCGCTAAGTTGATGTATACTTACAAAGTCCTGCCGTATATCGGCGAAGTCCTTGCCGTACTTGTCGAGCGCCTCCTCGAAGAGGTTGGCTTCGGAGGCAGACCACTCCTCCATCTCGTCGCGGCAAAGCACCGGCCCTGACGCGGGCACTAGTGACGACAGCGACGTCTCTATGCTGTAGCCTGATTTGTGCAGTGTGTCCATAGCGTGGAACTGAGGAACAAACGTCAGACTATTCAATATTGTGGCCGGATATAAGTAGTATAGAATTAAAATGTTTCTCGATTATTTTCGTTTTTTTTTTAAGTCGGACACGTCAACATGACTTCACCTCGACTGATGGTAAGCTAAAGGCAATATATCTGGACTGTATGTGGGACTGTATGAGGAAGGAAACACGTGAGCTGGTAAAGAATTCCAAGTATCTAGATAGAAAAATAGATCGGTACCTTATATTTTTGACCACTTAATATTAAACCAAGAGGAAGTACCTCAATGATATCTCTTAAGTGTGCTATAAGTATTGCTGTAACTTAACTCGGGGGTTTAGATGGGGGTTCCATGTTGAAATATATAACCATGTCACTGTTCTATGATTGGTATGTTTTAACAGCACTTCCTCTTCATTTGAGTACAGTTTAACTAACAGAAAGTAACTCATTCATTAGCAAAAATTCCTACCCTAAGCTTTGATGTACAAGCTTTGGATGCAACCAGGACTAATCAACCCCACCAAGACTCCGGGTGTTGCACAGGGCATGGCATCGTTCGGATTAGGTACAGCATTTTAACACACAAGAGATAGCTGTGGAATACTTACTGCTATTGATTTTATTTTATTTTTTATACTACGTAGGTGGCAGACAAGCACACGGCCCACCTGATGGGAAGCGGTCACCGTGGCCTATAAACGTGTGCAACACTAAGGGTGTCACACACGCGCTGCCTATCCTGAAGGGAAAGGGGGAGAGCTGGGAAGGGGTGGGGAGGCTAGGAAGGGGACGTGGCTGGTGTAACTCGAATGTGTGTACCAATAAAGTAATTCTTTCTTCTTTTTTCTCTTCTAGATGAAGATGAGATTAACTCACACAAGAGGGAGAGTAGGAGAACGGACCCCAGGTTTCAATGTACAAACTTGGAATGCTAGAGTAACGCTGTGATGATGATGAGGGCTGAGGGTAACTCACGAGTGTGATGTCTCGGCTGGCGGCGGCGGCAGACATGTGCAGGGAGGGCTGCTTGACGCTGGACGAGCAGTCCAGCGCGCGCGCGAACGTTCCCACAGAGCGCGACACCACGAGGAACTGGTCGATCTGCCGGTCCGTCAGCCCGTGCTCCGGCGTCCATACCAGCGTTTCTAACTCTTCTGTGTTGCGTGGGTCTTCTTCGCCTACAACATACCGACACACTGTAGGTACTACTGACTGCTATAGGCAATTCTGAGAGCCGAAAATTGTTATAGGGTTATATTCGAATTGAAGTGCGAACGATATTAAAGTATGACTTCTGTCATCGTGGTACACTTTTGACATCGTGATAGAATTTGCGATGACACTTCTACTTCATTTTAATATGCGATCATTGGTTTTCTTTCTGTAAAATTCTCAGTAGTGCGCAGCGCACCCCTACGTTCCTATTTATTGTCATAGCCAGGGTTCGAACCCGGAATCTCTTGGGTCTTTCAGACGTAAAGTCGACTTCTTAACCATATTGCTAGAACTAAAAACTATGGGTGATTTACACCTCATCTAAATCGCGTTTGAATATTATAGTGAATGGGTGCCATTATAAAAGAATTATTGCAGGGACAAACGAGTGGAGGAAAGAAAAGTGGTATTGGAGACAAAAAAATCCTTCAGCATCCTCTCTGAAGAACCTAATATTACTACTTTAAGTTGACATCAAGTCAGAGGTTGATACGCTCCCGGTCGACATCCCTCATGGAATCATGCTGAGAAAAGCCTCTTATATTTTTCAACCAACAATAGAATATACCTCAAGTCCTATACAAATATATTCCGTAAAAACGTAGTATCTCAGACACAAACGCGAGGATTAAATTAAATTAAATGACATTCGGAAGCGGGCCTGCAATTACATTATCTAAAAACTGTAAATTAAAAAATATTCTCACACGACTTCTTTTATTACACCGGATAGTTTAGATTCGATGATAGTAAACTGGTTCTCGTAACAGGTCAACAAACACTTAAACAAATAGCTTATGTATCTAAGTACCACGATACACGTTTATCATTTCATAGAAAAGAAAAAAAGTGCTATTAGAAGCGCATGAAAACCTGTTTATGTGCCAGGTTGTTATAACGTGGCGAATTTTGGGTATTAATACACCTATGTCTAACCCTTCGGGGATACAGAGGCGTGAGTATATAGACCTGTTTATATTTACTAAATTACAATTTATTAATTAAAAACTATCATCAAACCTATATTTTTTTTAAAAGAACCTTTGTTCAATGTTTTTCCTACTCTCTTCTTTAATATTCAATCTAATGTGTGATTTTATAAAAAAAAATGTTAGAGCTGGAGGTTGAACCCAAAATAGATGAATAAGACGCAAAACAAATTCAACTCAGATTAACATCACTCAGAGCTCACCATTACAAAAGTATTGACCATACAATACAAAAATGGATACATACCTTCTTTTAATAAATTAGTTACTTCAGTCTGATATCTACTTCCAACTCTGATTTCTCCCTTATCTGCTAATAAAGTCTTTTGTGAAGGATCAAATACTAAACAATAAAAAAATGCGTCCTGAAACAAAAAGAGAGATCGCATCAGTATACTTCATTCCATAAATCCAAAAAATAAATAAAAAAAACACTTCGAATAAATGACTATTAACACTATTATTGATATTTAATCTGTACATTTACAGTACATAGCTTTTGGTTTGGCATATCAGAAAAAAGAGTACGAGTCAAGCTAAGATTTTGGCTTGCTTCAATTTTGTAGAGCATTCTCTCTATCGTACATTACACTGACGGTTTTGTTATATATCTAGTACTAGCTGTGCCCCGCGGCTTCGCCCGTGGCAGGATAAAAAGCATCCTATGTCCGTCTCCTAATAAGTTAATATGGTAGTTAAGTTTTCTTAAATTTTCTAATGTCCCGCGCAACTTTCTTGACTTTTTCTTTCATAAGAACCTTCTCCTGATAATAACAAACACAACAAAAAAAGAATTAAAGAAATCGTTCCAGCCGTTTACGCGTGATGCCGTGACCAAGGGAAATAGGGATTCATTTTTGTGTATATGGATAGATTAAAAACGTTTATGTTCATAAATTTAAAATGCAGCTACGGTATTTACAACCCTAAAGATATATCAGGCTGTATACCGTCGCTGTGCAATAGCGAACGCTTTACAAAACCGAAGCAAGTCGATCCAAATACGAATATCGACATCAAAATGGGCTCCCACTCTTCTTCCCGAAACGCGGTGTGGCAAATCACAAGCCGAGTACTGTAAATAATTAATTAATAAATGTAAAAAATATTACTCGATTAATACAACATAAAATCTATTAGGTATTTCACATAACAATTTAAAAAAATACCGAATAGTCATCATCATCTTCCTGCCCTTGTCCCAATTAATTGGCGCAACATGTCATTCTCCTCCATACGTTCCTGTCCGATGTCATCTCCTCAATCACTCCCTTCCTTCCCCTATCGTCTTTCACGCATTCTATCCATCTTTTATTAGGCCTACCTCTGTCCCTAAAGCCTAGAAAATACTGAATAGTATCATTATAAAAAGATATCGCCATTATCCAGTATGTTTATTGATTACTAACTGTACTTGCGAATTTGCCCGCGTGGATTTAGATTTTTAAGGTTTTAAATGTTTCTTTACGCGGAACCCGAATCTTTTACCTTTGTGTTAAAAAAAAATTAAAATGCATACAGTCATAATTATGCATTGTTTGAAATCTGTTATTCTGATATTACAAAGGGTCAGTTACATTTTGTTTATTGGCATAGATTACCTTTTCATAGTACATTTGTATATTTAGTGGATATGCATACCATTCGTCGGCAATGGGAAGTGACGGCACACTAGGGCGTGACAATACCTAATTGAGATTATTAGCAACTGTATAGACTTAACCTTGAAATAACACAGGATGACTGACCATTACTCACGACAGACATAATCCTTCAGTTCACTTTATCCAACTTCGAATTAAAGTTGTTAGTGAATTGTGGTTTTCTAGTGTTGGTACTTGCTCAAAAGATCATATTTTATTTTATTTTTATATGAAAATATGTTCAGCCGTTCTTGAGTTCTGGCAAAAGCACGTTTTTAGCCTTTTTTAGGGCTTTAGGGTTCGAATTTCAAAAAATCCTTTCTTAGTACACCTCTACGCATCAAAACAAACACTCCCTACAAATTTCAAGTCTCTACGACCAGCGGTTTAGGCTGTGCGTTGTATCTAATCAGTCAGTCAATCAGCCTGTCAGGACATTGAATTATATAGTACTAGCTGATGCCCGCGGCTCCGCTCGCGTGGAAGTCGCTTATTGTGCCCACTCCCACTCCTGCTCCCACTCCCGCTCCAGCCCCTACTCCCACTCCCGCCCCCGCTCCCGCACACACTTCCACCCCCACTCCCACTCAAACTACCACTCCCACGCACACCCACTCCCACTCCCACTCCTGCTCCCACTCCCGCTCCAGCCCCTACTCCCACTCCCGCCCCCGCTCCCGCACACACTTCCACCCCCACTCCCACTCCCACTCCCACTCCCACTCCCACCCCCGCGCCTGCTCCCACTCACACTCCCACCCCACTCTCACTTCCACTCACACTCCCAGCCCCACTCTCACTCACACGCCCGCCCCCACGCACACTCCCACTCCCACCCCCGCTCCCACTCATAAATAATTATAATTTAATTTGTACCTAAGTGATGTGGTTCATATTATGATAATACTATTGTACGTCTTATCAGACATGCTACGGTGATACTTTTATGTAATTGACAACATCTTCTATCTACCTGTGACCTTTAAATGAATTTTGAATTTTGAATTTTGAACTGTGGGTGACGTAACCTACGACAAACTTATTATTTGCGGTTGGTACATTAATCGGGTCTAAGAATTGAACCGCAAAATTAAAATTGTCTTTTATTGTATGTACTTTTCCGGGATAAAAAGTATCCAGTGTGCTGCCCAGGATACTGAAGAATAATTATACCAAGTTTCATCGTAATCGAACCGGTAGTTTTTGCGTGATGCCTGAACAAACAGACAGACAGACAGACAGACAGACAGACAAAAATTTTTTTAATCACATATTTGGGATCGGTGTCGGTCTAGTAACAGCCCCTGCTATTTTTTATTTTTTTATTTTCAATGTACAGAATTTTCACTTCTACAGATTTATTATAATATAGTATAAGATTTTATGCCAAAACTTGAAGTAGACTGGGACTGATTTGTCTTTGTATCATCATAATATGATAGTTTTTTCAACACTATATTAGACTTTTAAATTGAATTAAATTTAAAAATCGTTTTTTTGTTATACATCTAAACTATTATAAAATTGTGAATTAGTTGTGTCGGTAACTTGGAAATATTAAAAAAAACCAGGTTATGTGAAATGAATGATTCAGAACTGAAGATATGACCAAATACCAACCTCTGCGGAGGAGACGCGGGCATTAGCTATTATAAATATAAAATTCATAAATTTGAGCTAAAACTAAACTGCATATATAACAATAGGCTGAAGTTAGGTATTACATACAGCAGGAAAACTATCCACCGTTGGTCAATAGAAAGATAACCTACACTTCATTACACAACGCGCAAGCGCAGTTTCCTGATCCAGAAATTATCCTCATATTTGCTTGATTAGAATTAAACTCCAACAGAGGTGTTTTCAATTTATTTTGTAACTTGATCAGTTTGGTAATGCTTAATGGTAGGTCCATCCACCGAATCTATTGGGCTTGCTGTGCCCGCGAATTCACCCGCGTAGATTTAGATTTTAAGGTTTTAATTTTTCGCGCGGAACCCTAATTATTTTACTAACGTACAAGTAGGTAGCCTTTTCCAACGAATTCTTTTTAGTCCGCCGGATTGACTGAGAACCGAGCAAAACATTCCACTTCTTCATTGTACGACGAAGGAAGGAATCACCAAACCGCTTGCTTCGTGATAGAGTGGAATCAGTTGGAATAGCTCATCGGTACACTCACCATGGTTACAGGCGATAGAATATTGTCATGTTTCGTCGTTAAACATTATCAAATGACTTAATAAGTAATCTGATACTACTAAGTAGTACTTAGTAGTATCAGATTTGCATGTCGCTGTAGTTTTTTAGGAAAATATGATAGGGCACAATACGGATTATTCAACAAAATGTTTTTAATTTTGGTCTAGTAATAATTTCCAAATCACTCGCACTTTGATGAGCCTATCTCCTTTCTCTAGAGAGACAGGACAGGCAACCTTGCCGGGGCCATACTTTGTTTAACATCGAGTTCTAATCACAGTTGAAACGTGAGAAGTCTGCGAATTTGAATTGTTCAACATAGAAAAAGAAGTGGTGTAAATCTAAAACAACTTAAACGTGTCGGCTAATACAAACGCGCGTGGTTAAAATCGCAAATCATACGCAGTCTTCTTACTTACATTCGTTAAATTCTGATCTTAGTTAAGGATGTTTGCTTTGAAGGTGTTCTACTAAAGAAGCTGTATCCTTACCGGATAATTTCTGTCGCAAATTTTGTATTTAGCACAAGCATCATTTATCAATCTTTATTATTGACGAATTAATGTACCATTTGGTTTGTTTGGCACTTCGAAAAGAGTGAGAGTCCAGCTAAGATCGGTTTTAAAAAAAAATCTCTCTGTCGTACATCGTATTTGTCAGTTCGATACTTTTCCAACAAACTGTCAGTCTGATATGCTGTAGAGCGCCAAACCAAAAGCACCTACTATAGAATATAAAACAAAAGCACGCGCAGTTCCAGTTAAAACACCTTGCAAAATTTCACCAAAGCAAAGCAGTAGATACGCACAGCACTGACTAGAAACAAATGAAATATATAAGTTAGAGGTTCATCCATAAATCCATATTCACGATTCACTCTATACATACGTACATACATTATATTCACGCATTTTTCCCTCCGCGGTAGGCAGAGACTATCTCTGAATAACCCGCTATCTGCATCTGTCCTTACATACTTTCCTACATTTTTAATTATAGAGCACGACTCTGCTAATGTCAATATGTTACCCGGTTCACTTGTCTAATGACCAACACCCGAAAAATCTACCTGATAATTGACAAATAACTTCAACTATTGCAATCTGATTGGCACGCAAAAATCAATATGGTGTGTATTTGATAAGTTACAAAAAGAAATGATTAATTACATATTTCTTGCACTTCCTCCGACCTCAAATTTTGTGTGTTTAACAAGCCATAAAAAAATATTTTTTGCGTAAGATTTGTTGTCGCTATACTTATATCTTTTATTTATTTATTATTCAAATAAGTGAAAATTCTTCAAAATTTCAACCATAAAGCGAGTACAATAGGTATTTTTTTTCTCCGAAATATAGAAAGAAAAATACAATAATGTGCAAATAGTAGAACTATCGTGTACTTGAAGAATTGTCAAGAAACAAGTTTCCATATCTTTTAGGTTGTTTGCATATCCAATACAGCTAACCGCGGCTAATTATACCCTAAACTCTACTTTCGTATTTAATATGGTGAATTATTTTAACTAATGTATTATTATTGAACATTTAATAGGTTAACGCTCTCAGACAGCTATAAAACTAGTGTTCTAAGGGCTTGATAGGTTTGGTTTGATGAGATTTAACCGTAAAATTTCATCATTAAATTTTTATTGTTCTATTAGACAACCAAATAACTACACATCATAATGAACAGGTGGATATCGCTTTGTATATTATTATAATGCCTCGTATAGTCGTATCATAGGTTTGTTCCTAAAATATTTGCAGTAGTCAGGTTATATATGGGTTTAATTTTTGGGCCCGACTAACAGATATCTAACCCAATATTACGAGTATTTTTAGGAAGTCTGATAGACCCATAGTCTAGTTTTATCTTATGTGGGATCAAAAATTCGGTTATAAGCAGATGTGAGAGAGAAAACAACGAAATGTGAATAGCAAGTAATATTTTAAGAAGATTCTTCTATTAGGAGACTGTTGGTTATTGATGGGTGATTTAAAAAGTATTTGAGATCAAAGTAAACTAAACAAATCGGAAACAAATTGTGTTAGTAAGTGAATCATGTGACTAAATTAGCTCAGGGCCGGGCAGGATGGGAGAGAAAAGAGTGGTCGAATAGTGGAGTAAATATAGTAAAAGCTGCTCTAGGACTTATTATACAGCGCTATGTAGAGCCAAAGCTAATATAGCAACTAGCATGTAATATGGGTTCTAAAACGCGTAAACATAATTTAAATCCTATTTTTTAATTATTATAAATAACTAGCTTCCGCCTGCGGCTTCGCCCGCATGGATGTCGGTTATCGCGACCAAACATAGCCTAAGATGTTCATTCTCGATGTCTAATCTACTCCTATACCAAATTTCATCAAAATCGGTTCAGCGGTTCAGGCGTGAAAGCGTAACAGACAGACAGACAGAGTTACTTTCGCATTTCACCCATCCTAAGACTAAAATCGCAAATATGACTTAACATTACAGTGTGTTAACCTACACGATTCGTACTTGGCCACGCACGAGCCTCTTCATAAAGTTGAGGTACAAATACATTTTTTTTTATACTACGTAGGTAGGCAACAAGCACACGGCCCACCTGATGGGCAGCGGTCATCGTGGCCTATGGACGTGTGTAACTCTAAGGGTGACACACACGCGCTGCCTACTCTGAAGGGAAGGGGGAGGGCTAGGTAGGGGAAGGAAGGGGGCATGACTGCAACATGAAAAGAATCGTTACCATTGATGCGAATATGGCCACAACTTTATGAATTTTGAATGTTTTTGACGAGACTTAATATATTCGCTTTTCATAAATTAAATTCTGGTTATTTGAATTATACTAAATTATCCACACTTTTTAGTTTTACTTTAAGATTACTTTTTGTCTACATTTTTACGATGTGAGGTTTAAGATACTTTACATAATATGTTTAGAGTTTAATATTTTTCTAATTGGCTTGCATAAACAGTTTAATTACAGAGGGAGCTCGTGAAGTGTGAAAGGACATAAGCAAATGGCGGGACCTCTATCTACCCGGAGAGAGACAGGCGTGAATAGTATGCATTTTGAATAAGCTATACTTAATTTTGTCTTGGTATGTATATTTGTATGTAATGAAATCTTTAAACTGAATTATGAATTACTTCCAAATTTTGAAATTTTGTACACTAAGCAAGGACAGATTATATTATAACTAAAAATGTTTGACGGTAATTAGAACGCACACTTAAGAACGTGGGTATGTTTATATAAATACTTATAATAAAAAAATTAAACGTGGAGTAACTATAACAATCATCATTGGGTGTCCCTACGCTTTTTACAAAAATCACATTATAATAATAAATTTTTCAATGTTTTGTTTCGTCTTCTATCAAAACGTGTTTCTTAAAACTATTACATTATTCATATAATTTAAAAATTAAATTGTGGCACCTTCATAATTTCATGAAATTTAGCGTCAAGTTTTAAAAATTCGTTTTTGAATAAAGTACCTAATTAATGTCTTTTTGAAAATACTACAAACGGCTTCCTTCAGTTTTGTAGAGCGTTGTCTCTATAGCACTCGTACAGAACATGTTAACTGCTTGATATATCATTATAAAGTTGTAAAAACGAAACTATCGTTTTTACATTTCTTAAGCATAAACTGTATTAAATACTCTATAAAGGTACCAAACTATCAGTCTGATATACGATACAGGACTTCGAACAAACCGATCTTAGTGACTCTCAATCTTTTTCCCAATGTGCCGTATCTAAAGACGGGTACATACTGTACGTATATTTTACATGTCATGTTGTGGGTGTGTGCGTGTGTGTGTCGTTCGTCCGTGGTACATACTCACATCCTTATTGAGATAGCTGAGCAGCGACTCTGTCTCGTTGAGTAACGTGACAGTGCACTTGCCGCGAATGTGCGTCGCCGGCAGCGTCTCTACGTGCCTCGACAGGAACAGCTCACGGTGTTTCGCTTGGTGCCGCTGTTTGGGCGCCAGACCGTCGGTGCCTGGCAACTCGCTAGATTCCTCCTCCATCGCCGCTGGAATGTGACAAAATTGTAATCAGTTATGTTTGATTGTTTAAAAAAAATGTTCGTAATTAACAGTATCGACACGAGGTGTTTTTTTTGGTTACCTTACACCCCATCTGAAGATTCGAAATTGTGTGCGGTTTTAGTCGGTTTAAGTTCGACATAACCGGTTACGCTAGCCAGCGGGGGTGGTATCCGTAAGGATTTCCGCACGACAAAAAGGGTGTCTTTTTGGAACACAACAGTCATAATCGCTTTTATTAAAAGCATTTTGCTGCGTAAAGTACACATTAGTTTCTGAACGGTTTATTTCTTTTATTAATTGGCAAATTTGAATAATGGTCAGATACAGCCAGATAGAGATAAAGCATTGGCATTACGCTGCATATATGTATATGTATTTTATCTCAATACGTTAATTTACTTTTTGATTGGAGTAGCAGGGAGTAGCTATTGGGGACCATTGCCAGTGCGTTTTGTCGAGAAAGGACTAGATCGCCGAAAAAGGACTCATCGATAGACCAAAAGATGTAATTATTTAGTACAATCAAGGCACTCTGCAAAGAAAAATAGCATTTCTTCTTCTGTTGCTAAATCCTTGCAGTATTCAGCTTCCGTATATCGAATATCAAAACATACATGATGCAGTTGCAATTATGTTTCGCGGGACATAATCTTATACTTCCATTAAGTTGTGTATACACAGACGATGAATCACACGCGTCGCGAGTCTCCTCGCGAGTCGCGACCCTAGTCGAGCACCGAGAGCGCTCGAGTGGCACGCTAGCATGATTTGCGTAAGAGTGGAAACATGGTTGCCTTGTGCGGATCGCTGCACTTGGAACATCGAATATCGAGGGTACCTTAATACGAAATCACTATAATAGGTAGGGATAAAAATCTTGACAATTTAGTTCTCACGTGTGCACTAGCTGGCCAATCAAAAAGCCCATAAAAGAGTTGATCAACCAATGATGCAAGCCTTTTGAGCCCGTGATTGGTTTTGGCCCGCGAGAGAAAATTCTCAAGATTTTTGCCCCTAGATATCATGTACCTAGATATCATGGATGTTGTGACATTTTGAAGCAACCAGTATGTTAACTTTCCTATCTATAGGAAAAGATTTAGTCTATAGACTAGATTGTCAAAAGTGAACATCCAAGGATGCCAGTTGCAAGATGCAAGTTCACTTTTGCCTATTGAAATCTATTAATCGAATTGCCTACTCCTACATGTGCTTACAATACACGGTTAGAAAGGATCTCGGTTTTCTGTTCGTGTTGTGCGGGGTTGCGGCTCGCAGTAGCTACCGACAGGGCAGGTGCGTTGCGAAATGTGCCCATGTCAACTTATGATTTTTATGTGCCAATTTACAGAGCGCCATTACAACACGCGACGTATATGCATCGCATGAACATATCAACCATTCGGTTTATTCAACTAAATAAATATCATACAGTAATGACACTAATTTATTGTCCCGATTATTATTAACTTCACTATTTTATTGAGTATCTAAAAGAGTAACTCTGCGCACCTGTCTCATATATAAAACGATAAAACAGTATTTTATTACCTATTTCTTACTTTGAGAAAGTTATCAACGATTGAACTGTTATTGCTGTTGACCTTAAGTAATTCAGAACGATTCAAGGTATAAACGAGCAATATAGAGGTTCTGGATAAATGGCAAACTAGCTGTTGCCCGCGACTTCATCCTCGTGAAATTCTGATCCTGTTCAGAATTTACAGACGGGAACCTACTCCTGGAATAAAATGTGTTATTCCAGACCATAATCTGTTTCTATGCCAAATTTCATACATTCGTTCAGCTGTTTTTGAGTGAAAGAGCAACAAACATCCTTATATCCTTATCCTAGTAGGATGAGAACCGAACATTCTGATACCTAAAAATAATACCTCTACGACCAATTTATAAATTTGGAATTAAATAATAATCAAAAATACCAGTTCAAAGTATTTCCATATTATTCCAATATGAAGTGGGCGTTGTCGAAAGGTAAACAAAAGGGCCAGCCGTCCCCGCAGGCAGACAAAAGCGCGACCCCTGCGGCCCAAAGTCGGTTTGGCGTCGCGTCACGTGCTAAGATTTCAACAATACCAAACATGTACGACATCCTAGCTCAATATGTATATACTTACTGCTATGAGTTCAACAAAAAGTCAAACAAATTAGGTCAATATAAATAATAGAGCTTTTGTTGTTTCTACCTAAGACGGGTGTACTGCGTCGCGGCTAATGTAGAAGGGCGGGGTATATGGGGTGGGTATGTATCAGCTACTTTATTATTACCACGCAGACACCTCACTAATCACACGAGTAATAATAAAAGCTGTGTTTAGTGAACTGAACAGTTTTAGAGCCAAATGGGGTGTACAATATTCGACAGATGTCATATAGCACACAACTAATGGGCAGAGGGACCAAATTGCAAAAATTGCAAGTGAGCAAATACAACTGAATTTACATTAATTAGAATTCGAGGTGAACTCAGTACGGATATTAATAAGATAAATGAAGAAATAGAACAAAGAGTGAGACAGTAAAACAAGCAGGCAAATTAAATTCTGTCGCCAATACGAGATGAGTGGCGGTGTGAGGCAAAAAGTGGAAACGCGATTGTTTCGCTCTCCACGACCAAGAGCCGACATTAGTGCTGCGTCCTTGTTTTAGAGACATCGATATACCAGTATAAAATAATCGATCGCAAATTCGCAAGGATATCTATGAATATAACACTTTACACTCGTGTGGTTCGTCTTAGGCCTGTCGTTGTTTATATGCATATTATTTCTTTTATCAGAAGACAGGGAAATCTGAAATGAAATTATTTAGCTGTTTACTTCCATTGCTTAGGATTCAAACATATAAACTTAAGGTGATTATCGGCATCTATACATCGATCAGTAATGCCGACACAGATCGGCATCACTAGCGCATCGCGGCGGGCGAGGGCCCGCCATTTACCGCGACGCCCCGTCCCCGGGGCGGCCGCCGAATTGCGGGGGATTTACTTTATGATAATTATTTCGATTGCGATCGTGAGGAAAGGAGCCAGGGTGCTCGAACCGATCTCGAGACGACCGATGCGAGAAGCCCGTAAAAATCACAGCTTAACACCGAACCACTTTTTGCCGCCGACGAGCAATTTGCACCGTGATTGCTTGAAATTAGAAAGCAATCTAAAGATACCAATTAAGAGGCCTTTATAGGGCTGTTTCAATTCAATAGAAGACTCGTTTAATATCTAAATTCCAACTGAACTACATTTTTATAATGCATAAAACATAAGTATCTCACGTGTAAACGTAGACTTGTTTGTAATTCATATAAGCTTAAAGCTTAAAAATCTGTTTTGTGATTTAAAGTGGGTAGTTGTAATTTACAACAGTGATTTCATGAATAACATCGTGAACTGTAAGTTGGGTGTCTCTAACATCGGGCATAGATGGAACAAGTAATTGCAGTAAAGTGCCATATATGATATAGATTATGTAATATAGTAATAAGAAGTAATCTAGGAGGTGGTTATGCATTTTGTCGTAATATTCCTAGAACTAAATGGAATGCGGAATGACGACAGACAACATGCGAGTCGCATGAATACAAAACAGTTATGATAGTCATACACATCACAGTCAGCAACAGTACCGTTTTTAGTGAATTTAAATAAATCTTTAGTTTTTTGTTCTTCGTACTAATACTTATTATAAAAATGTGAAAGTTTGCGAAGATGTTTGGGTACTTGTTACTCAATTTTAGTCTAGAATAAAACACATTAGGCTAACATTTTTATCTCTGGACTATGTTCCTATGGGTTGCGGGAAGGTATCGGAATTCCACGCGGGTAACAGCATGTTGTTTATAAATTCTGACCATTACACACTAGCGACGAGAACCCATTCCTAACACAAGCAATTTAGTTTAGCTGGAGGGGTTAGCGAGAATGCTAGTAATTTCGGTTACTAGAAGTGATTTCAAAAGTCGGACTACATTCTTTACATTAAAAATGTTTCAGCATCTTTATCTGATGTAGTAACCATTCATAAGAGTTAAGTCTAAGTATTTCGTAGTGCTTTAAATTGTGAAGATCATATCTTTTAAACTAGGTTCTTAGTCCCCCATAGCAAGTATTATTGAGCCCGTTTAACTAGTACGAGGATTTCGTTTATATGCATGCGTCCAAAGATACCCTTGTAGCTTATTTTTGTTTGGACCCACATGCTAGAAACAGCTACGAACTTGTGAACTGTTTCTTTGCGTATTTTTTTATACTGAAACAATCATAATGGCCACTGTTATTTGACCTGCCAATCACGTGTGGAAATCCTGTGACTGAGCCTCGTTCGTTGTTTAGAATGTGCACCGTCTTGTATCCTCAAGGATATTGGTAGAGCCCCTATACACCCGATCCTGAATTAGCAACAATATTTTAAAGAATCATCTCGTTACAGTTACTGTCTAACAGATTAAAGAACCAACATGTCTTAATAAAAGTCATTTTTATTTTGTTGGTTTAAGTATTTCTTGTGGTAGCGTCGGTATGAGCATCGGCGTCTAGGACAGTTTGTTGTTACTGTAGTCGTATTATTACTTGGAAAACGTATTGAAGTTCTCTCCCGTGACTTTAGTGAGATATCAAGTTTTAATATATTGACACACCTTGTGCGAAACCATTTCAATATTTCATGTACCGACGAGAGCCGTCATGCGACAAGAAAACCTATTTGTTGGTTACCGACTTTTCCCTCAGTGACACTTTGACAAAAATGTCCCGAAGCTTTCTTTTGGAAACCCTTCATATGAATATATATAAGTTAAGTTGCCAAGGATTTAGTATGCATACAAAAGCGCTCGTTTCAGTGCGGTTGTCGCGGCGAATCTATAAATTATTTATCACTTATCTAATCTTGGGCTCACGAAGTCTGCTTAAATTAAATATTGAAGAATCACACACACGTTGCTCAGTGCACCGGCGAGCTTTATGAAGTTCAAGCGTCGCTGTCCGAAGATAGAAAATTCTTGAAAATATAGAGCGTAGGCAAAAGATTTATGGCGTTGTTCATTTTACGAGCTTTTTACCGTCGTTTATGTTTTCAGTCGTTTATGCATACGGAATAATATTATACATAAGGTGGCATGTTGCAATAGGCCGATACATTCGATTGAGTGGACAGGAGCTGTTTAGCAATTTAATAACATGGGATTATGGATCTACACGCGTCACTACGCAACTAATTAAAGCGTAGGCAAAGAGAAAATGGCAATCTGTAGAGTCCTCCCCCCGCTAGTGGGGGGGGGGGTGTCGGTTACGTGTGCCCCCTTGGGGTGGTCGGGTGTATGGTTTTTCTGCTCGGGCATCCTTTGCTTACTTATTGATCCAGTCAAATGTGTGGAGGTGGCGCGGTGGGTGGCGCGCCCGGCCCCGCGCCCCCTCGAAGGGGGTACGTCCAAATAAATCTGCCCGCCCGCGAAACACCGCAGTGACAACAGTGGCGGCCGGTAAGATGCGGTCGCACTGTCTCCATTCCATACATATGAAGCTACATATCTAGAATAGAACGCCGGTGATGGCAATATATAAAAAGTAAAATGATAATATTATTCATTTAATTGGAGTGATTGCCATTGGAAGGCAGCGGGTGCGACCTTAGAAACAGTCATGCGCGCGACCGCCGAATGTACTCAGATATTGCGACGCCTCTGCCCTCTCCACAGGGGGGTCAATGACGTTTCGTTTCCAAACAACAGAATACATAGATACTCTAATTTAGTATCTTTCTTGATACATAATTATTAGGTACCTACCTACTTCATTTTTTTAAAGTTACATGACTGCTGGCTACGCACCTAGAGTGAAGCAGTAGCGAATACGGTTTGTTATGTATGAGGATCCGGTTCGATACCCGAATCGAGCACAGTGACGCCTATTCTATCAATTAATTCTCAATAATAGTACGAAGTTTGGTTGAAGAGCCAGCCGACGAGGGTATAAACGAGGATATATACTCTTTTTTTTTTTTTTTTTTTTTTATATATACTCGTATATAAAAAATGTGAACTTTAAGAAAACATAAGTTAACTGGACAGATAAAGATGGACAGACTAAACTCGAGCGCAAGCTTTCCTCTCGGAGTTCTGGACCAGACGCCATTCGCGAAAAATCAAAATAAACTAGCGATGGAAAAGGAGAGCCGACCCCGGGCTCCAAAGTGCAAGCTTTAAATGCAACCGGGATTGACACTCGGATTACGATGATGACTGTAAATTCATAAGGAAGGTAAACTTATTTCCTTTTTGGCAACTAATTTGACAGCCGATTACAAGCATCTTATGACGTCAATTCTGCCCTATATTTAGCGACAGGACTGATTAGGTTACTTATTCAAAGGGCCCCCTTGTATGTTACAACGAAAGCATAAGCTGATATCATCTTGAAACTGAATAATTTTATGTCTCGGTGCTAAGAATCTTACTTTACCAGCTTCAAAAGCTCATTTCTTAAAAGATTTAATAAGATTATGTTTGTAAATTCTAGTCATTACAGTGTAGAGTACAAAGAAGTGCTAATGAAGAGATAACAAGCTGATGGAGTGACGCTATCTTAGTGGGGCACAGGATGAGACTGTTGAATCATACACTAGATAGGTACGAACTTATACATAAATATCGTCATAGGACATAGGGCATAACACGACTTATCGTTCGTGTTTCGAAACGTCTGACTGGGACACTACGTCCATCTCGCAATAAACTGCAGTTACTTAGCACTAGTTTAACGTTGTTGAGCAATCGCGAGATTACTTTTAATATTACCACATTAAGGCTTAACGGTCAAGGAGTCGGCATTGCGATCGAGAGGTCCAGGGTTCCAATCTTGTCCATTACACATACAAATAAATTTACAAAATAACAAACTGCAAACTCCCAAATATGACAATATTTACTACTTTCGCAATCTAATCCTATATTGACATCGATTTGCTAGAATGATTTTTAAACCGTAGTATTTAATGGTGGTAGGTACCTGCTAATAAAGCTGAACTATTTAATTCAAGAATATTGAAGACTTTTACTACTAGACTCTATTGGAGGACTCATGCGGTTATTGCAAGTAAGCAATGCTATTAGAAAGCTCTTGAGTTTATAGTGAAAATTCCTTAAACTTATGAACACGAGTTGAACGACCTACATTCTGTGACAAAGCGTTCATGACAACATATAAACATGTTTCCATCAATTCACATAGATTACTACAAAAGACACGATTCTTGGAGCAGACTAAGTTTTAGCCATGTGAGCAAACTAGATCGTCGACCTCCTGGTTCGGCATGGCATAGTGAAAGGATTTTGAACCGATATGGGACTACAAAGAAGTCTTTAAGAGGTCAGTTATTTTTTATACCACTTAGGTGACAGACAAGCACACGGCCCACCTGATGGGAAGCGGTCACCGTGACCTATGGATGATTAGATGACATTATTTTATTACTTAGCGACCCATGCATGTCTGGCTACGTACTGTTTTGTGAGTTATTTCATCCATTTGCCCATGTACCTACACAATATCCTAGTCCTAAAATAAAACGATCACATAAACATATTGCTATTATTGTGATTTCTACTTTTAGCTAACTTTATCAAGATCTAGCTGATACCCGCGGCTCCGTGGAGGTTGGTTATAGTTTAATGGTCATATTTATGTTGAGCTCTACCTAAACAATTTTAACCGAACAGGCAGGAATTCCAAAAAAAAATTGTGTCCGGAAGCAATCGTTTAACATCATTTTTTTAAATACTTCCAATGTACATACGACCAATTTAAAAGTTATAATCAAAATATAGATAGGCAATAAAAATTCTAAGTCTGAACTTCCAAAACGTACATTAAATGTATGAGCATAAATTCATAATTTCACGCAACTGCAAGTGGTAACAATGTAAGGTTCGTTTCAGCTTCTCTAAGATACGAGCAGCAAGCAGTAAAGTGTTTAAACATTACAATTGTGCATAAATAATGAGCAGGTTCGCAAACTAGTCACATGGCCACAGTCACAGCTCAAAGCACCAACAATGGTTAACTTCCCAATGGAAACGCTGGACATTTTGTATGCGGTAATAAGCGACTCTTTTGATGTTTTCTTTCAATGACCAATCACTGACATGGTCATAAGCATAATACACGAGACTCAATAACGTTACCAGTGTAGCTATAAAACCAGTTTAACAAAGCAATGGTTGGTAATAGTTACAAACGCGAGTGAGACGGTATTCTATATATAAAATTGAAGTGTCTGTTTGCAATAATAAAATAACAGGTTCTAAATAAATGTATGAGTATGAGTGTTTATACGATACATATACTTAACAAAAACGCAATTTGAAAAATTGAGACGGGCCTTTTACTGGTAAATGGCTAGTACTAATAATCTCCACTACTTTTATTCAGAAAAAAAAAAACTTTGAAGGAGCTCCATGCAAAAAAATTAACATCTAAAAATCAAAATCCACGCAGATGAAGTCGCGGGTATATCTAGTATTTGAATATGATTCTTGAATTTTAAAGATAGAATAGATAAGTACCGTTATATGGAACCGTCGCCAGTTTCCTTATAATGTGTGTATCACTGAATTCTAAGCATAAAAACTTTGTGAGGCAAATAGTGTTCGCATCGCGTTAGCATTATTGTATAAAAATTGTTGTTCGTCTAACTGTTGAATGTGTTGATTCGATAATGTGATTCATTTAAATGAACGACGACCCTCGATATGTCCGATTTGTGCTACCTATTGAACTGTCGAACCAGAAGCGTCCATCGATTTCTTATCGTTCTAGTTGTGGGGTTTTAAAGTTTTATTGATGTCAGAACAATGACGAAATACATCACATGTCCCTGCTTACCACATTTTTGTAAATATTTCATTCCTGTCATTTCATTTCGATTCATAATCGATAGCCAATAACAGTTTTAATAAAAATAGAACCTCCTTTTTTGTCGCCTAAGTATACTAAAACCTTTTCAAGCATGTAAAAAATGCTTTTCTGCAAAATGTATCATAATCGGTTTAACCAAACGCGAGATAATCGGGGACAAACATACAGGTCAAACAGTGAACCTCCTTTTGAAATCGTTTCAAAAAAGGTTACGATTTATGAATCTAGAAATTAGCGTTCAGTAGGTAAAATACAACATTGAATGATAAAGATGACGACTTACAATTTGATCATAAATTGTTTTTAAGATAAATTCAGTTCGATTCCGGACGCTACACAAACATTGTCGACATTGACAGTCAGCATACTGATGTGATTGATGTCACTTTTATGAAACCTTGTGATAGGAGTTTTAGGTAATGCCCAAAATATCTAATCTATTAAAATTGTAAATTAAATTAGCTGTGTCATGTATATTGGAGATATTTCAATGACGAAATACATCACATGTCCCTGCTTACCACATTTTTGTAAATATTTCATTCCTGTCATTTCATTTCGATTCATAATCGATAGCCAATAACAGTTTTAATAAAAATAGAACCTCCTTTTTTGTCGCCTAAGTATACTAAAACCTTTTCAAGCATGTAAAAAATGCTTTTCTGCAAAATGTATCATAATCGGTTTAACCAAACGCGAGATAATCGGGGACAAACATACAGGTCAAACAGTGAACCTCCTTTTGAAATCGTTTCAAAAAAGGTTACGATTTATGAATCTAGAAATTAGCGTTCAGTAGGTAAAATACAACATTGAATGATAAAGATGACGACTTACAATTTGATCATAAATTGTTTTTAAGATAAATTCAGTTCGATTCCGGACGCTACACAAACATTGTCGACATTGACAGTCAGCATACTGATGTGATTGATGTCACTTTTATGAAACCTTGTGATAGGAGTTTTAGGTAATGCCCAAAATATCTAATCTATTAAAATTGTAAATTAAATTAGCTGTGTCATGTATATTGGAGATATTTAAACTTGCGTTATATGAAAATTTTATCCGTTTGTTCGCGGTGGACACAAAACTACGGAACGGATTTTGATACAGTTTTTTTCGAAAGGCCCGTATTATGTCTCATTAGGAGTAAAAAAATAAAATAAAAGTTAGCAGAGAAAAAAACGGACGGGGAAAAGTCTCATCCCCCTGTCGATTCCCCGGATGCGTCCAAAGTGTACACTTTGGAGCCCGGCGTTCGTCGAGTATTTTTTGATTGGTTTGTTGAATTTTACGAGAGCGACTGCCATCTGGGCTTCCAATCCCGAAAGGTGAAACCAGCAAGCGACTGCCATCTGGGCTTCCAATCCCGAAAGGTGAAACCAGCACCAGAACCTCGTCTGTTGTTTTAGCAGGTGGACCGACTAACAGGTGAGGGTAGTAGAACTTGCCCTCTCAAGATGTTGGCCCAAGAGGCGTACTAGTGACTTCATTTTAATTTTAATTTTACTAGTATAATAATGATTTTGATTAGTCATTACCGTAAACAGTTTTTGAAAAGGTTTTAGTTATACCATCACTATTAATAATATCAAACTTAGCAAAAAGAAGTTAAGATACTTGCATCGATTAATTCTTGTTACAGAAATACTAATCCAAATTTTAAGGATTCCATGCATGCAAACCAGTTTATGTTAGACGTCAGAGCAAGTGGACTTAAATTTAAGTTGCACAACAATGTAAGTACATTGATCTGCGCGAGCGCTGCGTTATTGCAAGTATTGCAACATTATTTGCTCGTAGTAGGGCTCGTATCGTAACTCTATGACTCCATATAAGTAACAAGTTTACATTAAGTAATTTAATTTTTATGACATGACATAACCCCTCATTGAAATTCGACATGCCTATTCGAAGGTACGACTAAACTGTAATCTGTAATGATCTTGCAAAGCTTTCAAAGCTCTGCACCGAAGAGACATTTTTAAGATTATTTTATTGTCCGTGTAAAACAGCGTTGAGCGTGTTGTGTCGACTGACGAGTGTCAATGTTGGACAACGCTTGTCGCGGTCGGCGGGCGCGTCAGATGTGGAGTGGTAACTGGTAATGTGGTAAGAGTGTAATGAGAGGGTCGGTTGGTCCTGTGTGGCGCCGCGCGATGTGGCGCGCGGCCGGCCGTTGCGGGGCGGGAGGGCGCGCGGAAGGAATGCGTCGTTTTCGCATCGGGAGAAACGAATGCGTTTAAGCGTCGCGGGTATACAATGGCGGCGTGACGAGATCCGGTTCGCGGGCCGTGCGGGGGCAGGGGACGGGGGCTCTAATCGATAGCCAGCGAGCGACGGCCGGGCGACTGCGGCGCATAGGTGACAGCTCGGGTCCAATCAAATTACCGGCCGTGGAGGAGAACTGCAGTGCCACGCACGCCAGAGAAACACGCCGCCGCCGCTACCGCCCGCGCCGACCCCACGTTCCATCGCCGAAACTGCACGACTAGCTCCTATTGTCCGATACACCACCACCTAGCATACGTTCACCTATGCAACACATTGACGAATAGTCGTCACTTATCACGCCTCCCGATACACCACCCCCTTAATCCCTCTACTTTATACAGATGCAATTTACACTACCTTGGCAAAATGTCGGTGTGTGAGTCATAATTAAATAGGTAGAGGTCAAAAAAATTACCAAAAACTATTTAAGAAACGATAAAAAGCTATACCAGATAAATAAAAACCAAGTACTGTCATTATAATTCGCACTGAAATAATGTCTAGAGAGCTTGAAACAAAACACGTGGTTCCTGCTACAATGTAAACAGTTGGGTGTAAAACAAGAAATGAAATTCTTTAATAGAGAAACAAAAATAGGGATGAGTTGTTTACTAGGTCGAGAGGATTTGTCCAACAACGCAAAGGCGGTCAAGTTCCTAAACAATGTCACTAGTCTGAAATGTTAGATAAATATTTTTTGCCTACAATACGAATACTTCAAGTTTATCAAGAAATGCATAGTGGTTGCATTTCTGATGAATGGACGAAAGGTTAAAATCATTTGATAATGTTAAAAAGAAACGCGCTAATACAACAGATTTCCTGCATCAAAAACATCAACGGATATAGCGTAAACGACACATCTACAAGTTCCGCGGCGGTGGATTGGTGTACGCGCATCTAATTATAGGTTATTCCACTCGCGTACCACACAACAGATCCACGTTGGACCATTAACGACCTGTGCACGAATGTCTACCCTCTACCTACACATAGCTACTTCTTCATATTATACCACATACGTAGCCAGTGAGTACAGAAAGATGTGATGTAACCCTTCACGCGTGCTGAACTTTACTCGATCGGAGTGGTGAACTACACACCAAAGATATAAAACCGCAGTAAAGGAAATAGGGACGTCGCACCGTAAAAATCAAACTTGACATTGAAAAGGAAATTAAATCAAAAGGTTGCATAAAAAGCTAACGACGCCGTAAAGTTTCCACAAATCGATCTTCTCCGTGTTGGTGCCGTCGGGGCTTATTTCGATGAAGACTGAAATAAGTGTCGCTTTTATAGGTAGGTAATGAAGTGGCCACCGCAATTAAATCGATGACATCATTGCCTCGATGCGTGGCGTGATGGGAAATAAAAGCACAATTCAATCAACGGGACGGCGGCGGCGACACGTTGGCCTATGTATGTATCTATGTATGGACGCTATGGACATGTTAAACAGGAACGGTAACTTTATTATTTAAATTGCAACACAGTAAATTAATGTTGTGGAAGGATTCAACATAGCTATTAGGCCAATTTTTATTGATGGTAGTATCTAGAGCACCAATGTATGAATGTGATTCGATATCCATTAATTTTTCTATTCTAAATCAACTCTGGAAACAAAGTTAAATAGTAAACAGTAATGTAAAGAAAAAAGTGCAGTTTAATAAAAAGACATTTTGGGACATGATGATGATGGTGTTAATTTTCATACACTTTCCGTGGAAATCCATTAAGTACAATCTAATCTGATGTCTAAATATGTCAACTGTGACGTTATATCAAAAGCGACATCTAGAGGTTTGTCCAATGGTTTGTTGATATTTAGCATATGAATTGAAAGTATAGATTTTGAGAGTCGATAGATTACAAATCCAGTTTTTACTGTATATCTTGACAGTATAGCTGTTTTACAAACGAATAGTATATTTCGCCTTGACCTTGGCACTCGAGCCGAGTTGTCGCTAAACACACAAGTTTTGACTCACCTAGCGCAGGGTCGAGGACTGCTTGTGCCGCTTGCTCCTCGCCGACCGGCGTCTTAAGGCATATTTTTTTGAGTTTCATTGCGACTGGTGAGTCTTCTGACTGGGCCACTGTAATATAAGCATTTGGTTAATACAAGGCGCACATACGAAGAAAGAAGTCGCGAAAATAATTAACTCACGCGCTGAAATAAGCAGTAATCAATGCAAGATCTGACTTAGTAACCAACAGTATTATTATGAATAGAAAAGTTAACTAGACTAATGAAGTTTTTACTGCATATGAGTCAAAACAAATAGAAGTGATCTCGATAATAAAAGTAAACATCACAGTGATGAAGGTTTTAATGTAGATCTGTACTACATAAACATATTCGTCGTTCGAGCATCACGCTAAAAGTACTGGACCGGTTTCTTAATGTTAGTGTTCAAATATATATAACATAAAAATGGTAAGTTTGTTTTTATCAATAAGATTGATATTTTAAAGTATCCACAAAAAGGCAATTTTTATTTGTATTATGTACGATATTTTATGCTACTAAAGTGGCTCTCAACGAGGGGTTCTTTTCCCAACCGATTACTCTTACATGGGTACCTTATTACATGATAACTAATTCGTTCCCTGACAACCTTAGTCACTAGGATAAGTAGTATTTCGAATATAAGTGTTGTATAAGTATGATTTCTTTGTGGAGAAGAGAATGAAAAACAATTTAAAAATTCGGGACAAGTGCCGAGATGACGGATAATTCAATTTCTGGTGATTTTTGTGATAGAAAGAAAGAAAGGAATTGTACATTACGTATGCAGACATACATAATATACAATTATACATGCATAACACTAGGCGCACACTGGACGACAGCGACAGCTCGGCGTCTCGACGCGATGACAGGCTGTGGCCGAGAATTTCATAATATTTTGTTCTAAGCTTTCGGTCGCGGCCTGTCGTCGCGTAGAGACGCCGAGCTGTCGCTGTCTCCTGTCGCCAAGTATGCGCCTAGGGTGTGAATTCACGAGTTAGCAACCGAAGACGCTATCACTATGCCATCACTGAGGTCGTTGAATTGTGATATTAGTTAGTAAAGACAGGAACAGCCGCTGTACAGGAAACGGCTGCTTAAGGCTCGTTTACATTCATCACTACGGATTAATTTTGGAAGAATCAGTTGAAATTGGCTTTCCATTTCCTTTCACCCAAGTGTACACTAAAGATGAACGACGAAGCATATTGAATATCAACCAACTCCTGACATTGATTCACACCAGGCTGACAGTCCAGTGGTAAATAAAAATAAACGGTCCGTTATTTCAATCCCAATTACTCAACCGCCGCGCCGCCTGTCGGTGAGTGTGCGTGAAGAGAAACCTCAAACCTGGATGAAAATGTTATGTAAACAAGGGTGATTTTACCTTGGATAACAATGTAACTCCAGTGAAAGTGATAGTGTAAATTCTGCTTTATGGTAGCTTGCAATAACTTGGGATGTTACTAGTTAAGTTTATTGTTTATTTTCATACTAGTTGCCTAGGCTGATTTTTTTCTATGCCTGATCAGTTCTCCTCAAACAGTTTCGAAGACCTTTCCCGTCACAAAAAAAAAAACTCAATCCGCTGCCTTCGCCAAACGGAAGAGAAATTAGTTACCGTTTTAATTGAAATTTGTATGTCTTTAGATTTTTTGAATTAGCATGCAAGTAAGTGTAATGTAGTTTTTGATAAACATTTGTTCGCTTCGCCCTTGTTCTATAGTTTATGGATAAATAAAAGCAACAGGCTTGGTTACTGCGTGTAACCCAGTGAACCCGTTCCCCTCGGTTGACACACACTACCTGTATGTAGCAGCTGATGCACTGCGTGTTTATATTCCTCTGGTGACCCTTGCTATTTGTGCGCAATGTTTCGCTTAAAGGCTGACTAGGGTTGTTGTCAAAACAAATATTTTTTGTAATAATTACATTTATTAAATATGGATATCAAATTAAATGGCTTCTCACGAGGATTTCAAAAAGGTATATCATGACCAGATTTTAATTAAAAAATAAATAATTTTTTATCTATACAAGTTACACGCGGGTTGAGGTTTGTGAACTTAAAAACTAAAAAGTATGAAATAAAAATAATAATTTAAAAAGTCAAAAACCCGGCTGCGTAAAAAAAAAAACAAAAAAAAAACAAGCAATTAGATGTCCTAATGGTTTAGAGTCTAGACTCTAGAAACATGAACAACTAAACAGTCGGGATATATTATTCGATAACCAATCTAATTTTTCAATGGATCTCGATAAAGTTGTTTTGTTTCTAGACCACAAGACATCCAAGTGCTTGTTTTTTCTTTTTAGTTTTTTACGCAGTCGGGTTTTTACATCTATTTAAAGATATACCCTAAATTTAAAAGATTTAAAAACACTTTACAAAGAAAAATCACTCAAGTCAATGCGATAGAACGGATGAATAAATTATAACAGGTCAAATAATTTCGTTTAGTTGAGTAACCCCATTAAAGTCGGTGACTAATGGGATTTTTCAAATTACTAAGCGGTAATACCAAGTCATGTACTTGTGAGGAATTGGAGGTAATATTAGAAGTACTTTTTTAAATAACACTGCTAAACGTGTAGTGTGGCAGCTGAAAAATTTGTACATCTCCGAAGGGCAAACAAATTTTATATAAAACTTAAATCGTTCGCAGAGATAATACAAAAAGATGAATTTGGAAAAAATGAAACTATCTATTTGCATGGTTTACACGCAAATTGATTATCCCCTAGCGCAGGTACCTTTTACTTAAGACAATTACTTAACTGTAATTCGTTTGGGGGGTTACTTCTCAAGAAACAAGGAACAGTGATCCCAGTTTCACCAGGTGCTCACGGAGGAATGGAAGTCCCGATTTGGACAACCAAGTCGTTCCTTACTATATAGTGTGTGCATTTACAAAAAACTGTATCTAAGTAAGCATTTTAGAACCCATAAAAGAAGCTAGTTAAGGCATGCTTTCTTTAGGTCTAAATAGCGCTGTGAAGAATTTCGAAGAATATTTATTGCAAGGTTTATCCTGCGGCATTGACACGCGTTCATGCAAAAAGTGCAAAAACTGTCAATAGTCAAACGATATTTATGTAAAAAGTTACGCTTGGGGGTTAATGAATCGTTCGAGAAAAGGGGTCAGTATACATTATGGTCAATTAAATGCAGGTATATATAGTTGGAATGTGCTTTTGTGCCAGTGTGCCAGGAGTCGTCTGCGACCTTGACGGGTTAAGCGTCGGCCACCGGAGACCGGGACGCCCCGGTCGTCGCGGCCCGCCTCGAGATCCCGGGTAAAGGTCCGCGTACACTGAATACTACGTTTATATTGCCACGACCTACACCAACCTCCAATGTAATATTTATGACGTCAAATATGATGCAATTCGACTTTTAGTATGTTATTGTTTTATAGTTATGCCATGTGTATTTTGAAGGTGAAGTATCGGTTTTTTGTAGTACATGTTCTAGTAGCTCTATTATGATTTGAATTACGCTATAAAAGTAAGCGTTGGTGACGTTTTAGTAAATATGATAAATGTTTCGTATAATATTGACTGTAGCCATAGAAAGACCGCAGAAAATATACTGTGCATTATTATTGTGAGGCGTGTGGTGTTTGGAAGTGTATGCGTCGTGTCACACACGACGTGCGGTGTGATGTCGCTAGTGTGTCGCGGTGGTTACGGCACGGGCAGGTGCAAGCGAGGCTGCACGCTGCGCCGCGCGGAGGCTGCGGCCACCCTCGCCACCCGCGTCACCCTCAAACCCCCCCGTAACCCTCCCGCGCACGCCATCTTAACAAATCGATAGGATATGACTGTTCTCCACTTCGCGGGTGCGACTTTTGGGCGCGGACTGAATGACCCCTCTTGATTGCGTAACGCAAAGCGCGTGAACAATAGGACCGAGCGGGAATTCGCTACAGAAATTTTGCGACGACGGATAAAATGAACACGGCGAGGTAGTAAAACCCAAAGTAGGTATCATAATCGTACAAACAAACCGGAGGGCTTTTCGCCTGAACAAATGTTTGTTTAGCACCTTCCGAACAGGATTTCTTATAAATAAACGCAAAGATATCGCCACTCAACGCGTTATTATTTCGCGCATAATAAATCCCAGATGCAGTTGGGTATATACATGACAAAACGTATAACTCGTCTATGGCGAACTAATGAGTCAACGTTGATATTAAATTTATCCATTAAAAACTAATAATTTTATTTATAAAGTGCAATTGCCTGAGATATAATATTCAAACAGTCATGGTCTGCATTTATTACCAGAGTAAATAGATGTATGTATATTACACCTAAAGTTCGTATTTCCAAAGGGAAAAACACAAAAACACTGTCCGACTCGGGAATCGAACCCGAGAATTCAACACGGCAGTCGCATTCTCAACCACTGTGCCATCACGACAATAGCAGTATAACTAAGAACATAAACTGTAAATAATAACTTTAATAAACGCAGTTCCACATAAACACAATGCATAAAAGTTATGAATATTTTATGAATGCCAACCCTTGCTTCCTAACGGGACCATTTTTGAAGAAAATTCCTGCGGTCCTGAATGTATGTTAACCGCCTGTCTTGGTTGTCATGCGAACATTTAGAACACTTCGTGCAAGAAATCAAGAAGTCGACAAGACCGACAAATGTCGGACAACTTAAGGCTGCCCCGACTAGAAGTTGGATTGCAGGGGTTAGACACAGAGTAAATAGTGGAACTCAAGTGTGATCTTGGGAGCAAGGAAAACGTGATTGATGACGTGTGAAACTTTATCGTTACACACCTCTTAGCTAATCAACGCAAAAGTCAAAGGTAAAAATATTTTAAAATAAACAATTATGAGTAAAATTAAGAAATCATCGTTTGCTATCTGCTCAGAGTACAGTACGCTTACGATATCTCCATAGTACTTAAATGGAAATTGGTGGCGCCTTTTTTCATCAGCAAACAGAATTAATTCAATGAGAAGGTAATCCCAACCGTCCCATAACCCAAGCGGGAATGGGAGTAAACCGCGGGCCGCTCCCGCCATCTCTACTTAAATATTCACGCCCTCTAATGACACGACGTCGGCTCACTTTAACAAGGTTCTACGTGGCTAACTTGACGCGCACGCTTGGGACTCTATCAAGCTAAGCAACAGAACAAAGAAGTTTAGATAATCATCTGCCAAAAGTGATGACAGATTCAAATGAAACAAGAATTACGTTGTGAACAGAAATGCAGATTGGATCAAAGTGGATAAGTTACTGGCAACTGGCATTCAATTCATAACATTAGAACGTGTATTTTAATGCATTTTAAACATGATGCACTTTAAAGTGTGTATTACAGCCCTTCCCATTACTCGGAACAGTCTGTTTGAAGTTATCTACAATAGAAGTTGCAAGCGCTTTAAGATTTTATAATTACTTCAAGTCTAACTGCTAATACGAAAAGCTTTAGACAATGTATATATGTTAACCTTTCTAATACAAAATTCTTAGTGGCCTTATAGTACACACACATTAGACGAAAGAAGTTCGGTACGTACGTAACTAGTAACTACATACATATTCATACATTAAGTACATATATTTACAGACAACAAAGAAATAAGTTATCTAGTTGGTACATCAGTCTCGCAGACAAAAAAAATGGATGCGTCAGCAGTACGGATAATGTATCGACACCACATTATTATTCAGTAATTCGCGTATGGTACCCTGTGTATTAGTTTAAAGCGCTGCTGCAGCAGCAACTACTATAAGCTTCCAATCGACTTAGCTTTCGAGATTATTATGTACGAGTGGTAATGTAGAGTTCGTGTTCAGCATCTTTTCATAAATGATACTTGATACGGGTAATTCCTAAATATTGACTACCTTTGCCTACAGAATTAAAGAATCATTAAAATGTTGGCTTTTAATAACTACGCCACAGTAGTGCACAAGTAAGGTCAAAAAACGACATTCAAAGCTTTATGTCACTCACTTTGAGCTCCAGATATCATCTCGCAGGATAGAGCCGGTGGGATTACTCATTGGAATAATACGGATACAGTTATGAGACACAAAGTATGCGAACGAGCCGAGTAAATTGTTCTAATGATAATACATATTCATTGGTATGCCAACTTCTCAGACTTAACGGTTTCCGTCTCGGTGACCTACGAGTGTCAAGCGTTAAATACAATTATTAAAAGACCAAAAGTGTGGCACCGCTCAATGAGAATGTGGCCTCAATATTTGCTTTCAAGTTAATGAGCAATGTAAAGATTTCCGACCATTGACTTGGATCTTACTGCATAATAAGGACGATCGTTAACATTTGATCGTGAGACAATTTTTTTGTGATACAGTTTTTTTTGGTTATCCCAGGTCTGAATGCCCTTGTGTCTGCTTCTATGTTTATAAGCTTCAAACGACACGGGTGAATCATATAATAGGTGTTTTTTTAATTAAATGTTATGAAACGTTATAATAAGAAAACTTTAAGTAGGTAAGTACGCAGATTTCTTACTAATCACATTTTAAAACCTAATTTAGTACCCATATCAAAATTTGCGGCCACAAAACAGCGCTCAAATTGATGAATGGGCTCTTTACCTTGGATTACGTTACAGCTCCTGGTTCTAAAAAAATTAACGCAAATTTTGACATTTAGGGGTGTGCGTTGTTTTATAGCTAATTTTTTTAGAGAATTTCGTTACACATAATTTTTTTAAGCCAAATCAAATAAATAAAAAAAAATAAGGAAACGAAATTCTATGAAATTTCTATCTACGAAACAAGGGGCTCCCGTCACTGCCAGAAATGCCGAAGAAAGTAGGTACGAAGTGGGGGAGAAAAAACGAAAAGTGGACTGCGGAGTCCTTGATGAAAGCCTCGGATGCAACCAGGAACAACGCTAAATAATTATGATATAGTTACAAAAAAAGGCATTCATTCATATCACTATAAGCGCATACACACATATTATATAAAGCCTCGATGGGGCAATGTGGGTTTTATTTCATGACTGTGTATATCTCTACCTACTCCTGTGGGGGCTGTGGATAGGTAATAGTGTAGTTTATAGAGGAGTGGTATTAAAAAGAACATTCTCACCGTTCGTTGACCACAACAGAAAGTAGTTCTTGATAAATAAATGTTGTGCTAGGTATAGTACGTGGTCTTATCACATTATATGATGACATAAGTAGGTATATAAGATAACGTGCTGATATTGTTTCAGGAAGCGTGGCATTAGAAAGATGATTTGGTACTTTCCACTGTTTTTAGTTGGATGAAATTATCCTTTGGAAATCTACTGTTACTTTAGTTACTAAATGTCGTTAATGTCCCTATAGATGTTTTTGACGTGATAACGTCTTATAAATTGATAATACCAGCAACACTCATGAAAAATAGTAACGTTCCATAGTAACGTTCCACCTGAGCCTGTGCGTGCAAGCGAGAGTGCGCAACAAGCGATAGAGAGGCCCAAGCAGTGAGGCCAGAGTCAAAGCGTTGGCTTGTGACACATGTATCTCTCTTCTCGCGTGAAATAGTAAGGTTCCGCTTCTGTAGTGTATTTAATTTAGTATCAGCATTGCACCCGTGCGAAGCCGGGGCGGGTCGCTAGTATTACATAAAATAATGATTATGACGTTATCACGTAAATCTATCGTCCGTAAACCGACTTTACAGACAACCAATTTTTTTTAAACAAACCAATCTTTATTTCCTTAGAATATGGTGTATAATATGTTAGTAATATCTATGTTTCTATCAAAACAAAATGGAGCAAATCTACACTATTGTCATAAAAACGAAAGTACCCTTTTCTTAACTGATCCACTGAATCGATTATAATTTTAGTTTAACGGAGCAGGCTGAAGCCTGGAGAAGGACATACGCCACATACTTTTTAATATACCTACGCTTGTATATTCATCACCTTGATGGTTAAGCAGAATGTAACAACTTATTTAATTGGGTTTTACGGATTTAACGGACGAGTCTATGGTCATCAACAGGTACTTTTTGCCAAAATCCGCGCTGCTACTAAGTCTTGATGAGAAAACACTGTCTAACCTAGGAATCGAATCTTGGACCTCATGTACAGTAGTCGTATTTGCTGTTGTAGCGTAGCCAAGGTAGAAAAGATTTGCAATAACGACGAAGCCGCTAGCAGAACAAACTCTTTGAGAATATTCTGTGTTAAATGCTTAGAGCGCCTCGCTGTAGCATAATCGTTTATATTAAATACTTGGATACCAAGCTAGTTCCAAGGCGACATCGTTCAATTGTGGAAAGAAAGAGCAACTGCATAAGGTCGGCCAATAATTTCGTTAGCATAATGGCACGATTGCACGGCAGTAATAAGAATTTTAATAAAAATACAATTTATTTATACAGGAGAATGTATAATCACACGTATAATGTGACCACCGAAGAAATCCTAAATCGTTAGCTGCTAGTGTGGTAAACATTGAGTATCTATGGAATCGTGGGCTTCCAGTGAGGTGAAGCCCGAGGGGTTTCCGCGGGGTGGTCATCGTGGGGTGGCGCGTAACCATTAGGTTATTAGGCTTTGGGCTTGGCTAGAGAGTACAGGTTCAAAGAAACCCATTCCTAGCACCAGCACTTAGCTGACGGTATTAAAGAGGATACTAATAGTAACTCAAATAATTTCACTCTTGCTGTTTGGAGACCTATAATTTATTTTATGTAAAAGTTGTTGTGGGGTCTTTGCGGCCTCGTTCGTTCATCGTTGGGGTCCAAGCCAACCTCACTTGCACGCTGGTAAAACTGTTGTTTGACTTACGAGACGCTGGCACAGGCTTCCCCTTGGGGGTTCAAAACATGTGTAAAGTAGCTTGATATCAAAAGAATCGTTTTACACAATTTGCATCGGGTAGGTACCACCATCTCTTTATCTTCTTTTCATTGGTGAAGTGGAGATTGGAGACGTTGCAGTTTTTGGTAGTGTCAAGGTAGATGTTTTGGATTTTTTATTTTATCTGTCTGTCGCAGAAAAGGTGTTTGGAATTGGTTTCTCTGGATTATTTGCAGCTTCTCTACTACATTCACGTAAGGTCTGAGAAGGTACGAAGTTTCGTGGGTGCTTTTCAAAATAGGAGCAGGAAGGTATATTACACATCGTAGACCGATCACCTCTCACATCTGATGAATAGATCTGATAAAAGAAACACCGGGTGGTGTTCGCGGGGCATCGGTTTGTACCCGTAGCATTACTCGAAATAAACGACGAATGATATGATAATTAAATCGCTATGTATATTGCACTGGCTGTGCACTGGTCAGTTTTGAGGTCATAATAATAATGACAAAAAGACGGAATGACTCAGCGATTTAATAATCAATTGCGGTCACGTGACAGATTAGCCTTATACACCAAACACAAATAAATTGTATGTATGAGTCGAGTTTGACATCCACTTGATATGTGGAGCGGTTAACGGCTGGCACCTGCAGAGCCTCAACTGTATGACCTTGGAGTTAATACGCAATACCTACTTGAACGGTCAGTGTTCGGTATAATACTACTTATGTGGAATAATTAAATAGAAGATAGATAATATGATGTGGCAAAAAAATATAGAGTCAATCCGGCCTGCCGATACGTTTAGAACAAGTATTGCTTTTGATAAATCGTTGTCAAGTTTGTTGTATTACGTTAAATCATATCAGTGTATACGTATGTATTGATTACATTAGCGTTCTGTTATCAGCTAATAAAGAAATCTTCGTAGCTCGTGTGACATGGAACGCGCAAAGTAGAATATACGGTGCGATCGTAGGTAGGTATGAACTCGTATCGTTGTATCAGCATAAATCATTGAACGCGACGTGTATTCGCCATTAGACAGTAACGATGTCACATGATTACTAACGTATGCCCGTAGTCCGCCAAACAGCGTCGTCGGTCGCAACGGATCCTCGCTCCACCTGCTCGCTTCCGGTCAATAATTAAAAGAACCCACAACTATATAATATCTAATATGTTATTGTTTTACGTATTATTAAATATCTAAATTATTGATGTTTACAGTTTCATTACGTCACGTCAGAGAAGCGTCGACGACGACTTTGATGTGGGATGGAGTATTATACAAAATTTGTTGTGTTACCAACACAATGTCAAGTTGTTTGACCAAATATGGTAGCATACTGTCTCAAATATTGTGAGGCCGGTTTCAATGAGTGTAAGGCTACGGGATGTTGAAACAATGCGACGGTCTTGTACAAGTGCGGATCGGTCGGATGCGCGGGGTTCGTCGACCCTGCGGCTCCCCCCTCCGCGAACCCCTCCCCGCGGTCTCACTTTCGATGCGCCCGAGGCCTCTACGAGTCCACGTGCCCGTGCGCAGCCACCGATCGGTCGCTGGTGACGTCACCGCCTCCAGGACCACGCGCAACGGTGCGACTCACCAGAGCGTGAAGCTGTTTGTACTTTTGATTAGAACACCCATGGGAACCATGGGAACCATGCTTAAGCACCAAGGTGCAGTTCATTCCCTTACTGACATAGTTTAGATTGTATAGTATTATATACATTTCAATTATTTTGTAATTAATCACTTTCATGAATAACTAAATAGAACTACACTTTCGGAAGTAGCAGTCTTGCATGAGCATGATGTTGCACCACCTACTTACGACATGTAAAATGACGGCAGAAATGGCCGTCCCGCGAAGGGAAGGGCACTTGCTAATTAAAACAAAGTTAAGGGTGGGCGGGGCGGTAGTCTTTACCAGACCAAGTCTACGAATCTACGGTCCTGTGAGTAACTGAAAATGTAGATCACTTCGGCCTTGCCCGTACCGAGGCCAAAGTATGGGCCCCACCAAGATCTTTGGCAGTAAGTCAATGTCACCTGCAAGTCAGTACACCTGTTGATTGACGGACGCCAAACCAATAGGAGTAGGAGTAAGCGGACTCCGTTCTCAGAGGTGAAAGGTCCTCAGATGCAACTGGGAACAATGCTAAAATGATGATTGATACTTTAGCCGATGACATGAAAGCAACAGAAAAAAGGAGAGAATACCCCATCTCCCTTAGTTTTTTATCTCCACTTACTTCACCACGTGAAGGTTTGATAGCCCAGCAACCTCATACTGCCTACTAAAACAACCAATTAAATTCGAGTAATATAAAATGTTTGTATTGTATAAATTACACGTGATATAAAATTATTTTGCGGGTTTGCCAAGATACAACAAAGCCTAGAGCTTCCAGTTTTTCTGGTGGTTTGAAGAAAGTGCGAAATATCACGCATTGGTGCAAATGCGAAGACAAACGAACTAGTGAACTTAGTCAGATTTAGCATAGCAGGTTATGTTAAATGGCCGAATATAGAATACTCAAAATAGTACATTAAAATTTACGTTCATCTTTCGATATTATCCGTCGATATGAATTCACTCGCGTCTTGTGATTTGTTTCATAAACATTTTGTGCTTCATTGTTTACTCCGGTAATTTTAAACATTAGGATTATCATTCAGACTGTTTTCAAGCCGCTTAGCTAGAAGCTTGTTTTGACTTTGTCGTCATGACCACCCATGCAGGGTATTTTGTAACGACACGATTGCGCGTGACGAGCAATTATAAATACACACAACTATGTCTTTAATTGTTAGTATTGTCACCTGCTTGAAATTGGACTAAGGGTCCGCGATAAAAGGACATCTGACGCCAAAAATTCTGGAAATTTTTCAGCTATCTGAAAATTGTTATCATGAGAACAAATGGATTATTTGAAAAGCCAAAATAGAATTTAGAATTCAGTTATAGTATTGTAACAAAAACATTGCTATTCTGTACACTTGTCTGTTAACAAACAAGCAAATGCAAAAAAACTGCTACAAACGAATAATCCAGTTGTGCCCTCATTATTACAATGCAAAAAAACGAATAGAGATTATCTCACCGCCACTTCCTGTGTTTCAATTGAAGCCGATTAAAATAATAAATTATGTAACATGTAATCCAGACGTTATTTTGTAGACATGGCTAATTTAGTAGAGCACTTTCTATTTAGGATATCACTATGTGAGTGCAGGGGAACAAAATTAACTCCAACTGACCCATTAAACTTCTTTTGCAATTTCATGAAGTTTTACCTGGGAGTAAGGTTCGTAGTGATTAACTCAAGCTTCATTACCCATAATAAACACACACATATTTGTACTCGTTTCTACTATACTAGATACCATACATTTTTACTGTAAAAAAACTCAAGCGAACGTTATGGACGATCTTGTTTCTGCGGTGGGTTAGTATCCTCGGCAACTATTCGTACTTAGACGCAGACCTAGATGATCTTTATTAAATAGATTTCAAGAATGGATTAATCAGATACATGACACATTTTGGGGGTGTTTTGGAGTAAGTAAATGAAAAGAGTTTTTATTAGAACATGTTACAACTGTGCCATAAGAAGTTGTAAATTAAAATATTTATAAAATGTATCGCGACATAAAACGTGCCCATTCTACTTTAATAACGACAGACCGGCTATTCATTAAAGCTGAGTTTATATTAGCAGCAGTAGCGGAAAGCGAAGCGGTTAATACGATAAGCTTAATTGAATTTTTATTTAATGCTGTAATAGTTAGGCACAGAAAACCTGTTTTAGTTGACTATAACGGTATTTTAATACACAAGTAGGTATACAAATTAGTTAAATAATATAATTATATGTAAATGATTACATCAAGAAAGGTTGACTAATAGTGCAAATGAATTAATTTTCATTTGCTAGTTAGCTTAGCACACTGTTATGAAAAGTCATTAGGTATATTAGTCATTTTAGTTTCAGAAATAAACGAATAGTAGTACTATGCGGGTGGGTAAGGGCCACAAAATTAACTTCTAACTTTTATCTTTTAATTTTTATTCCCTATCATTTCCCAAAAAGTCGGGGGTTGAGTGAGTAGTCTTAACAATGTTGCAGTAATCGACTCAACTCGTGTAAGCAACCATTACACAATCGGTTACGTAATAGAAAGTTGTGATTCGTTATCAACCAGATGGTTTCAAACATTCTTCTACATACGTCAGCCAATCAATAATGTCTGGTACCTACAAACTTTTAACCATAAATTTAGTGCAGGTAGTTCTATAAATACATTCTAAAACATAATACCTAGCACCCATTCCTACCGTGTATTCGAAACGAGTCCTTTTTCTGACTAAATGAACATTGACATCGCATACACTTAGAATTTACTGTAAGCCATACAGGTTTCACAACATTTTTTCATAACGATTAAATTTTGTTGCTATGCTGTCTAGGAAGAGCCCGTGAGACTCGACTAGACTCGTGGACTCCACCAAGGCCATCAAAGCTTCAATCTAAAATTAAATTATAATCTGAAACATTATATTTACATAATATTACATTTAAAGTGGTGAATAAAGACAGCAATTGAATATATCAAGTGATATTGTCATATTCATTAATTAGTCGCGCATGTATGTATGTAAAACGGAATATATAATTGTGGAAGTATAGGTAGGTACATTTGAATAAGTTGTGAGTTGGCATGGCAGTGAGCAGGCCGCGTAACGGTGTCTAGCATCGAAGTTGTCGGCTGTTGGCGAGGGTCATCGGCGCGTGGCGACAATTAAAACCGGGATAAGTGTTGCGTGTACCTGCGAGATGAGGGCGCCACGGTCGATATGAGGGGGACCACCCCGCGGGGAGGGGCCAGCCATTCGGTTAAGGAGTTTAGAATACAAGTCACGGAGTATTGATGTCTTCTGTGTTATTTTTATTGCGTAAAAACACAATTATGAGATCCCTTTGCTGCAACTTAACGATGTATTGTCTATGTGTAGGTAGTCTTTGTCTAGTCGGTGTTGTGATCTTAGCATTTTTTTTATTTCTCTGAAAACAACGAAATGTCTGTAGTCTGAAATTCAAAAAGTCTAACAAAGTAGATGACATAAAAATTGTAAGTTGTTTATAAATTGTTTATGGACATAATGTATTTCGATTATGATGTGTGAAAAAATAAGCATTTTTCATCAATTTTAACATCTGCGTCACAAGACGTGTGGGCGTTGAGGCGGCAGACAGAGCGCGGGTGTGGGACGGGGTGCGGGTGAGCCAACTCTTCATTCCCATTTAGCTACTGAATTGTACAGCGGGAGGAGGCCATGATTATGTTTACTAACCCCGGCCGCCCGCGCCCCTGGTCTACGCGGTCCGAATTAACACACGATCTTTGTCCCGAAACTCGGTCTTTACATAGCCACCCCATTGATTGGTGTTGCTATGTGCAAAATTGCAAACGGCGGCAGCAAATATGTTACCTTTGTTTATGTCAATTGTTCTAGAAACAATAATTACAGTGGAGAAACTTCATTTTGTAATGGGTCAGGTATTCCTAGCATACCATACTATACGCAGGTACTTAGTGCATATATTACGGACCAATAAAAGATTTTATTATAATTAAATTTGAGTGTGTAATCAAGGAGCAGGTTAATATAATGATCTCTTCAAATAATATCATGGCCAGTCGTATGTTACGTTAGTGAACAAAATCTTGTGTAATTATAAGATCCCTTATTATCCTGATTTGGTTTCATAGTGAGCAGAAGCAAGAACAGGTAATCATTTTTATTTAAGCTGAGCCCGTGACTTGACCTTCGTGGATTTAGATTTCAATGTTTTAATTTTTTTACGCGGAACCTTAATTCTTTTTCCAAAATTAAAAAAATAGCGTAGGTTAGTCCTTGTTACATCAGTTATCTACCAGTCAAAGTCCCGTCAAAATAGGTCCAGTCGTTTTAGAGCTTAGCTAGCACATACAGACAGACAAAAATTGTAAAAAAAACTGTTATTTTAATATTACAAACAGACACTTTATTTTATTTATTTGTATAAACTTCTTTTGTGGTTTGTTTATCAAATGTTGAACGTTTTTATTCCATTACCATCTAACCCGTAGACAACTACTTAATAAGTACAATTTCATCTAATCGTAGGCAGGAACATGATCCAGGAAATGATCCTGTGATATACGTCGAGTTGACCCACTGATCCTCTTTACGCTGGCGCGGCGTTGGTAATCGTCTAAAAACTCGACCGCATCGCAACCAGCCCCTGACCACTGACCGCACTTATGTATGTAGCTGGCAAACCAGAACTTAGTTTCTCATTCAGCAAAAATCATGAATGAAAACCTTAAAAATAGTTTACACGCAATTTTTAACGGGTAGGATAATTATTGTAAAAGTGAGATTTAATGATAAAGATTTGAAGACATTTTCAATAAAAAATATCACAGAGTAAAGTTCGCATTTCCTAAAATCTAATCAGGAAAGGAATTTGGTAGATTACTCGTTACTCGTACAATTTAGTCTCAAAGGACTTGAGTTTTGAGTTAGAAAAAGTAAATCGGTCGATACTTGCAAGATGAAAATCTCAAATGCAACGTGTCGCTTGTGGGTCCATGTTTTAACCATTACGCTACTACGGCATAACATCAATGAGTTTTATTATATTTCATTTGTATCACGGCTATATATATTATTATGTGTGTAGTATGGCGAGAGTGAAGCGTTAGCGCTATCGCCTGCTACATACCATAGTACCGCCAGGGTCATTACCACGCGCGCCGGCTGGGGGCGCGTTCCTACTAGCGCCAAGCATTCCCGACAACGTTTACGTAACACTGTCTTTATGACACCTCTGATTAATTTCATGGGCTGTCCTTGATTCTATGTCGTCAAGTAGCTCTAGGACCGTTTTTATAGTCCTGCGTTAAAACGTCTTAGTATCGCAATTTAGCGTCCTGGCCCCATTCCATTTACAAAATTTATGAACGTCGTTACATGGTAATATCGATGGTAGTATTGAATGTTACCATATCATAAAACAAACAAGCTCACTTTTTAATAAATGTTACCATTTCTAAAGACCTGTAGACAAATCCGAGTCGGTCGCGAGGAGTGCAACGCGGCATGCCTCGTCACAAATTAATGTTGCAAGTCGTGAGGGTTGCCAACTTTTATTAGTCTAAATAGAGTAAAAGGTGATAATTAAAGAGTACGCACTTATAAAAAAAGAGTATAATGTAGTTATGTGAAATTTTTTCAAAAAGGTAGATAACTCCACACAATCTGTAGTAAATTTTTCTGTTATGATAATATAGGTATGCATCATATATGTATGAGTATGACTGGCATTGGTATAGTAAATATTGTACAAAAAAAGAGTGTTTTAGCGTACTCTATTAGTGTCATAGATAGATTATAGAGTGTCTCTATTTGAAATAGAGTACAATAATCGTATTTTTAGAGTACGGCTGGTAACCCTAAGCCGCTAATACGTAGTGTCTTTGTGTGTACTTCCAGCATGCATTGCAGGCATAAGATTATAGTAAGGAGCAGGTTCATAATGTTGTTACTGCTTTTTTATTGATTAACATATTAGTTTATAACCAACCAGATTTGTACGTAAAAGTAGTCATTTAATTTGCGACCTCTGCTAAATTGCAAATTCCGGAAACGATCATGATTTTCTAGAAGCGATTGCTGTAGATTGAAAATATTTACTTCACTACTAATTAAATGAAAATTTTATACTATAGTTGTCACAAAATAAAAGGCCCACTTTGACAGTTCGTGCCCATGAAGTTCTTAATTTTTTATCAATTGAAATGTTCTAAAGACAATTACATTTTTCATTGACAGGTACCGCCCACTCGGCTAAGTGCTGTGCATTAACGATTTTGTCATGTAGTCCACAGACTATTAATAATCAGTTAAGGAAAGAAAATATCGAGTGAGATATTTTTTTTCAAGCCCGACGCGCACTTTTATTTTAATTTATTTTAATACTTGTGTTTAGATTCTGAAGACTGATTCAATTATTCTTGATGTTTTTGTGATTGAGTGAATGTTATTGTAAAAAAAAATATTAAATATAAGTAAATTGACCTTTAATAAAATTGTATTGTTTTAAAATACCTACAAAATCAAAGGTTAAGCAATTTTTTCTAATCAGAACTTTAATCCAATGCAGTTTATATACATATTCAAATCGATTAAATCCCCATGCAAACTGGATTCGATTCATCCTGAGTATCGAATACCGAATCGTATAGGTACATAACTAGTTACGCCACGAGAACAAACGTCAAAACGGGCCTTTTATTTTGTGTTGAGTATAGTTTTCAACATTTTATTTTATTGTCTCTTCTTCTAGTATTAAACGTATTTAAAATATTATGTGAACAAGTAGGTATAATAATTATTATCAGATTGTGATCCTCATTAACAAATGATTTGAATTCTGAATTTGAAACTTCAAAAGCTGTATAATAATGTCATCAGGTCAAGGAGACGACATTATTTAACGTCACGCATTCACGTAATGAGGTGACACAGCTTTGAGACATTTATGATTTCTATCAAGACTAAAATAAAAATAAAAAACTCAAAAATAATAAACACGATTTTGATATAATGAATTCACAATGATACTAAATTCTACTAGTATTATGAATGCGAAGTTTGTGAGTATGGATGTTTGTTGCTCTATCATACAAAAATGTTAAAATGGATTTGGGTGAAAATTGGTACAGGCAGAGATATAGATAGATTGGAATAACATAAACTACTTATTATCTAAAGTGGGAATGGAAACACGCTAGCCATTAAATTTTTGAACTTGCGAAGTCAATGTGCGTTATAACAATACACTCAACATGTATGTGTGTATAATGTATAGAAGTGTATCGTATTCGAATGTGACCATGTGAATACATAAGTTGGTTCCACACATCGTAATCACATAGAGTGGTTGGTCCCCGCGTCTGCGAAGTTGCAGGCAGGCGCTATTCAGGTGGAGGGACGCCTAATGAAAGTCGATGAGATGAATGTTTCGGTTTTAATTAGAATTGATTAAAGTCGGAAACGTGCTGGGAAATGCTAGTTGCATTTTGATTATTTCAGATACCGTTAGCAGACAGACTTTTCATTATAGCACAAAACTTTGAAATCTGCCGCCTACCATAGTCTTTATTCACTTACCATTGAAACAGTAATAGAATCGAACACACCGTCTGAATAATAAGTGGACAGATAGCCTGCACCAAAATCAGTATCACTCACGCGTTGCAGATCCTATGTGGCAGCGTCGAAGAATTCGTTTAAGAACATCCTTGGCGGCTTACTTTTTACAATAATTACTTAATGATGCCTAATGATTGCTTTACATTTTTCTTACGTTTTGTTCCTTATATAAATTTCTATGTTTTGTTCCTTAATACATCGAGGGCTTGAGTCTGTCTTACGAATTTGTAACTGGGTTATGCTCAAAGTAAGTATTTATTAGACACGGTTTTTTATTCCTAAAATAACTAACGGAGGGTGTGATTTTTTTAGTGTATGTACACTTTTAGTTTAGTTGTATAAATTTTTCAAGGGAACCCTGCCCTTAAATTAATGTGAATCTTGAGAGTATATTCAAACTTAAAGTTACACCTAAGTATTTTATAAGGTCATGGGTTAAGAATGAACAAGGAACTTGGGGTTCATTGTCATGGCAATGCGTTAATGTTGTTTGTGAGGATGCGTGGGTAGTACCGATTGTACGAATATAGGTAAGGAAGTTTATTTTAGAGGTGTGTGAGTATAGTCAATAAAGTGCAGTCACACCCTCTAGCTAGACAGTCTAGTCAAAATGTATGAAGCAACAGTAACATAATCACCACCTATTACAACCACACGAGCCAACTGTGTTTGTACATATATGCACACAGGCGTAACTAATGATCGCACGTACAATTTTCTTAAGAAACGGCTAACAGCGCATCGAACGGGGTGTGAAGTTTAAGATCAGGGGAGGTGAGGGTCCGCACTGTATGTAGTACTATAAAATACTAATCGTTCATTCTTGGGAGTGATGGTTAGCGTTATCATCTATCTTCTATCTATACATTAATAAATCTGTAACTGATCGGTATCTGTAGGATGGAAAATACATAATACGAGGAAAAACTTTTAAGCCAAAATAATGAAATTTAGAATTTTTGTCAGTGCGTTTGTGCTCGCTAATCTCGAAAGCAGCCAATGCCATTTAATTGCGGTTGTTATTATTTGATTGTGGTAAGCTTTACTTAAAAACGAATGTTTATTTACATGGGTAAAATAAGTTATGGATAACTATGACGGGTATAGCAGTATCCTCTGCGGATATCGAGATTGTATAACTTATTGACAACTTTTTCGTCTGCGAATGTGGACCACTAACTTTATTTTCAAGTATTCAGTCTAGGAATATTGATTACAGGTAAGTACTTTGGGCTGATAGAATCTTAATATGCCTAGCACGACTCGACTGGGGTAATAAAACTCTTAGTTAACGTCCACGTTTCGGAACCGTTTGCTCTCTTTCGAAGTTTGGTTTTAAGCTTTATTTCAAGTTTTTACCCATCAGAGATCCACGAGTGATATAGAGGATGTAACCTCTGATGCTTATAACGTTGATCGATTACAAATGAAATAAATAAATAAATCACAGCTTGCTGGGGGCGAGGAATCAAAAGGAAATACCACCGTAATTTTATTAGGTTTCTTTTCCAAAATGTTATTTTTTTACACTCAAGAGTAGACCAACGAAAACGATAAATAATATATGATAATAGTTATAATTTAGTCTTTTTATTAATTTACATTTTAGTTATAAGCACCTAGGCCCGCAAATAAACTGGCGTGTATTTAGATTTTTTACCTCACCTTACCTTGATCACCGTAACACTAGCTACATTGGGCATGAAAATAGAAATTTTAAAAAACAGAAATGTATTAAAAGACACCACCTATTACATAAAAGAAGACTACCCACAGCATGTTCTTAAAAAGAGGAGAGAACTACAAGAACAAGTGAACATTGAAAAAGAAAAAGGAAATTTCGCCACCATCAAGTATGACAGGCTTATAATTCACAACAATAACACGGATAGTTCAAACAACAAAAAAAGGGCTCTTCCAATATCACCAAAAAACAATGATACCATACAAGCCGATCCAAAAGTACAAGCTCAAAAAAAAAACAAAACTTGTACAGGAATACAAAGATCGTCAAGCGTATCAGAGGGGGTTATCAAACCAGGAATACTCGGTTTCCTAACAATCAAAAATCAGTCAACTACCACCACAAATAACCAACTAAGCCCTCAAATAAATAACAAACAATAGCAATTATTGCCCTCTCCCACGAAAAACAGTAAACAATCAAAAACAAATACCAAACCACATCTTCCAAGCCGGCTGGTCACCGTGGAAGACTATGACCATAACCCTCCAAAGGATATAATTACAAGCAAATCAAAGTACACAGAAAAAAAGGGACATCATCTTTACATTGCAACTTATAACGCTAGAACACTTTCATCAGAAGAACACATAGTTGAAATTAATGAAGCTCTAAAGAACATAAAGTATGATATCATCGGCCTATCAGAGGTACGACGCCTAGGAAATAAAATTACTGAGCACGAAAATTTTATTTTATGCCACACCGGGCAAACGCCAGGAAAGTATGGAGTTGGTTTTATGATCAATAAACGCCTCAAACAGAGCATCGAAAGTTATATTGGCATCTCTGAGCGATTGGCAGTACTAAACCTAAACATATCAGGGAAACATCTGACAATCATTCAAGCCTACGCCCCTACGGAATCAGCAGAGGAAGCCGAAATAGATCTATTTTACCAAAGTATCTACGGGGCTATCGAGACTGCCTACAAAGACTTCGTCTTAATGGGAGACTTTAACGCAAAAATAGGTGAACCTAGAAAGGATGAAAGTTTAGTAATGAAACAATATGGATATGGGGATAGAAATGCCAGAGGACAGAGACTCATAGACTTTGCGTTAGAGAATAAATTAGCAATTATTAACACATTTTTTAAGAAGAAATCAAAGAAACGATGGACTTGGTGCTCACCCAATGGTCAATATAAAAACGAAATAGATTTTATCCTTTCAAACCAGCCAAAAATATTTCAAAATATTGACACATTAAACCTAACTTACCCCTCAGATCATAGGTTACTAAGAGCAGTTATATCGCTAAGGAAGCCAATAAAAAGTAGAGCTAAATATGTAACAAAACAATACAGCGCGCTCAAAAATGAGGAAGAAATATTATCATTTAAAGAACAACTAAATATACAACTATCAAATCTATATACAATGGACCCGACAAAGTCAGTACAAGACTATTACGATAGTATAATAATCTCTATACAAACTAGCCTACAGAATGCAAGATTATCTCAAAGTTACATTACAAACACCAATAGCATACTAACAGATCGCACAAAAAACCTAATAAAAAGAAAACAACAACTACAACAAACAAAAAATAAATCTAGGTCTATGAAAAATGAGCTTAAAGCGCTATACAAACTTACTAGCAGATACATAAAAATAGATTATAAAAATCATAGATTAACAACCCTTAAAGACCATTTAGAAAATAACGGAAGCCTGAAAAAGGGGTACAAAGCATTACACACCAATAAAGCATGGATTGAAGGACTGAATGAAGAAGGTAAAACTACGTACAATCGCGAGGGAATTATTCATATTGCAACAGATTTCTACAAGAAATTATACAGTACGCCTTCTGAAAGCCTGTATCCTGAAAAATCAATGGAATTGCGTGGCGATACCAGCGACGAGTGTAAACGACTTGAAAATCATATAGAGTTTATTGATTGCGATGAAATTATGGCAGTAATACAGCAACTAAAACCTGACAAGTGTCCAGGCGCCGACAATATAACCAACAATGCACTGAAATCAGCTGGTACTCTACTTGTAACACCGCTGGCAAATCTGTTTAATAGGATATTAGAAACCTCGGTAACTCCCTCACAGTGGTCTGAATCTACTATTATTCTGCTTTATAAAAAAGGAGACCCAAAAGATATTGGTAATTATAGGCCTATAAGCCTATTATCAACTCTATACAAACTATTTTCTACGATTATCAACAAGAGAATTACTACAGCACTAGAACAAAACCAGCCTATCGAACAAGCTGGTTTTAGAAAGGGGTATTCAACTGTGGACCACATTCACACTTTGGAATTAATCATAGAGAAGTACCAGGAAAATCAGAGACCACTGCACATTGCATATATTGATTACCAAAAAGCTTTTGACACCGTCTTACACAACAACATATGGGAGACTCTACAATCACAAAGCGTAGATAAAATATATATTGATATATTGAAAAGTATATACAGTGGTAACACCAGCAAAGTTAGACTAGAAACAACGGGTCCAAGCTTTCCAGTGAAAAGAGGGGTGAGACAGGGTGACCCCCTATCCCCTAGAATCTTCATAGCTGTCCTGGAATCAATAATAAGAAAGGTAAACTGGAACCGTCAGGGTCTGTATATCAACGGAAAATACCTAAGTCATCTTCGTTTTGCAGACGACATAGTCTTGTTTTCAGAAACTACTAGTCAATTACGATACATGATTGAAACTCTACACAAGGCCAGTAGCGAAGTGGGCCTGGAATTGAACACTACCAAAACGAAATTAATGACCAACCGACCCAATACGAGACCAATCATCACAATAGACGGGCAACCATTAGAATATGTAGATGAATACATCTACTTAGGCAAACAAGTTGGGTTCAAGAGAAACAGTAATCAGCTGGAAATTGAGAGGAGAATAAAGCTCACATGGAATAAGTACTGGGGTTATAAAGAGATATTTAAAAGTGATATGCCCTTACCATTAAAAAAGAAAGCTATGGAAACATGCCTCATTCCATGTTTGACTTATGCATGTCAAACATGGAAATTTACGAATAAAATACGTAATAGGATTATAACATGTCAGAGAGGAATTGAGCGCAGTATAATGAATGTGAAAAAAATCCAAAAGATACGCCATATAGAAATAAAATCAAAAATTAAAACGATCGACGCTGTAAGCTATGCCTTAAGACTAAAATGGAAATGGGCCGGGCACGTAGCTCGGCTCAAAGATCAGAGATGGACCAGAACGGTCACAACATGGAAGGGACCACCCGGCAAAAGACACAGGGGAAGACCTTACATGCGTTGGGAAGATGATATCAAAAATATAGCGGGCAAGCAATGGCACCGTATTGCACAGGATCGTGCTAAGTGGCAAACTTTGGAGGAGGCCTTTACCTGAGAGGGGTCCCTGCTACAGGAAATAAAATATATACAAATTCTATGTTCAAATTATTGGCAAGAAATAAAAGGCTTTTTATTTTTTATTTTATTTATTTATTTATTATTTAAATATAACAAATACTTCAAATTTTTTTATTTGGGTAGATAACTCACTACCTATGCGAGAAAGGGAAAGGGCTAGTTTTACAAGAATACGATTGTTATCTTTGGTTTCTTATGTGAAGTCTCACAATGTAGATTATCAACTGCGTAATAAAATGACGTGAACAAACTTTACCTAATAAAAGTTATCTAATCTCATAATCAAAATTTTCTTAATCATGTCAAGCAGGTACAATGCTCTGAGGTAAAATGAGCTGGAGTCACTGGTGTGATGACTTCAATATTCTAGATATCACATGAGGGTATTCAAGTCCTGTTTTTTTTAAATTACAATATTATAATATAGAAACAATTGGGTCAATGCAAATAGAATATATTCACAGCTTCATAGGAAACGAATGATCCTAGATGGAAAAGTCGAAAGCAGAAACTTTGACTTAGGAACTTCGTTTGAACTAGTTAGGAGATAAACATACTAAAAGTCTTGACCCCTCCGAGGTGAGCCGGAGGGGGGGGGGGGGAGCACAAAGAAGGTCCCGTTTTTTCGTTTTTTGCTTACTTCTCGAAGACGGTGCTTTGTACGAAATTGTGTTGTACGACATAATAAAAGCTAATTAAATTCTCTACAACTTTGTCTTTTGCACTTTGTATCTATTTCCAATCATTACGTAGCTATGAGCTTCTTAAGGTGGTCGATTTTCAAAGCGCTCATATCAGTTTTCCCAAAAATATATGGGTATCTACCGGAATTGTTCACTTTTATGATTATTGCTCCGCTCCCTTAGGCAGTAGCGTGATGATATTCAGCCTATGACATTCACGGATAATGTGGCTTTCTATTGGTGAAAGAATTTTTAAAATCGGTTCAGTAGAACCAGTTTCAAACTGTTTCCGCCTTCACCGCGTAGAGGTACTCCCAGCTTATGTTATCTACACTAGTCTATACTATTATAAAGAAGTAAAGTTTGTGTTTGTATATTTGTTAAATTGTAAGGGGTAATCTCGAGATCTACTGAACCGATTTTAAAAATTCTTTCACTAATAGAAAGCCACATTATCCGTGAATGTCATAGGCTGAATATCATCACGCTACTGCCCAAGGGAGCGGAGCAATAATCATAATTGTGAACAATTCCGGTGGATACCCATACATTTTTGGGAAAACTGATATGAGCGCTTTGAAAATCCACCAACTTTAGAAGCTCATAGCTACGTAATGATTGGAGATAGATACAAAGTGCAAAAGACAAAGTTGTAGAGAATTTAATTATCTTTTATTATGTCGCATAACACAATTTCGTACAAAGCACCGTCTTCGAGAAGTAAGCAAAAAACGAAAAAACGGGACCTTCTTTGTGCTCCCCCCCCCCTCCGGCTCACCTCGGAGGGGTCAGGACTTTTAGTATGTTTATCTCCTAACTAGTCCAAACAAAGTTCCTAAGTCAAAGTTTCTGCTTTCGACTTTTCCATCTAGACCCCCTTTTTGAGCATTCATTGACTGGACTAATGGCTTACTTATTATTAGGTAGTATGTTTATTTTTTAGCATATTCCAAGACATGCAAATCTATCAAAGAAAAGAAAATGGCAAAAAAGATATGGGCCGCTTATTTAGTTTAGATGGGTTTGTTAACTTTTACAAGAACGACTGCCATCTGAGCGCAAGACTAGGTCAGAGCATCGTTTGTAATTTAGCAGTAGCATCGACTAGCAGGTTTTTTTATATCGGTCACCTCAATATGATTTCACCTCGCCTGATGTTAAGCTAAATGTAAAGTCTCAGGAATGGGGGGTTAGTAACACCGATAGTGCTATAATGGTGACCTTAGTTTGACGGCCTCATCAAATGCTTTTTTACGCTCCGCTTAAAGGACCCGGGACTGTAGGAGGAGGGAAACACGTGAGCTGGTAAGGTTGACTTCGGCCCTGAAGGTGTTTAGGATCTTGTACTATTGAAAATTAGTGTCTGAAAATTTGTAATTATTTGGCAGGTAATATGAAAGATGTTGTCCAAGGACTCCCAGCGCGAGTTACGGCCGTATCGAGGCAACACGATCGCGTGAGCCCTGGCTTTGTACGTTATTGGTGTGGTGAGACGGTGGATCGATTCCCAAGTGAGTTTACGAGCCTGATCATTATCTTCATCAACATTTCTGTAAAGGCATCCGAGACTGTTAAATTGTAGACGAGTTTTGACTACAGCCCGAAATCGACAGTTTATCTGAGATATCTTCACATCTCTAGATAATTAAATAAAAAATATATCTATTCTATTCTCCTTTGTGATGTATAATTGGACCAAAACTTTTTTAGTGGTATCAAATTGATTTTCTAAGTACAGAGGTCGTTGACATGTCTTACCATCAAATTATGATACGGGAACAATGAATGAGTTATATTGTATCAAGAACAGGTCCCGAAGGTGTATGCCTAAGTTTTCTTTATTGGCGAGCAATTCAACAAGACAAGAAGTTTCAACGGATGGAAACAAAAAAAAAAAACAACGTTGTAGTTTACTAGAAGTAATTTACAAGTGGTTTTGTGTAAAATCTCGACGTTCAATTATTTTTTGCAATTATACAATCGTGCGTGTGTGTTAGTTACGGTAACACGCAATGGGAACGTTGAATTTAGGAGGCTCCAGCAAAGACACCCGCTGAGAAATAAGTATAAAAAGATCTGATACGAGATACTTTATTACTCTATTAATAGAGAATAATCAAACACGCGTTAATCCGCATGGGTCCACGTGACGCGGACACCACTGCAGAATATAACGTACAAGTAGCTAATACTGCTGACTTCGTCAGTCGACGTGCGTGACTGGTCTGTTACGAAAATCAATAACTAAACAATGTCTTATTATAAAGTTGGACTTCAAGGATACTACAGCCTTGAATAACATGGTAATATATACAAGGAGAGCGAATTGGGACAAACAACTAATTTTTTAGGATACATTTCTTGAAGAGTTGCTGTTTGGCGATCAAAGACAAGATGTAGACATGTTGTATCTAACGATTTTATAATACATCAAGTCGATTGTCATACAAATGTGACAACAACCTTCAAATTCATGTTGTTTTATTCTTCTTATAATTATAGCGAGTCTTGAGACAGCTCAGCGTAATCATTGAGGAGTGTTTGCAGGCTTACTTACTTTGATGCTTATCAGCTAACTGTATAAGAGGATTGGGTAGGTCCCGCCGCCTGTAGAAGCACATGACTTTTGCTTCCACGTTGCCAGAGGGCGTCTTGTTCAGCTCCTCTATCCGTCGGATCTGGTACGGAGACGTCGACGACGTCTCGAAATAGACGCAGTCTGTAGACAAACACAACGGATATTGGTTAGATTGGATTCAATCTACTACCTGTTGAAATTATTGTTATAAACAGGCACTTCAATCTCGTACGATTTATTTACAAACTCAGAAGCGGGGTCAATTTGCTTATATTAAAGAATTTGTAAAGAACCAACGTATGTCACATCAATCACAGCTTGTTAGTAATATGGAGCTCAAACAATAAACCTAATTGCAAAAAGAACACACAAATTAAAAAAAAAAGCCTTGAAACTCTTTCCGTATTGTGCTATCGAGTATTCGGTACTGAACTTCAGTAGGTACTCTTAGTTATTTAATAGGGTTTTATTTGTGGGTACTGATTACTCATTGGAACTTATCAACATAAAAATAACCCATTTAGTTTAGTTATTGATTTGATAAGTAGATCTGTACAGTACAAGCCCACTGGTTATCAAAACTTGATACATAAATTCGACTCTTCGAAACATTGTGATTCCTCGAAATACCTATTTCAACGTTTTTACCTAACTACTAGTTCCAACTGTTGGTGTGCAGTAGGTGGTGCGGAACGGACGGTGGCTGTTTATCCGTACCACCGATATCGCGGGCTGTTGTGCCACATGGACAACTAATGTAAATGGTGCCTTTTTACCGTTATACTGTACAACACAACTAAATACCGCGCGCGCATAATGACACGCTTCAAACCTTTCATTGCGAACCGTAAGCGCGTTAGTTTTGGACGATTAACCTCCTGACAATACTTGCTATTGCTGTATTTAAGAAGTACGATGTGGATCGTATTCTGCTAACATTGATTGAATGTCAAGACTAGACTCAAGACATCAAGACAGATGGATGAAGCTAGATTTTAACCTAATTTAAACATTATGCTTTTTTAGATTCATGCATTGTTTGGATATTTCGAGATTCGAAAAATGAATTTTCTGCTTTACAAGCTAAGATTCGAGAAGTCGGAAGTGACACAATTTCACTTCATAATCGCCACAAAATAGAATTCTAGTCTATCTCATATTTCGTATGAAACTTTCCATTCTGGTGCGATCGCGAGGTGAACTAAAATTAACTTACGATGAGATGTGAATTCACGTGTAATAGATACGAAAGAGCGCTTTATTTTTTAAATGTTTAAGTACCATTATACTGATACTTCCTGGTTGAGTATTGTCACACGTATATTATCTATTTATAGTACTTTAACGACGTAACCTCGTAAAGGATAGTGATCCGGTTCAGGAAGGATTACAATCAAGGAGTACTTAAAGCTATATTTTTGTGTCAAATTATCATAGCTGGAACGTCGCTAACTATACGAAAAGCATTGTGATCTAATATTTCTGGTAGATATAAAGTTTATGAAATGGATTCTAGTAAATCGACGACCTGTCGTAAAACGCACGAGTACCGACGACCTGGCGTTTATAAGAAACACCACTGGTACTTAGCTGAATAGGTTAGTGTGCAGTATCTATAAGTGTCTACGTACTGGTTCATATACGTTGTAGGTATAGCCGACCAATAGGTAGAAGTATTGCGGATACATACGTATAGTACTAGCGCATATAGATGTATGTGTGTAAGTTGGGGCATTATGCGGCTGATAGCGATGTTAACGCCCGTTCAGTTTTGCCAAGAAGTGTATTTTTGGAACGTGTCAATAAGTAAGTGTATAGTAAATTTAGCCTGGACACGTCATCACTAGAGGGCAGAGAATGATTGAATTCTCTCTGTGAGATTTCGCGTGGCGACGTTTTACTTGTTTCTTTTATTGTTAATTACCATAACTGGCCCCAGGGTCACCTGCTACGAACGCGTAGACAATTTGCGAGATATTTTTATGAAAATAATTAAGTGAGTATTGTGTAAATCTGTCATGTTCAATCTGTAGGTTCATTGGAAGTATACACAGTCGCTAGATACACATTTAACAGTAGGTAGTACAATTATTTCCTATTCACGATTAACGTCTCGAACCAGGAGAATACAGGGACCATAATAAAATTAAGTACATATATGAAATCCAATCTATCTACCAAACTAACCTATCAAAATCTAACCTTAGCAAAATCGGTATAGCTATAAAGTATTTTTTTTGTTAAAACAATAATTATTATCAAATCATTTAAATATCAAAAGGGTTCAGGGCCTGCTTTAGTACCATTAGTGACAAGGACGGTCCTTTTGTAAGTGGCCATCTATAGCATAATATATTTACATTGAGATAAAAGAAAGGTTACGTGTCGTTAGCTACGAGTATAACTTCCTTGATCCCTAATAGCTATCAACGTTCATGAAATCCTCTACATATTTAAACTCCCTCACAAATTCTCGAAAAAAAAAGTCACTCGACTGGTAGTTTTATCTTTTGAAGCGTGAAACAAAAAATTAATCTTCACGATTTATTTTATGGTTGCAGAAGGTAAATTCTCGTACTTAATAAAAGTATTTTCAAATTCAGTCTAGTCTCGATTTCATGTAACCAAAAGAATACCTTTTTGACATTGGGAAATCGACATTAAAACCGACCTTAAAACTTCCAAAGAAGATACGGGATTCTCTTTAAACACTTGGAATGAGAAAGAGTAGATTTCACCAATGAAAATTCGTTCAATAATTCTGAATGCACACATTTTATTCAACGAAAATAATTTAGTATAACGTGGTAACGCTATTTAGTTCGCCTCGTTTGCGGTTTCACCACAAACCATGCTATTCTACTCATAAAATACGGTAGACCTGTCAAAACTATAACAACACTGCAAGTTGAGCCAGACAGACGGACAACATTTATTCAAGCTTCTTGTTGAATGAATAACCTTAAAACTTATACAAACATTCTTACCATGATTGCATAAACAGGTAATCTTGGCGTGGGTGTTATTAGAGGTAAAAACTAGTGTTTGTATGAAATTTGTAATATGGGTTAATTCGCATTGGGTGTTAGGTTAGCTAAAATTGACCTTCTGGGCTAGGAAATATAGGTCGAATGTTCTTACTTTACTATGTCTGTCTGCTGATAATCGATATACCTGCATAATGTGTACTACAGTTAGAACTCATTTCATTACAATTAATGAATCATTTTTTTTTATAATCTGACTTAGATACGTATTAATTTTTTCTTCGATCATTTTGTGGCTTATTGCCTGAAAGTACCAATAGTTGGAAGTAAACTGTTGCTCGTTATTCATAAACGCATAATGGAAGCTTTTCGAACGCCTTGGTTCCTTTTTTGTGATGTGTCAAGAAGAAAAGAGACCAAAAATTCCTTAGATAAAGCTTTAATTAATGTTTATGAATACAATAATAACGAAAAAAAAATGCATCATCCATGATAAAAAAGAGACAAAATAAAGTGGTCAAACGAGCAGTGTGCTGTGTGTCGAACATCGATAAAAAAAGTAAAGAGGTATGTTAATTAAAAACAGCCTTTATGTAAAACAAGATTGAAATAAAATGTGGGGTAATCAACATTATATCTTTTTCTTCATAAGGACTTGCTAGGATGTTATTCACAATTTCTTGAGACATGCCTGGTCACAGCACAGCACGCCTGCCGTGCTGTGGTGGCCTAATTTAACACGTCATTGACTATGATCACTATTACTCACTTAGAAGTATGTGTTTCTATAATTTTAAAGGACCCCTAAAGATATCCGAAAGAAAAGAAACACCTTGCGACACAGCCGTACAGTCAAAGGTAGCTTTCATAAACTGAGATATCTTGTCTATTAATGGAACTTCTGCGAGTTAAAAAAATATTTTTTATGTTAATTAAATTTTATTCTGATAATCGGTTTGTGTACACACCTGCCTCGTAGCATGGCTCTGTACTTTGTCGATCGACTAATGAAATAAAACAGTGGAAACTGTCAAACGATTAAATTTACTGTCGAAGAGACGCAAGAGCCATAACTTTTCATTCCTGAGCTACAGGAGTTACTTAGTTTTTTTGGATTAAGGTACACTAGGTGAGTGGAAGACTCAAACCATTTAAAATGCATTACAATTTTTTTTATTGCAACTAAAACAGTTAAAGTTAAGTTATAGTTGTTTCTTTCGTTATGTGTTAGTATGTCCGTCAAGGTAGGGACCACAATTTTAAAATCGAAAGCATCAAGAAAAGGGTTTTAACACTAACATTGGGCTTAACAATGGGTTACAATTTGATACTTAACACACTGAATATAAAAAAGCATTTGACTATTGTGTCGATTTGTTTTATAATGTAAGAGGAATATGGATATTATGGGTTTGATATTATCATAATCTATACATATTCAAATCAACCCTGGCGCCCGATGCAGTAGCGCCACGTTTTCTCAACGCGTGATTTCAATTCGATTAAAAGGAAACATGGAAACAAACTTTCTTTTGGAATGATCTGTTAAAATAAAAACTACTTTGTTTTCATGATGTTATTAAGTAAATCTTTGAAATCACTCTTAGTTTTATTATATTTATTTTCAATTAAGTACTTAGATTTAAAACAATAATTCATGAACTTTAAAATTACACATGTTTAAAAACGTAATTTTACTGAAACAGGCCCCGCCCCTGGTTTGAACTAACATTTCACAACATTCAACAACGGTTCTATTTATTTAATACGATACGTTATATACCTACGATACTTAAAAGTTTAACAAGTACTTAATGACGGACGAAACTACTACAGGCTAGGATGATCAAATCGGGCATGGGATCTGTCGTTCACAAGACTGGTCACATCGATTGCGACGAAGCACTACCACTGTGTGGGTAAATGACATTTGCGACACCCGCCACATGGCAAACTATATTTATTGAGTTATTACAATCTATCTATCTATATACTAATATTATAAAGAGATAAAGTTTGTGTGTTTGTTAAAATGTACCTAAGGGGTAAAATCTACTGAACTGATTTTAAAAATTCTTTCACCAATAGAAAGCCACATTATCCGTGAATGTCATAGGCTGAATATCATCACGCTACTGCCCAAGGGAGCGGAGCAATAATCATAAATGTGAACAATTCCGGTAGATTCCCATACAATTTAGGAAAACAGATAAATTATGAGCATATTATGTGAGTTAAAAAAGGTGCATCGGGGTTCGAAATAGGTACGCCACGGGCGAAGCCGGGGTGGGTCAACTAGTTTTCAATATAAAGATCGTTTGTATCGCGTGTTAAAATGTCTGAGGGCGATGGTGTGTACGAGCCTAACATTGAGAATGAGTTGAGCTGGTTTACTTCGGTAGTAATGTTTTAAGAGGTGTAAAGATAAAAATCGCAGACGCAGAAAGATGTTATGAATATTAAGAATGCATTTGACGGTTGGCTATAATTTATCTGTAATAATAGCCATTCGAAGAAATTATTTTTTCTACATACATTTCTAAATATAAATGATGCTCACGCCTTTTTCCCTCCGGGGTAGGTAGAGACAACAGACCGCCATCTGCCTCTGTCCTTACATTATTTTCTTTTCTAGAATAAATCTGTACTTCGTGAGTAATTATCTAGATCACACATTCAACACTCAAAAATGACCTCCATGAGATCATGACAGACGCTTTGTTCGCCTTTGATAAAGCGTTGGTAAGCTAAAGCGTGGATAATCAAAATTTAGCAAGGTACCGAGAAATGGTAGTCAAAAGAGTTGAATCTAAGCCATTATTATGAGACACACTGGACACAAATAATACAAAATTATGTTTCATTTACGTTCACTGCTGAGAGCTGAGACGCTAAAACATAAAAAAAAAAGAATAATGCCGAAATAAAGTTATCTGACACTCAGTACAAGCACTATCTGCATAGAAATTTAAATTACGGACTAAGGAGGCAAATGGACATTCAATGCCTCCTGATGTTGAATGATTAACCTGAGGGTCAATTCTCAGGATTCAGTTCGATCTCATTTCTATCTCAAAAATGTCATACTCCAGGGTGAAAACCTCAGACTCCGAGGTTAAAGCTTTGGATGCGACTGGGAATTAACGCTAGGATGAAGAAGAAGTCTCTAGCAAAAATACCTTAATCTTTATTGAACTGTCGATATAATTCAGTCACAATCAGATATGAAATGTTGAAAACTTTTTACGAGAATACTTTTTTGACATTTTTTTGTGAGATCGAGATGAAATCGGATTGAATTTTGGAAATATAAATTTACGAGAATTAACCCTCTGAATTCGAAAGTCGCAACATAAAGGTGCGTGACATGGCTAGCATAATGGAAAAAACAGTACTTAGCTGTAGTAATCTGCTCACAAAGCATGATTTCCGATGTCAAATATATTATTAAATGTAATAACAAACCCACGAGAATAGTTTCTTACTTTTTCAATAACAATAACATTGATTTAAATATGTAATTTATTTCATTTTAATATCGCTTCATTAAGCGTAAACTTAAACGTTTGTTCGTAATTTACGCAACCATTATCGTACCGTTCATTCGATCGATTTCTATAAAACTTTGTCAACTTATTGGTTTCACTTGCACGAAGGTTATGGCATAGTACAATTATTTATTAGATCGTATTAAGTACAAATAAAAAACATTGATTATTATGTATTATGTAGGTACTCAACTAGTTTTGTTGACAACTGGGGTAGACGCAACGCTGTCTGGCAATGGTCAGACTGCATTACGTCACTGGTTTTGTGGTATAATATTCTTGTTTTACCACTCCATTTCTTTTTATCGTGTGCATGTTTTGCTACTACCTATTACTTGTGTACTAGACAGATTCCTGCTCAAATCTGTTCTGTTGTAAGACTTGTGATTATTTCGTGTTTTGTTGAACCAACTTTGATGCGGTTTCATTTCAGAAAAGTTTTTTTTTTTAATTCTGGAGAAGGTTTCAGTATACTTAGCCGAATTAAAAAAGGAGGTAAGTAAGTTGGTTCTAATCTTGTATTAAATTAAAAATCTTTTAAAAAATTTAATACAAGAATCGAACACTAATTTATTGCCGGGAGGGAGACTCACTAAATTGGTGTACGAGTAACATTGGATCATTGGTAAATCGATAAACACGTATGTACCTAGTCAAGTATAAACAATAACTAGCGCATGTTGTTAATTTGATAAGTGGTTGATTGGCAATTATAAGCAAACAATTACTCGCAACGCCTAAACCCGCTTCGGAAGACCAGGGTGATGTAGAACTTTTTGAAATAAATATTTAATTCGTTAAAATGTTGGAAAATAAAGTTCAGAAAGCAAAGCATATTAATGTTCAAACCTATAGTAAGATAAGGCTAATTGATATATTTTCAGTAAGCACCACATTTTGTGACTTACCACGTACGTAGCTACTAAATTACTCTGGTGTCAGCTATGTGTGTGTGCAATCGCAAAAGTCATCCAGTCTTTTTAGTGTTTCCATTTATCCCAACGAGCATCGGTTGGAGTTTACGAGTTCAAACACGCTATAGTTTGGCCGCTGAGACTATGCGTTCCTGACACATGTCAATTCTTCATGACTAGTTATGTACAATAAATAACTTGTACCTAGAACCGTTCTCTAAACCTGTTCCCGACTTACAATAACATAATAATAATCACAGTCAGCAATATTGTGACAACGTGATTTCATTTTAATTTTAATTTTATTCTAATTTGGCTATCTATCTGCCCTATTTGTTTTTCCAATTTTTAATTTTTATTTTTTTTCATTCTTTTTAATTTTATGTCATTATTAATTGTAATGATGGATTATTACCTGAAATAATAAAAAAAAATCATATTCATTTCATTCATTATAAAAATATGATTCATTCTTTCTATTAGCTTGGGTAGGGGCTTATTACAAAATTACATTATTATAAAATTGTAACGTTCTATTTTATATTTTTCAACCAACAAATTATTATTATTAAGATTACTAAAATATGCGGTTACAATTGCCTTGTTATTTTGTCTCATCACTATGAAAGCGAACATTTGACATAACCTTGAAACAGCGCAGTTTGACGTGGTTGGACGTGGTATGACTTTTAAAAACTATTGATTTTATATTTTTAATTAATTAATTGTTAATCATTTTAGCCCAAAATTAATCTGTGTATTGTAAATTGGCACAGTAATTAAATTTTTAATGTTATCACTCGTTAATAAGGTCAATAAACGATATTTAAAATTTTGCCGTAAATTATATACCAGTTCAAAGTTACACCGCCCGTTCGCTCACAACCTGTCAGGAACGCATTCTTTCAGCGATTCTATAATAGTTTTATAGTCCTAAGCAAAATAGAGTTAATAATTGGAAAAGTGCGTAGAGACGAGCGTTAACTGTGGGTTCCGTACGCGGTCTTGAATCAACGGCAGAATTTTATGACTCTTACAAAGTGGTCCATGTGGTTGCTTGGTGCAACAAAAAAAAATTATGTATATGGTAAGCTAAGTTTCATATTTTATTAAAGTGTAATAAATTTTATGTTAACAATACTGAATCGTCTATAGTGCCTAGCGTTGGGCACCGAAGGGGAATTTACATCAAGTATCGTTCCCATTTGCGGGACCTTGTGTAGAACATTTGTCTATTATCGGAAATCGAGATACTTCGATAGAAGTATATTATACCAATTTTGAGCTTGTATTTGTGACAAGACGAACTTATTTAAGTTGTTTTTGAATATAATGATTTCAGTTTTTTACAGATTAACGGACGAGGCTCCGGCGTAGGATTTTCTCTTGGTTTTAGGTCAGTCACTCCCATAAAACCGTAAGTCAAACTAATTCATGTTGCTCTGGAGGTGTGGGATTCTAGTTTGAAAAATATTACCCTTGCCTTGCGCAGTCAGGTAATAACGTCATCACCTTATTAAATACAGCGTTACTTGCCTACAACTTGCAATATTATTTGCCTATAGCGAAACAACGTTTTTTTGACAGCTTTTGCTCTGTCCACATTTGAAATGACACCCAAGTAATAGTACATTATTCTGATATTATGTTAAGACTTAGCTTACGCGTAATTTTCCACGGGATATAATTGTGATCAATTGCCGCTGCAATCACTAAGTGGCATACAACGTGGTGCACGTATCCGCTGGTAATTTTGAGAAACGCTTCAACGATTTTAATGGGGTCCTCACTAAAGTTAATAATAAAACGGCGTTGGGTGTTGAGATAAGGTATTATGCGATAAAGTAGAGGCGTTTTAAAGTAGCAGCTATATCTGTTTGTTGCTATGCCAAGTGCGATGAACTCATTCTTATTAGAAAAATAATAATACATACAAAGATTAATAAGGTCGGTTAAAATCTATACTTATTTACTCGTCCAGACTGAATCATTCATCAGTGCAGTCTAAACCATTGGGATACAAACATGAATTTTTTACTGTTGTATCTCTTTTATGTTAAGCCGATGCTAGGGCTAAAACATGAAATTTTGCCGCGGCGAATCCGAGACGAGGCGCTAGTAAATAACAATATTAAAGTTTGCTTCAAATACGAGAAATAGCTCAATGCACATACTAGTTAAAGTACGTAGCAACCTCATTTTTTTATAAAATAAATATTTTAATATTTATACATTTTCCAAACTGATTTGCTGACTGTTGCTGTTCAGTTCACATTAGAGCATGTGCCTCATAAAAGAAAAATATGTAAGTACCTACCTAAAACATAGACAATTTTATTGGGATGGCTCGTGTGCTTGTTTAGAATTTAATAATAACAACTACTTACTTAATTTAGAGTCAAACAAATATTTTTATATGATTTGATTTCTTCAAGCAAAGCTTTTTTCTATTCATATTGAATATGAAATAATGAATATGAAATATAGGTAGCTACTTATTATATAGCAAAATTATACCACGATACGAAGCAACGGCAATTGAGTGGCGAAAGGATCTTATAACTATTCCTAATGACTTCCTATCTTAAAGTTTTAACTTTTTAACTAAATTACCATGGTGACGAGACAATTCGAAATTGACCCAAACCAGTGTGGCTTCTCAAAATGTTCACTTATCATCAGTGGAGCACTGACAATCGAGTATTTAGGTGATATAGTAGCGACAGAACTATAAAACTCTTCATTGTAGTATCCCTTCTCAAAATTCTTAATTAACTTATTAATTGTAGTCATGAAACAATTCGTGAATATGAAAATAATTTAACTGGTGTTTTCAGGTTTAAAAATTTTTCACTTATCGTCAGTGGAGCAGTTATTATAGGTACCTATATGTAAATATAGTCATCATGGTATGAGTGATAACTTGGATAACAGATTTTATCGAATAATCATATTTATTAAAATAATGAAGAATATAATAATGAGACTTTCGGCGCTTACCATTATTTTAATCAGTTTACGACGCGTTACATATTCGGTTGTCATTGTTTCTTTTTTATACTAAAAATACAGTAAATAAGCACACGACCGAGCTGATGGTAAGCAGATGACCGAGATCGTAACAGGAATGAGCGGGAGAAAAGAATAAATAAAATAGGAAGTACGCCTACGGACAAAAAACCGTGTGCTAAAAGATACTGTACTGAATGACGATATTTTGTGAAAGGACATGCTTCTTCCCCAGTTAGAATTTCATAGACACTTCATTTCAGCCATCAGATGGCTGAAAAGTTGTATTTTTATGACTTTAATGGTACTTCGCGGGTTCGCTTCCCTCAAAATAAAAATATCTATGAGATGTTAATGTTGTTAATGTTGATAGTTCTTCATCTTTTAAAGCCACAGTTGGTCTCACATGACTGTTACAAATCGGTATAGGTACACACATAATGCAATAATGTCATTTAATTTTAATTTTATGCTTGTAGTTCCCTCCCGCCACTTTACGTAAATGATTCTAGTGCAAGCGTCGCGTTTTCTAAAAGATAATGAGCGTTTTTAGGTCCTTTCAAAATTTCAGTATTGTTTTATTTCATTGTTTGTGACCATACAATAGCTCACACAATATAAGTAAGTAAGTAGTACTAGATGATTCTGATAATCTTAATATATATAAATCTCGTGTCACAATGTTTGTTCTCAATGGACTCCTAAACCACTTAACCGATTATAATAAAATTCGCACACCATGTGCAGTTCGATCCAACTTGAGAGATAGGATAGTTTTTGAAACGGATTTCGACAACCACGCGGGCGGAGCCGCGGGCAACAGCTAGTACCTATATATGTTGTCAAAATATATACTGCATACTTAAATGAATCCAGTTAAGTTATTAGAAATTAGTAATATTGATTAATTTTATTCATTTTTAATACTTTTTCTTTAAAAAAAATAGGATTTGATTTTATAGATTAGCTTTTTCCACATACCTGTCGATTATCATACATGGGGCCTGGGTATAATTCAAATTATAGTAGGTACATACATAATGTTTAAGTTGGTGACTATCAGAAAATTTGCTAATTAATGATATTTGTTCATTCAGGTATTTGTTTGATACTTGTTCATAAAAAGCATATAAAACAAAGTATATGCTAATAAATACTTTTTTAATGAATAGGTAATTTAATAAAAAAATGCCATTTCTGATAATATGTCCACATGTAGGTATGTAAGTTATGTGTGAGTAAAATAATGTCATGTGATATAGTTCTCTTATTATTATTCTGATACAGGGAGGAAAATAGCAGTAGAAACTATAAATAAGCGACCATGCTTTTGTTGTCAATAGGAAACAATATAATTAACTTGGTGTATTAAAACTTTATGATCAAGACACCTTAGCACTAGATATTAAAAGTCAGACAAGGCAGTTGTGCTACAGCCTATGTTTAAGTATTAGGTCATTGAACTCACTTTCACATGAATGAAGGTTATTTTATTAATAAAATGAGGAGTTTTATGCTGATTGTAAAAACGATAAAATTATCAAATCATTTATAAACAAGTATATTATAGTAAGGAGTTATACTAACTATATAGTAAGGATGCATAAATACTAATATTATCAACTTATATTTATTATTAGTTTTAATGTTAGAAATATTTTCAATATTTTTGTTAGGTACTGTAATTCAAAACCTATTCTTAATTTTTCAAATAACATGTTAAGTTATTGCTTAAGACTTGTTATGTAATCAAAAAAATTATAAAGTTACATACAGTTACATTTTCTTATTTTGGGTTCTCACATATTTTCTAATCACAATTATATTTTTAATACACAGTAGAATTTCTTTTAAGTTCAATATAACTTAACATCATTATCATTTTATAGTTATAGGTACTTACCTACTTTATTATATTGATATAAAAAGTTACATTGGAATTTTAGTCATAAATCTAAGTTCTAATTTTCAGGTAAGTTATTTATTGTTACCTAAGAAATTAGACAATACACATATTGTTACAAAGCAATGTTTAAATGTAGCTTAAAAACATTACAAGTATGAAATTTAGTTTTAGAATTTGTTTGAGATATCATTTGTAGGTATTTAGGTACTTGGCTAATTGCATTAGTTCAGACAAAGCAAAGAGATTCATGTACATATGAAATAGATTGGTTGTATAACCTTCACAATATACAAAGGTATTTGTCATTTGTATTGTTTAGCTTAATTAAATAATTTTAAATAATTTACAATAATAGTAATAACTAAATCCTTATAACGAGGCTTTTATCTCTAATAACCTAAGGCAATAAATGTAGTATCATAAAATGTACCGCTTGTACTGGTGAGGTCTATAGGTAATATTTTTTAAATTATTCTACCTTTAAATTTAAATATATTTATTGCCACCTTATTGTCATCTAGGTAAGATGACAATAAGGTAGCAATATATCTGTTTAGCTATATTAGCCATATATTATACAACTACTGTTGAACAATAGTTCCAGGATTGAAGGGTGTTTACATTTTTTTATAGGGATCATAAACTTATTAGCATCCTTTCATGTCACAGAACTGAACCGTTGTAACAGTCCATATAAAACTTCTACAAACGTTTTACTAGCAGTTATGATAGGGAGTTATTTTATAAGGAAGAACTAATTAACATTCAATGCGACGAGCGCGGAGCGCGGCACACGAGGCACCCGCGCCCGAGTCCCCAGCGACAACACCGCCGACACCAGAGCGCCGGCACTAACTAACCAAATAAGTGCAAATGCTCGCCAATAACTACACTTATTGCTATAATCTAGTTTCCGGTGGGTTACAGAAGCCCCCAAGACAATAGCTAACCTCGTACTCATCAAAGACCACCACCGAAATGTTTTGACAACATCGAATATAACCTAAAATCTCGTGTCGAAACCTTCAAAACTTCCTCAAACAATCAAGAAAAACCATAAAAGCCGTTAGGTAATTACAGAGCTTCGTGTCTAACCACCCGCACGCAGATACGCAAGCCGATACAATGATACCTAGATGCAAATGCTAATGTCCTATTTGACGAAATTTGGTAAAATAAATATAACTTTCCGCAAACAAGTCTTAGCCGCGATGTTTTATACACAAACTCTTAAATTCAGTTTGAAAACAGTTGAAATAATAATATGTAATGTAACTGAACTAATTATCGTGAGCAATTAATGAAGGTACGACAATCAAAGCAAAGCACCGCTAGTCGGCTGGCGGTGAACCGGCGAAGCTACAACAAAAATAACCAATTATTGCCACTTACCGCCGACTCTGTACATATTCGCAGCCATTTTTATACACAATCACTATTCATTAACACTTAATTAATCTACATCTGACACAATTAATAACTATAACACTATGTAATTGAGCTTTTAACAATGTTTTTCATCACGTTAACTCCGGACGCCTTTCGCTGATCGCCATTTTCTTTCACACTACTAATTTGGCCAGTGCGCAGTCGCACTTTTTGGCGTAAACTTCCTGCTCTTCAAACAAAGCAATGACATATCATTAATTTTGGATCCACAAATTATATAAGAATGTTTGTTCTTTTACCATTAAAAACGAATTATTTTACAAATAATGTCCATAATTGAAAAATAATTTACTATGTCCTAAAAATAAAAAAATATTTCATTCACGAACGTTTCATTACTACACAGAATGTAACATGCTGAACAAAATGCCTTACAAATGCAAATCATAATTTCAATAACTATTGAACGGTACAAGAAAATATTTGTAATTTTTCATTACATTTATAATAATATAGTTTTTGTTTAAATCAATTCGAAATTTTCATAAACACTCATTTATTTTTGAGAGCATTTTATATTTACATATGTGTGTAACGGAACGTTTCATTACGCCCCATAGACAAAGACGCTGGGCTTGCCTACGGGTTATTCTATAGTTTATGGTAGTCATAGAGCATCGCTTTGTTGATTTATTTGAAATTTCATGAAAATAAATCAATAATGTGTATAACAAATGTAAAAAATAAATCAGTTTTATTATGAGCATATTATGAATCAAAGCTTTTAAGACTAGTAAAATGTGTTGCGTCTTCGAAAATGACGTGGCTGGTGTGACAGCTGATTGTCTATGAGTTTGACAATTGCCAAATCAGCCTGCCTCTCCCGTCTGGTGAAAATTATTGTAATATCTGATTAAAGAACATTTTCTGAATGAATACTTAGTTATATGTTAATTTATTGCGTATGTGGCTGGACTTGAGAAGCCGCGCGCACAGTTGGTATGTAAAAAATTAAAATAGTCTACGTACTAGTGAGTGCAATCAAGTGTTTATTAAATCTCTGTTTCTTCGTTATTACATTGTAGAACGGCGATATGGCCACGTATGAGGAGTTTATACAGCAGAATGAAGACAGGGATGGTATACGATTCACATGGAATGTGTGGCCTTCGAGTAGAATTGAATCGACACGACTGGTGGTGCCGCTAGCCTGTTTGTACCAGCCGTTGAAGGAAAGGCCCGACTTGCCGCCGATACAGTATGAGCCTGTGCTATGTACACGCAATACGTGTAGGGCTATCCTTAATCCTATGTGCCAAGTTGACTACAGGTCCAAACTATGGGTCTGCAACTTCTGCTTTCAAAGAAACCCTGTGAGTAAAAAAATCTTATAAGACTTGTATATTAATATCTTGAATCAGTTCTTATTGGTAAGTGGTACAATCTGTAGTAATTTACTCTTTTATCAGAATCATGTGAAGAGAAATCTGCAGTATTTGTATTTCCTATTAGAATAAGCTGCTTATTAACGACATTTCAATACCTACAACTTCTCAACCTCGGATACAGGTCCCAGTACTCTTAAACCATAAAAAAACATACATATACTCACACCTTTCTTCGTACAAAACAACCCACCATTTGAATTTTTGTTAACAATAAAACTCTTTTTAATTTAACCAATTAATTAAAATTAAAATTATTTTATGTTTTCAGTTTCCTCCCCAATATGCTGCCATATCAGAACAGCATCAACCGGCCGAGCTCATTCCTAACTTTTCCACAATAGAGTACACTATCACCAGAGCGCAGACTATGCCTCCAATCTACCTGCTTGTAGTAGATACATGTTTGGATGAAGAGGAACTCGGAGCGTTAAAAGATTCTCTCCAAACCTCACTCAGCTTAATGCCTCAAAATGCTCTTGTTGGTTTAATCACATATGGTCGCATGGTACAGATTCATGAGTTGGGTAAGTAAATAGTATGTTGTTAACAATTGAATTAGCTGAATGCTAAAAGGTGTAAAAACCTAATATTTTTTATCTATATATAACATAAACAAGAAGTTTCAATTAACTTAGAACGTTAATTTTTGTTTGAGATAAAGTAAACTTCTTTAAATGATTAGATTGGTATCTAATTTAACAACTTATTATTAGAAAAATATGATAGTTTACTGTTAAGTTTTTACATTATATTATTATGATTCACATTTTCAGTATGATTATTATAAAGTTTTCATCTTCATATATTCCTCTTCTCTTACTCTATTGAAATTAAGCTAAGAATCACCATTAATAAGGCTGTGTTATATGTACATATGGCTAAACAAATAGGTATAAACATCTTCACATGTGTAGGTGTATGTAAAAAGTGTATACCTATTTATTTCCTTGGCTGTGTACATGATTGTGGTTGTGTGGATATCCACTGCCTATGTTTATATGCAATGACTACAAAATGAATACATTGGGTCAAAATATTGTAATAAAATTGTAACTTAAACTCAAGTGAGGTCAAACGTAAGCCTATCATGAATAAAAAAAAAAAAAAAAAAACAAAGTAATTTTTAAATACAGAAATTGATAGATATTTCCTAATGTTGTATTTTCTACTAAGTAATCTTACCCAATGTATTGCACATAGTACTATTACATAACTTATGATTACATAGGAACTTTCACTTACATAATACCATGCAATATTCCAATGGCTACTAACCTAATCTATTTTTACAGGCTCAGAAGGGATATCAAAATGCTATGTTTTCAAAGGTACCAAAGATTTGTCAGCCAAGCAGATACAAGAACAACTGGCTATTGGTCGTGTAAATGCTCCCAACCCTCAGCAAAGACCTGGTGCTCCTACCCCACAACCGCCAGCGCACCGCTTCTTACAGCCAGTAAAAACATGTGACATGGCATTGACTGACCTTCTTGGAGAGCTTGGTCGAGACCCTTGGCCGTTAGGTGTCGGAAAGAGACCTCTTCGTAGCAGTGGGGTTGCCCTCTCCTTGGCTGTTGGCTTGCTTGAAGTTACTTACCCTAATACTGGTGGAAGAATCATGATGTTCCTCGGAGGCCCGTGCTCACAGGGCCCCGGTCAAGTAGTCAACGATGAGCTAAAGCAACCTATCCGTTCTCACCACGACATTCAGAAGGACAATGCCAAGTATATGAAGAAGGCTATCAAGCATTATGAAGCTTTGTCTTTAAGAGCAGCTACGAATGGCCACTCTATAGATATATACTCTTGTGCGTTAGATCAAACTGGACTTATGGAGATGAAGCAATGCTGTAATTCTACTGGGTATGCAAAAATCTGTTACAATGTTACTTAAATTTAACTTGAAATTTTCTTATGAATATATTGCATTTGAATTTACCTACCTCATGTGATGTTGCTATATTATAAAAGTTACTAAATCTCGTTACAGCGGACACATGGTGATGGGAGACTCTTTCAATTCATCACTGTTCAAGCAGACTTTCCAGAGAGTTTTTGCTAAGGATCAGAAAGCAGACTATAAAATGGCATTTAATGGTACATTGGAAGTGAAATGTAATAGAGAACTCAAAAGTAAGTTCCATCAATCATTTATTTTACTAAATATATGATTATCAAGCTACCCTACTTTCTACTAATATTATTAACTAGCTGTTACCCTTCGCTTGGTTCGCCGCCATTATCGTAATACGTTATCAGTTAGCTCTTAAAGGAAAAAATAAAAACAGTGCTACAAAACCACGATTGCGACATTAAAATTCAACACGCACTCTTACTTTTCAACCTAAAATTGTGTTTACGTAAATAAACAGTGGAAGAACAACATCCTTGTACCAGAAATCGTAACTGTTAACTACAAACTACAAGGTCCGTGTGTACGCCATTTTGTGAGATCAAGTGATATGAATCAAGAATTGTGATTGATTATGTGATTACTGCGGAAATTAAAGCAACAAAAAATAAAATAATCATCAAGATTAAAAGAAATTACTTTACGTTATTTACGAAAATTTAGATAAACATAACCCTACTTTTAACAGAAAATGGATAAACAGATTGAAAAACTATTTGATAAGTTAAAGAACGAAATGCAAATCCAACTACATACTCAAACAGAAACATTAACAGATTATTTAAACACCAAATTGGATGAGAAATTACAACCAATACTACAAGAAAACAAACTTCTAAAAGGTAAAATACAGGATTTAGAAAGAAAAGTATACAATTTAGAAAGAGATACAAGAAAAAACAATCTGATTCTTCATGGAATAAAAGAAGATAAAGATAAAAACCAAAACCTAGTAGAAATAGTGTTGAAAGTTCTAAATGACCTTAGTGGAAAAACTACAATTGAAACATGGGACCGATGGGAAATTTGCATGGTAAGAAGAATTGGAAAAATGATTGAGGGACGCACAAGACCCATTTTAGTATCCTTAACACTAACTTGGCGTAAAATTGAAATTCTTAAAAATAATAAAAGCTTCCCAGAAAACATATATGCTACAGAAGATTTACCAAAAGATGTCCTTCAGAAAAGAAAAGATTTAAAGAAAACAGTGGATGAAGAAAAGAAAAAGGGGAACATTGCATACATAAGATATGATAAATTGGTAATAAAAGAACCAAAGAAAGGAAAAGAAGATAATAAAACAAGGGACGACATAACTCAGGCAGAGAAAAGGAAAAGAGTGACATCGAGATCACCCAACACGGAAAATCACCCAGACCCAAAAATTAATAAAAATGTATTTGGTGGTCTAGTCAGAACAAGAAGCCTCTCAACATCAGAAAAGCCAAACGTTTGACATTTACTCACGGGTAATATAGTGCCTCCCCCAAACCAAACCACTGCAACTATAGAAAACGTACAACACAATTTATCACAAAAATACCTGAAAGATAAACCTTATAATATTAAAAGAAAAAATGAACGAACGAAAATCACTAAGAAAACAACAAGCAACCACACAGCAACGAAAGGCCCCAATCCGGCTGGTCCCCGTGGGGCTTATTTAGACCAAAACCCTCCAAATTCCGACCCTACCATCCTACCATCAAAAAGATCAACCAAAAAACTAAATTCTCTAAAAATATGTACATACAATGTAAAGTCACTAGCATCAACTACAAGGTTTCTTGAGCTGATACAAGCACTAACAAAAGTAGAACATGATATCATAGGACTTGCCGAAGTAAGAAGAATGGGGATTGGAATCGAAGAACATGAGAACTACATATTTTGCTTTATAGGTGAAACAAAAGGGCTTCATGGAGTAGGGTTTCTAATAAAGAAAAATCTAAAACAGAATATAGTCAACTTTAATGGTATATCAGAAAGAGTAGCTCTACTTCAAATGAAAATTGACAATAAAGCTCTATCAATAATACAAGTCTATGCTCCGACAGCGAATGCGAACGACGATGATATCAACAAGTTCTATGGAGATCTAGCAAAAGCCCACGATTCAGCAGAGGAAGACCTAATAGTTATCGGAGACTTTAATGCAAAGATTGGACACCCTCATGAACATGAATGTTTAATAATGGGACAACACGGTTATGGCAACCGAAACGAAAGAGGGGATAGATTAATACAATATGCTTGTGAGCATAGACTCTCAATAATGAATACCTTTTTTAAGAAAAAGCCTAGCCGTAGGTGGACCTGGATTTCTCCTGGTGAAACAATAAAAAATGAAGTAGACTTCATAATGTGTAACAAGCCGAAAAACATTTCAAATCTCGAAGTATTAAACAAAGTTAACTTCTCTTCCGACCACAGACTTGTGCGAGCATCCTTTGATCTAGGTTCACCAAAACTGAGTCGAAAAAACTTTAAACTAACTACAAAATCATTAAAAACTGAAAGCGATAAAACAAATTATATAAAAGTGTTAAAAGAAAATTTGTCTTTTCAAAGCGAAATACTAGATAAAACACAAGAAGTCCAGACATACTATGACAACCTGGAAAAAATAATAATTTCTAGTCTCAAAACGAAAAGGGAAAGTAACAACAGAGAACATAAAATACTTAAAAAAGAAACATTAGAATTAATATCTAAACGGACGGAATTAAAGGCTACCAAAAACAAAACAAAAGAAATAAAAGAAGAACTAAAATACCTTTATAAGAAAACTAATAAAGCAATCAGAGAAGACTATCAAAATTACAGAAGGACAACTATAGAGAAAAACTTGACAAAATTTAGAAGTGCAAAACGGGCCTACAAAGAACTGAACACGCATAAAAATTGGATACAAAACCTCAGCCAAAACCAAAAAGAAACAAAATCAAGACAAGAAATAATTAAATGTGCAACAGCCTACTACAGAGAGCTTTATAAAAACTTGGTGGATAGCACCAGCTTAACAAAGAATATGAATAGCGAACTTGGTAAGGAAACTAAAACTGAAGAAATTACAGAAAAAGAAGTATTAAATCACATAAAAAAATTAAAATTAGAAAAAAGTCCTGGCCCAGACAATATCTCTAACGAAGCCTTAAAAGTCGGAGCCCCACTGCTTCTCACATTCTTGACTACACTATTTAATATGGTCATTAATTCTGGAACTGCCCCGAAGCAATGGTGCATATCTGAAATTGTCCTACTGTATAAAAAAGGTGATCCAAGAGATATTAGTAACTATAGACCGATTAGTTTGTTATCTAGTATATACAAACTTTTATCTTCATTGTTGTTAAGCAGAATAACAAACAAAATAGAAATCATGCAGCCAGTAGAACAAGCCGGCTTCCGCTCTGGTTTCTCAACAATGGACCATATTCATACAATTGAACAGCTTCTAGAAAAATGTAAAGAATTTAATCATCCTCTCTACATAGGGCTTGTGGACTATCTTAAGGCATTTGATAGCATCACTCACTGTTCCATTTGGGAAGCACTAACATCTTGTAACATAAACTGCTGCTATACAAAAGTGATCCAAAATATTTACTCAAATAGTTCAAGTACAATACGATTGGAAAACAAAGGGGAAGAAATAAAAATAGAAAGAGGTGTGAGGCAAGGCGATCCACTCTCTCCTAAACTTTTTATAGCAGTTTTGGAAATGATCTTTCAAAAATTGGACTGGAAATCTCATGGTATATGGATTGGCAATAGTCATTTAAGCCACCTAAGATTTGCGGATGACATTGCACTTTTTGCCAACTCAGCTTCAGAACTAGAGCAAATGATGCAATCTCTGAACAAAGAAAGCAAAAAAGTTGGTTTACACATGAACACCAGTAAAACAAAGATCTTAACAAATAGTCTGCAGAAACCTATACAAATAGATGGGCACCAGATCGAATATGTAAAGGAATATGTCTATCTAGGGAAACAAATTTCTTTCAGCAGTGACAGTAATGAACAAGAAGTTGAAAGAAGAATTAGAAGCTCTTGGAATAAGTTTTGGTCACACAAAGAAATCTTAAAAGGACCTTATAATTCAGAGCTAAAAAAGACGGTAATGGATGTCTGTATTTTACCTTGCCTTACCTACGCTAGCCAAACATGGGTGCACACTAATAAGACCAGAAACAGATTGCTTACAACACAACACGCCATGGAAAGAAGTATGCTAAGGCTAAGGAGGATACATAAAATAAGCAACAGAACTATTAGAAAAAGGTCGAATGTTACAGATGTTCTCAAACATGCTATGAAAATGAAATGGCAATGGGCAGGACATGTGGCCAGGGTGCCAGACCAAAGATGGACTCTAAAAATCACAAAATGGAGAGGCCCTCCAGGAAACAGACACCGGGGCAGACCAAAAACAAGGTGGATGGACGACATTGTCAAAGTGGCTGGCACATACTGGCTAGACAAAGCAAAGAATAGACAGATTTGGAAGGAGATGGAGGAGGCATATACCCGGATGGGGTCAAGGCTCCAATAGTTTTTACTAACATAGTTTAAGAATTGTACTAACTCATTGTAAAATAATTTAAAAGCCTTGAATAAATATGCTTTATTATTATTATTATTATTATACCCTTCGCTTTGCCCACATATAATTCTGATCCTATTCCACAAGAACTTGTCCAGATATGAAAATTACCATTATTACAATTATAACAGACCAGACCAACCATCAGATTTCCGTCTGAGCACATTCGAAGATGGCAGAAAAAAAATGTGCAAATTTTTGAAGTGAAAACTTCTTTAGCGGCGCTGAGCACTTTTTTTGTATGGGTAAAAACTTTCAAACTCGCGTCAGGGTCACGTGATGCTGATCGAAAAAGCGTAAGATCGAGGGGAAGGGAGAGGAACTAGTATCTCCCACTCTTTCTACCGTGCCTGAGTGTGCTGCTCTGTTTAGGCGGCACAGGGCGCTTGCGCGAATGACCGTGTGTGTTTATGTACAGCGTCCCACGCGTATCCAAGGATGGTGACAGCTGATTGCTTGACTGTTGTGTAGTAAATACACTGTTGTGTATTCGTAAATGTGAATAAATAACAACATATAAATTGTCATATTTGTGTACGATAGCGCAATAAATAAACATTGTATTCTACCTCATAAATGATAGTACTTTTATACTTATAATTAAACACAACGTTAATATTGAAGTTTTCACTTCTGCCGGCACTCCCGGAGTGCTATTTTTTTTTGTAACTGAATCTTACCGATACTTTCTATAAAAATTTTGTTCCCATATGTGATTATGATTGTAACCTCAAAGGTTTACGAACAAAATATGTTCTGTCAACAGTATCCGGTGCGATCGGTTCTTGCGTGTCCTTGAATGTGAAAGGACCAAACGTGTCAGACCAAGAGGTGGGCATGGGCAACACTTGCCAATGGAAGATGTGCACGTTCACTCCCAGCACTACAATGGCGATCTTCTTTGAGGTAAGTTTACTCAGGTAGTCTGCCGCCTGTCTCGACAGCCTTCCCACTATCGAATATTCATATTTTTTATCGTTAACAGGTAGTGAACCAGCATGCAGCAGTACCACAGGGCGGTCGGGGCTGTGTGCAGTTCATCACACAGTACCAACACTCTAGCGGACAGCGGCGCGTGCGCGTGACAACTGTGGCTCGCAAGTAAGTCATGCAAAGTATAAGTATAATCTTTATTTTCAAAATAGTGCAACATAATTACATCTTTTTGACGTCAAAACTACTTAATATTAAGTTTACCACCGCTTCCTAGTGGAGAAGAAAAGGCGCAACAAACTCCACTGCTGCATTTTAAGACGTCATACATAAATTAATATCTTACGACTAAATATATGGACGAATGTACATTTTTGTCTCGTGTCAATATAAATAAAAGTATAAAAAAAGAGAAAATTTATTCCCATGGCTATCTTCAGATCCACTGCAGTCAGACCTGCCAACTCGAAGAGTAAAGTCGGCTATAGGACCTTGTCCGTTATTTCTAACGGGGTCCTCACGGTGAGGGCGTGGGGTTATCCGGCAATCACAGCGTTCCTTCAAACTTAACTGTGTCCTTGCAAAATCTTACAATCTCTTCCACCTTCAGATTCTCCAGGTGCCCCAAGTCCAATGTGTCTGTTCCCAATTTCTTAATAAATAATACTTGAATTTAATTTTTAAATTTTATCGTGCTCATTCAGTTGGGGTGATGCAGCTGTCAGTCTACACCACATAGCGGCAGGCTTTGATCAAGAAGCGGCAGCTGTGGTCATGGCACGCCTGGTCGCCTACAGGGCAGAACTGGAAGATGGCCCTGACGTTCTGCGTTGGTTGGATAGGATGCTTATCAGATTGGTAAGTGGTATAGTCAATAATGAAGTAGTTATAATCTGCCGAAGACGGGTGAAGTGAGCAATAAATTTATAGTAAAGAGACTTCTCGTTTATCTACCTACATTGTTGCCGGTCAGGTAGGTTTTCGATGGTAGTCATACTTTTCCAAGCACACAGTTATAACTGGTGGGTCATGTGCTTTATTAACATAATTCGATATTGTATTGAAGATTGATCGGGATTGCTACAATAGAAATTGTGAGCGATTTTGAAATATTTTCAAAGTGTCTTGAAAATTATTATTGACTATCTGTGACTCGCTGTACTCAATAAGACTCATAAAGGTCTTTTCATATTAAATAGCCTATACTCCCTTCCCAAAGAACTGAGCTATCAATTGCAAGAATTTTTTTTTAAATCACCCTGGTAGTTTTAGAGCCAAATGCGTACAAATAAAATCGCTTCAACTTGATTATTATTAATAAATAATAACGTTATAAATCTTAATAATACTCGATTTTCATTTTGCGCAGTGTCAGAAATTCGGCGAGTACAGCAAAGATGATCCGAACAGCTTCCGTCTGTCGGAGAATTTCAGCTTGTACCCGCAGTTCATGTACCATCTGCGTCGCTCGCAGTTCCTCCAGGTCTTCAACAACTCGCCTGATGAGACTACATTCTACAGGTAAACTATATTTTTCAAACGAAACCTCTGTTACCAAACAGCTGTGACGTCACCATCAACATAATACCTCCTGAAGGTGTGAAGTGAGACGCTACAGGTCTACCTTTACTCTTCAATTCAATAAAAAAAAATCGCGTAATATAGCCTAATCTACTTATGTGCAAATCTAAACTGCTAAACGTACACACACAAACTTTCGTTAAAATCGATACAGCCTTTTAAATACAGTTTTTTTTTTGGGACAAATATAGTGCACGGCATCTAACTTGGCAAGGTTTGGAGTAGTGTGGGCCCCACTACTCCAAAACCTTGCCAAACTAGATGCCGTACTCTATACTTGTTTGTGGCAAAATACCTCGCATACAAACAAGTATAGTGTACGGCATCTAACTTGGCAAGTTTTTGGAGTAATGGGGCCCACACTGCTCCAAAACCTTACCAAGTTAGATGCCGTGCACTATGTTAATCAGAAAATCTTTAATACTTGTCTTAATGCGCATTTCTCTCCACAGACACATGTTGATGCGTGAAGATCTCACGCAGTCCCTCATCATGATCCAGCCGATTCTGTACTCATACAGTTTCGGCGGCCCACCCGAACCGGTGTTACTAGACACGTCGTCTATACAGCCCGATCGTATATTGTTGATGGACACATTCTTCCAAATTCTGATATATCATGGAGAGGTAAGTCAAGAAGAATATAATGGGACTTCCCATTCAAATTGGGGGACTTCCCGTCCAGAAAAGAACCAAAGTGTTGCCAACACATAACTAACGGTTTAAATAGAAAAACAAGTGATTAAGTTAAATTACTACCGGTGTATGTGGTGGTGATCCCAGTCCTGAGACTTTGCCTTTAGCCAACGTTGCCAACTTAACGGATTTTCCGTCAGATCTAACGGATTCGGGTTCGGCTTTGACGGGAACAAATGCCTTTTAACGGCTAGCGGATTTTTTGATGGAATTTTTTAACGGGACAAAAAATAAATTTAACGGATTTTTGATGGAAAATACAACAGGCACAGCGGAATTTAGGAACGACATGTTGGCAACACTGCCTTTAGCTTACCATCAAGCGAAGTAAAGTCATTTTGACGTGTCCTATATAAAAATTTTTTTTTTGGTAAATACTTTAAGTTTAACTCTAGCCACTTTTAATTCTTTTTAATAAATGAAATTTTGAAGCATTTTCTATGCTATCCTATAAATTTGTATTTTTGTTTTGTCGTGTGGCGTATTAAGAGTGTCCTATAGATCTATTACAAATACATACAACAAATATGTTATATGAAATAATTCTTCGACTAGACAATAGCCCAATGGCGCGCCCTCCGCTACCAAGACATGGCGGAGTATGAAAGCTTCGCGCAACTGTTGCGAGCTCCCGTGGACGACGCGCAGGAGATATTGCAGAGCAGGTTCCCCGTGCCGCGGTACATCGACACCGAACATGGCGGCTCTCAGGTAACTAACCTTCTCAACCCCCCATTTTTCCGACAGCAGGATGGAGTGGTTCCGAAACCCGAGGAGACTATCTTGAAACTCTAGATGGCCCTGGGTCTGCCGGGGTGCAAAGGAAATGCCTCATGGGCTACCTTACACCTCGGTATCTAAAGAACCGATACATCGTGCGGTTTTAGTTGGTTCGCGTCCGACGTAACCGCCTCCGCTAGTCGGCGTGGGTGGGCTTCCAAGGTTATTTAGGCAAGAAAAAATAAGATAAAACCTTTCATTTACCCAGATATATGCCCCATGAGGATCTTTGGGCCCCAAACCAACCTTAGCTGTAAGATTGACCTTGCTGATTGGCCGATGACGCTCTAGCGCTGGATTACTGGGTCCAGCTTGAAGAAATTTGATAACTAAGTAAAACTACAATAAATTCATTATCACACAATTTTATTCTGAATCTAATTTTTTTAAATGGGTAAACGGTAATGAACACACAGACAAAATCAGATCGTTGCCACAGTATCCAACTTATCTGATCTCACTACTTTGTATTATGGCTTTAGTTTTGGCGGCTAATATCCTTTCCAACATGTCAGTCACTTTTTGTTGAGACTTGAGAAAATTTTTAAAATGTGTGTCGTCAAATCTTGAATGCTGTTTGAGTTTCGTCAAGGGCATCTGTTCTCTGGCAGCTACCGTCTCATAGTAGCCTTCCGTCGTTGCCTTATCATAATTATTTAGATGTCGATTCTCCACTTGTTCAAGCTTTTCATGAAATTTTTTCGTTTTGTATCGAGCGTGTGAGCGTCCGTGGTCGGATCTTTCAAACGCATCTGATTGGTGATTTTGACTTTGACGATCTAAATCTATTGGTTTACGGAAGTGGGGTCTGGATTCCAATATCTCGCGTATCACATCATGATTTGAATCTACCAGTTTACTTAAAAAATCTATAGTCATAATGTCATGGTTGCTAGAATCCGCTGGCTTGTTTGAACTTTGGTGATTGGTTTCCGTAGGTTCATTTAATATAACGCGGAGATTATTTTGTAATGGTCTATCAAAAGTTTTGTGGCGATTGGAATCTAATTTTCTATTTGCGTAGTAATGCCGATTTGAATTGACCGTCTGGTCACTATGGGACAAACCTAGATTCGGGCTAAAATGGTGATTGGATTCTAATGGACGATTTATTTCACTAACCTTGTCTCGGTTATGTTCTCTTTCCTTAATTTTTTGAAGTTTATCCTTATAAGATTCTCTGAATTCCTGTTTAACATTCTCTGCTATTCGCAACTTTTTCGTCAGATCGGCATAAGTTGGATTTTCTACAAGATGGTCTTTTTCGTCTACTGCGTGTAGTGGTTCTTCATATTTATATGAGTTAAGCCGTTGTTTATTTTCATCATGTAGCTTTATATCTCTTTCTTTATCGAAAGGATTTTGAGTTGTCACTATTATATGTTGGTTTATAACTTTCATTGGTTTTGGCACATGTATGAGTAATGGAGCAATCTCAGCAGAATTAGTTTGAATTGTGATTGGTGGCATTTTATATTCGATTTTCCGATTGAAACTTGTTTGCGGTATGAATGTGGGATCGTATAATGGGGGATTTAGGATGTTGCCATAAGGTATGGGCACTACATTATGGTTGTACGGATATGTTTCTAATCGTTTAAGGTCTAAAACTGGAGTTCTTTCAATATAAGGATTAAAACCACTAATGGCTGGAGGATAGATACGGTCTGAAAGTATATTACCAGGAGTAAACATTTCAGCATTAGTTGTAAATTTCTTTGGCATATCTGTTGTTCCTTTAGTTACATCTTTCATTGTTTTATATTCTTTAAATAATTCCATTAGAGTTTGTATGACATTACTATCACTGGGTACTTTGATTGTAGGATTTTCTGAAATAACAAGAAAAAGGTGACCTATATTATCGAAGAAATGAGCAAACTTAACAGGTCCGAGAAGTTCTGGACGCTTCCTAAACGCAGTATGGCACACCTCTAATTATGTATCAAATTAAATAGCCCTAAATAGATATACTTTACCTGTAGTACTTCTAGTAGTAGTTGTTGTAGGAGTAGTTATAGTAGTGGTCGTTTCAGTAGTTGGTATTTCTTTTCTAATATCCCTCATCACGATTTCCTTTACTTTCTCAGCTATTTCTTGAATAATATCTGCTGAGCCTTTATCGACTTTGTCTTTAGCCAAATTGGTATTGTGAACTGTTCCCGAATCTTTATTATTACTGTCTTTTTTAGTATCATGTGTTTTCTCGTATACCTCTTCGTTTTCGTTGTTTGTGGTCAACTCTTGTGAACCAACATCTATGAAAGATATAGGGCCGTTGAGTTTAATGTTATTAATTTTAAGCATATTGTTAAGATACTGCAATGCTGTTTCTTTATCTGATTTCATATCAGGTGCCCTAGGATTAAAGTTTTTAATAGAACTATATGACTTCATTTCTGATCTTTTTAATTGGTCAATTATATTATCAACATAGATTACTTTCTGTGGCACAAGTAGAGCTTTCTCTGTTCTATCTTCTTCAGCTTTATATGTTTGAAATAATTTAGCAAATTCTGTTAGATCACTTAATTCTTTGAAATTTTTACCAAACATATTTTCCGTGTTTTTTGGAATAGGTTTAGAATCAGTTTCACTGCTTCTATCTAAAAGTTCTCTAATTGGTCTAGAAACAATTTCTCTATTCTTGGCGCTTTGTGGACTAATTTGAGTTGTCGTTGATAATGTTTGATTTCCTATATATTCAGCTAACATCTTACTTATATATTCCCTGTCTTTGACGTGTGAACTGCTTAGATTTGCTGAAAAGGATGAAGTAGTTTCTATGTTTTCTTCTGTAGGAGGCGGTCTGTATGTAGTGGTGACTTCAGTTGTAGTTTCGTCCTTAGTATTGTCCTTTTTGGTCAGTTTGGCCCAAAATTTCATCACATTATCCCAATATGGTTGATCCCTAGTATATTGGACGTGTCCATCTTCATTTCCTTTGTGGAGTATTGTGATATTTACATCATCAGGTCTTGTTTCTATTATGTTACCAATTCTCACTTCATTGTTACGATTCTGTTCTCTTTGTTCATCTTGTTTTATTTCTTTTTCTTCGATTAGATTTCGTTCATTGGTTTTGTCGAAAGAAGTCTCTGGGGTAACAATTTCTGGTGTTTGTTTGTCAACATTTAAGTCGTCACTGTAAGCTAGAAATGGTTTTTATTAGTAGGAAAGGATATATTGAAGTATTTTACATTGATATGAGTACATACTTAATTGCGGCAGTTGTTCGGTTTGTTCCTTGGTTGACATACTCGTCGTGTCGTTTGGATCCTCGGTTATTTCATAACCTTTAGTAGCCGTTTCAGGGTCTATGTAGGACTTTTTTAAACATTCCTTGTGGAGACTTCTAAATGGGAACATGTGTTATGTAAAATATATGTCGACAGTCCCTACGTACAAAACAAAAATTATACAGGAAAGCGTTTTATAGTTTTAAACCACTTTTTTAAGACTTTAAAACGCTTGTGTTCTACTTAACGTAAGGTCATGAAATATTGCATAACAGTTGGTAATGTGATACATTTTATATAAAAAAAATAACAAACAGGCAGTAAAAGTATATTTTAATGTGTTATTTATCACTTATTTAATTATTTATTGAAATTATTCCTAAAGAAAGTAGCTGAAGTTTATCGATTTCTTTTTTATTCTCTCAATCTCTCTTTTTGGGGCCTGTAGATACTTCTCTTTTAAGGATAAAGAGAGGTGCAGGCTCTAGAAAGAGAAACCTCTAATGACTATTAAAACGATGATACACTATCAATGGCGGGGGTCATATCTTACACGTCAGTTTGATGAAACAACTATTACTCACTCATTATTCATATCATTGATGTTCACGTGGTGCCGCCGGAGTTTCTCCAAAGTGTTCGCATCCAGATCGTCTTTTTGTAAACCACTCAACAACAATACACATATCACATCTGAAAACTATCACAATTTAATGGCTGACGTTCACTCGAAATTGAGACGAAGCTGAAAGTTAAACAAAAAAAAGTTCTTGGGGGTATTTTTAAATTGAGAACATGTGTTATTGGAACCTTTTATCTGGACTATTGAGCGGTCGGAGCCCTGACCGCGGGCGTGTACGGATATTTCGCGTAAGAACGTACATGATATCGCTATTGTAGTGAATATAATTCGGCAAAACATTGTTATCGGTTCGTATCGTCGAACGTTTTCATTGTTTTGTTGAATGCACAACGACGAAATGAATCGGCGACTGCTATTTAGCAACTGTTGAATGGATTCAGTTCGTTTTGTACGTCCGATCGTTTTTTAGTTTTCGCCTGTTGGTAGTTTTCATTCAAGTATAACAACTATATAGGAATGTAGACATGTGGACATTGGGATGGTAGTAAATAATACAATAATATAAATAATGAAAGTTTAATATATTTATATTATTAAAAACGTGACTTTGTGGAATAAAATCCAGATCCGCGGCTCAGCCCACGGAGAATTCTGATCCCGTTCTCGCTTCCCATGAGAACTTATCCCAGAGATAAAAAGTAGCTTGTAGACCTTAATCTGTTTCTGAACCGAATTTCAGCGAGATTCGTTCAGCCATTTCTGCGTGAAACAGTAATAAACATGCATACACTTACAAACTTTCGTGTTTATAATATTAGTAGGTTATGTTTATAGTATAGGTTCTACTTAATAAGAAGTTATGCAGTTCGACGTTAATGACGTATGGTTTTTTTTTTTTTTTTTTTTTTTTGGTAATAGGCTCGCGTTTGACCACGATCTCACCTGTTGGTAAATGATGATGTGGTCGACGGTGGAGCACGCTTGCCTAGAAGAAACCTATTCACTCTAGACTTGAAGACTCCCAGGTTGTAGCTTTCCGGAAATACAGACTCAGGCAGGGCATTCCACTCTTTAGCAGTACGCACGATGAACGTACTGCCAAAACGTTTCGTGCGTATGAGTGGGATATCTTATGTAGGTATATATTATGGTTTAATTAATTTGATCAATTGTTGCAGGCTCGGTTCCTTCTGTCTAAAGTGAACCCATCGCAGACGCATAACAACATGTATGCCTACGGAGGGGTGAGTTAAAAACATAAACATTATAAAAATCTCTAAAAATTACTATTTCTGTGCAATATTAATGAAGTAAATTTTAAAAAAGTTTGTCGTTTCTGCATGGCGTTGAGCCTAATTTAATGTTATTTTTTTTTCTGATAATTTGCATGGTGTGTAAACCATCAAAGCATGGCGTTAATTTGTATTTTATTTTTTTTGTTCCATCGTTGTTATGGCGACCAGGCGATGCCGATACCATCTGCGGTAGTGATTTTTATATTTTTCTTTTGAATTTGGTGTTGGGTGATTAACGCTGCAATTTTGCTTTAACACTTTATTGCGAACTTTTAATATTATTATTATCACAGTAAATATTTTAAAACAATCTAATTTGTTATATAACATCATTGCTACACCATTTTTTTACTCGTACACTACATAATTATTTAAATCGAAATGGGTCTTAAGGGAGATTTTCATTATGATGTAACTGAATGGTTACCTCATAACAAATTACAATTTAGCCTTGAGGTTAATAAGTAATTTAAATTTAACTTAATTTGCTAATTTTATGCAGTACAGTGGAAAAGCATTTGATGAGGCCGTCAAGCTGAGGGCCGCCACTGTAGCACTACCGGTGTATGTAGTGGTGACCCCAGTCCTGAGACTTTACCTTTAGCTTACCATCAGGCGAGGTAGTCATTTTGACGTGGCCTATATATAAAAAAAAACAGTAAAGAATGTGTACATTAGCACTTTTCTTATTTTCTCTATTTTAATGGTAGTACTCACTGCACACTGTAACACTAACTTAACTAACTAACACTAACTTTACCTTCAGCTTACCATCAGGCGAGGTGAAGTAAAATTGACGTGTCCTACATATAAAAAAAAACTAACACAAAAAGCTTAGTCCTTTTCATTCTATAATTTTCAAAAAACAGCTTTTACTACTATATTGTTTTAAAATATTTATTGTGATGATGACTGAAGCCTGCATTTTCAACATTATGAATAAACTTCACGATACTGATACATTTTGATTTACAAGTCATTTATTGTTGAATATATTTATTTTGTTATGAGCAATAAAAATATTATAAACCCCCTATGGTCCACAATTGAATTATTATGATACAGTATACATAACTTTATTTAGTTATTGTCACAAATTTTCATGGATCAATAGTGGTGCGTTATGATTATTATTATGTGCTGTTTTACGCTTTAATTTCTTGAAATTTTTAGACAAAGTTGTTCAACGCTTTAAATAATGCCTACAAATGCTTACACGTTCAAGGTATTTGAAAAGATTTGCTTGATGTGTCAACTAGTGCGGTTTTAAATTTACTAAAGCTGTTTTATTAATGTCTTTTGAAAGACTTTGATTTAAATTTTTGATTGAATTACGATTATATAAAGCTAATTAAACTAATTAAGTATACTAATTTAAATGTGACCTGTATGTAACAACGCAAAAGTGATTTTTATAGTTGAAACTTCAAGTGATCTTAAGGTCTTAGTTTTAAGTTGAAAAAAAAAACACTGTTTTTTTTTAATAACATTGAGGTCAAAAATTACGGTGTGGTGATGGGCGGTATTCAACAGTCTACGAAGCAGAAGGAAAAGGCGCTGATCATGTTTCCACCCCAAAATATATTCCTATTTTCGGCAAATTCTAAAATTAACCATCAAACTCGAAACTCTAAGATTTTAAATGGTGTAACACATGTCCAATAACCACGGGGATCGCTTCCCATCAGATGGGCCGTCTGTCATCTAAAAAAAAATACATCATTCATAACATTAGCTAACTATGTTTCTAGGACGGTGGCGCCCCCGTGTTGACCGACGATGTGTCGCTGCAAGTGTTCATGGAGCATCTGAAGAAATTGGCCGTGTCCTCAACAGCTTAGGAATAACAAAGCGGAGCTACTTCAGAACTGATGTCTACTGGCCATTATTTAATACAAATTCTACCAGAAACGAGTGTTGTCAAGAATATTTCGATGGTTGAAAGCTAAATGTTCTAAGCGACATGTGTTTGGAAAGGATTAGCGACTGTAGCGTTATGAATATAGCGTCGGTTTTACGTTGCAGAGGTTACTGATACTCCATCTAATACCGACGTGAACCCATCATAAACTATTCAACTCAGTCGAATAGGTTCTCGCGACTCATGTTACTATAGTACTTATGTTTTTACAAAGTAAAAACTGTTGTATGGGTAATTTGTGGTGACTTCAGAACTTTTCCTGTTCTTTCGAGTCGATGTTGCCATCGTGGTGTAGTAATTGGTTTCATGGCAATACCGCTACTTACGGAGAGGCCCGAGCATAGGTATCGCTCTTCCTGTAAACCAATGATGTCGCTTATGACCTTATGACTTCCGATCGTTGATAGTTTAAAAGTTATGTATGAGAAGATTAGGTTATATCAATGCTGTCTTCCTTTCTAGGTATATTTTAACGACACTTATATGAACGCGATATATAATTGGAAATTAAATTTTCTAGGAATATGGACAGTGTTTATCGAATCAATAAGCTATACGTATCTTAGTTATCTTCCTATCTTGTTTAGACTTTCACCTGATAAGTATGAAACATTCCACGAATACCCATGCTTTTCTTCCTGGGGGGTAGGCAGAAGATTTTCTTCCGACCTTACACATAACTTCCTCTACTGTCTTAAAACGTCACAATTTTATTTAAATGAATTAATTTTATTTATAATTACACGTATAGATGGAGAATATATTGTAGGTATATTTAATATTCACTTTTGTACAAAATTTTGTCAATAGTTAGTGCCAGTATCAGTTCTGAAGTGTCCTATTGTCTGTGGTCTCCATTGTTCTTGCAATTTAAGTTATAATTTTCTACTATATTAATGTAAATTATATTATAAAATTAAAAATGTTTATGGAATGATATTGTTGTTTGCTTTTGTTGTATCAAATCAAATCAAATCAAATTCTTTATTTTTCAAAATAGTGTAACATAATTACATCTTTTTGACGTCAAAAACTACTTAATACTAAGTTTACCACCGCTTCCTAGGCGCTAGTGGAGAAGAAACGGCGCAACAAACTCCACTGCTGCATTTTGAGACGTATGACTTTCATACTGATTCTTATATCAACGATCTCAATCACGTTCAAATCAAGTTCAGTCAATATGACTTCACCTCGCCTGATGGTAATCTAAAGGTAAAGTGTCGGGAAGGGTGTTACCATTATATACACCAAGACAATGGTGGCCTTCAACTTGACGGCCTCATGAAAGAAGAGATGATTGTCGTCGCAGCACCGCGTGACAAAGCGCAAATATTGGTTTAGACTACGCCAATACCCCCTGGTCCCAGAAGCGCTGCGACTCAAGCTCAACAGTTATAGAGTATAGTCTGGAATAACACCTGCTCCTTCACAATCCTGGCATAAAGTCTTATGGGTTGCGGCGGCATCAGATATTAACGCGGGCGAAGCCGCGGACAACAGCTATGTAAAATAAAAAACGGTTGTATATAAAACGATATTTTATTCATAACTTCTAGACAACCAAACCAAATAATAAACGTGTCTAATGTTATCCTAACTCATTTTATCTTAAACTAATCAAATAAATAATATTTCCCATTTATACATACAATTTGATAAACAATAAATTACAAGTAGGTATGTTAAACAAATCAACATTAATATAATGGACGAATAAAAACTACGGGCGCAACGCGTTGGTGACAAGACTGTCACAAAAATAGCAGCGGCTAACCCATGTGTGAGTGTATTTTGGGTTGCATCGTATTACCCAAATTTGATTGAAATCTGATTCCTGGATTTTTTTCTTACTGTATCTACGATATGACACAATTTCACGACACCAGACGCTGCATTTTTAATTTTTTTCGCCACATAAACTGACTGAATCAAACGACGTTTACCGAGTAGCGGTTAACTAGTGTGTGCGTGCCGACTTGTACGTATAAGCAAGCTGGCTGACTCTATTGTCGTCAGTTGATTCTTCGACGTGTTGCGTCCGTAGGTTTTATACGTCCATGATTAATACCTATCACTCCTTTACACGTTATATATCAAAAAAGCCTAAACGACGACGTAGGTACATTTTTTTTACAGTGAATTGACATTTGGTGCCTTCGTGCTGACACCAACTATGTTAGGTATAGAATTTAAGCTTGGACTACTGGCAAAAATGGTTGGACACCACAGAAATCCGATCCGTGATATCCTTGTGGACACGCTAGGAACTGCTGTTAGCAACTAACGACAACGACGCTATCCTACATCGATTAATTTACTTTTTTTAACAAACTACAACACTAATATAGTTGAAAAACTAGTTCTGAAAATATTAATGCGTGCTTTGAACCTGTGTGTTTCCTGTGGTTTTATTGTCTACGTTTTTAAACAATTTGGAATCTCAAGGTCGTACAGCGAAATATAGCGCTAGTTTTGTTTGCAGATTATAATCTGTTTCCACGCATATATAGCCTCTAGTACAGCATTTAGCATATTAAATATCTAGTGTGCTACAACTGTTGCATTATAAATTAAATAATGAATATACATAATTAAACACTTAATATCACTCGTATATAACCGTAAAACATAAAATCCCTTAAGTGCAGAATTTATTAATTTGGAAACTAGTGTTGTCAAAGTCGCAAACCAATCACGTCACGATACAGTGTAGGCCTACCATGAAAAATGATATACGAAGTTGAGGACCAAAGTTTCCGATATTTGGTACCTTTCTACCACAGTTTACAGGGTAAATTCTCTGCATTTATGCCGCTATCGGGTCCAAACCTTCATTCAACCTAAATTCTAAAGAAATCCGTAGTAAACTAATAGCTTAATATTGATGGTGATTCAGACATTCCACAATACCGACCACCGATGCTCTTAAACTTTACGTAAAACAATAAACAAAAATATAATATTTAAAATTTGTACCCTGAAATTTAGAAAAACTTCATTAAATAATTTCAATGTAGAGATCGTTCATAAAATTGTTAGTGTTCAGCTACTTTTGATATAGACTGTACTTAAATGCAACATCTATCGTTTGTGTTTCATGTGAGACTGTAGTTTCGTATAAATGTGTCGTAGTAGGCCCCAGTTTTCAATATAGAACAAGCCTCTAATTAAATGACGCTTTGCCAGTTATACCGAACATATTTTAAAGCATTGTCTGTTGAAAAACCTCATAATTTTATCTTCCACTAGCGACCCGGGACCCGGCTTCACCCTGGTGTAAATTCCAGATTTCCAATAAAATATATGACACTCACGAATGATGTGGCTTTCTATTGGTGAAAGAATTTTTAAAATCGGTTCAGTAGATCCCGAGATTACCCCTTACAATTTAACAAATACACAAACTTTACCTCTTTATAGTATTAGTATAGATGTATACTCAGTGGAATGTAACACATACACACTTATTTTTTATTAAAAAGCCCGTAAATGAGTAGTGCGAGTATAAACATCAGTATATATTTTATATATACGGTTCAGGTGTGCGGCTGTCAGTTCAGAAACCTGATGGACATCTTCTGTTCCACATCGGTCCTGTCCAGCGCGGTGCAGAACTCCTCGAAACAGATCATCTGGTCGTTGTTGGTATCCGCTTCTAGGATTGTGCGTTCAGCAATGCTTGTCAGCTGTTCCTCGCTGTAATTCAGAAATGAATACTAAGTTTATGTTTTAAATGAGTGTATGTGTAGGAGCATACCCGAGAGGACCATCTCGGAAGATGGCCCTGGGTCAGCCCGGGGTTGTAGGAAAATGCTTCTATGGTCACTGCACCCGCTGGCCGGTGGGCAGTGAGGGTTACCGCATGAAAAAAAAAGTATGGATATAATGACCAAAGTCTTTGGCGCCCAAGTTTATCTAACCTAACCTGCTAGCCGGGTATACCTGCTGATCTCACACTCTGGGGTGAAGGATCAAACGGCAGTCGCTCGGCCTAAAAGCCGTATCAAGAGATAGAGCGGATTCTTTGGGTTATTGTTGGCCCAATGTGCACAGCCGGCATTAAACCACGTATGTAGGGGATTTTGCCTCTTAGACATTTATTATTAAAAATAGATATAGATAGCTAAGCTACATTAATAACTATAAATCAACATGATAAATAGCTATCGGTCACGTTTAAACTCAAACCTTTTCCGATAGATATGATAGTATTGTAACAACAGACTGATAAAGATTTTACCACTAATTATATCAAATTAGTTGAAAGCAAAATATTGCCCTAAGTATATGACAGTAGGACTTAATTTTCTTTGACCTGTAAAGTCACGCTATCTGCATACTGACATTACATAAAATGCATATATCCTACTGATGTTGTGTCACTGATAATAATAATAATAATAATAATAAAGCTTTATTTAATTTCATGCATAATTACATAATAAACGCTAACATTTGGTAAATTATTAACCTAAAATAATCAGTTACATTTGTTCTACTCAAATGAATTTAGTTTAGTAGTTATTTAATGCATGAACCCCGTTCGGGTAAAAGCCTCCCCCAAGGAATGCCATCCTTTTCTGTCATTGGCTTTGTCCAGCCAGTTTCCACCGGCGCACGCTACAATTTCGTCAGCCCATCTGGCCTTTGGTCGACCTCTTGATCTGGTGCCTTTTGGCCCAGACCACTTTACTGACCGTAGAGTCCATCTATCGTCCTTATAGCGGGCTACGTGACCCGCCCACTTCCATTTAGCCTTCATTGCAAAAGTTAAGGCATCGCATACTTTCGTCTTCTTTCGAATGTCAGCGTTCTTTACCTTATCCTTCAATTTTATACCTAGGCAACTTCTTTCTATTCTTCTCTGGGTCGTCTGAATTTTGTTCCTGGTTTTGAGGTCGAAGGTCCAAGTCTGGCATCCATAGGTGAGGCACGGTAGAAGTCCTGTATCCATGACTATTTTCTTAGTCGCTAGTGGAAGTTGCGATTTTAGTATTTCCTTATGTTGCCAGAACTTGTTCCAGGTAATCGCCACTCTTCGGTTAAGTTCTTCGGTGTTTCTTTCCTTGCTGAACGAGATTTGTTTTCCTAGGTATATGTAGTGGTTGACAAACTCGAGAGGTGTGTTATTTATTAAAATGGGCGGTGCACTGCGGTTAGACATAATTTTAGTTTTTTCCAGATTCATTTCCAAACCAGTTTTTATACTACTAGCCTGGTTTAGTTCATTTACCATTTGGTTTAATTGGTGAGCGGTTTTTGAAAATAAAATTATGTCATCGGCAAATCTGAGGTGACTTAGGAAATTCCCATTTATATCAATACCTCGATGGGACCATGGCAGCTCTCCCATTACGTGCTGTAAGACGGCTATGAATAATTTTGGTGAGATCGGGTCTCCTTGCCGGACACCTCTCTCTATGTTGATTGCTTCGCCTATTCTATCTAGCTTGACTCTACTTGTGCTGTTAGAATAAATATTTTTTAGGATATTTATATACTTCTCATTTGTGTGCAGTGCTTTCAGCGATTCCCAGATGCTCTCGTGTGAAATTGAATCAAAAGCTTTTTTGTAGTCGATGAAAGCTAAATACAGAGGTTCATTAAATTCTGAATATTTTTCTATGACCTGATCAACCACTTGTATATGATCCATCGTGCTGAAGCCACCTCGGAAACCAGCTTGTTCGATTGGTTGGTGAGCGTCGATGACTGGGGCTATCCTTTCAAGTAGACAGGAGGCGAAAAGTTTATAAAAACAAGGCATTAGGCTTATAGGACGGTAGTTGCCTATATCAGCTGGGTCACTGATAATATTCTTTAATATATATAAATCTCGTGTCACAATGTTTGTCCTCAATGGACTCCTAAACCACTTAACCGATTATAATAAAATTCGCACACCATGTGCAGTTCGATCCAACTTGAGAGATAGGATAGTTTTTGAAACGGATTTCGACATCCACGCGGGCGGAGCCGCGGGCAACAGCTAGTGGATATATATACTTGTGAAAATTTTACAATATTTTGTTGCTATGAAGTTGGCCACACACTTCTGGCCTGACTAAGATCTTCGTACAATACAATTGCTGACAAACAAGACTCTTGCGCAGGCTTTCTCCTTTAGGTCAGTTAGTAGACACTACCTTAAAGAGGATTATTATTGTCACGCGTGCGCCTGCATGAAGGCCCTTGCGTTTTTTTTATTGGCTAGGCATGGAAGACACGATTAGCACATATATGCCACGGTGACCGCTTCCCGTCAGGTGGGCCGTGTGCTTGTCTGCCACTTAAGTAGTATAAAAAATATAGGTTTTCGTAAAGTTTTATTTCCAAAGGGGTTCCAATCTTACCCTCTTTATAAGGACCACATATTATCACTCCTGAGAAAATTAAGTCTCCATACGTCAAAACAAATTTACCTACCTGATGTTCGCCCCAACCATCATGTGCAATATTGCTAGCAGTTCATCCCTCGAGATCTTGCCATCATTGTCCAGATCATACATTGAAAATGCAACTGAAATTGTACAAAATAAATTGTTAATAATTATAGGTAAGTAATTATTAATTTTTTTGTTTGGCCGTTTTTGATTTTTGTGGAAGCGACTACTATCTACCCTCAGAACCTCAATAGGGAAGACCGCATCGAGAGCCTCGTCCGAATCTTTTGTCACAAGGTCTTTGTGGGCCCCCATAAACTCTTTTGTTTTCGTACGGCAATCCCCATGGATACCACCCCTATAGCCCATATAGTTATGTCAGATTTGAACCAATTAAAACCGCACGCTGCCTCAGGTCTTCAACAGCAGGGATGTAAGGTGACCCAAAAAGTATTTTCCTTACAGCACAGCTGATCCAGGGTAATCTCTGGCTTTGAGATTTCCCCCTCGGGTTGCACTATGCCCTTATCGTCAATTATGATTCTTCATTCAATATAATATGAGTAAATACTTACATCTTAGTTTCTCCTCCCTACTGTTCAGTTTATTCTCCCTATTTTTCCTGATAGGCCTGAAGTGTGCCAGCACTCTCATGAACTGCAGGAAGTTGACTCTGTCATCATGGCTCTCAGCAAAGAAGGAGTGGACAATCCTCTCGCTAAGAGGGTTGATGGCAAGTTCAGGGATTCTCAAGAAATCCTCTCTTGCAAGAGTACCACAGTCATTCTTGTCCAAAGCTGTGAAGCGGGAGTACAGCCTTTCTATTTGGTTTGGAGTAACTGAAAAGTGATAAAGATATATGAATACTAAGTTCAGCAGCGAGAAATTCTGCCTATGGGAAGCATTCCAGTCATAACAAGTGCTACCATAGTGGCTATTAACAAAGAAAGCCAGATCCGAACACGCTGCTTTTGTATGAAAGAGTGACAGACATCCATACTTACAATCTATGATGATATATTAATATTGGTAGAATTAAATTCAGCTATATTATAATAACTTTTATATTTATACCATAATGTCCATTTTCTATAGTAATTTACCCATATTATACACCATATTTAATTGTGCAATCTCATGACATGGTATAATATCTAAAATTAAATAACAATATAGATAAATATCCAACTTACATCCTGTTTCTTCTTGGATTTGTGCTATTTCTTCTTCTCGCAGTAATAGTGATGATTTATTTCCCATATTGAACACAGTTTATTTAACTTGGCTGGCAAACAAAAGCCTTTATCTCAGGTAAATAAGTTATTCTTTGAATGGATCTCTGGGCTTCACTTTTATTCTGTTTTTGTTCACGAAACACTACGGTATCTTGTGATAATCCGGCACACAACAAAAGGTACAAAGTTCACTTATATTACGGTAACGCGCAGAGATATTTATGAAATAATTACAGAACGAATAATCTTTATCGAACCACGAATCGAAGTAGCCTTCACTTCTCTGCGGACTTTGTGATTGTGTCTTAATACAAAGGCTAGTGGACTTTAACACTTAATCTAGTATCTAGTAGTATCTAGAAGTAACCTTTAGTAGAACAAAATAAGGAAAAGTCGGCGAAAATTAGTATTTTTATACAAAATAAAATGAAATTTTTACATCATTTGATTTAGCCATGGCTGACAATACAAGAATCAAGAATGTCAATATCAATAATGTCATGTCAAACAAATGTCAGGAGTCAGGAATGCTGACAAACATAGAGTGGTACCCTACATGATCTAATATGTAATATGAATACGTAGTATTTATACTAGGTATTTTAATTATTATTATGTATCGTCATTTTAATACCAATGATGAGTGATTTTTTAATTAAAATCAAGTTGTTATGTATGATATTTTAAAATATAGTATATTGCATCGATTTTTAAATATTACTACGTTGTTAGATGCATAAGCTAAGCAGTTCTTAGTAGAGTAGATTAATACTTTATTACATGACATGTCTAAAAGCACCTACAAATTGTACTCAGGCTGTAAATGCTTTCGAGTTGACAATACTATTTTAAATTTCAATTTCCTTGAAATATTGTTATTGAGTGATCATAGAATACGAAGGATAACACGAAGCCAATAACACGTCATTATCAACATCTACCTACTCGATGAGCAATCCGCAATCGGCATTATATTTAGTATTCCGATAATTATTTGTCAATTATAATTATTATGTAATCAGTATCAATAAAAAACATCGAGGTTCTATCTATGATCATAGGTTAATAATGGAACGCGGATTTTAAGATAGAGTAGAGTATGCCTTTTACCTAGTAAGTATCATCTCTAGTATAGTAATGAAGAAGAATGACAGGTGACAGAGAGTATGAGTTCAAAATTTATTATATCTGTGGTACTGTTCGCAGTTTCAGTTCTGAAATATAACTTACCTATTTAAATAATAAAATATGTTTTTTTATTTTATGTACATACATACATAATATAATGTGCATTTATTTTTATGAGCATATTTTATTTCGGTAGTAGTAATTCAAACTAATAGTACCTACTTACCATATCACCTCGTTTCGTTTATTATTTCGCTGAAAGTCGGTTGCATAGAAACAAACTGAAAACCAGTGTCAAACTGATTATTTATTGATATACTGAATACCTACATACTACTACTACTGTTTTTGAGTGAAATTTTGAATAGTTTTGATATGAGCGGTATAATTAAGTCAGCTTCTGAGGCGTTGGAGCCATTAGACACAGTAGTAGAAGTAAATGAAAATGTTATTAGTGAAATTTTGGATCGTCCATACGAGGAAGGCGATTTCGAAGAGATATCGCCCAGAATATTTGGTTTGAAAGAGATTTTCGGGCGACTTACTATACCGACGCTCAACAATGCAATCTACGAACTTGGCGTTGTTAACTTGTGCTGGCCAGAGATACACGAGCCGGTATTCGAGACTAGAACATGTTTTCCACCATCTTATTATACGAACAGCACAAAAGAGAGATTACTCCTTTCATATGCAGAAAATTTTAGACGGCAATACCTACTGTTTTACAAAATGCGGAAACCGCTGGTCCTGCAAGTTCCCAATGAATGTGGTTTGCAGGTATAAATTTCAGTTCGTTTTATTGCCGATAGATGGCTCTGATCTGTATCTATCAAAGACCATGATAGTTTGGTCTTTGGTATATCTATTTATTATATGCAAATGTTCAGATAATAATGCTTGTTATGCTAGTTTATTATATAATTTGTTTGATATGTCTTCTAGAAAATGGTGTGCACTTCAATAAGACCGACTAAACTGTGTTATCCTACAACTTTAAACTGGCAAGGTATAGCTTCGTTGGTTGCTGACTATTTCGACTATGAACCACTGTCAAAGCCGATGCTGCAGGTAAGTACCTAATATTAATTATCCAATAATGTATTTTGTAAGTAAAAGCTGACTACGGTAGTTAAATTTCAATGAAAATGATGAAAATTACGGTTGCCCGTGGTGTTGATTGGAACTGGCGATAGATGGCGTAACTTGCTCAAGATCATATACCTATGCAGGCAAATAAATGGAAGCAGGAATAATAGCTAATTACATAAATGATTACTCATATACTTTATCTGATTATCAGGCAGACTATAACAATGTCAATTTAATTGCAATGTTCATAATATATTATATGTATATATCAATCTTTTTAATGATTGCGCCCTTTCAGACTTACGCAAAAATAACGAACCTTTTGCGACAGTTTTTCTTTTTTTATATCGGTCACTATGTAACGGACAGTAATATAAAATAGTTCTCTAGTTCATTTCTAGCGTTATGTCTTTATGCCCATATTTATTATAGACTAGCTATCCCCCGCGGCTTCGTCCGTGACATATATTTCGTCCCCGTGGCACTTATTTAACCCATATTATGTCAGTAATTTCTTAAAAAAATTGTCGATATGATTACTACTTTGCTACCCTTGGCAGTAGCGTGATGATATAATAGCCTATAGCCTTCTTCGTTAACTCAAAAATATTTTTTCAATTTGGACCAGCATTTCCTGGGATTAGCGCGTTCAACCAAACTCTTCAGCTTTATAATATTAGCCTTTAAGTCTAAGATATTAGTGTAGATTTGGTAAATATTCAATAACAGGTAGACAATCATAGTAAGTGTACCTAATGCCTAGGTAGACACTAGACACCTACAAAGTGATTGATCGCTATATCATACCTAGGGGACAAATACTACCTATCTTTCTATTGTCTACTATTCATTTATTTTGAATTTTATGAGCGTAAGTATTTGTGAGGACCCCCTTCCAGAGACTTTACCTTTAGCTTACCATCAAGCGAGGCGAGATATTCATGTGACAGACATAAAAAAAGTGCATTTCATGTACCTACTTAGGTTTATTTACCAAGTTACCTTTTAATTGAGTTTTTTAAAAGCTGTCCTTACTCAGTCAGCCAGATGGACCGACGACCTGAAAAAGGTAGCTGGGATGGACTGAATGCGTAAGGTGGAGAATCGGGTGGTATAGCGTACGTTGGGAGAGCCCTATGTCCAGCAGTGGACGTCGACAGGCTAATTGATTGATTGTCCAGATTGTCCTTACTCCACATGTCTTGCCACACAATTGCTACATAAGTTTCATTATTCGTTGAGTTTACAATCTTGAATTTGAAACTATAACTTAGATTGTCATCATAATTTTCTACTACTTCCCAGTTGCTTCCAAAGTTTTCACTTTGGAGCCCAGGGTCTAATTTTGTTACTCTTTGATATGGCTTTTCTGCGAGCGACTGCAGACTGATTTCTCAGCCCTTGAGAGCTTGCTTCGTCAGTTGTTTAGTGGTTGTACCGTTTGGCAGGTGAGGTTGGCTTGGGGCTCCAAAGGTACTCCCAACCCAAGTGTAACTGAGTGGAATTTCCTTCAGGGCCACGATTCTGATAAATACAAACCACTGACACTCTAAAGAATGCCATTTAATTGTAGACTTTATTGTTGTCAGGTTAAAGTCTCAAGTCAAATGATATTTTGTAGAGCGAATGAAAAAAGTAAATGAATTCTTTTCATTTGATTTTAGACTTTAACTGTATAACGGTAAAGTCTACAATTAAATAGCATTTTTAGAGTGTCAGTGGTATTACAGTGGTTTGCTTTTAGCAGAATCGAGGCCCAGTAGAATGTTTTAGATGCGATTGCCGAATAATGTCAAGAGAAATAAAAACAATTTAGAATAATTTTCAAAAGTTTAATCATTCAACATTTTCGAGATCACAAGTCGTGATAAGAGAATTTATAATCCAATCTTTTTAATTTTGTACAAGAATATCAATCTCTCCAATAATTTAGCCGTGGTTCCACATATAACTTGAAATGCAAATCAACAATTCTATCTTCTGTGGGAAGGAGATACAATTTTTGAAGTGTTTACGTACTAATAGAAAAGCGCCGCGGTCAGGTCGCCGGGCGCACACCTACACCAGTGGACAATCTCTTTAACATTAAGATAATACACTCTATTCATTAGGAATGTACTTACAGTTATAATATTCTCTCAATAATTTATAAATTTTGATCACAGTGTCCTTAACTGTTAAGTTTAACGTATAATACAATTCCGAGTCGCCGAGGCGACGTTGTCTACAATTTACAATATATAGAATACTGAGCAATAGAAACAATTAGTAAACAACGAGTGCCTAGCTAACGCAATAGAGTCATCTATATCTTAACAATATTACCGTGTCCTTAACATTGGCACAACAATACATAATATGCATCCTTTCAATATTTGGTATCGGCCGCGAGAGCGACAGTGGCGCCACGCCGCCACAGCCACACAACTCCACACACACACATACATACGCTACTTGTCGGTGAACGGCTGAAAGGACGCTGTGCGTGACTTAGCATTAGTTTTGATTTGAGGTAGAACATAGGGATTTAACTATAAACTATACCAAGGGTACAACTAGGAATGTTTTCGTCGAATGGCAACATACAGCGATATTATCTCTAAACTAATCACTTAACAGTTTTGTGTGTAGTGAAAACGCCGATAATATAATATAATAACATTCAATTAATAACAGGTATCACTATCTACCCATTAAGTTTCACATAAACTTGGAAACAGATCGCCAACCGTCGAGCGGACAGGTGGCGCTCGCAGGCTGTGCCCGCGTCGCGTCCCTGGCGGCTCGTCGAGTTTGACTAAAGACTTACAACTAAAGATGATGCATAGCTTTTCTTCTAGAACAAAGAAATTACGCAAATTTGGCTACACATATCACAAGTGGACGCTTACTGGCGCGACGACGTAAGTATATACATAATTGATTAAGTCCCTGTAGCGAGCGGCGCGCGGACAGTGTCGCGCCTACTTGCGGCGCGCGGCGTGGTCGGCGGGCTCCGTGGGCGCCGTGGGCTGGCGGCGCGCGCGCAGGTTCTGCAGCAGCGCGCGCAGCTGGTGCACGTGCATGCGCGTCACGCTCGGGTCGCCGCTGGCCTCCAGCCACGCCAGGAACTTGTCGCCGTGCTCCAGCGCGTCCGCGGCGCCCGCCTCCCACTCGCCGCTCGCGGGAGACGTCGAGCGCACGTCGGCACCGATTGCCTGATTGTTGTTATTGAACAGTAGGTTGTCGAGAACGGTGCGTGCTTTGGTATGGCTTCTACTCGACTCGTGACTCCGCTCGGGCTGCGGCTCCTTGTTCTCGACTCCTATCTCTGGACTGATGGCTGGCTCGGCGAGGCGCGGCTCCGCACTGGGTGTCCGGCGGCGTTCTGGCTCGTTGTGCGCGTGGGATTGCACTGAACTAGTCGACGTACTTTGTTCATCTTCAATTTTGCCCTTCGTAAGATGTGAATACAGAATATTCTCTGCAGATTTTTCCTTTGGCACCTGGGCAGCGGGTTTATGGTAGTCCGCTGGTAGAGGCATAGCTCCACCTAACTGTTTGTAGCATTGCCACATCCAGTTGCTATTGTAATCAATATGAGAAGTCATAGGCGCTGTTGCTGTCATGGGCTTCAGTGGCATGACGGGATCTGTTGATTTGCCAACTTGTAGTGGATGCTGTGCAGTTAGACCGAGCATTGCTTGTTGTGTCTTCAGCCAGTACAATAGGGGGTCTTCTACGGGTTGTTGGCTGGCCGCCGAGTGCGTCGTGCCGTGGTGACTAGACTTGGACATGCGATATGGATCAGAATGGTGATGGCTCTTGTGGCGTTGATGATGCTTATTGTCACTCAAGTTGATTACACCGTTATGAGCCGGCTTAGGCGAGCGTACAGAGCGTAGTGCGCGGCTAGCTGGCTGGGCTGATAATCCTGCGAGTCCAGGGTTTAGGTGTGCTAGTAGAGTTAGATTGGTAGCGATCTCGTTGAAGCTGAGTCCCAAGTGCGAATGTGCGAGACCAGGCAAATGAGCAAGTCCTGATAGGGGACTGATTGCGCTCATGGATACGTTGGCTCCGGGTTCTGGCCGACGCTCGCGGGGAATCTGAGATGTCGGGGAAGGTACAGTGCGTTTGGTGGTGAGCTCCACTGGCGCATCGACTGTTGGCGGAGGTGGTTGCGCCACAACAGGAGTGGCAGCGGGTGCAGTGAGATCAAGCCCGTTGTTGGCCGGCGATGGCGGCGCGTCTGGAGATTCTGTACGCGCGCGCTTCTCCAATGGCTCGCCATCATTGCTTTTGTCAGTATCGGGAGAGGACAGGCGTGATGTCATATAGCGCAGCTTGTCCTCATTCTTACACCAGCCACGCAGAGTGGATTCGGGCACTCCGATGTCTCTTGCCACGGAGGCTTTTGACTCGCCGTCGTTGACGCGCTGGATGGCTATTATCTTATCACTGGGTGTTAGCGCCCGCATTGGACGCTTACCCTTTGTTGCCATTATGGCGACTCGCCTGCTGCAACAAAGAAATAGAAACATTATTAACCTGTTTCGAGTATTACTATAACTCTCAGATGACTGCGACTGCTAAAACACATATTTATATAGGTACATTGATTTGAAAAATGACGTATACATGTTCTCTATGTATCTAGAAGTCAAATGCCTGTCTAAGTACTTTTAAAAATGTTTACCTAATCATCTATTAGCATTCTATCTCGAAAATAATCCAAATAAACTTAATTGAGATGCATTAATCAAGTTAAAATAAATAACTAGGTGTATAAAGGTCCGCGGTTCCGCTCGTGCGGAGGTCGGTTATCTTTTTTAGGGTTCCGTACCTCGAAAGGAAAAATGGAACCCCTATAGGATCACTTTTCTGTCCGTCCGTCCGTCCGTTTGTCAAGAACCTTTTTTCTCAAGGACGCGTGGAGGTATCAAACTGATATAATATCAAATATTCAGGTCTACTATCCCTTAAAGCTGTAAAAAATCAAACTTCTAAGTCAACGCAATCAAAAGATACAGTCGTTTACCTATGCCTTAAATTTGCGACACTCGCAAGGAATCAAAACCTACAGGGTACTTCCCGTGCACTCAGAATCTTGAAATTTGATACTAATCAGCGTCTTATACCTATCTAGTAACCTAGCACAGATGAAGTAAAAATTTCGAAAACCGTCAATTTTTGTACGGAGCCCTCGGTGCACGAATCCGATTCGCATTTGACCGTATTTTTTGGCGTATCTCCGGTTCTATTTAACCAATATTGCAATCAAGCATACGGCTTTAAGTCAGACCAAAATTCATTAAGAAATTTTTTCGTCCATCGCATTCGCAAACAATCTATCATACAGACAAGTTTACTAAATTTGTGATTTGTGTTTACAATCGTTTATTTAAAATACTCCAAGTATTTGTTTTAGATTATCCCCAATGATCAGACACAACTAATCCCAAATTTTGTAATAGTATAGAAAGTACAAAGTAGTTAAATGAGAATTGACCTAAAATTATGTAAAGATTTATTAAAATATATTACATACGAATTTTTAAGAAAACTGTAGTAATCCAACATGATGACAATAAACCATAGCTCCAATAGTTAAATAACGTCACAACACACTAACACGACACTAACCCGATGCACTTAAACCCGCATCAATGACATTATCATTCATTGCATCATTTCAATAATACCCGCTTAGTGTCATATAAATAAAATCACGAAAATAATTCCCAAAACCTTTACAACTGGTGTCATAAACAAAAACGTTTACGCGGGAAGCTATAAAGTTACGAAAAGATAAACAAAAAGAAGACATAAAATTATGACCTACGACAACAGCAGCCGGCAAAAGTTGTCGGGTCGTCGACACGGTGACCTTGCGAGCGGTTAGCGCATATTCCACCTACCGCTCATAGATGGCGTTGCGCGACCGCCATTTAGTTTCGTGTTTATTTTTGTATCGAAATGGCACAACATTTTGAACTCACAGTTCAATATGACATGAAAAGACACTATTTATACTATTTTAGTACGAAAAAAAACCTGCTACGGTTACTGAGGTAATATTTTTTTCACTGAATAAGTACTGAAATTTTAGTTTTTTAACTTTATTTATTGATGAAGAAATCACAAATTTTAGAAACTGTAGTTAATCACCTATGTATCATCGAGCAAATACTTAATTAACTAGATACATACATTACTGAAACACATACCTAAGAAATAAAAATTTAAGTGCAAAGCTTTGAACTAGAAATATTTTAGTCGTAGGTAAACGAAAGTTGAGATTTTGTGTACATTTTTTGATTCATCGTAATTTTGATTCTTGGTTTGTTATCACCTATTTGAAAACTCTATCAAGCAAAGTTTTGATTTAGGGTTTGGCAAAATTTTATTTGTGCAAAATTTTACTTAGTGGTAAACTTAATAAAATTTGGTCGAAGGAATTGCCATTTTTAATGTACAAACTATATAACTTTTGATAATATTTCCAATATAAACACAGTTTTGTTATTAGTTAATTTTGGTAAGTCGCTACGTAATATCTACATATTTGTAGCATATTCGTAGACCCTACTACGAATAAAATAATAGATCACTTTCGTAAGCAGGACAAGTTAAATAAGTATAATAAACTGACACTCGATCACCGAATATTATGTTGAATCAGTATTTTATAAGAACACCACAAGCGTTTTAAATATTCGCACTTCGTCAGGCGAGGTGTCCAATTATTTGATGACATTACGAATTTGTAACAAAGACTCTACCTGCCTACTCAACACAATTTGATACTTTGCACACTCCGAAGCAATGAGAGTCGTGTACGGCGAAATGAAAAGTTTGAAACTTACTTGTTAGGCGGCGGCGGCACGTGTGCTGTGTTTACAATTTTTGACAGGCCAGCCGTTATTGCGATATTATAAACGTTCCTTGAATGGAGCACTCCGACCAATAAAAATATACGTGGAGTGCGCAGTGCGCGTCACGTGTTCACACTAGTTCCAGTTTCACTGATCAGTTGTCACAAGTCACAGAGCGCGGCGCGGTGTGTCGCGAGACGTGCGTCGCGGAGCGCGCGGAGCGACTGTATGCCGGCGGTGATAAGGCCGCCCGGCCCGCGGCCCGCGTCCGCCGGACGACGGCCGCTCCTCTCCTTTGTGTCCGTCCGCGCCCCCCCGCCGCGTCGCCGCCCCCGCCCCCCGGCCGTCCGCCGACGAGCCTGGAGCCTCGAGCCGCGCTCGGCCCACCTATCTCCCGCAATATATTAACTCGATTAATTATTAATTTTAACGCATCAACTTTCCAACGAGCCAAGAGAAAAAAATCTCCGCTCGGAATTGTAACTTTTTACTGTCGTCCGCGAGCTCGGCCGAAAGTTTTCGCTCACGATCGTGGTGTTCCACAACTTTTCTAAGTGGTAAACTTTGTCTCGTAATAACGTCTCGCGCCCGTCTACCAAGTAATAGTTGGCAACTAATTACTCCACTCGTCGCTAGTTGACCCCTCAATGTTTTTCAGTAGGTCACTCGAATGTGTAATACTCGTATTCATAAAAAAAAGAAAGGGGTATTAAAATTATTGTAATCTACGTGATGCCGATATGGGTCCGTTGGCCCATTGATAGGCTACGAAGTTTCGTAGCAATGCTACGTTAGATATTATGAAGATAATGTTCTGCGTAGGCGTTAATTTGTAAGTTCGTCTTGTAGCTTGTGACATATTACTGTTGATTCACTGAATCCTTGATGAGAGCTGCAAATTATTTTAATTCATAAATCTTAATTTATATCTAAGAAGTTGAAATAAAACTGTTTTTAACAGATTCTATCGCGATTAATTTGATGTTATTTTATAATTTTTACTGATTCGCCGCGGTTTTGGCTGCTTCACAGTACGAAGATACCTAAGATGGTTGTCTCATAGTCTGAATTAGTGTAAGTTAGTTAAGAATAGTCTGTAATTTAACGAGTAACATATAATAAACTTATAACTAAAACGACAATATCAAATAAAGGTTGTGTTGATACAATCACACATGTCTAAGCATAATTTCGCAGCTCATTTTACTATTTATCATGGACATTGAACATTACATAGATTATACATAATATATTGGATAAATTAATTGAATTTCACCGATCAACATGAACGTTGAAGGCTTGCGAAAGTTTTTACAAACACAGATACGCAAAAAGCTATCTAGAAAAGTGAATCATAGACAAAGCTTTAGGCCGCAGGGCGCAGTCCCATGTGTTTTAACATGTCAGGTAGAAAAATAATCTCTTTACTGGAAGTAAGTACAGCAAAGTGAAACAATGCATGGGTCGACTCACGAACCCACTATCCCAAGAATTGCTTTGCTTATCTACTAACTTATTCTTTACGAGTTACAATACAAAATGTACGTGTAGATAACAATATTTGTATTAATCCTTTGCTTCCATTGTACCGCGGTAACTACCTGCTCTTTTTTATATCCGTCAAACCTGTCATATTTAAAAATGCTTTAATTTTCTTTTAAAAGTACAAAAATGTCAAAACTTGTTGTTCTCAATCGACGTTAATTATTAGATTTGCAATGCAGTTAACTTTGTCGTTGAAAAATCGGTCGTTAAAAGCTCATTAATCTAAGTATTTATAAAATTAGTTAATTATACCAGTCTTTAAGTGTACCTACTTATTGTACATTTGTGCTCGGGATATGGTTTATAGTAAAAAGTGCGACTATAAAAAGTTTTATAAGCATTTAAATGGGTGATAAAAGTCCACGAGATGAATAAAAATGTCGTCGTATGTTCACTTAGGTGAATCAATCACAAGGTGGACAAATGTCACCTATATCTAGTTGTTACAACTGGGAATTAAAGTTTGGTGGGTGAATTAATTTTGAAGGGGGCCATCTTGAAAACGAAGATGGCCATGGGTCAAGCAAAGTTCGAGGGAATAAACGCCGGAATCTGAAGACCCGAGGCGACGTTTTACTCAATTCGAGTCCGACATAACCACCCCCCTGGCCAATGGGTGATTACCTGCCGGGATTTCCGCTCAAAAAAAAAGAAAGATGATATGAAAACACTACAATTTCCAATTTGCTCATCTAAAACAAATTGGTGATGAACATCTGTGTTCCGATGAGGTCTACCAACTAGTCCCACCCTCTCCTTTCCTATACAGAACAACGCGTGCAAGGCTAAGATATCACCCTCATATGGTGCAAACAATTCCATCAAGAACTAAGTGGTTCGGTGCCTCTTTTCTTTGCCGCACCATAAAGAATTCTTTAATAACTCACGTGTTTCTTTCCTCCTACATTCCCAGGTCCTATAAGCGAGGCGTGAGAAAGGGATTATCTGGGAGTAACATAGGCTATAATTTGCTTTCAAAAAATTAAGGAATTCGAAATCCACACCAGCGGAGCCGCGGGCAACAGCTAGTGTATAATAAGTATGTATTTACAAAAAAAAGTATATAAGTATGTTTATCAGCATTCTAGAACCCATAACACAAGCTAGTTAAACTAAGCTTACTTTAAGTCTAGGGAGCGCTGTGTAGAATGTCGTAGAATATTTATTCATTTATATTTATAAAACAAGAGGTACCTACCCTACATTTCCTCAGTAAGGCCGATGCACATCGCTAATCTGCCAACTCCCTTGTTACTAATTCACGGCGCTTCTCCTCGGAGCCTCGAAGCGGCCACCCCATAATTAAGACGGGAAGTCTGCAGCGTTATCCCGGTAGGAGCGAGTTTATATGCAGTGTTCGAGAGCCGTCTGCAACTGTGCTAAATTTGCTAGAATATACCGACATCGCTCGCAGAATAAGCAAGCTTAAGTGGCAATGGGCTGGTCACATCTGCCGAAGGACCGATGGCTGATGGAGCAAACGAGTCCTAGAGTGGAGACCGCGAACCGGCAAACGTAAAGTAGGACGCCCCTAGCTGGGATAGACTGGATGCGCAAGGCGGAGGATCGGGTCCTATGGCGTACATTGGGAGAGGCCTATGTCCAGCAGTGGACTGCAATAGGCTAATTGATTGATTGATTGACTACACCTACAGGTTTAAAGTCAGATAAAGCAAGTTCTCTGTCCAAGCATATCACCAAACTATACTTATTAATGACCACCACTAGCGTAGCGGCAGATCGTTCAATCGAACTTTTTTATATATGATTTTTTTGATATAGGATACGTATAAATGACTTCACCTCGCCTGATGGTAAGCTAAAGGTAAAGTCTCTGGACTAGGGTCACCACTACATACACTGATAGTGCTACAGTGGCAGCCCTCAGCTTGACGGCCTCATCATATGCCTTTTCACGCCCCGTTTAAAGGCCGCGGGACTATAAGATAGGATATAGGGAATATAGGAGGATATCTAAATGACTTCACCTTGGTAAGCTAAAGATAAAGTCTCAGCACTGGGGTCACCACTACACACACCGAAACTTCCAAAAGTTCCCGTTTACAAAAACTATAGGGTGTTTTTAGAGGTATAGAACTCAAGGAATAAAACACAGATTATTTTTTTAAATTCTAAAGGTAATCTTCTGGCATTTGATAATTTAAATATGACTTCTGGCATATGAACTTCTTTTTACTTTTTTTTATTATTAACTTCCATAACTCTTAAAAGAATTTGACCATCTACATAAAGTATACTCTTAATTACATAAGTAATACTATTACATAAGTATAATCTTAAAGAAAGTATATATATCTATGTATTAATAGTCATAATATTTGTTGTTAAGAATATATTGACAATTACATTTTGTAGCAAGCGTGTTATTTTTTTTATGATTTCCATCTTTGAGACTCCGCGTTAATTTTTTTCAATTTTATTGTTCTATTATCGCAGTCGCTAGGCCAGTTGTTGTGCGGGTCCAGTTTTTAGCCACATGTATTGTCTACGGCCCAGATACCTGACAATGTGCAGTGTATAGTACACACACACTAGCGCGGCGGCGGCGTTGCGGACCCGCGACAAAAGCCCTTTTCGAATAATACGGTTTTATTGCCATCAATACTTTTTTCGTGACTGCCCAAAATAATGTGTTGGTACTGGTGGTATGTACTTTAATGTTTTCAAATTTTTATTAACTACTAACTGCTGTAGCCCGTAGCCTGTAGTGGCTCCGCTCGCGCGAATTTCTAATCGCATTTTTGGGACCCACAACAACCTATTCTCTCCTATAAAAAGTACTTTATGTGTTATTTTAAACTATAAAATCTATCTCTTCTCCATGCCACATTTTGTCGAGATCTCTTTAGCTGTTTTAGCGTGAAAGAGTAACAATAATTCATACCTATTAAATTCCCATATTCATAAACTTTCGCGTTTATAATATTATTAGGGAAGTTCCTACAGGAAGCAGGCACGGGATCAGAATTCCACGCGGGTGAGGCCGCGGGCTATCGCTAGTCTAGACTAGTTCTAATCAGTAATAAATAAGTGTACTTAACTAGCGAGGGTACGTACTAATGACGGCAAGAAAACAATCTTGCTTGAGGGAGTTTATCTGTTTAATCAATTAACAAATGATTTGAAATAATGTACCTAGTTATAGATACCTAGAAGTTTGATGTATGGATGTTTGTGACTCTATCATACAAAACGACGAAGTACGTTTCAAAGCTGAAGAGCGTCGATAACTTAGTGGTTAAAGAGCCGAGAGGTCTCGGGTTCGAAAACTGTCCATAACACTAACGACATGAACCTACTCCTAGCTGGAGGCTGGAGGGGTGAACGTGAATAGTAATTTTATTTCGGTTCGGTATAGAAGTACCAGTTTGAAAAAAGAACATCGAATCAAAAATCACCAAAATGTAAACCTTTGTTTTAGGTGACAGGTGACAGCCTAATAAAAAGGTAGGTAACATCAGGATTATCGCTTCTAAATTTAAATTTAACCGCCAGATTCGAAAGACAATCGCCTGGATTGTAGAGAACAGCCTAGGTAGGTAGTAGGTAGGTCTGATGTCGTTAATGTGTATGCCAACGTAAGCAGGTCGCGTGTAGGCAGCGCTAGTCGTGGCCATTCGTGGCTGGTGGCTCTTAGGTATGTTTTTGCTGTGCCGCGGTGCCGAGGCCACACAAAGGCTCTCGCCGAGCCGTGCCGATTTACGACGCGTCGTCCGCACTGTATTTCGGGCATTGGCGATGTCTGAGATCAATGGTTATATGGATGTGGTATTTTAAAATTAATATTGTTTTATCTGAAGAAACTTTTGTTTTTGACGATATTATGTGGTTTGGTGAAAATCGTTCAATTGGTATGTCGGCGCGACTTCCGACATAGCCATTGAACTAAATATGTATTCTGGGTATTTATAATGTAAGTACCTACTTAATGTACTTAAAAATCTAAAAAAATCCTAATTTTGTTGTCAAAATGCAGTTAGTACTTATCGATGAATTTTTTTAACAAGTATCATTGCGCAGTCAGGCTGCGTCGCTAGTTTGTACCTACGTAGGTATTATTAAAAATATTAACACGACAGTAATTGGCAATAATATTATACTTAATTGGCGGTCTAAATTAGAAGTTAAATACCTAGATGATAGGTAGACGTACCTACTAAGAATAAAATCTTGGCAAACGGGTTTTAATAATTTAGTCATTAAGAATGTGATGTAGGTTTCATAATGAGTAGATAACTAGGCAAAATGAGGCCCTCTACTGCGAACTGAGAGTCACAGTTCACAGTTCACGGTAAGTAGGTAGGTACCTATGTTTGAATTTAATGGAGGAGGTAATTAAACGAATTTAGAATTGATACTCGTAATTTTGCTATGTGAGGTGATGGTCAAGCAAAAATTCGTAGACCTTGATATGTCCAGTGGTCATAGTCCCACGTAACTAATATATTGACTAATATTGGACATAATAGGTAGGTATTTAACATATCAATATAACTAAGTCTTAAAATTAACAAAACTAATTCAACATAAAATGCCGCATTCATTTTCTCAAGTATCGCGTATTCACGTTCTCTAGTGATTTTGTTATCGGCGGCGGCACCCCCGGCGACATCCGACGCCGCGCGCCATTACCGCGACCTCGCCCCCCTCCCGCACCGCGCACACAGCCTCACCCCCCCGCACGCCTGCGACGCTCGCGCGCCCGAACCCGCTTGCCAACTAAACGCGCGATAATTGATGTTAAGTTTCGAACGTTGTTTTCTATATGTCGTGTGATGACGTCATCGACAGTTGCGTGGCTTTTCAAAGATAGATAGACCTAAAGAGACCTAAGTATAACGTGGTATAAAGATAGAGGTTTTTTAATATTTTCTTAGGTACCTACCTACAATAATAAATTATATCGTTTAACATCGTAAGTAGGTATGTATCTATAACTTAACTACTTACTATAAAATCGTAAAGTAACTGTGTCTGTACATTGGAAATTAAAAAAAGTACTTGGGTTACGTTATTGACCGATCCTGAAGTCATTTTTTTTCAAAATTCTTATGTTATGCGCGATGGACGCAAAACCTACTAAACGGGATTTGTTGTTGTTTTTTATTTGATAGGTCTTGGTCAGACTTAAAATCTGTTTGATGTTTGATCAAAATCGGTTGAATAGAACCGGAGATATAGTCAAAAAACGTGAAAACGAAAATCCACGTGGGTGGAACCGCGAGCGTAGGCTAGTTCATAATGAAATTATTTACTCTCATAATTACTGACCTATTCATACACAGATAACGTAACTAATAAAAGTTAACAACAATTTCCGGTCTTTTGATTTCCGAACGAAAGTAAGACAATGTAGTAGGTACTTATTTGATATTAAGTCTTAAAACTATGGGATTTCGAACGAGTCGAGAAAAAAAGTTCTGCTACACTTATTTTTACTTTTTTATTGTAAACTAGCTGTTGAGCGCGAAATTTCTTTACCGCTGCCCGTGACTCACGGGAACCTGTACCCGGGATAAAAAGTAGCCTATATGTTATTCCAGACTATAATCTATCCCTGTACCAAATTTCAGCCAGATCCATTCAGCCGTTTTTGCGTGAAAGCGTAACAAACAAAAATTCAGACATACATTCTTACAAACTTCCACGTTCATAATATTAAAGTAGGATACATACCTTCATATTATACATAGAAACACCCAGACCAATGCAAATAGACATAATATTCATGCATACAAACATTTGCACTGAGCGGGAATCGAATCTGAACTCGTCGTAGCAGTCGAATGCACTACCGCTACGCCACAGAGGCCGTCGAACAAATCCTTAGTAGATACATAAAAGTGGTTTATTCCAACTAGTCCTACTAACAGTTCGATCATCGGACAGTTTGGACAAAAGGATAAAGTCTGTCCGTCCATGACAATGAAATAAATAGGTATACGATACGTTTAATTTGGTTGTGCGTGTAACAACAACTGCTTTCTTATCAGTCTAGTCAAATCTTGTCTGGAAATGATTGCATTGAGCGATAAGGATGCCCTTTATTCATTATCTGCACGTACGGTCAGCGGCAAAAGGTGATGATCATTATTGAATGCAAAATGGATCATTAAATTTAAATCAAAGTCTCTATATCTAGCTTTGTCATTCAGAAATCTAAGTTATTTTTATTTTGACGCTGACTGTACGTGTATATACTGGGGAAAATAAACAGCTCCTTAACTAATGAAACATTATTTTCAACAATTTTACAAGCTTTTATTTAGTTTCACCTGTCCCGTTGTCTGTAATCAAATCTTGCAAGCCTATTTCGAACAATTCTGGTTATCCGATTGAGCTGAATTTTGGCATGCTTATGTAAGTCCCATGACAATGCAATATTGTAAATAATAAAAGCTTGTTTTTTAAAAAGTTTTTTTTTTAAACAGCAGCTTGTTCACTCTCTACTGAGCTTATTATTAACTAGTCTATGCACGCGGCTCCGTCCGTGTGGACATTGATTTTCACGTTTATTGACTTTATCTCTAGTTCTATGCAACCGATTGTGATTAACTCGCGTAAGATTATAAGTCTGACCAATACATTTCAAACAAAAAAAACCGCATCGAAATCCGTTCTGCAGTTTTTGCGTCCATTGTAAACCAACAGACAAACTTTCCTTTAGCTTTAGCTTACTATCAGGCGAGGTGAAGTCATATTTTCGTGACCGATATAAAAAACAAACAGTCAACAGACAATAATACCTACTCAAAACAAAAAAAAAATTTGAAAAAAAGATCATAATATTATATAACTAAGGTAACTCATTGGAGTTTTGGCGCCAACGCGGAATAAGATACATCGGGGCATTGTAACATTTTCTAAAATTAGTGTAAAATATGGTTATTACGTGTAAAAACGGTGGATTTTTAAACATAACATCTTCGACAACGTGCACAAGTTTGGGAAAGTGGTATACCTAATACCTACCTTGAATTGTACTTTTCAACGTTGATTCCAAAACTCCATAAAAACCTCTAGTAAAGTCTCCACTATTTTACCTACTGGGGCAAGACTATGAAGGAAGACTGACTTGACTATTGACTATGAAGTCAAGGTCTTCATAGACCTTGACTGTGACTAAATGACGATAACGCTGCATAATACATTTATATGCAAATTATAATACTTGTTTGTGGCAAAATGCGAAGTAAAGAAGCCATTAAAAAAAACTCTAGTATTTTTTTAATATATCCAATGCACAGACTACACAATTACTTCACAATTTTATTATAGTCTATTCTATACTATAGATATAGATAGGTAGGTATAGGTATTAATTGCGCACGGCTAGCAGCCTAGCCCTGCCTCACTCATTAGCCGATGGAGCGGTTTCACGTAGCGGTCTGAGTTTTTACGCGTAGTATATGTAGGCGGTTGTATAGCTAAGTTGCAAGGTTTTGTACTGCGTGCTAGGTGTAAGTTCATTATCTCTATCTATACTAATATTATAAAGAGGTAAAGTTTGTGTGTTTGTTAAATAGTAAGGGGTAATCTTGAACTGAACTGATTTTAAAAATTCTTTCACCAATAGAAAGCCACGGCATTCGTGAGTATCATAGGCTATATATTTTACTAGCGACCCGCCCCGGCTTCGCACGGGTGCAATGATGATACTAAATTAGCCTTAGTATATGATGCATGTATTATACATATAAACCTTCCTCTTGAATCACTCTATCTATTGGAAAAAACCGCATCAAAATCCGTTGCGTAGTTTTAAAGATTTAAGCGCACATAGGGATATAGGGACAGAAAAGGCGACTTTGTTTTATACTATGTAGTGATTGGAAAACTGGAATTCACACCCGGACGAAGACGGGTCCCGGGTCACTAGTACTATTATAAAATTATTGTAAAGCAACTGTAACTGTACATCGGAGATACAAAAAAAAGCTTGGGTTATGTTATGTGAACGAAACCGAATACGATTTTTTTTGGATTTCTTGTCGGTTTGTTCGCGTTAAATGCAGAAACTAGGTACCTAACTGAACGGATTTTAATGAATATTTGATCACAATAGGATGCGTAGAACCGTAGATATACCTAGTCAAAAATGCGAATACTGGTGTCGAAGCGGGCAGAGCCGCTGGCATAGGATAGTTATATAATTGTATAATAAACATAATATTGATGATACCCATGCCATAATTTAGACATTTTCGATTTAATAAGCCTTCTATAGATAACAATAGCGTGTACCGTAATTATTCAATGTTTGTAGACGAAACCATAGACAAATCAATCGTCTGTCTGTCTGGACTATGAGTCATGTCACGTCGTAAGCATACCAAATTACATTAAATATTACTAGCTGTTGCCCGTGGCTCTAGTCGCGTAAAATTTGGTTCCCGCTACCATAAACCACGGGAACCTGTTACATCTCCTTTCCACTCAGGGTAGGCAGCGCGTTCATAGGCCACGGTGATCGCTTCCCATCAGGTGGGCCGTGTGCTTGTCTGCCACTATGTAGTATATGAAAAAAAAAGTACCTAGCTTATACTTATGTTATTCCAGACTATGAGCTATCTCTGTACCAAATCCGATCGATTCAGCCGTTTTTGCGTAAAAAAATAATAACCATCGTTTTGTGTGTGTTATACATCCATACAAATCACGCCTTCTTCCCAATGGGGTAGGTAGAGACAGCATCTTTCCACTACAACAAACATCCATCTAAATATTCGCATAAAAGATTTACAAAATAAGTTAGCATAAATTACATAAGTGTTAACTTGCAAAGAGCCTGATTACAATATTGTTTTGGTTAGGTTAAGTTCAAACATGGTTTCGATCCTGCTAAAGGCAAACCACTGTCATACCCATGACACTCTAAAAATGCTATTTAATCGTAGACTTTAACGTTGAACAGTTAAAGTCTAAAATCAAATGCAAAGAATCCATTAAACTTTTTCATCCGCTCTACAAAATATCGTTTAATTTTAGAGTTTAACATGATAAAAATAAAGTCAAAATTAAATGGCATTTTTTTGAAGTTTCAGTGGCACGAGTGATTTGTTTTGACAGAATCGAAGCCCAATTGGTTTGATCACGATTAATTAGGCACACTCGTGATCACCGCCTCCATAATGTGACAGTACCAATTGCATCAAATTATGCGCCATTGTCAAGTGCTAGCTACTGTCAACGACACAGTACAAACACTTTTGAAAGCTTGAAAGATTGACGAAACAGATATATGAGGCGAGGGTGAATGGGCAACCCGGTAAAGGCCGACCTAGGCGTACCTATTCTTATCAGATCCAGGACGTTTTGGAGAAAGGTCAGGTCAAAAGTATCCGGAACCGGCGTGCATGAAAACAATTATGAAAGTTGAAGAAGCGAAAGGAGTATGCCAAGATCGTAGCAAGTGGAAAGATGTTGTCTCTGCCTAACCCAATGGGAAAAAGGCGTGATTTGTATGTATATAATCACTTTGTTTTTGACGACCTCTGTGATGCGATAGCGATAGAGCTAATCAGCCAGAGGTCGGGGGTTTGATTCCAGCTTAGTGCAAATATTTGTGTGCATGAATATTCGCATTGATCTGGGTGTTTCTATGTATAATATGTATTTATTTTACTAGTATTTAAGTATGTTTATCCGCATTCTATAACCCATAACATTTCAGCTATGCTTACTTTGGATCTACATAGCGCTGTTTAGAATGTTGTATAATATTTATTTATTCACACACTCTAGAGATACAAAGATGTAGGTAAGTAAAAAATTAACTCACAGCTAAATTACAAGTATTAGATTATAGTACTAAAAGTTTATTAACAGCTTATCAAGGCGGTGAGATAGTTCATATGGTAGGTATATAATCCATGTCATGGGCATCTGTCTGCGGCTATGGTCAGTACATTCTACGAACGAACGAACCGATTAACAGATATACATACTTTTATAATACTTAGACTTGATTGACGGCCTCTGTGGCGTAGCGGTAGTGCATGCGACTGTTACGCAGAGGGCGCGGGTTCGATTCCCGCTCAGTGCAAATATTTGTATGCATGAATATGTCTATTTGCATTGGTCTGGGTGTTTCTATGTATGATAAGTATGTATTTACAAAAAAAAAGTATATAAGTATGTTTATCAACATTCTAGAACCCATAACACAAGCTAGTTAAACTAAGCTTACTTTGGGTCTAGGGAGCGCTGTGTAGAATGTCGTAGATTATTTATTTATATATTTATTTATTTCGTAGAAGAAACTGCGATTTAGCCGATCTAAATTAACATTTTACTCAATGAGAAAAAACACATGCCCAAGCTTTACCTTTAGCTTACCATCAGGCGAGGTGACCGATATTAGTGCAGGTATTAGGTGAGATAAAAGCATTTAGAAATAAATAAAATGCTCTGAAATTGATATGAAGTCACATTTATGTTGCCCATTTCCCAATTCACGTATTTTTTTTCTCTCCATCTCGGCAGGCTCATAAGTAACCATGTTCGCAGCAGCTTTTTCCAAATCCTAAGGAGTGGAATGCCCTGCCTGAGTCCGTATTTCCGGAAAGCTACAACCTGGGAGTCTTCAAGTCAAGAGTGAATAGGTTACTTCTAGGCAAACTTGCTCCACCGTCGACCACATCATCACTTACCAACAGGTGAGATTGTGGTCAAACGCGAGCCTATTACCAATAAAAAAAAATCCGCGACGGATAAATTTCCATTTATCAACATAGCAGAAAACTGTTGAAACTCCAAAAAGGTACTTCATTTTGTTTACAGTCCCGAACACTGCGACACGCGTCCTATCCTAATTATAATTCCGAAGTCTTGCCCCTCGGCGCGACCGTCTACCTAACCGTACCTATCCGCTCTACGTATCGACTATGAACCTTGATGTTGCAGCAATAAGGTTGTTAGTTATTTGTGTTTAAGTGGAGTAAACAACACAATAAGTTTGTGTGTAATTGTTATCGCGACACCGCTGCAGGGCCGCGGCGCGACTCGCCCGCCGAGGTCACAGTGATGCGGTGACGCATAGATAGCGCCCTACCCTCCAACCTTCGATCGAGCGTGACAGTAACATGCTGACTTAGGCGTTGGACACACCAGCCACTCTCGGTATATACTTCTCTTAAGCTACGTTCAGTTTTCAGATAGAAATGCTTTCAGAAATTCTTAGATTCTTTTTTTTTATAAAGGACATGTCAAAATGACTTTACCGCCTGATGGTAAGCTAAAGGCAAAGTCTCAGGACTGGGGTCACCATCACCTACACCGGTAGTGCTACAGTGGCGGCCCTCAGCTTGACGGCCTCATCAAATGCTTTTTCACGCCCCGCTTAAAGGCCCCGGGACTATAGGAGGAAGGAAACGCATGCCCTGGTAAAGAATTCCAAGTCTTTATGGTGCGGCAAATAAAAGAGACACCGAACCGCTTGGTTCTTGATGGAATTGATTTCACCGTGTGAGGGTGATACCTCAGTCTGGCACGTGTAGTTCTGTGTAGGAAAAGTCTCTTATGGAGGTATCAAGATCTTCGGGCAAGGTTGTTTTTTTTATACTACGTAGGTGGCAGATAAGGATGTCACACACGCGCTGCCTTTTCTGAAGGGGAGGGATGAGGGCTAGGATAGGGTGGGGGGAGGAGGGGCACAGTGAGCTCTGGCTACCCTACTTACCGGCGGGAACACAACACGATGGTTATTATGGCCGCGGTGTTCTGTAGGGCGGAGGTACTTCCCAGTCGGTCAGCTCATTTCGGTCGGGAGATGCCTTCGTGTTCTACCTCCTTGTAGGGATTGTAAATTAGTTCTATTTCCTATTTTAAAGATTCATAAGCTAGCATTCAATTACCGCTTATTTATTGATACACTATTTTCTGGTGTTTACATACCGTTGAACACGCAGATCTAATCGATAAATTAAATTTATGAAGTATCAAATAACCACAAGTAAATGTTAATAATCTTATTCGCAAGATTTAGGTGGGCCGCAGTTAGATTGCGTAGAGAGAGGTAGGTACGTAGACACAGTAGGGTAAGCACGAAATTACATTCGAATAGTGTATAGTATTCGTAACGAGAGAATGGATGGAGACAGTTAATATAATATCGCGATCTGGTTAATTTGCAAATGCGATGTTATTGATGTGCAAACGCAATTAATTGGTCAAACACTGAATCACGATCATGGCGCAACATGTCATTCTGCTCCATACATTCTTGCCAGATACCACCTTCTCTCCGAATCACGATATTGGATTGTAATAAATATATTCGTTATGAATACGATATGCTTACTATTCGAATGCCATTTTATGCTCGCCCTGCCAGTCTCGTTGACCTGCTGACCTATCGGTGCAGCGGCAGCGGTTGGAGTCGTTAATTACTTCCTTCAATACTCGTTAGGACTCGTCGAAGCAGTAGGTAGATTAGAAGCACATCTCGATGTCCCTAACGCAAGTACATTCACCTTTGAAATAAGTTTACAAACTATCACACTAAGAAATTTGGAAGAGATCTTTACATTCAGTTTTTCGCCGTAGTTGTCTCAGAGGCCATCTTGAAGCCGGAGATGGCCCAGGTCTGACGGGGTGCGAGGGAAAATGCATTTGGATCACTACACTCCCGCATTAAAAGACACAAGACGGCGTGGGATTTTAGTCGGTTCGATTCGATTATATATATATTATATTTATATTCGATGCCGATTCGCTGGCCGCGGGGTTGGCATCCTTACGAATAAAAAGAGGCCACTGAAATTAATTAAGTACCTATATATTTTTTATATTTCAATGTTTGCGAAAGCTTATAGCATAAAAATGTGTAAAATTTAGTTGAAATCGAACAAACTATACGTGATTCTGAAGGTTTCATAATCTCACGGAAACATTTTGTTTTTGATAGTTTACTTAGAATACCGAATTTTCTCCATTTTTATTTCTGTTGCAAGTTGAACGAAATTAACTATAATGTTTTAACTAAAGATGCGTTCGTAGCTTAGTTTTCTTTTAAATGTCACTCAAAAGCACATCTGGCAATGGCGGGCAATTTATTAGGCCCCCCGTGGATCAGGAGGGGGTGGTTATTTTACTTACATTGCAATATCTTGCTCTTTACTATAAATGAAAAGTAGACATACTATTGCTTCAAAATTTTATTCATCCCACTTTCTTCTTACAAGTTAAAAAAAGTTTGAATGTGTGTAGGTATGTTTGTTACTAAATCACGCTGTAACGGCTAAACGGCTTTGGCTGCCTTGAAATTTGATTTAATGTGAAAATTGGTGTGTAAATTAGTTCATACGAAACTATTTTTCTAAATTTCAAAAAGACAAATTGGTGCTCACACAAAAATAATGAATTCCCATTGTATTATCGATACTTTACCTTTAGCGGATTTAGACCGGGGACAATCACAAAAGCTCAGTGGGCGGCCACCCTTCCGCGGCCTTGGTTGAATACGGTCGGGCAGTGCATCTCAATTTTATTGTACTCATAGGATATTTTAAGCAAACATTGTAAAACCATTAAAAATACTGGCCATGAAGATTTCTTACATTGTTCTTTTTTCAAATTGTAATCTTGACGTTCTTAACCGTTGACGACGGTTAACGAACGCGTTTTTGAAATTGTAAGGAATTAAGACCTGCGGCTTCGCTGGTGGAGTTTGAATTTAGTGCTTCAAAAGAAAAGATAAAATATACATTATCAAGGTTCCTGGGTATATGGAGCACCACTAAGTTCTTCGGGACTGGAACCGGTATACCTGCAGTTTCTGGTCCCATTTTATTCATGTAGAAATCCCCACGAATCCTTTCTCCGCTGAGATGATAGCTGAGGCGGTTATATCAACTTGAACCAACTAAAATCGCACGCGGTCGTCTTGGTTCTTCGGGTGCCGGGGTGTAAGCTAACCCAAAAGACATTTTACTGACACGTTTCTGGCCCCCTCATCCAGGAACTGTCTGTGACTTTATTTTTGTTGCAAAAACTTGCCTAGAAGTGAAATTGACTTTATTTTGTTCTATATTCCAAACGTAAATCCTACTGCCCACTATCCTATCCTATCCTATTGATATTATAAACGCGAAACTTTGTAAGAATGTATGTCTGAATGTCTGGATGTGTTATGTTTGTTACTCTTTCACGCAAAAACGGCTGAATAGATCTAGCTGAAATTTGGTACAGAGATAGATTATAGTCTGGAATAACAAATAGGCTACTTTTCATTCTAGGAACCGGGTTCTCGTGGGTCACGGGTAGCGGGAACAAAACTTCACCCAAGTGGAGCTGCGGACCGCGGGTAACAGCTAGTAGTTAAATATTTGAAGGGGTGGGATTACGGCTAAGTTAGCACTTTAAGTAAATCGCATTCGAAAAGCCCTAAGCTCAATTATATCGAAATTCACTTGATTGTTCTTCCGCGAAATGCAGCGAACGCGAGAGGTGGGCGACTGGAATGGCGAAGTGATGACGTGTCAAGGCAGCCAGGTACTAATTGAGTAGTCACCATTTTACTTTCCCCGGTATTGATAACGTGGGTGGTATTTGGAATTCTTGTAATCAGGGATAAGGTAGTCTTTGGTGACTGGTTTAATATCTCATCATTTGTTATTCAATTCAGAAAGAACTTAGAGACGGATGGACCTAGAGGGGGAGATCTTGGCGAGCAATTAATTAGCATTGACTGACCTACGATTTGGGTTGTTCAGTTTCTCTGCAAGTCCCTCTGATAAGTCAAACATTCAATCCGAATCTGTAAGATTAACTACTGGTAGATATCCTATTTAATTTCGTGAATCCATCATGACATTCATGACACAACAAAGAATTGACTGTTTTTTATTCGCGACATAAAATCAAAGCAACCATTATTAAACTTCGTACTGAATAGGTACGTTCGCATAATACCGGCATATAATATATTCATTTCCTACCAGAAATTATGTAAAGCTGTCCGTTCGTCAAGACAAGACCCGCCGCATACCCTACCCTATTGTCAAACGGCCGACCGCGCTTGCTTCCTCACTCCGTAAACAATAACAGGGTCATTCGAGATACAGTTGCTCTCGTATTCATTATATTCTCCAAGAAAGAGTTCCAAAAAAACCACGTTCAAAAAGTATAAAGTTACAGTTGTATTGTCTATGATCCTGTTGATTTTTTTATTACATCCACTGGTTGTTCTTCTCACGTAGGCAAAGGACACCAATTATTTGAAGTCGTGTAGTAATTTAACCGTCAGAAAGAGAAACTCGATTTCCGTATAAAATGAACTTTACGATACTGATTTAAATATTAGACAATAATTAGAGTACCTACTTTAGAAAAGTTATTAATTAAGGCTCCATTTTCACAACTATCGGCAAAGGTTTAATTTTTTAAATCTTCATCTGTATTGGTTGAATTTAGTTGCGAATTAAGTTGTTTGACGTTTTTTTGACAAAATAAGTTTATGAGCAATTTATTTACGAGTCTGAAATTTACATGGGCTAATCAGCTAAAATAAATGATTATTTGGTATCCCACTACCCGTTACTCACGGGAACCTGTTTTTGGATAAAAAGTAGCCCATAATATGTTATTCCAGAGTTTAATCTATCTCTGTACTCAATTTTAGCCAAATTCATTTTGTCGTTTATGCGTGAAAGGTTAACAAACATACATCCAAACATAAATTCTTACAAACTTTCGCATTGTTAATATTAGTAGGATATACATATAGGTACATACTTATCTACGTAGTAGATAAAGTTCTAAAACTGGATGTCTTTTTCAAAATTTTTCTTCAAATTTTTAACATAAAACCACGCATAAAACCAATGATAAGTATTATTGCCAAAGTTCATTCCCATTTCAATACCTTTATGAGATATCTGGCTGACCTAGTGAACTGCGATCAGGACAATACATATAAAATTAATATTATAGCGTGGAGTCATAAAACAAAACCTGTTGCTCGTTCCCTGTACGTTAACAAGCAGTGTTTCGACTAATTAAACCGCTTTTATGAGCTTTTGTTTGGTCTTTACGGCCGTTCTATGGACTTTTGAAGCGACTTTTGATGATACGATTATTAATTAACAGGCGCATTATACTTTGAGAGTTGATTAATGAGGCTTTTAGATTTTTTTATGATACTGGCCAATCATGCGTCGTTAGTGTACCTGTAACTGTGCCAACAAATACTATAGCGAAAGGTGTAGAAAGTTGGTGTTGATAACGTTGTTAATTAGTAATTATTATGGGCCTTGCAATTTGTTTTGTATAGGTTATAATGGTAAGTAGCGCAATAAAGAAACGATGTCGATTAGATTGATATTATAGAAAAACACGGGGTTTATTGTTTTATGTACTAGGGGTCCCTCGCGAGTTCGCACGGGAAAATTACCATTACCGACTCGTAGTCATACCACATTATCACACCAGTATGACAAACCATAATTTTTTTCTCGTTTGTCACATGTAAGTGCCTACGCCTTTTTATCGTTCGGAAATCACCACGGATACCATCCCCATCGGCAATCGGGGGTGGTTATGTTGGAATCGAACCGACTAAAACCGCACGCCGTCTTGGAAATCAATTACCGGGGTGTAAGATTATTCACGTGTACTCCTTAGCGGTAAATTTTTCAAAAAATCCTCATTTAGTGGACATAATAACTGGTAAAATTTTAAATTTGTAGTCTCCTAACACAGGGCCAAATATTTGTATGTAGATGGAAAGGTAACGTGTGTAAGGAATGTATTAAAACTACTGAATTGTGTGTTTTATTCGGAAGACTTGTATACTGTCGAAGTAAATGTGCATGAATATTTTACAAAAGTGTTCATAAATATCGCGCACGCTTCGTAATGTAAAACTAGATTTTTCGCGAGAACTTGAAGTTAATTGAAATACTCTGTCATTATGATATTAATTCGATATTCTTCGGAATAATATATTGTGGCGGGTTGCGTTTCATTTCAAATTGGATTAAATATATATAAATTTATGAGTTTTATCGTCTGTCCGTAGTAATGACTTCTGAGACTTTCCGACATTGATTACGTTTTATGATCTTTATATCAAAACCTGCACCAGTAAAACTTATGGATGGCACGCGTTGAAGAATACAACTCACGACACTAGAGTCAGCCACAACTTGCTTATAGGTACGTACAAGTCGGTACGCATACACTCACACACGAGTCACGGCAAACGACATTCGATTCTGCCACTTTAAGTGCGAAAAAACTACAGCATGACTTGCGAAGTGAAATGGTATAAAAACCGTATTGATAGAAAGAGAAAATATCCAGGAATCAAATTTTGGTTACACATTGCAACCCAAAACTCACTCACATATGGTAACCCGCCGCAATTTTTGTGGCGCAGTCTCGTCTTAACGCGTTCCGGCGATATGTTTTATAGGTTTATTAACAAAACGAGATATAATTGTTGCTACATAATTGAGGTTTGATTGGTCACATTAACTGACGGGTTTTGTATTTTATAGGTTATTGAACGTCCTTTTGAAATTTCTGAGTTAGGTTTTGCGCAAATTAGCGGTGATCAAATGACGATTTGGTTTACCTTCGAAGCTGTAGAATTGTTTTGTGTAAGCATTTATTTGTGGAAGGTAATATGACTAGGCGGACATGAGTCTATAGGTTGTGTGATGATAGCAACCCATTTATGTCCCACTGCTGGGCACGGGTCTCCTGCCCCCTAACGAGAGAGCTGAGGTTTAGACCTCAATCCACACGCGCTGGCCTAATGCCTGTCCTTAGAATTTCTTCTAGGACATGTGGGTTTCCTCACGATGTTTTTCCTTCACTCAGATGGTGAATCATGTGATTAGCACATAAATTCCATAAAGTGGTTTTTTATTCCAATTTTCCAAAAATTTAAAACACCAAACCTTTTATATAGTGCACGACATCTAACTTGGCAAGATTTTGGAGTAGTGTCGGCCCCACTACTCCAAAACCTTGCCAAGTTAAATGTCGTGCACTATACTTGTTTGTGGCAAGATGCGTCCGCAAAGATGCCGTGCACGGTCTAGCTGCAATGCTTCGATATCGCCTAATGTCACCATTGGGTTGTGAAGGTCAGATGCAGTCGTTTCAAGAAAATATCGAAGTCTAGCCAAATCCGCAGTTAAGACTGGTAAAGCGGACCCCAGACTCCGAGGTGAAAGTTTTGGATGCGACTGGGATTAACGCTAGGTTGAAGAAGAAGAAGATGCCGTGCACTATACATACCATATTCTCAGAAATAAATGATCAGGTCCTGGCTGCACCCGAAGCATTGACCTCAGAGTCCTGGGTCCACTAACACTCTAAAACTAAGTAACTTGTATAAATAGTAATTATTTTCTTGTTTTCTGGACTTTGGCGCGGCTTTCTAACGTCCAAGATGGAAAATGATGGTTAATAAAATTTACTCTGCAGAAGTTTTAGTCTAAAACTATGAACGTAGGTATAAACCTATGGACGAAACACGTCAAAGAATATAACCATCGACATTAGAATCAGCCAACTTGCTTATACGTTACAAGTCGGCACGCATACACTCACACTCTAGTCAGCCACTACGCTGTAAACGTCATTTGATTCAATCAGTTTACGTGGCGAAAAAAATACACAATCATGGTAAAAGCGTAGAGAGAGCAAGAAAAAAAAAACAGAATTCACATTGCTATCAAATTTGGGTAACACGTTGCTATACAAAATTCACTCACAATTTTTTTATACTAATTAGGTATCAGACCAGCACACAGCCCACCTGATGGGAAGCGGTCACCATGGCCTATGGACTTGAGTAACACCAGGGGCGTTTGGTAAGTTGAGGGGGAGGGGGGGTTAGTAGTGGAGATTGGGAGATAAGGGGGAAGGGGGATTATGAGCTCTGGTTACCCTACTTACCATACTTATACACATGGATAACCATCGCCATTTTTGTGACATATTCTAGTCTTAAGTGTGTTCTTTCCGTAGGCTTCATACGTTCATGCCCACAGGCTATTGTCTATAACTCACATGTAACGTACTGCACTGAGCTTTGTTGATTACTGATTGTTTTTACTGTTAGCAGAGCTTTGCAATGATTTTGTGTGTGGAACATTCAAAGTTGGATAATGTAACTGGCTACGACTGCCTCGAGAGAAATGAAATTTTAGCATTATCGGTCTTATTACAAAACACGGACTAAAGTCAGGTTTAAACCCAGACTATGAAGTCCAGGCTTAATTTTAAGACCAAGGTTTAAACTTCTTCTTATTACAAAAACAGAATAATCCGTGGACTACATTAGGCCATGGTTTAAATCTTGGCCTAATAACAACCACAGATTACTCTAAACTTTTGTTCGTTCATTGTGATATCATTCGGTCGCAACGTTCCGTTTTCTCAGAAAGCAAAAATTTTCTGAAATCGTTAATAAATATTATTTACTAAAAAATGGTGAAAAAAATATTTACAACATTATAATTATTAAATTTAAAGTCATGAACGATAGTTGGACTTTATTTTATAGTAAAATATCATTATCATGCCTTTATTTAGCAATCATTGTTATAATATTGGACGATCTATGATGAACGTTAAATGAAGCGTAGTTTTTCGGAGCCCGCGCGTTGTTCAATTTTTTTTTTAATTTTTTATACCCACTTTTGAATCATTTCAATACCCGTACTAACTTTTACGTTTCCAGTGGTTTAAACTTTTAAATTTGAATTAAATAATGGAAGGAGAAAAGAAAAAGAGGGGCGAAAATTGGACTGCCGAGGAAAAAGTAAGCCAAAATATGATGTATTTTGGTATTTTCCACAAATTAAATCAAAATGACAAGTTTGACGTTTTATTTTCGTGGTTTAGATACTTAGACCAACGTTAAACTAGGTGTCACTCAGGTTTATCTTTAGACCAGAGATAGTCCCAGGTTTAGTACTAAAACGCGTTTTGTAATAACATTTTCGTTAAACCATGGTCTAAAGACGTTTTAAACCTGGGTTTAAAGTTAGTCCGTGTTTTGTAATAAGACCGTATGTGTTTAAGTTTACAACCATGAACTTATCAACCTCTGGAAGGAACGCGTTGAAGAATACAAGTGTCGATACAGTCGGCCCACTTGCTTATACATACAATTCAGCACGCACACACTTACACACTAGTCACCCGGTATAGGTCATTCGATTCAAGTAGTAAAAATACATCATTGTCTTGTGTAGTAAAATACAAAAACCTTAGTGACCACAAGAATATGCGCTAAGCAGGAATCTCAGGATCCTAACCAAGACCGTCACGGCTAGCCCAGGCAAGCAAGCCAGGTCTAGGTCAGGTCAGGACGAACTAGGCTTTGGCGCAGGCTTTCCTCTCTTCAGTCGCTCTCTAAAATAGTAGCCCCGGAGTCCGAGCTAGAAGCCTCGAATACAACCAGGCGCCACGCTAAGATGATAATTAACGTTGTATAGAATGTCCTAGAATATAATCAAAACTCCGTGTGTGACGGACTTTAGACTTCAATAAACAAATCCTCACCAAATTAATCACCAATAAGCTAATAGACTTTGTTTATGATCATTCGTTACAATTTATTATTTTAAATAAAATGATAAAGATGCTTGAGAACGAAAAATAATACAGCAGGACGTTTTAGTTTATTTTGGTCTTAAAACCAAAAAGTATTATTCCATATTAAATTACTCAACTTTTTTTTATTTCGTTCAAATAGCGAACTACATAGTTACCATCGAGAAAGAATAATATACTCATAAAAAAGGCTTTCAAAGTAAAAAAAAAACACAAATGATTATTGTTTATGCATTTCTCACAAAATCGCAGCTTGTAATAAATGAGCACAAAGGCGGGCTGCGTCCCTTTCAATTAGTTTTTACAGATAATTTAGTACAGGCGGATGGACGCACGGACGGTCGCGCGGGTCGGGTAGTAATCGCGACGGCCATCTTTTCCCGGAAAGCGTGACAATAAACACACGTTCGCGGTATTCGGCCCCCTCTACGCTGTCTATGGTATGGTCTCGTTTGACTGTGTGAAAGCTTTCGCGTGAGCGCTCCGAGAGGCAGGGGAGGCGTACGTAATTGAACGGTTTTGATGATAAAATATTATTCGGTGTTTGATGCGTTTGAGAGGATTTTAATAGCTGTACCTTCAAGTTTTTTTATAATTTTGGTATAAAGTAAATAATCTAGGATGTTCTACACAGTGCTATCGCTCAAAGAAAGCTGAACTAACTAAATTGAAGAAAAAAAAGTTTGAAGAATCTATTTTCAAAAAAGACAAAAAGGCTCTTCCATAACAATAAAATAAGAAATCAAACCTATGTTAATACCATTTCGCATACTTTTATATAATTACTGCTATATTCTCAAAGGAGTACCTATAGGAGTTGTTGAAAAAAGAGCAGATTAAAAGCACTCGAAACCGTCGGGCTTGAATGAAAGGCTTAATGACAGTAGAGGAAGCGCGTGAAGTATGTCAGGACAGAGGCAGATGGCGGTCTGTTGTCTCTGCCTACCCCGGAGGAAAAGGCGAGAGCGTATGTATGTATGAGTACCTACCTATATAGAAACTGATCATACACCCACATTCGATCCCACGCATAGATATCCTACTTCCTACTAATATTAAACGATGGATGTAGGTATGTTTATAAGTGTGTACCTATGTTATTTTTGCACCTAAGAACGGCTGTGGAATGATCTCCCTGCTATAGTTTTACCTTAGCTTAGTCTACAATATGAAGTTCTTCAAGAAGGGCATTAGAAGGTTTTTACAGACAAGCCTGGTGTTGCACACGTTTAAAGGTGACCGCTTCCCATCAGATGGGCCGTGTACTTATCTGCCACCTAAGTGGTATAAAAAAAGTGAAGGTGTAAAAAGTTATTGGCCTGGTAATTTATCCAGCATGTTACATAAACGTAACAAAAACAAACTAGCGCCCAGTGGGCAAACAGCGTGCGTGTCAAATCGCGGCTGAACCAAATGGATGGTGTCTTTGGTATTGATACTCACGACATCCCACTGTGCTTATTTGAACTGTTCACGGACTAAGAGCGCTCTACACAATAGCATCACTGCTTATTTGTTCTTCGCTGAGTATGCTAAGGTTCAATTTGAAATTACATTTTTAAGAATTACGTATTTGGACGTGAACGCAGAAAAATTACTTTTTTTTTGCTTTTTCCGACATCCATCTGTTGGAATTTTAGTTTTTGTTTATGGTAAGCAGCTCTAATACACATAAAATTATGTTCCGCTTGACTAATTCCCTCAAAACTATGAGATATTCAAATTGCTACAAGTACTTACCGTAACAATTTTGAGTCGACCGCGTAGGAGTCGGAATAGAGTATATGCAATGGATATAGGACTAACATTTTTTTGTGTAAGAACGCTTATGGATTATGCAAAGTGATAATATTTGAATAAAATAATGAATAAAGCATCTATTATACTATTATAAATAAAATAGTAGCTTTGTCTGTACATTCGGAATATTAAAAAAAGCTTGGGTTATGGTACGAGTATTTATGAGCGATTCTGAACACAAAATCATTTTTGGGAATTCTTGTCTGTGCGAACGTATTTTGATACGCTGCGGTTATTTTTAAAAAAAAGTTATTGGTCAAATTTAAAATCTGCCGTATGGTTGATTGCAATTGGTTAAGTAGAACCACAGATATTACCAAAAGTTGAGATAACCAACAGATTACGCGGGCGGAGCCGCGGGCATTGATTATTATTTGTCTTATAAATATTGTGTTTTGTTGTGTTCTTGTGTTTTGTTTTACTTATATGCTATGGGTGTTAACGTTTCTATAACCTTGTTGAAATCTGGAGATTTATATGTTTAAACACATAAATTAGAACAAAATGTACGAGTATATGCAGTTCATTTCTAACAAATGTCTTTCGTAATGACCTTTTAGCCAGTCAGGTTTTATTCGTGGTCGTACAAGATTCACACTTTCCGAGTCACTCGTTCTTTGCATCTAGCCGCCCTTGGTTTAATGCAAACGGTCGACGGATACGCTGGACTCAAAATCGGGTCAGCACAAACCAGTTTGTATAGTGACTGCAAATAAATGAAAAATAAACTAATAAAAATGCGGAAAATTTAGATGGAAGATGGATGTTTGTCACATTATGTCAGGACAGTCGGAACTGGATGAAATTCAACAGGGAGATAGATTTATTGTTTGAAATAGCACATGGGATTTTTATTCCAGGAATACTGGCTAATGATCATGCCTCATGCAATCCCGGGTTCTTAAAGCGGGGTATGAAAAAGCAACTGTCGAGGCCGTCTGCGTAAGGGCCACCATTCTACGGCAACACCTAGAAATGATGGCCACTACTTTTTGGACTTCAACTCAGCTTACCATTAGGAGGGGTATAGTTAGTCAAGCTGATAGACTGAATATAAAAAAAATCTCCCATACTACTTTCATTTCTATCTTAGCGTTACTCCCTATCGCAATCCGTGGTCCGCTTTCCAGTTTTAATTTCCCAACTTCGCACGGTCTTGGGCATCCATGGTGACAGGTATTGTGAGACCTTTATGCATGTCATCTTCTACAATGACAAGCCAGCACTTCTAGAGTCTACTTCTCCTACCGGGGTCTCACGGTCGCCGCATAACCAGCGCAGGCGACTCGCAAATCCTCACCCTATTATATATTTTCTTAATTTTAGACATCGTCAGTCATCGATGGATTTTTCCATCAGTAGCAATCATGAAAGCTTATTATTCGTTCCTCGATGCGTCATTATGGTAGAGTTCAAGGCTATATGCCGGTGAAAATAGTCAAAACATCAATTAATATTATAAATACAAACACGTGTTTGTATATTTGAGTCATGCTAAACTATATCGCACACGAGGATCTGGCGCAGGCCTTCCTCTTGAGGTTTGAAGGTCAGAGTACAATCGTTCCCGTAAAAGCGAATCTAGGAAATATAGCGCACATTAGGACTAGAAAGCGTAGGAGAGCGTATCCAGGGCAATCCAAGGCTCCAGAGTACATGCTTCATGTGCTACCGGGATTGCTGCTCGGAAGAAAAGTAAGGAAATAAGGAATTATAAAAACAATAATTTTAGTCAAAAAATATAATCCACTTATCTTTTTAAAGTGAGTTAAGTATACTAAAACCTTCTCTATAATGTAAAAACTTTACTGAAATTGGATCAACCAAACGGGAGATAAACGCGGACAAACATACATACAAATACAAACTTGCAGGTCAACAGTAAACGTCTTTTTAAAGTCGGTTATGAATAAGTTTGTTTTATTTGTTTGTTGTTACAACCGAGCAATCAAGCAGAAATGGTTGAATGGATTTGGCTGACATTTTGTACACAAGTGTAGAGTTCATAGGCCACTTTTATCCCAGAAATAGGGTCCTGTGGATCGTGAGAACGGGTAAGTATCCACACAGGGGTAGCCGCGGGCATCGCGTGTCATCAAATACTTGCTGTTGTTTGCTGCTCTGCTTGCGTAAGATACGTTCCTGCAACACACAGAAATTCTATTCTAGACTATAAACTATCTCTGTACCAAATTTCAGCCAGATCCGTTTAGCCGTTGGAGTTTGATCTTTGCAAACTTTTACATTTTATTAAGTACTAGCTGTGCCACGCGGCTTCGCCCGTAGCATGATAGTCCCCGTGGCAAGATAAAAAGAATCCTATGTTCGTCTCCTAGAAAAGTTAAAGTTAATATGGTCGTTAAGTTTTCTTATTTTTCTAATGTTTCGCACAACTTTCTTGACTTTTTCTTTCACAATAACCTTCTCCTGACAATAACAAACACAACAAAAAAGAATTAACGAAATCGGTCCAGTAGTTTATGCATGATGCCGTGATCAAGGGAAATAGGGATTCTTTTTATATATATAGATATAGATAGGATAGGATTTAATATTTAACTCAGTTACATGAGGTGGAGTTAACAAATGTGTATAAAATATGATAAGTGCCTTAATAATTCATACAAATATAAGTTATAACACATATAACTTAGTTGGGAATTTGTATGTGGTTGTAGGTACTTCACTAAGTTCCGACACGCACGTGCCAGATGCTACACTTAGCACTGAGCCATGTGTACAATTATTTGAAAACTTGTTACCGGTTACGCGGTGTCTAAATAGCAAGTATGGCAACGTTACCGTCGCTCGCGTCCGCGGGTGTCATGCCGCGGTGAAACCAGGTAGAAGTACGTATATAATGAGGCAGCTGGCAGGTACGGAGGAAACAAAACCGAACATGGAAGGCCCGCGACTAATAACATAGCGCTTCAAAGAGTTGTGCGTACGTGCCGCGCGTACCTGCGCCCGCGCCGATCGTCGCGGTTCCGTTCGCAGAATTGAGTTTGAAAGATAAGATGGTATTATTGTTCGTACTTGGCTGTTATGGGTTTTTTTTTATTGTGGGTACATTTTATCTTGCTATTATTATTATTTATGAATGCGAAAGTTTGGATTTAAGAGTGATTCTTAGACCAGTTGGTAGAACAATTCTCAGTAATGAGTTTCGATTTGAAAACAGTTTCAGGTAGGCACAGATTGTATTCTAGAACTAGACTAGAGTATTACTGTTATATATTCTGTGCAAGAGGGGAGAATTTTTGAACGGCAATTACCTAAGCATTCATAAAAGCTCTTCTCAAGTTTAGTTCTAGCACAGTCGAACGAAACTCTTTACGCTGTGATTCAAGAATACAATCTATACCTACCTACTTACAATTATTTAGTGGAGAGTAGTAACTATTGGGGGCGGGCCGAAACCTCCAGGGTGCTGGCCAGAACCTCCTCGTGGTGCACCCGAGCAACGGAGGCGAGCAGCGCCTCCCACTCGCCACGGGAGACGCTGCTGCCTGCGGCCAATCTATGGTTATGTGCGCCATTTTGGGTCATAAATATAGAATTTGTGAATACTATGACACTTATTGAATCCAAGCAAAGCATTAGAAGATAACTACCTATGTCAAATCGTATACCTATTGGTTTCTTATTTACACGATCGTTTACAACTTTACAAATTATGAGTACATATATTAATTAGGTGCCTACCTAATGCTACAGCGGCGGTAGAGATACATCTGTGATAGTGAGGACCCGAATTCGAACATCAACCACTGCACTACCGACTACGAACCTACTACTAACACAAACTATTTTTATCTGTAAATTAGGTTTTGTTTTGACAGTGCATACCTACTGTATACTGGAGTCGTTCTTACGATTTTCTTTTTAATCGAATAGAAATTACGCGTTTAGAAAAATCGATGTTATTGAATCGCACCCTTAAAGAGGTTAATTGCAATGCCAAATTAAAAACTGAAAGTCAAAGTCAAAGAACTATTAGGTAATCTGTGGTCAAAGTCAAAGTTTTTATTCGTTGAATATGGTACAAAATGGTGTTTAGGTACATAATGTTCAGATCTCATACTCTGCCGGTTCTGGCGTACAAATTTTACATTGATTAATTTCATTACTTATCATTAAATGTCAACACATGCAATTAGTACAACTGTAAATAGCTGGCCATTCGAAAAGCGAATGCAATCAAAATACATCGGTAGAAGTGCAACTCTGCCTATATTACGTTGTTGGTTAAAGGTCGACGATATCATTTTTCTCGCAACGCGTACACAAAATAATGACACCTAAGTTATAAGAGAATTTATTCTGTCGCCCCTACGCATGAATACCGATCGCAACGTGTCGCTCGGCGCGAGGATTGATGGCAGCAATTTTCGCGGCCGTGCCCCTCCAAGTTATAGCTTGCACGCACAGAAAATTATATATACAGAAGTAAAGCTCATGTATGTTGTACTGGAGTTTTTATACCTATACTCGGATGTCGCACTGGGGCCACCAATGCTGACTTATGCAAAATAGTGTGAGGCAAAATATAAACTAGGTAAGTATACCAAGATGCTTGAGACTCAAGTCAACCTCATCTGCAGGTCAGTGCGCCTGCTAAACAATGGACGAGACTTTGGCACAGGTTTCTTCTCAGGGTTGGGCGGTCAGACGGCAGTCCTTCCTAAAAAAAGTCAACAAACCAACCAATTGAATGCAACTGGGAATAAGCTAATCACATATAAGCTTGCTGCAACAACTTTTGGCGAACCCCTACTGTTCCCATGCGGTCCGACATTCGGCTCCATGTGCGATGTCTATGTGTGCGTTTGCTCAACAGTATATTGTATGGAGCTTAACTTCTGTATGTATTGTGTGCGATACGTATATCTGTGTCGCGCTAATGGCGGCGTGGAGGCGGCGATCGGTCGTCGACGGCCGCGTAAAATGCGAATGTGCGACGTATACGCCATCCGGCGGCGGTTCCTCGCTGCGATAATTTAGCTGTCGTTCGTTCGTCGCGCGCCGTCTTGTCGCCGACGCGTTATGTAAAAAACCGTGTATAGATGCACTTATGTTATGGATATGGTGGCACTCTCAACAGTGGCTTTCTCTTGATTACTTTGGAGATCATTTCGACAAGTTTGGATTAGGGGCGAGTTTCAAGATCTTCTTCACAATATCAGAATATCACGTCCATACATATGTACATAATAATTGAAGAGATACCATTAACGCTAAACTTTTATCCCAATTTCACAAACTCGTTTTCAGACCAGTGCAGTGCCCGTAGCCAAGTGGCAAAAGTCTAAATCGCTATCGAATCGTATCGAATAGATTAGAATAGGTCGACCAATTACACTCTAGCTCGTGATTCCACCGCAGCGGCGCGCGCATCGTACGCCGGTGACGAGCTTGGATGTGATTGGTCGACCAAATCGTTTCTATTCCGTAGCGTAAATCGCTACGGAATAGAAACGATTAGACTAGACTACGATTAGACGATATAACACTGACATTTGTCTACGGGGCCAGTCGTTTTACATAATTTTCATTGCGTGTGAGCAAATATTTGTTTGTAATTGATAAATTCTGAAACGACTGACTCATTTTCAAAATTTTTTAAAATACTACATTATCTTTAACTAACATAGTCAAAGATAAGGTGCCATAGTCCAACTATTTTTTTATTGGACCACCACCCCTTATTGGAGCCCCGTGGTCCAAACTGATTGGACAAAGTAGTTGGACCACCAAAACCCCGAAAGGACTTTTATCCTGATATTCCCATGAGTGAGCGATTTACGCGGCAGAAACTGTGTGGCGATTCTAGTCACAGATAGTAATACCTAATGTAAACATACCGAGCAATTCATTTGACCAGTGGATACTTTGGTGATTAGAAAAGTTAATCAGATACGCGATTACAAATAAATGTCTATATGATCCTGTCTGCTTGCCTATCTTAATAGCTAACAAGCCCGCTTGTTGGTATGCAATTACTAGATGTTAACAACTGATTAGTATCGATGCAAAACCAGTTGTTATCACTAGCTTATGGAGTGGGGACAAAGTCCTCTCATACAACATTCACAAGGCTGTCAGTTAAAGTCAGCTGAGGCCTGTCGGGGCGCGGAGCAGTTATTTCTTTTCTTTTCAAAACCGTAGTAGTAGGTACTCTTAGGTAGGACCGCTTGTTTCTTTGACAAATGATAATCATGGCATTATTGTAATAATTGTAAAGTTCATCTTGTTTTCTTTTTTCTTGTATTTTTGACTTCTATACACAAAATTGTTTAACGTAAAATTGGTCTACAATATACTACTACTTTCAAACAGTGAAAACTTAAAAGTTTTCATCAAAATTGACCGTCTCCTACTATCATTGTAGGACTAACGATTAGCTTTTTTATACCACTTAGCTGGCAGACAAGCACACGGCCCACCTGGTGGAAAGCGGTTACCGTGGCCTATTCGATGGTTCGATGTGCCATTGTTACACATGTGGTGTTTTATCGTAATATTATAAAATATCTGTTGCATCGCGGCCTCGCCCACGTGGAGTTATGATCCCGTTCGCGCAACCCATGGGGATTTTCCACGGATAAGAAGTAGCCTATGTGTTATTTCAGACTACAATCTGTGCCTGTACCAAATTTCATCCATATCTGTATAGCCGTTTTAGCGTGACTGAGTAACAAATATCAAAACATCCGTCCATAAAATCTATAAGTACTTACAAATTTTCGCGGATGCATTGATATACTACCCGTTCGCGCTAAGTTTGCCGCTGTCAAATGACGTCAGTGTAGCGTTTTCTCTCTGGAACTAGAACTGAGTGAGTGAGACAACGCTAAACGCGTGACTGTTGACAGCGGCAAACTTAGCGCAAATTGGGTAGGAATATAGATTCTTAAATATTCACATTAATCTAACACTTGTCCTGTCTTTTTGTTTCGTCATAACATATATATAATTCTGTTAATTCCATTTTGAATTATTATACATGTCACATTTTGCGCGTATGGTAATCTGCGCAATATGCAAAGTTACATAAACCCGATTTTGATAATGAATTTTTATATTTATATTTCATACGCCATTTATCCCTTACATAATTTGGAGTTTTTGACTGTATTTACGTTTCAATGAGTCGAACTTCTTAGCATTCCATGGATTCACCGTGCGGGTGCCGGTTATATATGTTATAAATGTTATAATAACTATTCACGTAAACTTTCGACAATATCATAACTGACACATATATAGGTGTATACCTACTTACTTAGTCATCAGGCCAAGAAACCACTTGCAAACCTTTGCAAACACATCAAGGACTAACTAATTCTACCTTAATCTGACCCAAAGAACTATTAGTAAGAATCTTCAATCTACATTATCTACTCGAAAATTTTACATCGCTATAATGGCGGAAACCGGCCACGAGTTAGTTTTGAAATACAAAAGAATTATTTATCTAACTATCTAACTGACTTTTCAATTGTATTACATTGAAGGATATTGTGTACAATGTACTGTACATAATACTCATTACTCACGCCCATATAACCCCTGAAGGGATAAGTAGAGGTGTATTTTGGAGTAGGCACCCGAGAACCGCTGTGTACAGCAGATGAGCACACGGTTTACTTGCTGGAAAGTGATCATCATGGCATATGAACATAGGTATGCAACGCTAGGGGCGTTACACTTGTTCGGTAAGCCCTATGAAACCTTTTAATGCTCTTCATGAAGAACCCTATATTCTAGTCGCTTGAGAAACTCTTTGCAAGGAGATTATGTCACTGTTTGAGCGTACGCAGAATGACTTACAATCAACAAAGGTACATTAATGGCTGCACACATTTCATAGGTACTTAAAAATTTCAACGAAAATTATTAGTTATATTTTAATTAAACCAATGGAATAAATCCCACTGAACAAAAAACACTATTTTAATTACAAGATATAAATTTATTTTGCTTAAAAACTAATCTTGAAAGTCTGAAAAGGATCTGAGTCAGATCCTTTCTGACTTTTGACGCTTCGATTACAGAATTAGGTACAATAGATAACACACTGGTGTTATGGTCAATAGGTATACTTTAGCCACTTTCTCTTAGAGCAATCAATCATGTATACAAACGGAATAAAACAAATATAAGTGGTGAGCGATAAACGAGATTCGTTATCATGTTATTGTGGGTTACTCATCGGCTAATCAGCTCGTTATCGGCGCACAAATAGCTCATCACGATCGTCGATCGCCGCCGGTCGACGACTTATGTAAATTCTTTCTAGGCGCTGACATTGAATCTGTCTGTTGTTGATAATCTACCTTTTCTGACGCTCAGAATATTCGCTTTTTGTCGTTTTGTTCGCATCTAGACGCTAAAACGAAATTAAGTAATCAAATATGCAGAAACGTCCTGTATGCGGTTTGATTTTTGAAGTTTTTTTACAGCGTATCAATAACCATTCCTTGTTATTCCATTTCTTGAACGATTTACGTAAAATATTTCAAGTGAAAATATATATTATCTAACGGCACTTCCATAAGTTCGAATTTCTGAAATCTGACATCTGCTTGGCATAATTTTATTGAAGGGTGAACACCGTACAAAAATGTAAATGTGCTATAACTTTATATTTTGCCGAAACGCCGACCTAAGTACGGCCCTGACCTTTTATTGACTGGTTTTCTTTATTAGTGATGTTCTATATCCAGTTAGGTCTTCGGTACCGCCTTTACCGTGTCGCTGGTGCTAGTTAGAGCTTCGTAATGTGCTCTGACATTTCTGACCTTGGCTGTAGGCATCCCTACTTCAAATGACAATTGTTATTATAACAGTAAATGGAAGTTTTGCGAGGGTTATATTACTGTGAGAAACTTCTACATAGAACCAATGATATTATCTTAATATATATAAATCTCGTGTCACAATGTTTGTCCTCAATAGACTCCTAAACCACTTAACCGATTATAATAAAATTCGCACACCATGTGCAGTTCGATCCAACTTGAGAGATAGGATAGTTTTTGAAACGGATTTCGACATCCACGCGGGCGGAGCCGCGGGCAACAGCTAGTATTATATAAAAAAGGAAAATTATACTCTAGCAACGCGTCATAACTATTGAAGAAAAATCATTGTATTTGAAATGCAAACATTTTGACAATTCTTTCTATCTACGATATTAAAGTAGTTGTAATTGGAAAATATATGTCTGTGATATTATGTCCTTGGTTAGGCAAGTAACTTATCTTACTTTTAAATATCATTGCATACAACTCAACAATTTCCAAGTAAGTTTGAGCAGCTGATTACGAAATTGTACAAAAAAAATGTATTGTCAGTTGTCCGAAAGTACAAATGGAACGTTCGACAGATAAGCGTGGCAATTACTGTGTAGTCAGAGCTGAAAGGCGAGCGAGACGTGCCTTATCAATAGGGTGGTGGGCCCGCGGGACCCGGCCGGCGACGCGGCGGGTGATTTTTTGCCGCGGTCGCGACATTGTCTACATGCAAGTCTTGCAACTGCACAGCCCTAATATTTCTTGGTATGTAAGACTGTCGCGGATATTCGTGGGAATGCAAGGGTTGTCCGCGGATGTGCGGCAAAAAGCTAAAGTTTTTTTGCGTGAGAGCATCGAATTGAACACTTAATTGGACCCTTTACAGACATTGTTATGTAGATCGAGTTGTTTTAGTTTTTTTGGAGGATGAATATGTCTTGTGTGCTACTTCTGCCAGTGTATGTATGAGCGGTGGAGGTTTTTAGATACCGAACATAACATATAACATAACATAAACTCACGCCTATATCCCCGAAGGGGTAGGCAGAGGTGCTAGCACCCACATTTCGCCAGTTTATGTTTAGGTCCCTATGTAATAGGTGGCGAGCCTATTGCCATTAACCGGGCACTTATAAACCTGCGATAAATACACACATAACTTCGAAAAGCATCAAAAAGTCATTGGTGTGTGCCATGGTAACCTGGGATCGAACCCGAGACCTCGTCTTAGCAGTCCATTACCCATACCACTAGGCTACTGTGGTTAGATATCGAATGTACTCTATATTGACAATACAGCGAAGTATTATGTTAGTGTGAGTGGTATGAGTTTTTATATCACACCATGATAGTTTTCGAAAGCTTGGTCCACACAATAGATTGTATTTTGTTGTGGATTAAGTTGTTCCTTTAATTTTTTGTCCTCTACCTCGGTTCGTGGAAATGGAAACAAGTTCTCGAACAAGTACTTTAAAACAATCGGTGTCTTGAAACTGATTGATTGAGTTGACAGTGTGGCAAATGGCAGCCATTATGACTTCTCTTAATTTTATTCTGATTCGCATGACATTCTTTGTGTTATAAGTCACTAGCTGACCCACCCCGGCTTCGCCCGTGGCGTATTTCGAACCCCGATGCACCCTTTTAACTCACCTAATATGCTCATAATTTATCAGTTTTCCTAAAATGTATGGGAATCTACCGGAATTGTTCACATTTATGATAATTGCTCTGCTCCCTTGGGCAGTAGCGTGATGATATTCAGCCTATGACATTCACGGATAATGTGGCTTTCTATTGGTGAAAGAATTTTTAAAATCGGTTCCGTAGATCCCGAGATTACCCCTTACAATTTAACAAATATACAAACACACAAACTTTACCTATTTATAATATTGGTTGTAGATAACCGCTAACATAAATCACATACATAATTACTTCAAGTTCAATATCATTAGGTTCTTTAATGATATAGGCCACAATATGACACTTTTATTATGATGTATTTTTTTATACCACGTAGGTGGCAGACAAGCACACGGCCCACCTGATAGGAAGCGGTCACCGTGGCCTATGGACTTGTGCAACACCAAAGGGGTCACACACGCGCTGCCTACCCTGAAGGGAAGGGGGGAGGGCTAGGATAGGGTGGGTAGTCTAGGAAGGGGTGGGGGGAGGAGGGGTACAGATGTGTTCCTGTACATGTAGTTAAATTTAATGTCTGGTTTTTAACGCAATAAGACTTCACGTCAACATGACTTCACTTCGTCTGATGGTAAGCTAAAGGTAACGTCTCAGGCCCGGGGGTCGTCACTACATACTCCGATAGTTGCTACAGTGGTGGCCCTCAGCTTGACGGCTGAATGAGAATAGAGCTAAGTTTTACACCGTCTCGTCTATCCAATCGAAATTGATACATTCAAGAAATGCAGCCATAAGTTTTTATGTCAGTAGGTGGGTACCATTAAGCAAATCACCACAAACTTCTCATCAACTAATAGAAGCTAAACCGGTATTCCGCCAGGCGACACGAACCACACGCACGCTGGTCACTGATTACGTAAGCACTCATTTAATGCGCATGCGCATGTTATCTCGCTGTTATCGTCACCAGTCGCCACCTAAGTACAGCACAGCCATCGTGATCGGTTACCTACTGCTGTCATTAGACAAGTTTGCCTTGCGACAGTAGGTTGAGCACGAAATTGTATTCGAATAGTAAGCGTATCGTATTCGTATCGAGAGACTGGAGACGGGCAATATAATATCGCGGTCCGGTCAATAGTATTGTTTTGCAAACAAAAGTGATTGGTCAAAAACCGAATCACGATATGGAATACCTATTGACTGTCTGTAATCTTTCGTCACGAATTCAATTCACTTACTGTTCGAAAGAAATTTCGTGCTCGCCCTACTGAGTACCTCGGTGCTGCATGCGCGTACGTCATTATGCCTAATCACTCATGCGCAGGTAAAGGTTTCCTTATTGTTGCGCGTTCAATACCAGCGCCATTTTGGAATGTTTTATCTCCTACTTGATGTGGTTGCTCTGCCCGCGTCCGATAGTATAGATAGGCAGCTCTTTACCGTGACTCACAGGAAATTATATCAGGGATGTGAAACTTCCTGGGTGCCTGAAATGCCTTTTGGGCCATCTTAAGCGCCGGCACCAGAAGACCCCAAAAGGATGTGCGGTTTTAGTGGTTTCAAGTCCAACATGACCGCCCCCGCTGATTGGGGTGTATCCCATCTGCCCCGGTGACCTGGCCCGGTGCCGGGCCACATGGGAAAAAAAAGTTTTAACTGGCCCGTTGATATGTTGACCGGGCCAGATGACACAAATCAAGTGCCATCGTCCCCGGTAAGGGAAAAATAGAGGATACGCCTCGTATTTTTTTTATATATAGGACACGTCAATTTGACTTCACCTCGCCTGATGGTAAGCTGAAGGTAAAGTTACCATCAGGCGAAGTGAAGTCAAATTGACGAGTCCTATATACCTATAAAAAAAATTACGAGGCGTATCCTCTATTTTTCCCCTACCGGGGACGATGGCACTTGATTTGTGTCACTGGCCCGGTCAACATATCAACGGCCAGTTAAAACTTTTTTTCTCATGTGGCCCGGCACCGGGCCAAGTCACCGGGGCAGATGGGATACACCCGCTGATTGCGGGGATTTGCTATTCTAGACTAGGTATAATCTGTTACTGTGTTAAATTTGAATTAAGTCCATTCGGTCAATTTGGCTTTATTGATTATAAGTAACAAACATTCATTCCATCTACGCATCCTCACAAACTTTCACATTTAATATTAGCAGAGTAGAATGAATATGTTTCGGACGGTCAGATAAAGTGCGTGTTAGATGAATCGCGAATTGAACCAAATGCGAATTGGACCAACCGCGAATGGAGATGGTTTTAACTATCGGATCAAACTGCGCTTAAAGGGTGCTATTTCGTTCCTAGACGCAACTATCTGGTGTCTTTCAACTTTCGTTATAATACATAGTATAGTATATGTCTCACTGGCGTTACATAGCAGTTATTTTCCCTAATATACACTCGAGAGCAATGAATCCGGGTCACTTAAAGAATCCTAAAAATCTCGGAAACTAAAAATGCTAGGTTAATGCAATAAATTGTATTTAATAGACAATGTAATACTCCTTAAATGAAGGTATTAAAACTTCTTAGTTATTGTAAAGTTATATCATAAAAAAATCAAATTTGAAAAAGGGCCACTTTCGAAGATGGAACTACGAAATTACAGCATTTGGTTTTGCTTTTGTTTGTAATCTGTCATTTATGTGGGTACATAAACCATGTTGATAGTGCTCTATATTCATTATTCAAGCTGAAATTATGTCGCTTACGCCTGAAGAATGCACCAGAATACTTACAATGCTGGAAACCGGCCGGAGTCAGCGCGATACAGCCAGGACTGTCGGTGTGTCGCTGTCAACAGTACAAAGAGTTCTCCGACGTTACGAAGAAACTGGTTCTAACCTACGCAGACCAGGAACGGGCAGAACCAGGTGTACCACAGCACGAGAAGACCGATACTTGGTGAACACCATGCTTCGAAATCGCTTTCTCACAGGAACTGAACTCACCAATCAGTTTCGACGCCTCGGAGGAAGTAACCCAAGTGCATGGACAGTAAGACGTCGGCTTGCTGAATCTAACTTAAAACCCCTTAGACCTGCAAACGGCCCTAAACTGGAGCGTGGGCATCGTATTTCGAGACTAAGATATGCCCAGAGCCACGTAAATTGGAGTATTGAAGATTGGTCAAAAGTTATGTTCTCCGACGAATCAAAATTTATGCTCTACAAGCACGATGGAAGACACAGAGTGTATCGAAGACCAGGGGAAAGATTCAAGCAAGCATGCATCGAAGAAAAAGTAGCCTACGGTGGTGGGTCTGTACTTGTGTGGGCCGGAATTTCTTCTGAAAGTCGCACAGAGCTGGTGATCATAGAAAACGGCTCTTTAACTAGCGTAAGATATGTGGAAGAAATCCTCAATGATCACGTTGGTCCATTTATGGTCAATTTAGGTGAGGATGCTATATTTATGCATGACAATGCCCGACCTCATACAGGTAGGATTGTGAATGACTACCTTCAAGAGATGAACATTACTCGTATGGAGTGGCCAGCGCGCAGCCCGGATATCAACCCGATCGAGCATGCTTGGGACGAGCTAGGCAGATGCGTAAAACAACGAAACCCTCCCCCAATCACGCTTCGTGAGCTCAAAATTGCTCTCACAGAGGAATGGGAGAATATTCCCCAAAATCGTATAAGGAACTTGGTGTACAGCATGCCAAACCGCGTAAACGCAGTAATGGAAGCACGAGGAGGCAATACGAAGTATTAAAATTCAAGAAAATCGTAATAAAGTTCAAAAATTTCATGTTTCCTATTTTTGTTTTAAGGAGAGATCAGCAGTTTTTTTCTTTATGTAATTTTGTGTTAATAAAATGTATGGTGACTCATATTTTTTTTACTTTCATTTAAGGAGTATTACATTGTCTATTAAATACAATTTATTGCATTAACCTATCATTTTTAGTTTCCGAGATTTTTAACATTCTTTAAGTGACCCGGATTCATTGCTCTCGAGTGTAATAAGCCCCTTACACAGTGGAAACTTTCCTCCTGATTTTACGTAGCTCGCCAGTTTCCCTATTAAAATTATAAGCTTTGTTAAGTAGGTTTGGGATTAATCGAGTCACCTTGAAGTTTTCATTTTGCAAACGGCTCAAGTTGTTGCAAGAGCACACGAATGGGCGCGGGTTAACGAGCGACGCCGCGCCGACAGAGTTTCTGAACGATTATCTCCACGACTAATTATTTCCGCCGCGGTGGGACTCACGCGCCTCGACTCACATCTCCGCCGAACAAGCTTTTAAAATTGTACATCTGCGCGGTCAATAGACAGCGCATGCATTTCACGCGCGGCCGCCCGGAGCCCATCTATACCTGACGTCGACGCGCGCGATCTTATTACCGAGCCGCCGAGAAAAAAAAACAAAGGAAGCGATGGCGAGCGGTACGGTCTCAGAGATTTATGGAGGCGCGGCGCCGCCGCCGGGGGCCGTTGTGTCCCCGAATCGCACTCGCGGCTTCCAGGAAGCGCGATGCGGGTGAGGGTTGGCTTGCACGGCGAATATTGATTACCCACTGGTCGTACTATTAATAGGAGGTCGGTTGACGTCGCCCGGTGGGAGTTCACCCGCTCTGTCCGCACTCGACCCACGCGAGCTGAGTACGTTCGCCTTTCCGGCGTCCATTTCGCTAATTGCCTCAAGCCACACCGGCCTGACCGTTCTTAGTGTACTGTTTAACTAAATTATTTTGCATGGCATTGGTAATCACCGGCGACTTCAAATTCATAAGCGAGGAATGAGATATTGCATGTTTGTAATTGCCAATGTTGAAAGGTTATTGCGGGTAGTTGGACCTCTCAAGATTGGAATTCGTTATGCAGCTAATACAAAAACATCTGGGACGACAAAACTAAAGTAACACGTGTTTGCTCTTCAAATGGCTACGCGCATTATCTATTGCATCTTGAGCCAATTTTGGTGATCAACACTTCAGTAGAATAGACAGGAAGCTTGCATTACTTTCATGCAGTAATATACCTTCTCGTTTCTACAGCTTTCCGAGGTCCATCGCACAGTAACTGCAAGAGAAATGTCTAAATTTGTAATTTTAACAAGATATTATGCTGCTATGGGTATCCGCGGAATATGAACTAGGGGAAAGCGAGTAAGCGTTGGTGCGTTGTTGAGCTTCTAGAAAGTTCGGACAATGCGTTAATCGTCCAGACAGGCAGCCGCAGACAGTGACCTGTAAGCGCCGCCGCCGGTTGTACCGTCACGCGGGTGACGCGTGCGCGGACTGCGCGGGCGCAGGCGGGCACGAGTAGGGCCACCATCGCGTCGGAAGATTTAGATAGGAATTACTGTCAGAGGAAACAGTAGATAACATGATGAGTTATCTTGGAAGTGGGGTGGGAAGTGAAAGTATCAAACAAATCATCATTCTCTGAACCTTTTTCCCAACTCAGTTGGGGTCGGTTTTCCAGTCTAACTGTGATGCGGCTGAACTTCGATATTTTCCGTGGAGCGACTGCCATCTGACCTCCACAACCAATGGTCATTATGACAAATGGCGATATCGAAGTTCCAAGTTAGACTGGTTGGACTTTTGTGGGCTCCAACTACCTGTAATACGACTGCCATAGATGTTTGTATGGCAACCGGGACCGACGGCTTAACGTGCTCTCCGAGGCACTAATAAACCTGCGATAAATACACACATAACTTCGAAAAGCATCGAAAGGTCATTGGTGTGTGCCATGGTGAACCTGGGATCGAACCCGAGACCTCGTCTCAGCAGTCCATTACCCAAACCACTAGGCTACCGCGGCTCGAAAGTATCAAACAAATGTTAGTAGGTAATGATTGGTGAAACGCCACTAATAGAGCCTTGGAGCACAGTTTAGAGTCAATTTCTTTTGAAGAAATGATCACTTTTAGGTGCATCTAGAAATTTCGATGCATGGTGAATGTCCTCGGCAATTCGAATAGGTGGTAATAACATCGACGCGACGGCGGCGTGTGGCGAGCACGGTGACCTCGCGCCCGCGCACCGCCGCGCTACCACCGCAGCTACGACGCATGCGCTGCAATACGATGCGACACGGTACCATCCCGGAACTAAGCCAATTATTTCAACTCAGTATTTTTTTTATTCAGTCCGTTAACTACACCCCACTAGATGTTAAGAAGCTAACGTGAAGTCTAGAAGGTATCAGCCATCACACACAATATTTAACACTAGATTAATCTTATCTCCTAGTGCCTGGCTCGGAGAGCAGGTTTAGCCGTCTGTCCCAGTTGCCATACGAACATCTATGGCAGTCTTTACGGGTGGTTGGAGCCCTAAACACCAATTAAACGACTCTCCTCTCGACTCTCTACTCCACTCCACTAAAAAAAGAATGAAAAGTATCCTATGTCCGTCTCCTGGTTCAAAGCTACCTCCCCACCAATTTTCAGCCAAATCGCTTCAGCCGTTCTTGAGTTATAAATAGTATAATAACACGACTTTTTTTATATAAGTGTGTATAGATAATATAGATATAGATACATTAAAACTTACCTTCTTTTCTAAAAATACATTAGGCTGCAGAAACGCACTGTGCGATACCGAGAACGCTCTACAAAACAAACGCCAACTGATCTTAGCTGAACTCGTACCTATCCCTCTTCCCAACAAGTGCCAAATCAACTGGATCCTATACTGGATTCCTATGTATTTTCTCTACCATCTTGATTACACAGTCCGTCTATACTCCTACTGAGTCGGAACTGTGTATAGTTTCGAATATATTAGTAAGAAAGCATCCAAAAATACGCAAAGGTTATTGTCCGCGACACCTGCCTTTGTTTGCCAACATCTCTACACTATCTACATTGCATACAGCAAAAAGATTGTAGAGAACTTGCTTCCATCCATCATAAAATGGCATGCGCATAAATAAATCACGAAATACAAAATTAGGAGGTAGTGTGCCCCGCAGCGGTTTCTTGTATACCATAGTGCTGAAAGATCTATGCAATAGCTACTAACTGACAGTTACTTATTAGCTTTTTTTAGTACAACTTAGGTGGCAAACTAGCTAGTTATGTTTTGATAAATTTAACCGATCATATTTTTTAATATGAATTGGGATACTTGGACCGAGTTTCGCGATACTAGCATACCTGTGAGGTTTAAATATATCTTGATTATGATTCCGTGATGTAAAGATCTCCAGTTCAGGTGTATAATGTTCCATCTCAATTCGGAGAGGGCCGTCTCGAATCCGGCGATGGCCAGGGTCAAGCCGGGGTGCGAGGGAAATGCTCTATGGGTCACCTTATACCCTGGCATCAGAAGACCCTAGACGACGTGCGCTGGCCGCGGGGTGGGTATCCATGAGGATTTCCGCACGAAAAAAAGGTAGACAATGTTCGATTCGCAAAAAGTTTGGTGAGAAAAATAGATCCGATGTACATATTGTCGCATTCGTAAAACGTCCGATTTGCTTAATGTCCTTTTCTCAATTGTCCGATTCGCTAAATGTCTGACTCTCGATCTGATTATATATCGCAGACGAGATAATCAATATAATCATATTACAAATCTTACGATAAGCACAATAAGAGTCTTATTTCAAAGATGCATACATATTGCCCATGACATGTAGTAAACAGTTTATAGAAAAAAAGACGACGATGAACCTTATATTGGCAGACGATGTGGTACATTTTAAAGATGTAGCAACGATAATGCGCCGATGTGCCTGTAACGGCTTATCAAGTTTGCTTCTCCATCGTAGTAATCACATCATCGTGTCAAACAATGCGACGCTTATCGTGATACTAAATGCGTCATTAAAGTAGTAGGTACCACACTGGACGTTTGAGCGGAGTGTACACCGGCGGCGCTGTGTCGTTGCGTCACCGCATCGAACGGATATAGCCGCGATCGATCAACACCGTTTCCTTTATTTTTACGCGACGCCATCGCTTGCAGCCCGCTGCGTCTAGCATTCGCCCACGGCAACACATTCTGTACCTAGCTTTCTATTCTATTCGGAGACAATCTAGTATGTATATTAGATCGTTTCACAATATGCAAGTGCCGCAATTCCGATGCGACGTCAGTACATAGCTACGCGAAGCTAGGAAGCGAGGCGCGACCAACCTCTGACATTGCTATTTTCAGCGTTTACGCAACGGTTTTGTTGATTTATGTTTCGTATTTTGATTTCGCAACTTATTCTCATTATTAACGGTTCATTCAGTACGTTTATGATACATTTAACACACGAAAAGCCACCGTTGTATGCTTTGTCATTCATAGTTTTGAATGTTTACATTTTTATCGTGTCAAGAAATTTATCGTGTTACGTATTTACCGATAAACACATTGAATTGGACATGTTTGCCGGTAAACACCCAATTGCTGTGATTGTATATTTGTATTTTGTTAGTTCATTGGACATTAATTATTTTGAAGTGACGATGTTCAAATCTTATCAGTTTCTTTGTTGCAGTTAGTATAACTACGTGCTATCGTTTAAAACTTGTCAACGCATGCCAAACACGTATCCATTGCCGCTTACATTTGTTCTACTTTTGTGATTCATGGAAATAGTATTTCGTTGTATACTGCGCTCAGTAAAATCGTTTATAAGAAAAACATCCGGGTCAAAAGCGATGGCTAATAATTTTGGAAGTTTATTCCGTCTGTCCACTACCTTATGCCATGCTCGTTCGCATTGTGTGTGGCTGATCTTACAGTTAGGCAGTATGTGCGGATTTAATACTCCATTATACCATGTTCCGTCATGTCACAATAATTTAGCCGCGAACAGACATTTTTCGCCCGCGGCACACTGTGGGTTATTCGGTTTCTCTCGTCCCCCTTGGGAATCCGTTCAGCCGTCACGAGTTTACGATATAATTGAGTAACAAACATTCACTGATCCACCCAAACTTTCGCATTAATAATTATGGGGAAAGGGTCGTTGGCTATTTCGGTTATCGCTGTGGAATACTAATAGACCACTTTATTAGGATGATTGTTATAGGTATTGAGATAAGTAATGCTTAAAGGTTAACTTTTTGGAAGGTATCATTTTTGTTTGGAAGATTGGAAGGTCCTATAGTCCCGGGGCCTTTAAGCGGGGCGTAAAAAAGCATTTAATGAGGCCGTCGAGCTGAGGACCGCCACTGTAGCACTACCGGTGTATGTAGTGGTGACCCCAGTCCTGAGACTTTGCCTTTAGCTTACCATCAGGCTAGGTAAAGTCATTTTGTCGTGTCCTATACTTATAAAAAAAGGTAAGCTGAACGAGTTAGCGTTGCTATTATTTTAGTAGTAAGCCAAGTTAGGATTGAATGCAAAGTTATTTAGGGTAAGATTCATAGACCACGTAAGACTACTAAAGAAGGGGACGATTTATTATATAGAACTGTCTTGTTATTAAGAGTTCTAGGGTTTATTATGGGTGTGAATATTATGGTAATGTCGCGAGTGCGATTTATGAACCAGGGGATTGTTGGTTACGGGCTATGGTTAAAATTCCCAATATTCACGATCATATGAAACTTTTCCTTTGCTTATTAAAGTGATGTCTAAATCCTATTTATGAAATCTCTCTACCATTACTATGGATTGTTAAAAATAAAACCATGTTATGTAACTTTCAAGGTTGCTACTTAAATTATTCATTGTTTTGTTAATTTTTGCAACGTTTAGTTACACATAGAAGTATTAGAATATATTGCTTTTATGAATAATCTATACTAATATTATAAAGAAGTAAAGTTTGTGTGTTTGTATATTTGTTAAATAATGTGGCTTTCCCAAGATTAGCCCTTACAGGCTAATCTTGGGAAAGCCACATTATTGCTGAGTGTCATAGGCTATTTTTATTGGAAAACTAGAATTTATACCCGGGTGAAGCCGGGTCCCGGCACGCTAGTATTACATAAATACTAACATGTAAAGACTGAGCTACTTCACGTATCAAGTAGTACATACCTGTCCGTTGATAATTTAGTTTTCAGTAGTGGCGTGCTAAAGGATAGCTTTCGTCTCTAATTTGGCTGCAATCCCCTCAGGCTGTTCGTTGCGAGGAGGCTCCCCGAACTCAGCCCTCTGTTGTATTCCCAGAACTCCTTCTACGTTGATGTTTCCCAGATATTATGAAGTATCAACTAATTCGCTAAATATTATTACTAGAGCCCTCGCCGGCGGATATTGGAAATCTTGTTTCATTAACAACCAGTGTTTTAACAACTCCTGAAGAGAAGAAGAATACTGATAGGCAAAGTAAAAAAAAATTCAATATTTTTTGGATGTTTTATAATGTTATTAAGTAGATTTGGATCCTTTTTGGATCATCTTCCGGTCCTTGTTCCGTGTCCTTTTTTCCCATATTTACTTGTGGTGTAAGTAGCAGACTCTACTGTAAACAAATTCGTAACTAGTTACTGGAGTCGGCGATTAGAAAAGAGTGGCCGAGAGTTTTTATCGCTAGACGCCAGAATCGTACAAAAGTGTTCTTTGTGACTTAGATGTTCCTACTCCCCTTTTTCTTTCATCCTCTCCTTTTTCAGTTCATCACCATTTTTCCTCCCCTGTTGTGCTCCTGTAGGCACAGATTACCAGTAATTTTTTCGCCTAGAACAGTAAACTCGTTCCCTAGTAGGTAGGTATGTACGAAAATACCGAAAACCCCGTTTATTTGTTCATTGAATATTGAATAGTGAAGAATAAATTGTTTCTATAGGTAGGTGTATATACTTATAGTAGGTACTTTTAGAATGCAGCATTACATCGTTTATTCAAACGTGTACAGTACACATACCAATTATTATTATTACATTACATAGATAGCCAAAGTCCGCCGTGTAAAGGGAGCCGCGAGCCCGCGCATCGATCGCCCTCTATTAGCGCAGTGTAATCGTTTAGGGCATCGTGGGAGCGCGGCGAAGCGCATTGCGCCCGCGCCGACTGCGCGTGAGTCGACCGCGACGTCACATGTCAGTGAGCGGCCATTTTCGGACGCTCATTTGGAATGCTAAATAGTAATTTTAACTGCAAAATAAAACATGGAATATTTAGCATTACCAACATTTAATGATCACTTTACGATGTGTCGCAAAACATTTTTGAATTATTATCTGAGAAACTTGTGTTAATTACGATTTAGTTAATTTTAATAGATTGCTAGTTACTTGATGGGATAAGTGGTATTCGTAGGTGTTTGACCATGTTTGACATTTAGCGGTAGTATAAATTAACTGTTCATTGGTCAATCTTTCCTTGCATTTAGTGTTTATTTATTAACTAGCTTTTATTTGCTGCTAGGCCCGTGTGAAATACAGAACCCGTTGCCGCGATTTTCTGGAATAGCACAGCTACTTTTTCCCAGAAACATGGGAATAAAAAACACCGTATCAAAGTAAAGGGAGATTGCTAGTCTAAAAAATAAAAGAAACGCACCACATAGCGCAATTTCCACTAAACCTTACGTATTTTACACACAAATGTCCTCAATTCTCCAAAAAATATTCTATCTAGCAATGTCACACAGTCTGGAATCAGAATATCTAGATTGTGATGTATGTTTTGGCATCCAACCTGAGTCCTCCGTGAATTGCGTGAAAAGAATTACCTACCTTACCGTAATCATGGCAAATGTTGGTGATTCTGAAGGAAACCTGAAGATTTATTTGAGAGAAATGTTATTGTGAGTCTGCGTAGTATCTACCTATAGTTTGGTAAATATTTTTAGTAGCAAACTAGCCTATACTCGCGGATCTACGTGGAAGTGTGCTTGTCCGTCACCTAAGTGGTATAAAAAAAACGTCGGTTTTCGCGTTTATTGACTACTAGCTTCCGCCCGCGGCTTCGCCCGCGTGGAAGTCGGCATTGCCACCTAATCATTTTTTGGCAAGTTTTTTCATACCTTGGTTTACATAATTGCAGTTTTAGTAGGGATCCCTATTTTTTTTGTAAAATATATGTGAGCCTATGTCGCTCACAGATAACGTGGCTTTCTATTGGTAAAAGAATTTTCACAATCGGTTCATCCAAAGATTACTCCTACAACCTCACAAACTCACAAACTTTACCTCTTTATAATATTAGTACAGATATCTCCGGTTCTACTTAACCGACTGTGATCAAACATGTGTAAGATTTAAGCTGATCTTTCAAACCTAAAAAAGCCGCGATACCTTTCGGGTTGGGAGGTCAGATGGCAGTCCCTATCTACAAGGAGTGGACTTCAGGCTGAGATTGACTGTTTAGTATAGTACCGAAATGATTAGTAATCCAGTTACGCCCTACCCTCTCATCTCCTACACCAGCTAAGGATTGCGAGCGTATGGAATGATACCCCATACGCACAAATTTGAATCTCATGGATCGCACCAAAATTATTCCATACATATAGCTATGGGATAACTTTGGTACGATTCGCATCGGCACTATTCAAATTGCCGTCCTAATAAAATGCCCCAAATTGCTAAATTCGAACCAGTAACCTCGCGATCACAAATCCGACGCCTTAGCAGCAAAAGGAAGGTTTAAACTTGTCTTAATCTTTTGATACGGTTTCATTCCGAGTTTTGTCCTACATTGGCAATTATTACAGCTCGGTTTTAATCATATGGGTTATTAATACAGGTATGGTTTAAAAAAGTAGTTATCGATTCGCCACTTATCAATTATCTGTAGTTATTAGTACACTAGTCGGCCGTCAAGCGTCGCCACCATGACACTCGTTATCCTGCATCGTAATGGACTGCAATGCGCCGCTCGCAGCTGCGCAGTATTTTTTAGCACGAAACAGTGCAGATGGATACGACTGCGGGCTTAGTGCACGAGCGAGCGGGCCATGATGCCGATTTGCTGATTATGGAACTCGCTAAAGTAGACCAAAAATACCATAAGTTTGGATAAGTACTAAAACGACGTAAACAAATAAGTACCTACCTAATCTTAATATATATAAATCTCGTGTCACAATGTTTGTCATCAATGGACTCCTAAACCACTTAACCGATTATAATAAAATTCGCACACCATGTGCAGTTCGATCCAACTTGAGAGATAGGATAGTTTTTGAAACAGATTTCGACATCCACGCGGGCGGAGCCGCGGGCAACAGCTAGTATAATATAAGCTTAATATTTTCATCTAAAAGGTAATATGAAGCAGAATATTTTATGTAAAAAATATACGAACTTGATTATTCAACCAACTGTAATAATAGTTTTTGCAATAGATTCTGCTTACTCGATTGCCATATATGTTATCCGAATAATATTTCAACAATATTCCTTAAGTATCCTTAGAGAAGAAATAAAAAGGTCATCTGAAACCTATAAACGAAGACTTGGATTACTTATATAAAAAACTGCATTTTCCAGCTGAAAAGATCCCGAGTAGTCATAATCCAGTGGCTAATTTATAAAAATGCGAGATGGCATATCACAGAATATGCATAATGTCAATTAATGTCGTCACAAGAGTTAATAAACCCTGATTATAGCTTCCAGCCTTAGAAAATATAAAGAAAATTCTCATACATACATACATATACTTACGCATGTTATTCTCCGGGGTAGGCAGAGATAACAGCGCTCCATCTGTTTGTGTCCTTGCTAAATTCTTATCTGATTTTGAAATCGCGATAACGCTGCAATGTATCATCGACCTTAGCATTCGGTCGCGCGTGTTTGTGTGCACGGCTGACGGTGACCTGGCGGCGACGCGCGCGCACATTACGCACACGCGGTGAGCGGCCGCTGCGCCCGCGACTATCGTCAAATGACTCATGCGCACGCCCGCGCCCGCGCTGTCCGCGTACAGTACCCGCGCCGCGACTAAATAACAAATGAGTTGATTATATTATCATTACGTATATTGTTTAGTATCGTTTATTATTTATACTTATAGTAAAGAGATTGTTTGTTTGTTTGGCACACCCACTAGGGGGGAGGGGGTGGGGGGGAGGGGGCTATTGGAGCGCAACAAGACCTTTGAAACCAATTCCTTGCATGTAAACCGGTACTGCATTTGATTGACGTAGACATTCCTCTCGGCGGCGTTGGGAGTTCAGACAATAGTCGTTTCCATAAAAGCCATGTATGTGGAAAGCAGAAGGTGGTGATGAGACTGGCTTGTTTGTTCGTTTTTGTTGTTTTAATCATGTTTTTACTTATTTAATTCCGAGATGAATTCGATAAAATGTTGGGTGATAATAATTATTATGTATGTAATTAAACGAATGTACAAAACAAAATGTTTAAATATACTTAATGTTTGTAAATTTGAGTACCTACCTATCCATGTTATGCTAAGCTTACTTCTTCGATTATATCAAAAGTCTTTTTACTTGACCGAAGGCTTACTTAGGGTCTGGTGAACGCTGTGTAGTATGTCGTGTAATATAAGAATTAAGTATAATATTGTTCCCCAGTAAATGGTAGGCTGAGAAGTTAGTGGCTAGAACTACGCGACCTAGGGCGGCCAAAACTGCTACCTAGTACATCTCTCCTCTTTATTCTGTATGATTCAAGTGCGCATCCTCTATGCGTTTTCCTAACTTAGTTGGGGTCGGCTTTTCGGTCTAAAAGCGACTGTACTTCGATATTTTCTTTGAAGCGATTGCCATCTCCTCCGCAACCCATTGGCGATATCGAAGTTCTGTAGTTGTATCAAAACCAGTGCTGCCTATAAAAATTTCTCGATTCTCGCGTCAGCCTCATCGGAGATTTTCCCCGCAATTGGCAGCGCTGAATTCAAAACGGAACGTAGCTAATGTTTTCGAATACGTTCGTAGTATACTTGATTTGACAGTTTAGCGCAATTTACTACCATCAGTCTACAAACTTGACACTGGTCGTAGTGCGCATACGTTTATAGGAAAGAGTTATTATAGGTACTTGTAACAACGTACTGACCACAATTTGCCCTTCATCGCTGGCAGAGTTCTTTGCACTTACGCGTGACATAAATGGCCGTTCGGTGACGCCATAATATATGTCAGTCACATTTTTATTTATAGTTTCATACTTAGTAACGCTAGTCGTTCAAAGGTACAATATGGAGTTCTTCAAGAAGGGCGTGAGAAGGTTTTTACAGGGTAGGCAGCGCGAGTATGACGCACCTGCAGCCCTGGTGTTGCGCACGTCCATAGGTCGCGGTAAACGCTTTCCATCAGTTGGGCCGTGCACTTGCCTGCCCTATATAAAAATCGTTTTTTAGTTAGGTACTTTTAAGGTTTTTATTTTTTGCGCAGTACCCTAATTCCTTATTTCCCGTCCCAGGCGTTCCGGAGATTACTTCATCCAAACAGATAGACAGAGACAGACAAAGTTTAGAAAACTGTTATTTAAATATTACAAACAGATAGGTATTTCAATTTTATTTATTTGTATTCATCTAGTGCGATTACTATAAGAATACCTTTATAATGATGATTCGGAATTCAACAAATATCTATGTCAATAACGATTGAACTACATATCCGGTAGTACTCATTTGCGTACCTACTGTGCTTTGAATACAGTATCCCTCGAAGCAAAAGGGCTCACTGCAGTATAAAAACATACAGCATAACAAAGAAAACAAAACTTCTCAAGAACAGCTGATCTCAACGACCACTAACATGTCTATAAAACGTTTTCAACACAAAACGTATTGCTAAACTGCTGAATACGACAATTGCCTATTTACACACAACAAAATAACTTCTAACTCGCACAAATAAAGTTCAAATTGAAACGGAACATAAAGGGCAATGATAATAACAACAGGGCAAAGAAAGTCCAATTTAAAATGACCCGCTACCCTTCCTATAACAAGTTGAATTCTGGGAATAAACGGCAGATCTAAAGTTCAAGTGAAACTGGTCGATTTATTGAGTTGCGTCGGAAAGTTTTGTAGATATTGAAACGAATAGCGCCACCTGTTGAGCCCGGTTTGCAACTTCGTTAATAGCTCTCTCTATTGGTCCAATGATGTCTGTGTTAGATTGTTGTTAAAGTACTGAAATTATATGTGTTTATGGGGGATAAAGGCTTCCGTGCACTAGGGCGTAATGTGTTGCACGATGTAACAGGTGATAATGGGCTAGTTGTATATCTCCATGATGTGTTTTCCATTAAGTTTTGGATATGGTCGGCATTTTAATTGAAATGTATGCGATACCATCAGTAGGTGATATGTCTGCATTAGTGTTATTGTGGGGTATAATACTTAGTTTACATAAATTAAGATAAGTTTCCTTGATTACGTAAAGTTTGATAACATGGGCTTATTTGCAATATCTAGATTTACGAGTATCTTTATGTATACGGCTCTCGATACATACCTATAATATAAATTTTGAACGGGCAGTTTTGATGAACTTACTGTAATAGCTGTTTAATTGTGATTAAGCTCAATGAGATGTGTTTTTCTAAGATGGGAGGTATCTTAGGAAAATATCCCTGTGTGCAGGGCTTTATGCAAAACAGACTCATATTTGAATGAGGATAAACAAATTATGTAGGTAATACTAAATTTTGAACCATGACTTGCCGTAATTTTGCTTATTGACGCATAAGGATATACTCGTAGCTAGATAATACATTGCACCCGTAATAGCTGTTTAATTAAACCCAATGAAACATGACAGAAAATGATTATCAAACAGGGAAAATATAACGTTATCCTCTTTCCTTCCTCTCGAGGGTCTCCGAGCCTATTTGACGTAACATGATCGAATCGTTCGAGACAAAGTGAGTAATTTGTATTAGTCAGATGCTCGTCTTACATCACAATAATATTACCGACGTAACCGTTTATTGAACTTATGTAAGCAATTATATTCTTTTATTTATTTATTAGTTTGTCACCCCAATACTTCTTCAACCTTTCTGCTTTTGTCTACGGAGATGTTTGTGGGTGTATTGTTTCACACAACTGCGTAAAATTCATCTGTTATGAATGTTATGATTCATTGATCAGAGTATGTAGTTCATGGGAGGTCTATTTCCAGACTTTCAGAACTTTAACTAACCTAAGTTTTAAGATGTTTTTTCCGACTTTTCTTCCCTTCATAGAATGAGGGCCTTCATTATGGCACTGTCGGTATACGTAATGGGGACCCCCTTCTCGAGACTTTACCTTTAGCTTACCATCAGGCAAGGTGAAGTCATATTGACGCAAACGATAAAAAAAATGTAGAACCATGCAAATAGACATTATTCATCATCATCATTATCTCAGTCTATCGCTGTCCACTGCCACTGGGTCTCGTTGGATGCAGGTGGCAATGGACCGGTCGCGCTAAAGATCAATTGGAGAGGCCAATGTTCAGCAATAGACATTATTAATGCAAACAAAACTTAACACTGAGCGAGAATCGAACACTTTACCACAACACCACATTGTCCATCATCACGGTCACCTAGGTCGATTGTAGTTGGTTTCGATGCTATTAATCTCAAAAATATCTTATATATCTCTTCAGGCATCTGTTGGATGTATATAAAAACCTCATTATGCGCCCCAACGTCACGAAGCCAAGTCGTATAATATTTAGTGTCTTTTTATGTACCTACTGTAATTTGTCTATTCATTTAGAAGCTGCGCTTGAAGAGATTAGACAATATGAGCCCTATCCATGAGCTTTCATTATCACTTTAATAACACCGTTGTGGCATCCGAGGACTTCCTTAAAGCCCGGGGTCTACCTTTCAGATTTTTCTTCTCCATTTCACATGTTTAGGCATACCTGTCAATAAAACCATTGACATATCACCTTCTAAGGGTCAACTGTTAGAATGATAGGGGTTAGGTTAGGTTACACTGGTAGGTACAGTGAGGATTGATGGCCTGCACAAATCTTTAAAAAATTGCGCAGTAACAGAATTCTGTTAAAATTGCATTTTGTTATACTTCAGTATTACAATTTCTTTGTGAAGTAAACGTTTTTGAAATTGCATGCGTTAGCATCCTAAACGAGATTAGATATTTAGATTATTAGATATATAGATTGAGTATTTTGTATCCATAGGATACTCATGCTTTACTGAAATTTGGTAGCTATTCCTATAGATATATACCACACTGGATGTTGCCTTTTTCGATCTAAACTAAATCTATACTTTTGCCTGAATTAAATTGAAAACTGAAAAATAGAAGACTATTTTTTCGTAATTTCCACTTTTGTGCAAGAAATCAAACGATGTTCTAACGAAATTCTCTCACTCATTGAAAACTGTTGGAGGAAGGATCCTGACAATATGACGAGGAAAATTGTAACGTTAAAAAATTGCTCCAGACTCGTCCTTGTAATTACGTCAGTATTACACATTGAGTAGCAGACGTACAGACTTCCTGTTATGTTTTCCTTCATTGGTAAAACAAACAATACATTATACTTCCATCTTTCGCCTATGAAATAGACAGAGATGGCTGCCCGCCGTTTGCTTCTGTCCTTACATACTTCACAAGCTTCTACGATCATTAATCCTTTTATGGAAGCCTGCGGATTTCGAAAACATTAAATTTGACTAGATTATGTTCTGTGATGTCGACCCTGGCATGACTGCCCATTCACCTGTGCCTTAGTTTTAGCTATGGATTAAGAATTAAAAAAAAAACAAAACGACTACACAGAAATACTTAGGACATCCAGCAGTTGTAGCACTCGCTACCGAGACCGTCGTTAAGTATTGTATTATGATAGGTGATATGATGACAGTGACCGAAGTCACTCACTACTTATACAATATAATTACCGTCACGTAGCCAATATCGTGGATTACAAAGACTAGTGACGCAAACGTGGACGAGTCGATTCCGATAACAAGCAATATTGAATCAATAGTCCGGGCCGAGTCATTCCGAGTCAAACGATCGCCTCGAAATTAGAGCGCGCGAACGTGCGTTCCTTTGAGCACCATTTGCGACAGAAAGCAAGGCAAGCAAAGGGGAGCTTATTACTAGTGGGGCGCTCGCTTCGGCCTTGGAGATGAGTCACTTGTTTTTATGTGTAAAATTGGGACTAAATGTAAAATAAGTGAGAGCTCATCAATGATAGGAACTGAGATCAATAACTAGTACAAAACTGTAGACTAGACATCAAAACTAAACTGCGGTGCGATATCACGAAAGAATTTCATAGAGTAGAACGTGAAAACCAGTTTTTTTTTGATCGGATATTCCCTGATGAAATTCGCTCTATGACATAAATGGCTATATCATAGAGATTTAGCAACTTTCTGGAACCTATTAATTGTCAATATTGCTGGCTGAGATGACGGTTAAATAGAACTTGCATTTATTTAATCATTATCAGGCGTTCAACTACAACACTCAGATAAATAAGTATACCAATTGATGCGTTTTAATCCACTCGATTTTCTAACTTGGATGTCCACAAGAAATTTATGTCTCCAATACATTATGAATTCATCCAATTCTGTCCTCTAAACCACAATTCGTCCTCGTCCTTCGGCCAAAAAAAAGTTTATTTCGCTCCTCTACTTATTACGCTCGCCGGCTCTTTATGGCGGCTGGACTCGGGTCAGCGTTAGGTTTTTTGTCGTGGCACGTAGCCCCCTGCCACCACCGAACCACCCCCTGCCACCCCCGCGAGTATCACGCGCGACTCCAGATAGGGGTGGCTGCGCTGTGACCGCGTGGCGGACAGCGTTGCGGCTCATGAAGTTTCTTTGTTAGAATTTAGCAATTTCTCGTAACATTGTTAGTAGCAAAGTAAGGAAAAATACTAGTTGGAGAAAATTTATATTTTTTTTGAAAGTTTGGAGGTAAATTTCTTATAACTTGTGTTTGAATTTTTTTGCGTCAATAAAGTGCTTTTCACGCTTAATATCAATGCCTATTATTGCGAAGAATTTCATATTTGTCTAATATAAACGCCTATAGGCTTCCTTTTAAAGTGCCTAAGAATCTGTCTATGTGTATTCAATATTAAAATAATTTATTATTATTAATTTGCGTTTTGCCTTTAGTTTAATATCAATATTTTATTTTCCAAGTGAACTGCGACGCTGCCCTACTCCCTGATCCGCAAGTATCGTAGCCTTCATTGTAATACCGCGCCCGAGGCCGCGTCGCGTTGCCATAACAACCATCGCGAGAGCAAACCGCTCCCCGCACCGCCCCTCGCACCCCCACACCACCCCGCACTCGCGCCACCCGCTACCTGCTCTCATTAATATGTACCCGACCGGACACTGCCGTGCGGATCACTTGAACACCGACGTACATGGACGTACATATCGACAGATGAAATTTTTATTAAAAGTCTACCCAACAGTATTAGTGTTTTACATGCAAACGCGAACACGCCTATAGCCGTAAAGTCTTCGATGTAGTGAATCGTTGCCCTAAATACAAAACTTACCTACGTCATATCACGTATGGAATTCGTAAAGAAGAACCATAGGCACGACTACCGTTGACCGCGTTTCCGTGGTAATAAGAAAGAAAATAAACAACAAATTTTTCATTTGCTGCCAAACCTTCGTCGCTCGTGAAAAACTTTCGTGTAAAGGTAAACGCGTGTCGACGTGCCACTTCTTGCCAGCGGAAGATTAGTAAATTATATATTAGGCGGTCGGCGCTTATTTTCAGTTTTCTAGGAGGTAAACCTCGTTACTATGGAAACAAAAAGTCACTAAACTCTTACGTATGACCAATAGAATCACACAAAAGACGTGATTGGATAATAACTTTCAATCTGTAGGGTTGATAAGGTTCAATGTTGCTTGTAGGGAATCTTGCTAATTTAAAGAGGTGTTGATTTGTACGGTTTATTTTCTCATACTAAACTTGAAACATGATAAACGCTAATATTACCTATAAAGGACTAGATCCTTACACAAGATACTACTATACACTCATGCAAACAGGTAACTGCTTGGAACACAATCCAACTAATATTTTAAACGCGAAATTTGTGAGCAAGGATGTATGTTACTACTCTTTCACGGAAAAAACGAATCTAATAAGGAAGCCGCGTAAAAGGATAAAAGCCTTCAAGATTCTAAAATCACGCGAAGAAAGTCACGCGTTCAACGCTAGTTTGACAATTATTCTTTCGAAATATATCGTTGAATAAATTAGGGTCCATCTTTTACCTGGACGTATGACCTTTGTATATAGAAATAAATCGCGAAGGAGGAAAGATGAAGCTACATTTAATTTTATTATCTCTCTACATGACACGTGTTAAATAATTAGCAGCCCGCTCTGGGTTCGCATCAAAGATAAATTAAGTGATTGTAACACCAGCTACCGGTTGCAATTATTTACGTATCATTTATCAGAGACGTTTAATTTTATTTATTTATTTATTTATTTCCTGAACAATGTTACATTGTATTGAAAATATAATGCATCTTAGTCTAAGTTTAGTAGGTATTTCCTTAAATTTATGAACAATGAGACTGACAAAAATTAAAAAGTGAATTAATTATGTCCTAAGTACCTATGTCAAGTCAAGAAAAATTCCAAATTACAAAATGTCAAGATACAAATTTAAATTGAATAATAAAATATAAAATGTCCATGCAAGCACTCAAATCAATACATAAGGTCAAAAATTATGATAAATTGCAATATTTATTTAATAAATGTCCATGCATGTACACCTAGACCCTGTACTTCATAAATTCATCAACTGAGTAGAAACACCTTTCAACAAGAAATGCCCTAAGTATGGTTTCGAACTCCTTCGTATAAACAGCGTTTCTTATGTCTACGGGAAGACTATTGAATAGTTTGACTGCACTATAAGATGAGCTGTGTTTAACTACCTCAAGAGTAGGTGCAATCAATGAAGGCATATGTTTCCTTCTCGTACTTTCACGGTCCTGTCTGCCTTCTCTGCTTTCAAAAGTGTGAATGTTTTTGGCAAGAAAAGTCAATAAAACCAAAATATACAGACAGGGCACCGTTAAGATTTTTAGTTCCCTAAAATATTCCCTACAGGACTGCTGCTGGTCAATGCGCACCATGGTTCTAATGGCTCTCTTTTGTGCTACGAAAGCCTTGTGGACATTGTACTCATAACTGCCCCCCCAGAAAATAATGCTGTACCTCAATTTCGACTCAACTAGAGCGAAGTATACACCTCTAAGCTGATCCATATGTACAACATCTCTAAGGCTCCTCAACACGTAACACGCTGAGTGAATACCAGTTTCTATGCTTGCCAATTCACATTTCCAATTCAAAGAACAATCCACAAATACTCCCAAGAATTTAACTTCACTAACTGTGTCTAACCTATCACCCCTTAGTTCACGAGCTAGGCTATCTGATGTTTTACTAGTGGATTTAAATAATATAATGTTGGATTTGCTGCTGTTAATTTTAAGGCAATTTAAAGTGAACCATTCATTGAGGTGCTCCAGCGTCTCATTAACTCTTTCATTTAAATCTGTGATGTTATTTGCTGATACTATTGCATTAGTATCGTCAGCAAATACAGTCAGATTCAACTGTTCAGGTAACTTGTTCACCACACTATTTATCAGGTCATTGATGAAGATAATGAAAAAAATAGGACCTAGTGTCGAACCCTGAGGAACTCCTGTTTTTATTTTAACAAGTCTGGATTTAAAGGTCTTATCACATTTGGTTCGAATCGTTCCAGATTGTTCGTAACTATCGGACGTGATCTCTACGAACATTTGTCGGTTACTAAGATAAGAGGTGAAGAGCTGCTTAACCGCACCCCTTACACCGTAGTGCTCTAACTTCTCAATGAGTAGATCATGCCTAACAGCATCGAAAGCCGAACTCATGTCAAGAAAAATGCCTGCAACTTTTTGTCTAGCATTTAGCCTAGTTACCACATCATTTAGTAATGTGTTAATAGCATCTACCGTTCCTACTTTCTTAAGATACGCAAACTGTCTCGGATTAATGATATTATTTTTACCAAGGTGCCTCAGCAATCTAGTTTTTAGCAAGATTTCAAATATTTTAGATGTTATAGGTAGTAAGGAGATTGGTCGATACATTTTCGGATCTTGTTTAGAGCCCTTTTTATGTATGGGTACAACTTTGGCAATTTTTAACTGATCCGGAAAAATACTACCTAGGATGCATTGATTGAAGAAGTTACTCAATGGTTCCGCTAATAGGTCTATGTTGTCCTTGATAACCTTAATGGGCATACCATCATAACCACACGAGAGCTTAGTTTTCATTTTTTTGACAACATCAAAAACCTCCTTAGGAGTTACTAAGTCTACGATCATATCTCTGTCTACTCTGATAGTATTAAGCTTGAGAATTTCTACGGCTGGGGTGCAGTCAACGCTACTCACACCAGGATCGTAGTCGAAGGCAGCAACAAACAAATTGACGATCTCTTTGGGATCAGAAGTGATGGTGTCACCGTGAATTAGAGAGTAATGCTTGTCTTGTGTTTTCACATTCCTATGTTTATTTACTATACGCCAAACATCCTTCGTAACATTGTCAGATCTCGCCAAAGCCGTTTGAACTGCCAGTTTTTTCGCATTCCTAATTACCCGCCTATATATATTAATGTATTTATTTTTGTAATTTAGCCAAGAAGTATGTAGACTACTCTTTACGTTAAAATACTCGTATATCACTGAATAAGTAGGTTTTATGTTTTAAACTGGACTAAGACCCGTCAAAATAATTTGAGTTTAGAATCGTCAATAAAAAAAAAACTCAAGTATATTTTTAATATATCCTTATCCTCAATATACAGTACTTTATAATTTGATAAGATAATATAGATAGATATAATGGTGAGAACGAACCCTGTCCTGACAGAAGAGAAATAGTTAACGGTGCGCTAGACATGACCATACGTCGTACTTTCAGCGAGATAATCCCACTTTTAAGTTGTAAGTCCCGCTGTAAAAACTGGAGTCTGTTGCCTGGGGTCCGGGTGTGGCCGACCGGCTGTCCGATTAAAAACCTAGGATCTGACATGCTTTCAAAATGACTGTTTTTGCGGAGGTCAGATGGCAGTTGCTTCACGGGAAATATGAAAGTTCAGCTGTTTCGTAGTTAGACCGAAAGCTGACCCCAACTGAGTTAAGAAAAGGCTCGGAGAATGATGATAATTAAAGTTCATCATACGTCTTAAGACAAGAGACAATTTCAATTTCTTACCTAGACTTGAGACATATGACTAACCTCAATTTAATTCATACGGGTACGTTACCAGTCGACATCGATGGGGAGCAATTCTTCGACCCCTAAACTTTTATTGGTACATAGTTATTCCTTTCACTTGCTATTGTAATTTATACTTTTGATAATTAAATAAAAATTCATACGAAGTATCTACGAAGCTACCACTAGTTTAAGGAGTAAGCTTACAATCAAGAGCTATCAGATTCAAATCCTGATCACTCCTAACATAAGCAACTTAGCTTAGCTGGAGGAGAAGTATTTTAGTCACCAAATTTGCTAGTATTACTTTTTTTTTATTCATCACCGAACGACCAGACGTACGGCAACGCGCCACCGGTACATGGTGGATATCCCACTCATACGCACAAAACGTTTTGGCAGTAAGTTCATCGTGCGTGCTGTTAAAGAGTGGAATGCCCTGCCTGAGTCTGTATTTCCGGAAAGCTGCAATCTGTCTTCAAGTATAGAGTGAATAGGTTACTTCTAGGCAAGCGTAGGTACTCCACCGTCGACCACATCATCACTTACCAACAGGTGAGATTGTGGTCAAACGCCAAAAGCCTATTACCAATAAAAAAAGGCATTTCAGTTACTAAAATACTCTTTAAAGGCTCACTAATATGTAAGAAAACCTAGCCTTTCTTCTGAACTGCACCGCACCAATAAAACGTACATATCGGATAACATCTTGCCAGGCATCCAATTCACAACACCCGGGGCGTTAAGGGAATTAGCGATCCTTCGTGAGGACTAATGGCGCACACTGAGGGCCGGAGGACTGAGGGAAGGAGGACGTCGCCGTGCTATAAAGTGAGAGGTTTATTTGTACGTGCTTGCTGCTGCGAAGCAGCGCTGCGAGATTGTAACTAGAATAATTGGATGGGCTGTGTTGTGAATTTTCCTGTTTATATAAAATTGTGTGGTAAATTGTGTGTACATATTGTAGGATATTCTTTAAGAAGTAAGCATAGCGTCAATGAAATTTTATTAAAGCAATTATTATGTTAACTTTTCTGAATGATTTATTCCCGGGTCCTTTAAGCGGGACGTGAAAAAGCATTTGATGAGGCCGTCAAGTTAAGAGCCATCATTACGGCACTGTCGGTGTATGTAATGGGGACCCCCTTCCTGAGACTTTACCTTTAGCTTACCATCAGGCGAGGTGAAGTCATATTTACATGACAGATATAAAAAAATAAATTGGAATCATTTCTCGTCTCTTTTTCTTAATCATTCGGATATTGGTAAATTTTTAGGTAACTAGCTGTTGCCCGCGGCTTCGCCCGCGTGGATGTCGAAGTCCGTTTCAAAAACTATCCTATCTCTCAAGTTGGATCGAACTGCACATGGTGTGCGAATTTTATTATAATCGGTTAAGTGGTTTAGGAGTCCATTGAGGACAAACATTGTGACACGAGATTTATATATATTAAGATTAAAAGTCCTAATACAAGCTAGAGGATAGGATATTCAATTAAAAATTATTTAATCTGTAAGTTTTTGGCTGTAAGTGTACAGAAAAGCATAAAGCGTGAGGCAAAATCATTAATTCATTTGTTGATCTAGAGTCTAGATTCTAGTCTAGACCAAATGACACTAACTAGGATAGGACATCCTACCTCTTTTTTATGTCGGTCACGTCAACATGACTTCACCTCGCCTGATGGTAAGCTAAAGGCAAAGTCTCTGGAATGGGAGTCACCATTACAAACACCGATAGTGCCACAATGTTGAGTCTCTAAAGTCTCCCTAATCTGTAAAAAAAATTTTTAGGCAAATAAAAGTTATAATACAAGCTAGATAAGCTACCCAATGAAATATTATTGAAGGAATAATATTTTCAGTTTTTATTGTAGCTATTAGTTAGTTATATTTTAAATTCTTAACTTTTCACTACATAACTATAACTACATTATCGCTTCCACATTATAAATACAAGATATATTGAAATATTTGAAGCGCTTAGGATTAATAATAAACATTGCTAAAACCTTTCTGCAATAGAGTCACCTATTTTCTTTTGTAAAAGACATCAACGGTGCCTCTGCCTAGGGCGGCCACTGAAATTAATGTGATCAATTTATCTGTACCAATGAATAAAGTTGAATGATCTGTTTGTGGTATCAAAATTACATTTCTTTAATAAATGTATATGAATGTATACATGGTGGTTACAACAAAACGCTAAATTTTGAAACTTTTTTCTGTCTTTCTGTATGTTTGATTTAAAAAAACTGGGCTGATTTTGACGGTACTTTCACTGGCAGATAACTGATATTATGAAGCGTAATTAGGCTTGGAATTTAATTTATACAAAACCTACCCTAATTTTTAAGTAAGTAATTAAAAGTCCTAATACAAGCTTAGGAGGATGGAGTTTTCAATTAAAAATTACACCCTACACCGGACGTAAAAAGGTGTGAATATATCTATATATGTATGAAAAACGGCAAATAGGAAGCATCATCTATTACTAAGTAAGTAAAGCAAATGGCCACACACATGGCGACTGTGTACGGCGGGCGGCGCGGGCGCAAGAGGTGCGGTGCGGAAGAATGTGCATGCCGCATCTGGCGTGATGCGCGCGCGCCGCTGTGAGCCTGTGTGCGCCGCGTGAAAGCGTCCTGCAGATTCACATGCTGACACGTGTTGAATATTATATACGAAAATACAACAACTACGAAACGGCCGAACTTCGATATTATTCATGTATTAAGCCGTATCTAAAGAAGTGGTAGAAGTAAGCAGACCGTATTCCACACACCCTTTTTTATCGTACGGAAATCCCCACGCATACCATCTCCATCGGGGGTGATTATGTCGGAATCGAACCAACTAAAACCGCACACCGTCTCGGGTCTCAATTGCCGGGGTTTAAGGTTACCCAATAGGCATATCCCTCGCACTCCAGCTTACCCCGGGCCATCTACGGTTCCGCACCTCCTAAGACTGGACTATCTCCTTGTTGTGGTTTTCGAAAGCGACTACAATATAGGGTTCTTCAAGAAGGTTTTTTACAGGGTCACCGAGCAAATATGTAACCCTTCTGATGTTGCACACGTCCATAGGTCGAGGTAACCGCTTCCAATCAGGCGAGCCGCGTGCGCACCTTTGAGTGATAATAAAAAATCCAATCAAGCTAAGATGATGATAAATCTGGCTCTGTACTCACTATATTCGGTCAGCCATTCGGAGGAAAAGAATGTCATGGACGAAAATTAAAACTTATTGAAAAAAGTTTATTGCGTCATGTATGCCGAGTTTTATATTTTGTTGATGGATAGAAAAGCTCTTTTGTCTCAAGTTTTTACGCTTCAATAGACACTGCGCCAGGTGGCGTCACTGAGCCTGTTTCACGCTACACGCATATTAACACAAAGTTGCATATTTGACTTTTACTTAACTGTGCTATCACTAATAATACTGGTACGTTGAACTATGGGTGGGATGCCAAATCGAGAAAAAGTAGAAGAGCGTAGCGGCAGTTAGGTTGACAAGTTTTGGATGCAGCCGGGATTAAGGCCCGGCGCTGATTGTAATAATAATAATAATAATAATTCATTTATTACCATAACACTTACATATACATTGCCGGAGGCCCCACACTAGGCCTAAGCCTGTCCTGTGGGTGCCTGATTGTGACAGGTGACAATAACAATAAGTCACGGTGACAAAAAGTCACAAACAGCGCCGGGCCTAATTCTATGATGACGATTATATCAATTTTATTATTGAGACACTATACAAAAACTTTTTTCTTTGACTGTACCTAAATTAAGTGACTTGTATTTCGCATTCAGATACTGAAAACTATTCAACATGGTTTTGTTTCAGTAAGTCGTCTATTTACAAAGACTTAATACAACTCTGAAGCAATTAGTATGTTTAGCTATGTCTCGAAAAGGCGAAATTCTTTTATATAAACCGTTTCTAGTCTTGAGGCGACGCTTTACATGATGATAAAATTTCCGCTTACCATGATGTGTCCTGGTAGTTCAATTGTTCAAAGTATTCTATCTAGAAAGGGGTTAATCGCGGGTTTAAGTCCTATCTGTATCCCGTTAAAAAGGCATATAAATATTTTAGTGTTGAACAAGTTTTGTTGTCGACTGTACTTAAGTAACTTAAGTTTAGCTTTCAGATATGACGTTGTATATTGAATACACCGTAGTTTTTGTTCCAGTTAGTTTCCTCGCACTAACCGCTTTCTCTGTCTTGAGCTTATTCAGCAGACAAAGGCTCACGGAGCTCACGAACTCGCAGTAGGTGCGGGCAAGGCTTGTAGATTCGGCGGCAATTATTGTCCGTCAGCGGGCGGTGTGTGGGGGGTTGAGGGGGTAAGGGGGCAAGCCGGCCCCGGGGGCTAAGATGGCCACCGTAATTAATTGGCGCGACGCGAGGGGCCGACCGCGGCGCGTCTCGTTCGCAGCGCGGCATTGCGCCCGCGTTTGAGGTGGCTATGCGTTTTGGGTTGTTCAGGACTTTTTATTATCATTATCATGCTAGGTTTAATCTCGGTTGCATCTGAGGGTATTAATTTGGACCTCAGGGTTCGCTTACATTTCATTTTGGCTGGCGAAGCCTGCATCAGAGCCTCGTCTGTTATAATCAGCAGGTATACTGGCCAACCACTGAGATACTGTATTTAGACTAAGGCAATTATTGTAAATAGACCAAAAAAAAACAGCCCGCTGAGTTTCTTGCCGGAGTCTTCTCAGGTCTGGACCGCGTTTCGAACCGGTGCGGTGCGGTGGTCCATTTGCGTCTAGTTTTTAAATAATTTTGATTTTGACGTTTTGTAAGTGCCGCATAGAACGGTCTATACAGAATAAATGATTTTTGACTTTGACTTGATAGCCCACCCCACACTGCGGCCACATCTATATTTTTAGACCCATGTACTGAAGTCCCGGATACCTACTTTTTCCTAATTCCGTAGGGCTATTAAGAATTTCTCAATAGGAACCCTATCGATAATTTTGTCTGATCAAGGAATTGAACTTGGTATCTCATACGCAGCTATTGGCTACAGATGCACCATTAGCAATCAAGCCAACCTGATAAAATGTAACTGGAATAAAAATTAAAAAAATCTCAAATTATTTAACGCGGCTAAAACAAACAAAAGACAATCGATGGCAATGTCAAAATTTTAAGCAATCTGTAATTTAGAACTAAGACAGCTCCTAAAATAAGGTAAGGCTCTTAAAATCAGGCAGAACCTCTGTACTCATCTTTCTACTTAATGTACTACTGTGTATATTGTGTGTGTACATAAATCTTAATATATATAAATCTCGTGTCACAATGTTTGTCCTCAATGGACTCCTAAACCACTTAACCGATTATAATAAAATTCGCACACCATGTGCAGTTCGATCCAACTTGAGAGATAGGATAGTTTTTGAAACGGATTTCGACATCCACGCGGGCGGAGCCGCGGGCAACAGCTAGTAAATAAATAAAAATAAGGTACATGTCAAACTGGATGTCCTGTATATCGTTACGGTACCTATGGACACAGTAACGTCGTCGACCAGCGATACGACCGTAAACGTCTCACCCACACGCCGCGCGCGCCCGCTCGCCACTCGCCTCTACATACCTACTATAATGTACTACCCAACCGACCACTCACCACTGAACTCTCACCATACCTACATACACCCCCGAAAAGCACAAATTTCTACTAACTAAACGGAGCGGAGAAGTTCTAGTTACAATAGTCAGCTTCCGATACCGCACTATACCATAGTTTGTCACATCAAGAGCTTTGACCACTATCACTCGCTACCCCTCTGAAGCCTAGATACGTAGAATTCGTAGGGGCGAAGGAGGTCTAATACAGTTGGACGAGTGGCTCATACAAATTGCATGGGTGTGAGTGAGTAACGTTAGTGCTTGGACCTCGGTTCGCTTAAGCGTAAATTCGGTTGCGTAAGTCGGAAAAGACGTCTGCTTTTCGAGATAGGACCGAGGGGAAAGACATTCAAAGAACAGTTTGGTTAAATGGGATAATAGAATATATTATTCAGTTACATGTTCTAAGGAATTAACAAGTTATTTTACTTGTATTATTTATTAAACACGCTTCCAAAATTTAAAACTATGAGAACATCTACTCACGAATTTTTAATTTTCAGTCCCTTATTTTGTCTAAATTTTCAATAATCAATAGAGATCACCGATTAAGAGTCGATTTCCACATTTCCATAATCAGAGGAACTGCGATTAAGTAGAACTAAACTACTGTGTTATTGCGTTTCCATTAAATATAACATCCGAAGAACCCAGTAATTATAGTTGAACAGATTGTCACTAGTTAAATCCAGCCGAACTCATAACGCCTTTAAAATTTTTACGCGGAACCCTATTTTTTAAGAATTAAAGTAGCCTATGTTACGCTTTAGAATATCAACTATCCCACAGCGAAATTTCCGTCAAAATCGGCCCAGTTGTTCTAGAGATTACCTCATTCAAAAAAAAACAAAAACCATTTGAAACATTGCTTTTTTGTTATAATGTACCGTTAACTCACATGACCTACAATCAGACACTTGAATTTTATTTATTTGTATAGATTTTTACAATTTACTACCTACTATGAACTCGTAACTAAACAGACAGACATATCAACCATGACACTTAGTAACTGATTACCTATATTGAACGGAGCCTGTAGCGATTGAAAACCTGTGGAACAGCTTCATTAACTGGCCAGTACCTACCGCCCTAGATACCTAATAAGCTAAGTGCACTATGACATCACACTTACTCACATTGCCTACTAGCTGCTCGCGACTCTCTCTCTCTCGCCTGGAAACCCTCAATGACGGCAAACTGATGATACTTGTTCTATAACTTGTCTCTTTAATACTACTGATATAAAGGGACTGTTATTAAAATCTGTTATTAATTATTAAACGGTTTTATTTAACTCGACCTGTTTGTTTGGGTCAAATCTATTAATTGAAATTTGACCCCCTTCCAGTTGCTGGATTGGTCTGATATTTAATAAAAATAACTTATACTCTATACTTTTTTTATATTACGTAGGTGGCAGTCAAGCACACGGCCCACCTGATGGGAAGCGGTCACTGTGGCCTATGGACGTGTTTTTTTCATATCATTGTCACATCTTTGTCTTTAAATGTCACACATTATATTGTACTTTTGTATATTGGTCACATCAATGTTCCTGACATTCAATAGATTTCACCTCGCCTGATGGTAAGCTAGAGGTAATCATCATCATCAGTTTCTTCCTACTGCTAGCAGGCAGAGCTCTGGGTTTCAGCTAGTAGTACAAAACTAATAAAAATAAAACAAACAGATTCGAAAAGGATCAAAGGAATTTTGCAATCCCCTTTTTGTTCGCTGGTAAAGTTAAGCCTCTGGCGTTGTGACGAGATCCTGTTCAATGTTACGACAATGTACGTATTACTGAAGCGAAGGTCACTTCACGAATGATTAGTTTACGCTTAGGTCAATATTTCCATCATTTTATTTGTAATTTTTATTTTTGTGAAGGCCTATGAAGCCCGTTTAAACGGCTTTATTTAACTTGACCTGTTTGTTTGAGTCAAATCTAGTAATTGAAATTTGACCCCCTTTCAGTTGTCTGATTGGTCTGATATTTGGCAGAAGTCTTTAGTTCTGATGACAATACAATTTAAAACCGTTTAACTTGAAAAAAAATTTTTCACAATTTATTTATTTTATACGACCTAAGTGACAGATAAGTTCACGGCCCACCTCATGGGAAGCGGTTATCGCGACCTATGGACGTGTGCAACATCAGGGGCGTCATACTCGCGCTGCCAAAACCTTCTAATGCCCTTCTTGAAGAACCCCATATTGTAGACGTTAGGGAAAAAACGGCAGGGAGTTATAAACATTTTGAACAAATTCTATAATGTTATTTTTAAATAGGTACTATGTTTTTATGAAACATGAAACTCTTGAATTGGTCAATGAATACTAGACTAGCTCTACGATAGCTAGTAAACAAAAATCAATAAAAACAGATTAAAAACAATCATTCCCCATCTTGACGCATGCTTTCCAGGAATTTTAAATTAAGATTATGTTCAAATTACGATCAACGGGCGACCGCTAAATAGATTAAAGGTAGACGTACACGTACACCATGCTTCCAAAATCCAGGTTTCACGAACCTGAATACATCAATTCATGATCTTTCAGGTAGATGCAGAATAATTTGTTATGATGATAATAAGAACGACTTGAACAACTAAATGTTTTTCCCACGCCAACAGGGGTCAACGCGGCGTAAACACGTAGGCGGTGTGCGGGCGATATAACGATATATATACGTCATTTTCTTTTACACATTACGAACATTTTGTAAGTTTATAAAAGATCTATAGATAAACTACTCCACTACCTTATCTATACTAATATTATAAAGTAGTAAAGTTTGTGTGTTTGTATATTTGTTAAATTTTAAGGGGTAATCTCGGGATCTACTGAACCGATTTTAAAAATTCTTTCACCAATAGAAAGCCACATTTTCTGTGAATGTCATAGGTTGAATATCATCACGCTACTGCCCAAGAGAGTGGAGCAATAATCATAAATGTGAACAATTCTATTAGATTCCCATACATTTTAGGAAAACTGATAAATTATGAGCATATTATGTGAGTTAAAAAGGGTGCATCGGGGTTCGAAATACGCCACGGGCGAAGCCGGGGTGGGTCAGCTAGTATTAAGGAAAGGTCAACTGTTCTCAAGTGCATCCGTGTATGAAAATAAGACTTTATGACAGTACATAATAGAAGCGAACGACGTATGCTATGAAGTGAAGTGAAAAATGTTATCTCTGCTTACCCCATTGAGGAAGAGGCGTGTCTCTATGTATGTATATCAAATACTAACTGTACCTGCTGTGCACTGACTTATTTCATGGATTTTCCAAAATTTCGATTTATATTCAAAACAAGTTAATTTATTTATTTACACTAGGACACTAACCACTAATTAAATCACCAAATTTTTAGTTCCGTTAACGTTCTGTCTGAATCGGATTTTAAATTAGGCCTACAGATGTCGCCTAGTAATTAGTCGTCGAGTCAGACCTTAGATAGTCAGGTCTCAGACACCTTCATCTAAAGTCCGACACATCACACTTGCAGCCGTGACGTCGGCTTATCAATTAGGGTACATCGTCGCACAGGAAGCTTTGGCATTTTCAGCTGAAGTATGTTGCCAATCAGCCGGCATAATTGCCACGCTTTTGCCGGAACATTTGTGCAAATAAAAGAAATGGTTTATCCATAGATTTAGAGGACGCTAGATGCCGCATGTGCAGGAACGGATTTCATAAGGGCTGAGATCTTCTGGTCCACCACGATATTGTTAATTTTGTCTTTTCCTGAGCCTGAAAGGAAAGTCTACGTCAAAACCTCATCCATCTTTCAAACATACCCATAGCGCATTAAGCAAAATGTGATAACGTAGTTAGATTTGAATTGAGATGTAATTATTGCAAAATTCGTTTTCTGTAGCGTAGCGATAGTGCGTTCGACTGCTAATTCAAAAGGTGCGGGTTCGATTTCTGCTCAGTGCAAATATGTAGTAGTTTGTATTGAGCGGCATTACATACAAAAAAAGGAGATTTGTGAGTATGTTTATCCGTATTCTATAAGCCCATTATGACAAGCTCTGTTTAGTTTGGGTCTAGACAGCGGCGTTGTGTAATTTGTCCTAAAATACTTAAGTATTTATTATTATTTTTCCCCGCGATCCTAGAAGATAGCCTGTACCATCTCGTTTCTCTCTCGCCTGTGTGGTGGGGCACCATAGAACAACCAATGTAGACTAAAGTATGAGTGCGGAAAAGCGCGGCAAGCTTGAGCCCTGCATCAGTTTAGTGCCACGTTGAGACGGTCGGCTTGCGTAATCTAGGTTACTCTAAATCTGTGGTTTATCTATCGATATATTCCCGTTCTTTTCGTACAGGGAAGAGCTTTCTGGACGCCACTGGCGTACAACGGAACGGCGGCGTAAAGTTCGGACCCAATTCGAACTAGTCTTTTTTTATTTAATAGCTTTGTTCACTCGTCTTGTTGCTTATTTTCAACTCGCGATGCGAAAACAACGGGGTGTTATAAGTTTGACGTGTCTCTGTGTCTTTCTGTTGCCTCCGCCCGAACGGAAGAATCGATTTAGATTTTTTTTGTTGTTTGAAAAATACATTATTCGGGAACTCGGAGGGGAGGGAAATTCTTAATTGTCTGTTATTCAGCAGGTGGATCAAATAGCAGATGACATTAGCTTGGGCTAAATATCCTGGTGGAACCCCAAATACTGGGTGTATTTGTAAACTGACCTTTTAGAACATGATATGAATTTACTTTCTTGTTAAGTTTCATTGAAATCAGTTCGGGAGTTACGTAGTAAGGTAAGTAACAACGAACAATAAAAACGTTAGCGACCTCTGATATAGGCCTAAAGGGAAACTCGCCTTTGCCTATGGCCCTTTTCTTATGTTGACATGAAAACTTTTTGTATTTGCAGTTTAAAAACCGTATCGTATTCGGAATTATAGCAGGTTGATGACCTAGGAGGCTGAAAGTTTGACTTATTAGCTGATGTTATCCATTCCGGGGGATTAGTAGTAAAGTCGTTGCCTTCTCTCTTTCTTTATATCATTTGGTGGTAGGCAAGTACACGACCCATCTGATGAGAAGCGATCACCGTGACCTATAGACATGTGCTACACCTCGGTCCCAGTCACGCTACGAGAAGCGAACTATCTATATTATTATTATAAAATATTGAAATTTAGTTGTGTCTGTACATTGGAAATATTTAAAAAAGATTACTATACTTAACCCAAGTAATTTTTTTTTCAAGCTGTTTTTTATACGGTAGATAGATCAGTATTCTATACGCAGACATCAAGAAGTTAAAATCTTGAAAAAGTGCATATAGCAGATTTTGGTTTGACAACGACGTTATGTTAAATGCACGAGAATCGTTCCACGCAAACATAAAAATATATTTATTATATATTAGGTTCGGTGCCTCTTTTATTTGCCGCACCATAAAGGCTTGGAATTCTTTACCAGCGCATGTGTTTCCTTCCTCCTATAGTCCCGGGGCCTTTAAGCGGGGCGTGAAAAAGCCGTCAAGCTGAGGGCCGCCACTGTAGCACTATCGGTGTATGTGGTGGTGGCCCCAGTCCTGAGACTCTGCCTTTCGCTTACCATCAGGTGAGGTGAAGTCATTTTGACGTGTCCTATATAAAAAAAAAAATTATTGGAGTTCTTGTCTGTTATGTCTCTTTGTTAGCAATGGATGCAGAAATGGTCTTGGTCAAACTTAAAATCTGCCGTATCTTTGATTGTTATCAGAAAATCTGCCACCTGGATATCACCTCCAGTGGCCAACTTGGAAGTCATTAAATCGCCTGCGGACCCAATTTGGCCACTGCAGGGTAAATATAGCAAAAAGAGGCTATATTGATCCGAGACGGTGGCGTGCAGTTTTAGTCGGTTCAAATCCGATATAACCACTCCTGCTGGTGGCGAGGGGATTTCACACAAAGGACCTATTTAGGGCAACGGACAACGCTATGTCAGTGACCAAGTATTGGGTCGATAAAATTGAATTGTTTTCTTGCCGAGTCTGTATTTCACGAAAGCTAAAACCTGGGATGCTTCAACCAGTGAATAGGTTCCTTCTAGGCAAACCAGATGAGACAGAAGTAAAAAAAAATCTAGCAAGAAACCAGAATAAGAAGCCATTGACGATAAAACAGAAGAGTAAGTATTCGATTACATTTCAAGTATCTTCACCTTGAGCAAACAAAGAAAACTTTTTGCTCGTATATCGATTTGAATAATCGCACGATTGTAAGTGCGCACATCGACCGGTCCCTTGTCACAAACGCGAAGGAGCGTGCCGCGGGACTTAATTAAATCGTAAAGGGTCGCGGCTGACCAATATAATGCTGAACCTTGTCATGTGTACCTAATATAAGCTGTTTGTTCGCGTAGCTATACTATATCTAAGTATTACGTTTATAAAATTGTACTTTTTTATATTTAGTCCGCCGGATTGACTGCACCCCGCCTGATGGTAAGCTGAGGTGGAGTCCAAAAGTAGTGGTCAACATTCTCAAGCGATGCTCTTAGAATGGTGACCTCTACCTAGACATTGGGGTTATTAAAAAAAAGTTTATATATTACTGTAAAACAATTTTTTCAATGTTTTAGTACTGTGATGTATTTGTTCGCAATGGAAGCAAAAGCTATTAAATGGATTTTGATGCGACATTTGGCACGTAGACTACCTATGTCATGAATGCAGAAAGTTAGTACCTACACAGCCCATAGTAGTAAGGCGTGAATTAGATAGAAACTATGCGGCACGTATGCGGCACATATTATGGCACGGATTTGGCAAGCATATGGCACAGATTCGGCACGGACATAGTCCGGATATGGCATGGACAAGACACGGATATGGTATTGATAAGGCGCGGACGCGGGCGCGAAAAGTACTGTCAAAAACAAGCTGCTGTTTAAAAAAACCTTTTTAAAACAAGCTTTTATTATTTACAATATTGCATTGTCATGGCACTTACATAAGTATGCCAAATTTTAGCTCAATCGGATAGCCGGGAGAGGTCGAAAAATGGCTTGCAGGATTTGATTACAGACAACGGGACAGGTGAAACTAAATAAAAGCTTGTAATAATTAATTATAATGAAACCAATCTAATATAGCAATATTCTTTAGTTAAGTGATACCAAACATTGAAGTGAGAACCTCCTTGTTCCTTGAAGTCGGTTAAAAATACAAAGTAAATCTTTTGTTTTTGTACTAATTACAGTAACATGTAGGTGTAGGTACGGTTGTAAACTACATAATATATGCTTAACGTAATTGCTGTTGACTTCTGGACGTCCGTCTGTATGTTTATGACGTCTCATATAAACTGTTGACGTGGGCTCTACCGTTTGTTTGTCATTCGTCAGTTCCAGGTTTTATATGAGATATATTTTGCATAGAACCCGATATATTTTTGTTTAATGAAAGTAGCCTATGTCACGCCTTACAATATCTATAGTTGTCACAAAATAAAAGGCCCACTTTGACAGTTCGTGCCCATGAAGTTCTTAATTTTTTATCAATGGAAATGTTCTAAAGATATTTACATTTTTCATTGACAGGTACCGCCCACTCGGCTAAGTGCTGTGCATAACGATTTTTTCATGTAGTCCACAGACTATTAATAATCAGTTAAGGAAAGAAAATATCGAGTGAGATATTTTTTTTCAAGCCCGACGCGCACTTTTATTTTTATTTATTTTAATACTTGTGTTTAGATTCTGAGGACTGATTTAATTATTCTTGTTGTTTTTGTGATTTAGTGAATGTTATTATAAAAAAAATATTAAATATAGGTAAATTGACCTTTAATAAAATTGTATTGTTTTAAAATACCTACAAAATCAAAGGTTAAGCACTTTTTTCTAATCAGAACTTTAATCCAATGCAGTTTACATACATATTCAAATCGATTAAATCCCCATGCAAACTGGATTCGATTCATCCTGAGTATCGAATACCGAATCGTATAGGTACATAACTAGTTACGCCACGAGAACAAACGTCAAAACGGGCCTTTTATTTTGTGTTGAGTATACCAATGAAAGTCCCGTCATAGTGGCCCAGCCGTCATAGAGATTATCAAGTTCAGACAGACAAAAAAAAACAAAAAACTTTTGCTCAACCTGTTATTTCAATATTACAAACAAACACTTGAGTTTGTGAGTGACAACGCCATGAGTGGCGAAAAGATTCAGAAGATGGAAAAAAACAGGAAATCTATATCTAACTTTTATTTTACCGCCCTCATTCATGATATTGACCCACGAATACACCAAGTAATGATAATCGGAAAGTCCCAGGAAAAGTTAAACTCGGCTGACCCAGGACCAATCTCCAACTTCGAGATGCCTTCGAGATGCTCGGGCTTGGGAACTAAGTACGGTGTCACTGTATTACCCTCGGAAAAGAGAGGAGCATCGCGCCCTTTGTTACAGATACCGGCACGTAAATTGGCCAGACGCGTCATTATGCGCAAAGGTCGATTTTTAGGTCCCCTTTGAGGTATGAGCGGGTCGCGGGAGACGTGGTTGCGCCGTCGCGGACATATGATTGGTCCGTCACTTGACGGACCAATCAGATGTCTCCGAGAGACGTCTTGTAGCGAATCAACGTTCCGTTTGTTCGTACTTTGAATCATTTGATTGGCTCAAAGTGCACGATGCGCGAACTTACCCCAAACCTGGCCAAGTTACGTGCCTGTATCTGTACCTCTATAATCAAGGAGAGTACGTTCTGAATTTAAATTTAAACGCAACAGAACACCAAAACACGCAAAGTTTGAAACACTTCCGTATTTCGGGATAACCGTTACCAGCCAGATACTCTGTTTGAAGTTTATATCGATTGTCGCGTTTATCCCGGTACAATCGCGACGATAGTAGGTGCCGGGTTTCCTCATTACGCGTAGAATTCCTGGCCGGCCCGCCATAAAGCCGGCTCCTAGCCGAACGTAAAATGGGACTCGTTTTACGCGACGGCTCTTTGATGGCCTTTTAAACAGCGCAGTTGGTGAGTCTGTACATAGCCTAATGTGACCATGGATTTGTAGAGTTGAACCAGGATAATGGCTGAACAAAGATTTAATACTCTCAAGTCAAAAAACAACTAAGTGAATAAATAAATTTTCTAGATAGAGCTAACAAACAAAGGAATACTGAACTGAACGTTTTTACTGCAACTGGCGTGATTCCTAATAGAAAGTTACTTTTTTATATTTAGTCCGTCAATTATTGACTTTACCCCGTTGGTTGGTAAGAATCTAGGGTAAAGTCCATAGGATACGGGCCGCCATTCTAAACACCATTCATCTCAAAACGGCGATCCCTACCTTGACGACCTACTTTTTCACGCCCCGCTTAAAGAACCCGGGATTGTAGGAAGAAGAAAACACGTATGTGGGTAGAACATTCCAGTTCCTAACTGTGCGACAAAGAAAGGAAATAACAAAGCGCTTAGTTTGAGACCGTATTGTCACAACTGTATGCAGGTGGCACCGTAGTCCAGCACGTGTTGTTCTGGATTGCTTTATCTTCAGGACTATTTTTTCGTGCGGAAACCCGTACAGAACTCGGAACACACCGTCTTAGGCCTTCATACATTTATCTAGAAACTGCAAGACCTATGGATAAACGCTTGAAGACCGTTACTAGGCGAGACGCTAATTAAAACTTTATTAGAAGTTCAAAATATATTAGATTTTACGAAAATCTTATGTTTTAAATTGTTGTTTGAAGCTCTTTTCTTAGACACCGAGACGAAATACTGATAAAAGGGACAGTCCCGGATAAAAAACGGGACGTATGGTCACATCAACATAGCCTTATATTGTTGTACATAGCACAACTATTTGTAGTATTTTAATATTGACTAAAATTTTAGTTTTCGGTATTGGTGATTGGAATTTAGACTCTTGCGCTACGGGTTATTTCGACGTTTTCGGGTGAACTTCGGGACAGATTACATTCTTAATCAAATACGTTTCCGTACAAACTTGTCAGGGTTTAACATGTAATTTTTTTATTTTCGTTTTAAGAATATTTGTAACCGAAATCACTAATATTCACGCTAACCATACTATATATACTCAGGCCAATGTGAGTATACATATTAATGTATATAAATATCTGCACTGAGATATTTGCATTGAACCCGGGACCTCTCACTTAGGAGTCGGACGCTCTACTTCTACGCCACATAGAGTTCGTCGAAAATGATTTGTTTCTTCTGCCCTTTATCCTGCCCGCCCAGAGCCATTGTCATAGCAATAATAAATGGACGGGGGACAGTATTTTGTGGTTTCAACTCTAAAAATATTTTAAAAAAATATCCAAATTATACTTAATTTTTTTAACAATCGGACAACCGATTTCAAGGTTGATGTTATTGTTACCTACTTCAATTACAGTTTGTTTCAATAAGTACAGTGAATTTTCCTTTTAAAATGACGTTACTATCAATAAAATTGTAATAAATCGTCTCCGTAGAGGTGATTCACAATGCCTCATAATATTTTCCTCGTTGTAGGTACGAGTACGCCACATACAAACTCGCGTGTTTTCTTTCTTCGAACTTCAATTATTCGTGGCGTCAACCGATACGTCAGGCGGCGATCACTCCCACGTGACACGTTCCGGCCCCTACGTTGTTGTGCTTTACCTGCCAAACTAAACAAACGCGACCAGCCGGGGGCGAACAAGATGTAGGGAGGCAGGGGGCCGCCTCGTGCGACCTCCCACCGCTAGCCGCTCACGTTATCGAACCGCGACCCGCGAAAACCGCAGCCGAGCCTGGTGACGAGCGCACCTACCTGCCGGCTCGTTTCTATCCACTTTACGGAACGTTCCCAAGTTTCCGACCTCCATCAATAGTGACAAGTTACAGATCTGACGGCGGATTTGCGGTCGAAGTTATAGCACGCAGCGTGGCGACGGCTAATGATTCGCCGTTCCGCTGCGATGTGTAATTTCCTCTCCGCGTCCGCACCTCGCAGTCGATAAGGTAGGCGCGTGTTGTTTGCGAACGCCGGGCGCTGCGGAACGATTAAATCCAATAAAAAAGGAGTGAGTGTGAGGCCGCCCCGCCGATAACAAACAGAATTCTGTAAAAAAGCACTCGACGCGACCGAATCGATGACCAAAGCTTTATTTCAACTTTATCGTTTTTGCGTCGTCCATAACTTGGCACCCTCTATGTTCGCCGAAAGCCAGTAAGTATGTAAATTACGGTCGCGAGCGCCGGTCCTCGGGTGCCCACTTATCTATTCAAATTCGGCTCCGGGTGCGGGGCTGCGTCGCCGGCCCGCGCTAATCAAAATCCGATCAGCCATTAAGTCCTCTCGCTATCTGCGCTTAGTTTACGAGCGAGGGGGGGTGGCATCACGAGGCGCGGGCGGCGCGTCGCGGGCGGGGAGGGGGCACGCCGTGATCACTTATTTATGTGGCGGGGGCTCGCTCGGCGACTGAAAAACTACCCTCGCGTCGTCGAAGCGGCGCGCGGCGAGGCGGCGGCGGCAGGCACGCGAGATGCGCGCCCATAAACCCGGCGCGGCTTTGTAATCAACCGTGCCGCGCTTTTTATGAGTTCGCCTTTTGCAGTCACTGCTCGGGATAAATTTAGCCCGCTATCTGATATTGAGGCGACGTATAAAAGTTTTATATTTATTTACTAACGTTTTCAGCTGAGAGGAAAGTTTGCGTGCAGCGCATTGCGCACTGTGATAACACTTTTATTGGTGTTAGCTTAACTTCGATTTTAACTGCTGACTTGGCTATAGCAGCTATTGAGGGTAGCAGCTCAAAGGCGCGGGAACATATTATCATTATAATATGGTTTGACTAATATAACTTTTATGGGAGCGACTACCGTCTAACCGCTTAACGCTCAGCAGCGTCAATCAGCAGGTGTTCCAGTTTACAGTAGAGGTTGGCCTGGCCGGGGTCTTGATGGGGACTCCATAAACCCCATCGATCAAAATATGAGTACCTACCTAAAGTCCACTTTATAATCCCCCTTGAGTCGTAGGTACAGTTTAAACGGCCTACACGTACTGGGAAAAACACTTTTACAACAACATAAAATAAACACAAAGTAAATAATAATGTTTATTTACTTTTATTAGAAATTTATTTATTTCATCGCCGTGTCTACGCGACTGTACATTGTTTTCTTTTCATCCCAAAGTACAATGAGTACCAAAAGTCTACTTACAGGTCTACAACATTGTTTAGCAGGTGTTGATTCGCACGCAAATAAATTAGGTTCGTCCCACGAAATTGAAAAAAAAAGATACACGGCTCAGGATTCAGTGCACTTTAGTGGAACGAATGATGCCATAAACCATGGAAACATATGAAAATGGAATCCGTGGGTAAAATTTGTACAGTTATACAGGTTGCTGATTTAGATCCGGCTCGAAGGACCATAGGTACGCATAGTGGTCCTTCGAGCTAGATTTGAACCAGCGTAGATATGGGTACGTGAAATGCTGCCTATTTTACATTTCATGCTTATAACTTCTGTACCCAAATTTTCTCTTTTTATGTATGATTTACTTTTATTTCTTTGTGTTTTCTCTGAAGATTCTTTACCAAACATTTGTATTCTTGTATCTCTAGTTCCTCTTTTTTTTCGTGCGGAAATCCCCACGGATAGCACTCCCACAGCCAGTAGGGGGAGGGGAGGGGTTGAGTTGCGGCGCGCCGCTGCCTCGGCCTGCTTTTGCTAGGGTGACAGGCGAATCACCCGTCATCCCCAGGCCTGCCGAGGATGGAAGTGATACAACGACCTCCGGGATCTGAGCCGCCTTATCTATAGTTCCTAATTCGCAACAAAATCGCTGTCGCTTATCACTATGTGCTAGGCGTCAACGAGCGCGGTGTAGTCAACGCGATATACAGTATTATCGTATTTTTAGCGAGATCGATGGGCCCGCGCCACCTGCGGTCTCGCCTCTCATTGATTACCTACAGACTGCCGACTCGCCATTTTTTAACCGACTTCAAAAAAGGAGGAGATTCTCAATTCGTACGCTATTTTTATTTTTTTGTATGTATGTTACGCGATAGCGGCGCCAATTATGGATGGATATTGAATTTTTTTTGTTTGAAAGAGACTACTTCTGAGGTGGTCCTATATCCAGGGTATCAGGATCTGATGCTGGGATCTTGGGAAAATCGAGGGGATATCATCAAATTTACGGCAAAAATTCTGTTTTTGATGCCTCTGTACATAATAAACCTCATAAATAGGTACTTTTCTATTTCTGTACACTAAAAAGTAAATAATATTAGTTGGTGAAGTCGGTTTTTTAAACGTACCTAGTTATAAATTATTGTTGCAGTGTATAAACTTTATTTAAACAGTTATTTTTAATTATGCAGTCCAGTAAGGTTGTGGTGTAAGTGACGGTGTCCCATCAAGAGAGTCGTGTGCTTGTCTACCACTTAAGTGATATTAAAACAAAAATTAAAGTAGATATGGCAGTAACAACTAGGTTAGTACTAAGCGCTGCGTACTGAATATAATGACGATGGATAATAATATTGGTTCACACATGAACCTATAAAACCTACAGATGAAAAACGTTGATGGCAAGCCTGTGTCAAAAAATGATAGTGAGTCATGCGTGAGTGAATTTGGGTTGCAATATGTTACCCAAATTTGATTGAAATTCGATTCCTGGTTATTTTTTAACACCATTTTATTACACAAGACATCCTGTATTTTTATGCTACTTAAACTTACTGAATCGAATGACGTATACCGCGTAGTGGCTGACTAGACTAGTGTTTGTGTGTGCGTGCTGACTTGTGTGCGTATAAGCAAGTGGGCCGACCTTAGTGTTGTCAGTTGTATTCTTCAACGCGTTCGGTCCAGAGGTTTTATAGGTTCTTGAGTTCACATATATTTTTAAATAATAAAAGATTTCCTCCGCTTTAAACATAAATCTTGCCGATACCGATATGTAATAAATTTTGAAAAAGGAACCCTGCAGGAACCGGAAGGACTCTTATCAACTGATTTAACAAGATTCCGTTCGGAAATTATGGCGCTTAGACAAATACCTTTGAACATGTAACGTTTGTCATTGGACAACTATACCTAAAGACAAGAAAGAAATAAAGAAGAGAAGTTAGAATGTAAACAGTACTTAGTGTACCATAAATTCGACAAATACAGAACTTAAACTTGAAGAAAACCATTAAAACAACACACATACAACGATGATGATACTTTTTTCTTACTTTTTTAACATACTAACACAAGAAACGTAAGTTACGCAAACAATATTTAACACCTAAACATGGACCTAGGAATAACTATGGACGGAGCCATGGGAACAAAAAAGTGACGCTGCATAGTCAGCCAACTTTCGTATACGTATACAGTCGCCACGCACACTCTCACATCATAGTCAGCCACTTCGCGGCAAACGTCGGCCGAATCGGTGTATCTGTCAGTTTAAGCGGGAAGAAAAAAAAATCAAATACAACATGTCTTGTGCAGTGAAATGGTGTAAAAACCGTAGTGACAGGAAGAAAATAAATCCAGGGATCACATTTCACAGGTTAATCAATATTTCAATCACTTAATGTTTATCTAATAATTATACATAAATGTTCATTCAATATTTCAAAACAAAATTCAATTGTTCGGTACAAAACCAGTGATCCCAACATAAAAGTGTGTAAATTTCCCCATATTTTGGGGAAATCTGTAAATTGTGTGACTTTATGATGAAATAGCATAAACTATTTATTAGTAGTGATAACCGTAGTGATTTAACTTCTTTTTTATAAATACATGGGATTAGGAATCGCAAAAATACAAATTGTAACTAACATGAATTTTTTAACTTTTTTTGTCGATTAGGTACCTAGTTTAATCGTGTGAATATTCCCCACGGTTACCATCCATTTAATTTTTTTTTATATAGGTATAATGAAAAAAATAATGTAAAAAATAACTAAAATATTATTTTCATTAATTTATGATAAAATAATATTTTTAATAATAATGCACGAATCACCTTTAATGATTGTTCATTAATATATTTTAAAATTTACCAAATAATTCTCCCTATTCCTCAACTAAAATAATAAAAAATGGGGAAATTTAGGTAAAACCTCGCATCCCTACAATTTACTCACACAATGATTGATGCCCGCCATTTTTTGACACAGACTAGTTACTCTAGGCACTCCGTCCATACTTTTCCTAAGTCTATGCACCTAAATAACAAAAACAATTTAGACATTATAAATATAATTTTATGCAAGTAAGTCTGGCTTAGATATAATTTCGAATTTGGAAAACAATCCAATTTTGAAAATGCGCGCCAATTTATATTTACGAAAGTATGATTATGAAAAAAAAAAACATTTTTTAGCTATTCACAAAACGAGGTTTTATTATAGTCTTCACTATTTATTTCAGAATTTCTTTTGCATCTTTCCGAAATAGAGGTTTAATTGGTGTCCTGCGTCATCCACATAGTCCAATTACGCGGCGTCGTTCGGTAACCGTAGGTAGTTAAAAATACTTATTAAAGTACTTTTGCTGCCAGTCAGCAGTTTGACGGCAACGCCAATACAGGCTGTGCGTTGCTGTCAAACCACTTTTTTTAACTCAATAATAGTTGTGAACATGACAATGTTTTCAATCTCGATTTGTTAATATTGGTTAATGCCTCGTCTTTTTCTAGATTCCTAATGTAAGAAGGGTCTAAGAATTTCTCACGACTAACAAATTCCTTGATACATATTTTATCCCAGTTGCGCGGATATACCTTCATTAAAAATAAGGTCTCCAGCAATATCATCCAAGGCTAAGACAACTTTACCAGGACGAGGTTCTGGTGTCAGATTTGGGGGTCAGGCGGTAGTCGCTTCCATAAAAGTCAAACCGAACCGAGTTGTAGAAGAGCGTACGGTACTCGGGGCTCCAAAGTGCAAGTTGAGAATGCAACTGGAATTGTTTTTCGAGCATCTAGGATGGGTCCAGGTAGCTCAGTTGGTCAGAGCATTCCCCCTGTAAGGGACTGGTCACGGGTTCAAGTCCCGTCCTGGATGATCATTTTTTCCGATCAGATAATCATTGGAAATAGTTAGCATGTAATTGCTTAAAAATTTCATGGAGTTGTTTATTCATCATTCTCCGAGCCTTTTTTTCCAAATCAGTCGGGGTCGGCATTTCAGTCTAAACTACGAAGCGGGTGTACATGAAGCGACATCTGATCTCCACAACCCATTGGTTATATCGAAGTTCTGTAGTTAGACCAGTTGTCGGACTTATTAGGGCTCCAACTACCCGCAACAACTGCCATAGATGTTATCGCAACCAGGGCTTAACGTGCTCTCCGATACACAGAAGAGTCTAGATGTGTTTAGAATGGTCACTTGGTGTAAGGCCTTGCGCAGACGAGGGATTTTTGTCCGCGGACTTTTTTGTCCTCTAAAATAGATCGCTTACAATTGAACGTTTTGTACGCGGTACTTTTAATCCTTCGTTTGCGTAAGCGATCTATTTTAGAGGACAAAAAAGTCCGCGGACAAAAATCCCTCATCTGCACGGGCTATAAGACTTACTGGGTACTAAGTGCTCAACCCTTTTTTTTTCCGTGCGGAAATCCTCATGGATACCCACCCCGCGGCCAGCGGGGCAGGTTATGTCGGACTCTTACCGACTAAAACCGCACGCCGTCTAGGGTCTTCTGACGCCAGGGTGTAAGGTGGCCCAAAGAGCATTTTCCTCGCAACTCGGCTTGACCCGGGTCATATCAGAATTCGAGATGGCCCCCTCGGGTACTATTGCTCAACCCTGCAATATATTAACTTTACTTGTTTTCCACTTAGCCACGAGTCTCACACACATAATACAGGTAGGTATTGTTATAATATTGATACCGCGAGTCACGCGGCAACCTTGCGTCCGTGCGTCCTATCTCGCAGGATGATCGGATTCGTTGACATCGCGCCAGCGCGCGGTGGAATGACCGCGCGGCGTTAATTGTCGCGTCACCTTCGAGCAAGGGCGGCCTCGCGACGCCCCCCCTCCCCCCCACGCGTCGCAATTCGCGCGTGTCCCCTCGCGCATCACGTTACCTATGAGCTGTGATGCCAACTGCGCGGTTTTCACCCTAAATTTAGTGGGAAAATAACTATGTGTACTAAACATAATATATTTTTCATTTGTCTCATCTACTCTCTATATTGAAACTTTAGAGGTTATTTTTTTATCAGGATTTCTTAAAAATCTATGAAAAGGGTTAAGGGTCCCAACGGTGAGGTAGGTACGTATTGTATTTAGATTCGAACCCAGCTTTAAAACCACTCAGTGTTCCTTTAGGCCTGCTTGTTTTCATTCAGTTTTAAAAATTTATAGCTAGTGTGAGTGATGTCCAGCACTCATTAGTATAAGAAGAATATAATCATATTTATTGTGTTCGGTAACCTGACACGCTCTAGGTAGAGTATCCTTAGACAATACCCCTCTATATATCTATAGTGCATTCTGGGTACCCTCAGATATCTATAAAAAATGCCAGGTTTTAACATTAAGTCTTGTTAGTACACATTAAATTAAGGTGACTCTCTTTCCTGAGATTTTACCTTCAGCTTACCATCAGGCGAGGTGAAGTCAAATTGACGTGTCCTTTATATATATAAGGTAGGTATCTATAAAAGATGGGAATGGATCAATGATTGACATTTTTAACTTCAGCGTTATAGGGGTAATTATTATATAGGAGTTAGCAACACTGCCTATGAGGCTATGACGGTCAGCCACCCGCGCCCGATCGTGTTTGCTTCGACGTTCGCGTGTTTGACAACTACTTGATTGTGTAGGTATGTGCGTCACCGCGAGACCGCTGTCGGCCGGTTGTAGAACTGGAGGGCCATTCTCAAAATTTGTGCCGAGTTTGAGACAATATTATGCGCTATTGAGAGGCTTTGGTAAATGCTGTAAAGACTGGCACAGTGATAACCCATTTCTGTAAATCTTATTTAAGCAAATATCGTATTGTGTTGCCTTAAAATACGTATTTTTTATATAATATTTATACGTATTTTATTTAATACGTATTTTTTATTATAATAACCGCGGTAGCCTAGAGGTCTGGGTAATGGACTGCTGAGACGAGATCTCGGGTTCGATCCCAGGTTCAACATGGCACACACCAATGACTTTTCGATGCTTTTCGAAGTTATGTGTGTATTTATCGCAGATTTATAAGTGCCCGGTTAATGGCAATAGGCTCGCCACCTATTTATTACATTGGGACCTAAACATAAACTGGCGAAATGTGGGTGCTAGCACCTCTGCCTATCCCTTCGGGGATATAGGCGTGAGTTTATGTTATGTTATGCTATGTTTTTATTTAAGAGAATCACACTAGTAGCGTAGTAATTATAAGCATAGATAAGAGTCGTTTGAGTGCACTGTACGCCGAAAGTATCAATGGCCAAATGACCGAACTGCACTACAGTCGGTAGGCAGGCTGTCATCATTCTAATCAGGGTGTCATCAGCGGGCATAGCCGCGGGCATCAGCTAGTATTACATAGCTATTTAATATAAGTACTCGTTTTTTTTATACTACGTAGGTGGCAGACAAGCACACGGCCTACCTGATGGGAAGCGGTCACCGTGGCCTATGAACGTGTGCAACACTAAGGGTGTCACACACGCGCTGCCTACCCTGAAGGGAAAGGGGGAGAGCTGGAAAGGGGTGGGGAGGCTAGGAAGGGGAGGGGGAGGAGGGGTACAGTGAGCTCTGGCTACCCTATTTACCGGCAGGAACACAACACGATGGTTATTATGGCCGCGGTCTTCTTATCCAAGCAAGTATTGAAATACCTAACTTATTTTACTTAATAGCTACTATTTGCCATTACTTGCCCGTTTAGTTTACAGTGTTGGGCGATATCTACTCACAGCTGGTAATCGGATTAGTAATCTGATACTTAGTATTTGTAACAGGTTCTTTAAGGCTATCGCAACACAACTTATGACTTAACTATTATTTCAATCGTGAGTGTAACTAGTGATTAGTACTTATTTCAGATCCGTTATCGAAAGGTTGCAGGTTTGAACCCTGGACGTTATAGGTACTACCGATGCAGCCCATTACTAATATAAGCAATTTAGCTTTGCTGGAGGATATACGAATGTTAGTGAAGCTGCGAAAGTATTATAACAACTAGTTGCGCCTGCGACTCTGCCCACGTGGGTTTCGATTTTAAGGTTTTAATTTTTTTTACGCAGAACCCTAATTCTTGTTCTAAAATAAAATTAGTAAAGTTACTTTTTTTGGTAAGGTAATATTATATTACTTACCTTACCAGCGAAAACCCCCGCAGAATCGGCTCAGACGTTCTAGAGGTTACCTAATTGAAATAGACAGACAGATAGAGCGACAAACATTTTAAAAATTTCTTTTTTGCTGTACCTACGTGTCGTAATATACTCATACATAATAATGCATTTATTAAAACCTGTTATTTTAATATTCCAAACAGATACTTCTTTATTTATTTGGATAGATTAATGTATACCTCCTTCAGTTACCCTCCAGCCTAATAATCACAACACTTTTGTTACTTTTATTAAAGCATAAATCATATAAAACTAGGTCAAAACATAGCCCCAGTCTGTAAGTCGAGCAGTCAAAACAGTCTGCTCGTCTGGCTTGCAGGTAAACAAATAATGAACGACGCAAATAGTTTTAATAACTTGTTTCAAATACCATCTGGCGACATCTGTCGGTGTTTGTGCGAATTAAATTAAAATATTGATTTAAAGATTTACAACTTTTAAAATTGGAACGTACTTTTAAGTTAACTTTTTAAAATTTATACCTACTACACGTGCGCTATAAGTTGAGACCTGACCGCTATGACGCGCCATAGCGGCCAGGTCTCAACTTATAGCGCACGTGTAGTAGTTGTCCATAGACTTAGGAAAAGCTAGGTCCATGTAGTTGTCAAAGTAATTTATTAGGTCTGTGTATGAGATTCTCTTTTTAAATGACGTATAAAGTTTTTCTTATTATTTTATTTAATTATATTACTACTAGAGTGATTGTCTATTATTTTTACATTTCATAAATACTCGTAATTAAATGTTTTACGACATTCTACATAGCGCTCTCTAGACCCATAGTAGGTAAGCATAGTAAGTTTAGCTAGCTTGCTAGCTACTACTTTTTCAGATTATACATAAAAACACCCAGACCAATGCAAATATACATATTCATGCATACAAATATTTGCACTAAGCGGGAATCAAACCCGCGCCGTAGCAGTCGAATGCACCACTTCTACGCCACAGTGGCCGCTTTTAGCTTACCATCAGGCGAGGTTAAGACGTTACCATTGTAAACAAAAATTTTATTGTAACATTGAGAAGAGATCGGAAATAAAGTTTGAGAATACTTTATTACGAGAATTGACTCTCAAGTTGGTCTTAAGCATGCTATAAAAATTATATACATACTCGTAGAAGTCATTGTTGTTATGTGGTATTTATTCAGTTTATTTATTTTATATGCACATGACGTCAATCTCGCGGCGCCATCTGAAAATCAGCGCAATACAGTCATGGTGACGACTTTCTCAGTCAGGGACGGACTTAAGGCAGAATTCTACTCTACTAAAGTACCCCCACAATTTTGTGACAAACTTTTACTTTACCAGCACCCGGCAACACGCCTTCTTGCTAAGGCCCCAGGTCCTTTAAGCAGTTCGTGAAAAAGCATCTAATGAAGTAACCTGGCGAAATGTGTAATGGTGATCCTCATTTCTCAAAGAAAACCTTTAGCTTCCCATCAGGCAACATGAAATCATATTGCTAATATATGCAAATTTCAAATAAAAACTTATATTCATTTATAATGGTCCTGTTAAGATGTAAGTTTTTGTCTATATTTTTAGTAATAATATTTAAAACATTTTAACATAATTTATCACCATGTTTTTTAGTACTATCTTATTTCTCGACGTTTCGGTTGCTTGTCAGCAGCCATGATTCAGGAGATTAAGGTGGTGATTGTCTCATGTTTTAGTTGGCCTCCCGTACTATTCTGAAGTGTACAGTTACCTATCTATCTTAATATATATAAATCTCGTGTCACAATGTTTGTCCTCAATGGACTCCTAAACCACTTAACCGATTATAATAAAATTCGCACACCATGTGCAGTTCGATCCAACTTGAGAGATAGGATAGTTTTTGAAACGGATTTCGACATCCACGCGGGCGGAGCCGCGGGCAACAGCAAGTAGTATATAAATACTTTCTGCAATATAATTAAAAATAATGTCAATTTTTCCAAAGCACTTTGTTAGGACCTCCTTTTTTAAATCCGGCCCTGTTTTCAGGCGCAGCTATTGACCTATAAACGCATACAATAATAGCATACCATATGCGTATAATATAATAGTTATTATTATGCTGTAAAGTGTATTTGCTCTATTATCTATATTTACTTGACATTGGCGGATTTAGCTACAGAAGCCATTAATCTGAGGGTTGAACACACACTGAGACATTATGTATATTTATTACATAAAACTGTGTAAATACGTATAGATTAAACAACAAACAAATTAGAAAAAAAAACAGTTCACTTCTTTAACTCGTTGTTCAAATAATTATAACTACGTTTAAAAAACCGACTTCACAAACTAATATTTTTTTACTTTTTAGTGTACAGAAATAGAAAAGTACCTATTTATGAGGTTTATTATGTACAAAGGCATCAAAAACAGAATTTTCGCCGTAAATTTGATGATTTCCCCTCGATTTTCTCAAGATCCCTGCATCAGATCCTAATACCCTGGAAATGGGACCACCTCAGAAGTAGCCTCTTTCAGACAAAAAAAAAAACAATTTTCAAAATCCATCCGTTCCGAAATCCGTTCCGGGGTGGAATACTGTTCTCATCTCTGGGATGGCTCTGCACAGTACTTATTAGATGCTCTCGACAGGTTGCAGCGACGTGCAGTCCGCATTATTGGGAGTCCAGAAATCATGAACACCCTCGAGCCTCTACAGCTACGTAGAGATATAGCGTGTTTAGCTGTTTTTTACCGTCTCTACCATGGCGAGTGTTCCGATAAGCTCTTCCAATTAATCCCACCCTCTCCTTTCCTACACAGAACTACACGTGCCAGACTGAGGTATCACCCGCACACGGTGGCATCAATTCCATCAAGAACCAAGCGGTTCGGTGCCTCTTTTATTTGCCGCACCATAAAGGCTTGGAATTCTTTACCAGCGCATGTGTTTCCTTCCTCCTATAGTCCCGGGGCCTTTAAGCGGGGCGTGAAAAAGCATTTGATGAGGCCGTCAAGCTGAGGGCCGCCACTGTAGCACTATCGGTGTATGTGGTGGTGGCCCCAGTCCTGAGACTCTGCCTTTCGCTTACCATCAGGTGAGGTGGAGTCATTTTGACGTGTCCTATATAAAAAAAAAAAATCCATAATTGGCGCCGCTATCGCGTAATATACATACAAAAAAAATAGCGTACGAATTGAGAACCTCCTCCTTTCTTGAAGTCGGTTAAAAAGAAAGAGGTCCTCAATTCGACTGTATTTTTTTATGTTTATTACCTTAGAACTTTGATAAGTAAATCGATTTTTATGTTTTTTTTATTTGACAGCTGGTGTTTCTCGTGTATTCTCATTTTAATTTCGTCTAGTTGATATTGGTTTTATGTGAGAATTATATTCAGTAGCTTCTATGGCGTAGCGGTAGAGCGATCGCCTACTACGCCGTAGTTCGCAGGTACGATACCCGGTTAGTGCAAATATTTGTATGCATGAATATGTCTATTTTCTTTGGTCTGGGTGTTTTTATAATATAAAATATTATTTGTAGATTACATAAAAAGACAAAAACCATGTACTAAATTGCATCCAGATTGGTTCAGCGGTTTTAAAGAGAAAGAGTAATTATACACTTTCATATCCACAATATTAGTAGAATTTAATAATTATAATAACAAAGAATTTATCACTCATCATAATATCAGCAAATCATTTCAAAATCTCCATATTCCCAAATAAAATCAAAGACCAACATCAAAAATATAAACAGAAACAATTAAGTCCTCATAAAAGCTAATAAATAAATATGACAGTAATAACTTCAGCCGCTACGAGGCGCTGACTTGTTTTGATAACAATCACTCCTCCCTTTCACTTTCATTCATGCCCAATGCCCAACTAAAACAAACTTTATTTCAATTTATAAATGTGTGCCTTACAACTGACTGTCAGCGCTGCGCATGTGTGTGTGCGGGGTCAAAGAGTATTGTGGATAGTTTTCTGCCTATATTGGTGTCTCTTATGTGCGGTTTTTGTGGATGTTATTGTGTAGGCGCTACTCGAAAGCCCGCAATGTGTATACTTACCGGTATGGGTAGTAATTATGCTGGGGTGGTGACTATCTTCAGCTACGCACAATGGGCATGTGTTACAATTTAAGTTTATATGTGTTAGTGGTTCTGTCCTTGTGTGTGTTGTGAATATTTTTTTCTTTCTTCCTTTCTTTTTTTATGTTTTTTTATGTTAAGCTCTTGTACTTGATTTAAATTTATATGTATACAATAAAAAGAAAAATATGTGGCTGTGAGTTATTAATTATTATTAATACATTTTTTTTATTCAGGATAGGCTTACGTTTGACCACTATCTCACCTGATGGTAAGTGACGATGTGGTCTACGATGAATCACGCTTGCTTAGAAGGATCCTATTCACTCGTGACTTGAATATTCCCAGGTTATAGCTTTCCGGAAACACAGACTCGGGCAGGGAAGACAAATAAAGTGAGGCTGTTCTGTAATACCTGTGTTGATCGTTCTTGTAATATTGTACTGTGTAAATGGTAAAGAGCGGTATATCATTATTGATGAGAAGTCAACTATATATCACTATATTATGTCATGGTGAGTAATAGCTGTCCCGCATTTCATGTGGTTATCACGACATATTTGTCCATAATTCTTTGAAGTTTCATCGTTCATCAAAATGACACGTGTCATTAATAATAATATTGTTCAGTATTCACAATATTCGATCAAAAAAATTCAACAAACGATATTTTCTTCGAAATAAATTATTAAAATCTCTACTCTTTGAGGGATCACAGTCGCAAACACATAAATATGTAGAAGGTATCGCCACAGATAAACTTGTAAAAAGTTATGAATGAAACCGAGAGTGCCGTAGTAGAGTTGTAGACCCTCCCGCCCTCACCCCGCTGAGCGCCGTGCGCCCCTCATGCCTCTTTCCCCCGCTCCCCTCGCTAGCACCCCTCCACCCTGCGCCCTCCATTCGCGTTGTTCGCGATTTGTTTCATGCATTAGTTTTATTTTGTTTTGACTTATTTTTTACTATCGTGTGAAGTAGTGTCGGTTGTGTGCGTTAAATGTTGTTCTGAGGTATTTTTTTTTCTATGCGTGCGAACTGTTCGTGTTGGAGCTATTTCTACGGTATAACTGTTAGGTTGAAAGCAATTTTTGGCACCAGTTGAGCTTTTGATGGCTATGTCAGTGTCGTGAGTTCGATTCTCATTTAGTGCTGATTTATGTATGAATACGTTTATTTGCATTGGTCTGGGTGTTACTAAAATTTCTTGGACTAAAAATGTGTAGGTATGTAGTATGTGCAATATTATGTGCATTCACATTTTAGAGTTAGGTACGTACTCGTGGTTTGGGTACGACAGCACAAAATACTTATTCTGTGATTTGGGTTCAGGTAACGTTGCGCTGTGGAATATCATAGATAATTTTTATTGCTTACTAGCAGTTGCCCGCGGCTTTGCCCGCGTGGAATACTGTTCCCGTTCCTACACCTCATAAGAACTTATTCCTGATGGACGTATTCGGCGGTACAATACGAAGCCAGTGAGGCTGCCGCTCGTTTTAAATTCGGTTCTCTTGACGTGTAAAATGTTCCCAATGATTTCTATGGGTCTGAATAATCTAGAATGGGTCCAGGTAGCTCAGTTGGTCAGAGCATTACCCTTTTTTTTTCCGTGTGGAAATCCTCATAGATACCCACCCCCCTGTAAGGGACCGGTCACGGGGTCAAGTCCTGTCCTGGATGATCACTTTTTTCCGATTAGAAAATCATTGGTAATAGTTAGCATGCATTTGCTTTAAAATTTCATTGAGAGTAAAATGTTACTTTCTGACTTTTTTGTTTGACAATTCTCTGTGGCGATAGGGTGACTGGTAAAAAAATCGGGTTGTTAGCATCTGGGTTAACACAAGAGTGACATACCTACAAAAAAAAAATCGAAAATATATTGTTAAATAGTGAAATACTTTTTCCTCTGCCCATCCTCTCAGAAGCACATAAGCGTAATGCTTTGTTTTCCACCTTCACACACGGCGTCTACGTTTGCTAGACACATAATCTTTACCGGCTTACCACCCTCTTCTCCTATACGTCAGCACGACGCGCGTCGTCCAAGGCAACCTGTACATAGATAGGTCAGTGTTTCTCAACCTACTCATAAATATTACCTACAATCGATGAGTTTTTTTATACCACTTAGGTGGCAGACAAGCACGCGGCCCATATGATGGGAACGGGAAGTATTCATCTTAACCTTAAAAACTATCATGACAGGTTGTTAACTTACCTAATGCGATAGTGAGACCATTATTTAGTATTATACTTTATACATAAGTAACAAAATATATAAATATAAAAAAAATAAACTCAACATTTGTAACAAACACTATAAATCATATACCTAGTACTTACCTACATTTAAAAATTATACGTAACTATTAAGAGAACCATTGCGAATTCATTCAGACTGTATGTGAAAATATCTATCTGCTGATGTGTCTCATTTATGACCCGGATAGTTCTTGTAAGGGGTGCTTTGGCCAGTAAGTAAGTTTTGGGCGCCGCCTATGAAGCAATTAGTACCTATACTAACTTTTTCTAGAGATTTCGATCAAAGAAAATGAACATCTGGGATAGGACTTGAACCGACGACCTGTCATTTTCTAAGGGGCATACTCTAACCAACAGACCTACCGGGAGACGTTGTGGATATTCAAAAACCTGTTACGCCTTTTTTATCATGCGTAAATCCCCACGTATACCTGCTACCCGTGCGGCCAATGGGGCTGGTTATGTCGGACTCGAACGCTGAAAAAGAGTTTGTTTGTTTGGTTGAACGCGCTAATCTCAGGAACAGCTTCAAATTGCAAAATTATATTTGTGTTATGTAGCCTGCCTTTTGAAGAAGGCTATATATCATCACGCTACTATCAGCCAAATTTCCATTCATTATTGCAGAACATAATAAATTACGGGCTTGTATGGGTTGAACAGTTGCCAATGGAACGAAGTATGTAACGGGCGAACCTGAAGGGACAGCTAGTTTAAATATAAGTGAACAGATCTCGGTTGGATCGCGTTCAGGGGTCAGCAAGTGCATAGCCGGTCAGGGGGGATCGTGGTCGGAGCACTAGTGGGGCCGGTGGGTGTCACGCGGTGCTGCGACGACAATCCTCTTTTGATGAGGCCGTCAAGCTGAGTGCCACCATTGTTAACATGGTACGTGTATGTAATGGTGACCCTCTTTCCTGAGACTTTACCTTCAACTTACCATCAGGCGAGGTGAAGTCAAATTGACGTGTCCTATATATAAAAAAAAACAGAATATAAACGAATGGGCACTAAAACTCAGGCACAGTGTTAGAAAGTTTGAGAAACGGGTGCTTAGGGATCCTACGTAAGTTACTTGGTCAGTACTTTATGTCTAAGCCTACATAGGCAGTACTTAGACTGTACCCCTCCTACATCTAGCTGGTCTTTAAAAGAACGATAAACATACAGACAAAATATGACATAAAAATATGAACTTACACTTGCAGTTGGTACGAGTATGATGGTTACCTACTCCACCTACCAATAAAACAATCCATATAAAATATAGACCATATAAACCTGAAAAATATCAGTAAACGTCGGCATATATTTTCACAATTTTCATGCAAGGAATGAAAAGAAAAACCAAATTTCGCGCATGACCCGTACTCAGCGACCGATATTTTACACTGAGCTCTGAACACAGGTGGTGTGGTGTACCTACCTCGTTAGGGAATGCATATGAGTACTGGCAGGTAGACTTGAGAGTGTTCTTGTGGTATAAGTTTCGGTCCAACAAGAAATGTAATTGAGTATCGTGGTGCAAAAGCATCGCTAGTAATTTAGAAAGACGAACTCTGTGGCGTAAATGTAGGTTCGATTCTCGCTCAGTGCTAATATTTATGGTGTTTATAAAAATATATGTCTAAGTGCTCAGATAACGTCGACTTTTATACAATCAAGACTCAAAGCGTTCAGCATATTTTTTTGGAAGGTTTTTACAGGGTCGGCAGCGCTTGTGTGATGCCCCTGGTGTTGCACGCGTCCGTAGCCCACGGTGACCGCTTCCCATCAGGTGGGCCGTGTGCTTGTCTGCCACCTAAGTGGTATAAAAAAAGCATACTCCGTTAAGAATTTGCATGCGTGATAGTACTCAGGTTCAAATTTCAACGCGATACGAGCTCTCCCAAGGGCACTAAAGTACCGCTCCCATCTGTAAAACAACCTATAAAGTGGGGTGAGCACGAATTTTCTATCGAATCGAGTTCGTAACGTTTGCGATAGAAATTATATGAGATTTGTACAGTTCCTTTTACGCACGATAGGGGCGCTTACGAACTCGATACGAAAGAAATTCGTGCTCGCCCTACAGGTGAAGTGCATGTAACGTGGCTATACGAAAGTTTACTTTTATGTGCGTTATATGTCAGTCGCCGGCTTTAGATGTTTTGTTTTGACCCATTGCTATGTTTAAGTACTTGTTTATGCTGTTAAAGTGACTAACGCAGCAATGGATGGCCTAATGTGAAGCACAAGCAGTGTCTTTTTTTATCGGGCGAAAATCCCGGCGAATACACAGAACGGGATCAAAATGTCGCGTGGGCAAAGTCGTGGGCAACAGCTAGTAAAAATAAATTTAAACCTAATCTGTCTTGTCATGTGATTAGAACTCCGAAAGTAGAGGAAGCGCATGAAGTATGTAAGGGCAGAAGCTGATGGCGATCGGTTGTCTCTGCCTACCTCGGAGGGCAAAAGGCGTGAGCATATAAATATATGATAAGAAGGAATCATTCTAATATGTATTATAAGTAAGTGCTTATGGAAATTCAGCCAGCTGAGGTAGTAAAGTATCGGAAGACGGTATAGCTGTTAGTGGTTATGTAAGTCCTTTATGTCTCACGGCTCCGTCCATTTCCATGACGTTGCAGCTGCCAGCCGCAGGATTAGGGTGCGAGCTTATTGACAAGCGGAGCGAGAGGATTCGCGTTTTTCGATTTTTAACTCGCTTTTAGTATATCTTACTTAGTAAGTAGGTGAAACAAACATGTAATTGCCGTATCGCTTTTAAAATTTGCATTCTATAGCGTTATACTCGTAACATAACATAACATAAACTCACGCCTATATCCCCGAAGGGGTAGGCAGAGGTGCAGGCTAGCACCCACATTTCGGCAGTTTATGTTTAGGTCCCAATGTAATAGGTGGCGATAGGATAGGATAGGAAGAGGTGGAGGTAATATAGCGTTATATTGATGAAGGAATTTGTAAAATTGTTCGAATATTATTTGTCTATTCGTTACAAACAAGCATACAATTATCTCCTTTTATGTTATTATAGATAAATATAATAATTACAAACCGCAACGTAAGGGTAGCCAGAACAAAATAGATTGGGCACGTGGCAGGAAATCACCTTTTTGTGCAGCTGTGCGTGACTGAACAATTCCATGCGGTCACACACCGCGAATCGAAAAGCACTGAACTCCGTCTCATGGGGACCGAACTCATGACCTTGGGCTACACCTGCAGGTATATTGAACCAGGTATGGGAAGAACTACCTCAAAAAGACTTTTGCACATTTTTGTCTCTTGAATTAAACATGTAAAACTGCAGTTTATTAAGGTACTATTTACAAGTGGCATCTTCACATCGTACCCGCACTTATTAATATAAAAAAACCTAAAAGACGGAGTCATCAACAGGGGTAAGCTGGTTATTAAACCGTAAACAGATCCTCGCGATCTCTGCTATCATGTTGAAGGTGCGGAGAGCGCGGGTGAGCGAAGTAGTTCATACCACGGACAGGTACTAACTGTCTCGCTAATAATTATTGTATATGATACCGAAAATACAATGTACTATGTGATTTTAGTCATTTCAACTCCTACTTAACCACTTCATCATACATTATTTGGAATACCTACCCGGAGATTTATTTAAAGAAAAAGTGGGGTAGTCTGGCCAAGAAAGGGTAGTAGAGTAGCCAGAGTTCACTGTACCCCTCCTCCCTCACCCCTTCCTAGCCTCCCCACCCCTTCCTAGCCCTCCTCCGTTCCCTTCAGGGTAGGCAGCGCGTGTGTGACACCCTTAGTATTGCACACGTCCATAGGCCATGGTGACCGCTTCCCATCAGGTGGGCCGTGTGCTTGTCTGCCACCTACGTAGTATAAAAAAAAACTCCCTTACGAAACTGCAAATATAAATAAATATAAACATACCAAGTCTTTTACTAAGACCTCTACCTTTATCGTCATCAGAGGAGCTCGTATTCTAAGCTCGACCATGCAGCGGGCCGTTCGCGTATAACCTATGTAGTGCACACACGTATAAAGCCTTATATACGAGTATGTACTCCGCGTATATACGGCACCGTCCATGTACCGTGAGCAAACTCACTGTTTGTGAGCCATCGGCACTGAGATGTTGATGAGAATTTAGCTCACGGAAAATGTATTGGGAAACTTAACGCTTAGGGAAGATAATATTACTGCTTATATTCAGACCTGCACTACTGTCGCGTTTATTTATTTACTAGCTGTTGCCCGCGGCTCCCCCCACGTTGACATCGATTTTCGCGTTTTTTTTCTATATCGCCGGTTCTAATCAGCGGATTGCGATCAAATATGCGTAAGATTTTGAGTCTAACCTAACTTAACCTAACCTAACCTAACCTAACCTAACCTAACTAAGACCTTTCTAATAAAAAAAGCCGCATCAAAACCCGTTCAGTACTTTTGACGTCGCGCTGTTGCGATGGACGTAAAAAATACTAAAATGATAGATAGTCACAAGTATCTGTATACTACGGTACGGTTTTTAATCGGCATGTTTCATTATTGTGTGGGTGTATGGAATCTTATTAAAAACTTTAGGACACAAGCCAACTTGACCTGCTGGTTACACTGGCTCCACTGCCGTGAAGCGTCGCCCAGTGCGGTCCAGACTTTATAGTCAAATATACCAAACAAAAATGAATTAGGAAAGCAGACCCCGGGCTCCGAGGTGAAAGCCTCGGGTGTGCTATCAGGTTAAAGTCTAAAGTCAAATGATATTTTGTAGAGCGAATGAAAAAGTTAAATGAATTCTTTTCATTTGATTTTAGACTTTAACTGTATAACGGTAAAGTCTACAATTAAATAGAATTTTTAGAGTGTCAGTGGTATTACAGTGGTTTGGCTTTAGCAGAATCGAGGCCCAGGTTTATGTGGTCAGATTGCAGTTGCCCTCGTAATTTATTTATTTATTTATTCATCGTTCAAAAGGTTTCCATTATACCTATAGATTAGTACATTAAAGACATAACATAACATAACGTAAACTCACGCCTATATCCCCGAAGGGGTAGGCAGAGGTGCTAGCACCCACATTTCGCCAGTTTATGTTTAGGTCCCAATATAAAAGTTTTTTTTTTGGTTTTTTTTAAACCACAATGGTTTTTCTGCGGGCGGGAGTTCCCATATTGGTTATACAGAGAAAAAAATAGATAAAAATACGGTACAGTCAGCGTCAAAAATAGACGACGATTGCCCAAACTTCAACTAAAGAATCTGATTAAAATTTAATACTTATATTTCAGCTGACATTTAAAAGTATTTTATTAGAGCCACACTAAGCGACTAAACAACACTTTCACCAAAGAAACTTCGAGGAAACCGGGAACAATGGTTAAGACCATGATGTTACTTAATCGCCACCTTGGTATATAAAATTCAGTTCTACCATAAAACACAGTGTACAACCAAAAGAAAAAGAAAGATAGTCCTTTTACCAATGGTTGGTTAACTCTCGTAAGCAGTAAAATAAAACGCGTACGTTGCTACCTATTCGTTTAGATCGCGCCCGGGGTAACTCAAGCGAAACGTGCGTCACCGATGAACCGAGTCTAAAAAATCGGTCAAGAGTGAATCGGAGTCATGTAAGAAAGATTCCGTATCATCGTAGAAGATATAACTGCATACTTTTTAAATAAGTATAAGCGTTCTTTTTTTAATTTTGTTGTTACAGTGGCAATCTATAACTAGGTATACATATAACTATTGCGGTTAATAAGATACAGCCCATGCTTCTTTTCCAAGCATATTCCCATTTCAATTGAGATCGGTTTTGTAGTCTAACTACGATACGAAATTCGATATTTTCTGTAAAGCGACTACTATTGGACCTCCGCAATCCACCGGCGATATCGAATTTCTGCAATTAGACATAGATACAGTGAAGATACCATTCATAATAATAATTTCAGAATACCTAATATCAAACTTAAACTTTTAAACTAGATCTCCATGTCTGAATCCCTAAGTGCACTTGCTATATTAACGTAAAATACTGAGGTTCCAAGCGATAATCCAGAAAATATAACGATCTAATTTCCTTACTGGGCGTGTAGCGAACACGGCATATAATTCTCTGTCGGGTGGCCACTCAGAAAATGAGCTGACTCGCGGGTCCGTTCAGCGGTATTCGAGCGGAGGTTATGTACGAAACATACGGTTAAGTAGCCTGGGCAACGAATATCGGGGAAAAAAGAATACAGATTTTTGTCGAATAGTTGAATATTTATGCAAGACTAACTGTTGTCTGTGCATGGAACTGGGATCAGACCCATTGCCGCAACCCATGGGAACTTATTCCAGGGATAAATAGTAGCCTATATGCTATTTGGATTATAATACCAAATTTCAACGAGACCCGTTCAGCCGTTTGAGTATGATTGAGCAACATAACATACATAACATAAACTCACGCCTATATCCCCGAAGGGGTAGGCAGAGGTGCTAGCACCCACATTTCGCCAGTTTATGTTTAGGTCCCAATGTAATAGGTGGCGAGCCTATTGCCATTAACCGGGTACTTATAAAACTGCGATAAATACACACATAACTTGAAAAGCATCGAAAAGTCATTGGTGTGGGCCATGGTGAACATGGGATCGAACCCGAGACCTCGTCTCAGCAGTCCATTACCCAGACCACTAGGCTACCGCGGCTTGTTGATTGAGTAACAAACATCTAAATATCTTGTGGTTTGACCACGAGGGTCTTGCTGGATCTCCATTTACGCTGAGGTATGTAGTATAGGTAAAGACTTTAGAAAGTGAGAACTGCTATTCTGTCGAATATCAATGTTTATAAACCAACTTATATTCCTTCAACCTAGCGTTAATCCCAGTCGCATCCAAAGCTTTTCACCTCGGAGTCTGGGGCCGTTTTACCAACTTATAATTACTGTTTATAAGTTCGGTTAAAACCTTCAATAGAATATAATGCTTTCGTATAGCGTGACGTACATTTTCCACGAAATACTCGGATAATTGCACCAGTAATAATGCTGAATTACTGTTTCGTTGGAAATGCTGTGCTATTTAAAAAACTTTCACAAGTTCTACGAAGGAAGCTCGGGCAAGTAATTGACTATTAATTCCTTATCGCTGACCTCGAAATGATTGACCTTTTGATTTTATGGATATAATAGCGACCCGGAACCCGGCTTCGCCCGGGTGTAAATTCCAGTTTACCAATAAAATAAATAGCCTATGACACTCACGAATAACGTGGCTATCTATTAGTGAAAGAATTTTTAAAATCGGTTCAGTAGATCCCGAGATTACCCCTTACAATTTAACGAATATACAAACACACAAACTTTACCTCTTTATAATATTAGTATAGATTATTCATAAAAGCAATATATTCTAACACTTCTATTAAATATATTCTACTTCCATTTTTTACTAAAAGATAACATAATAAATATTCTGTACTATAAGAGGTGTCACTATCAGTAATCGTTTCTTGTCACGCGCAGAATGGTGGGTTCTCTCCGTTCAAATTCCCCGAGACCTCGTGCGAGACTGGGGTAGTACCTCCGCCCTACAGAACACCGCGGCCATAATAACCATCGAGTTGTGTTCCCGCCGGTAAGTAGGGTAGCCAGAGCTCACTGTACCCCTCCTCCTCCCATCCCTTCCTAGCCTCCCCACTCCTTCCCGGCCCTCCCCCCTTCCCTTCTGGGATGGCAGCGCGTGTGTGACACCCTTAGTGTTGCACACGTTCATAGGCCACGGTGACCGCTTCCCATCAGGTGGGCCGTGTGCTTGTCTGCCACCTAAGTAGTATAAAAAAAAAAAATCTGTTAACCGAACAACCGGGCCGTGTGTGACGGACGCCAGCGAGGCGGTATTTTAGCTGCGTCGTCACGCGAGCTCTCGCCTTGAGATTGCGGCGAAATAGACCTCCGTGTAATAAGCCACACACATCTACGCCTAACGAGTATCTACATGCTATACGTACCATATGCCTGTGTGTACACACTTCCAGGGGTTGAAAGCTCAGGGGTTTGAGAGCAAAGTTCAAATGAGGAAACCAAGCATAAGTATTGTATATTTTTTATAGCAATTTAGCATTCTCTAAAAGAGTCAAATGGACTTTTCAGTGTACTTTAACACAGAATCGAACTTGTAACCTCTGCCTTCGACAGTCGAACGATTTGTTGCTACACTTAAGTCTTCAAGGAAAGAGTACAGCCCTGATTTCAGCCAAAAAAAGCAAATATTAGGTACCTGCATCTAATCCAATGGCAAAAACGAAAAACCGATTTTTGGATTTCGCGACTCTTAAGACATGCCACTTAGGTGGCAGACAAGCACACGGCCCACTTGATGGGAAGTAGTCACCGTGGCCTACGGACGCGTGCAACACCAGTGGCATCACACTCGCGCTGCCGACCCCAACTACTCAAATAGAACAAGTTATCATAGTAACAAAATCAGGCCTTCGCCCGTGGCTCCGCCTTAGTACAGACAAAGCTTCTTTATAATTTTATGTTAGTACTCGTAGAAAATAGATAGATAGCTTTTCTGAGGATCAGTTCTTTAGTATTTTTCATAAGGCGCTTTTGTTGAAGAGTTACTGAGTTTCTTACAAGCCCCGGAGAATTAAAAGTAGGTACGGAAAAGCACCTGTTTTTATTCTCAATAAAGCACATATTTTTCCATTAGAGAAATAACATATCCTTATTCCTTATGTTTTTAAACTCAAATAAAAAGAAATATGCTTTTACTGAACATCCCTAGTGTATTATTGCGTCATTGTTTGGTATTATAAGCTGTATAGTGTCTTAAATTTTAAGACTATTGTTACTGCTAAGGTAGCAAACAAGTGGTAATTGATGGTATGCGATGTTATTGATTAAATTTTATGACTATTGTTACTGCTAAGGTAGCAAACAAGTGGTAATTGATGGTATGCGATGTTATTGATGGTAGGTTTGCAATACCAGAGGTATCACTGTCCGTTGCTACCTTCAGATGGGAAAGTTAGAAAAGTGAATAGAAGATGAGAGGCAAAGAAAGAGAAAATGAGAAAAACAACTCTGACAGTCTCACTAAACGCATAAATACACAATACTACTCAACGTAGCGTTGCCATCTTCGGTAGTTTAGTGATTACGTTGCCCTACGTTCTAGGGGTTACCGGTTCGAATTCTGGCCGTGAACACCGAGTTGCTAATATTCTTTTTGAAGCAGAAAAGAAGTCGATATTAAATTATGGAGCGGTATTTCCCCGATCAAGATGACCTTTGATTTTTTTATGTGGAAATGCCGACGGATACGAGTATAACCGCCCATGTTGGACCAGCGGGGGCGGTAATGCCGAAATTAAACCGATTAAAACCGCACACCGTCTCGAGTCTTTGAGCGCCGTTGACTCAAAAGGCATTTCCCTCGTACCCCGGCTGACCCAGGTCAGGTCATCCAGCTTCGAGATAACCTGGGCAAAGCATAGCTCAACCGCTTGTAGCATCTGTTAAATTCTTTGTTAATATCAGTGATCAAGCATCTTCCCAGGTTCGATCCCAGGTTCACCATGGCACACACCAATGACTTTTCGATGCTTTTCGAAGTTATGTGTGTATTTATCGCAGGTTTATAAGTGCCCGGTTAATGGCAATAGGCTCGCCACCTATTACATTGGGACCTAAATATAAACTGGGGAAACGTGGGTGCTAGCACCTCTTCCTACCTCTTCGGGGATATAGGTGTGAGTTTATGTTATGTTATGTATGTTATCAAGCATCAAAAAACCGCGGTAGCCTAGTGGTTTGGGTAATGGACTGCTGAGACGAGATCTCGGGTTCGATCCCAGGTTCACCATGGCACACACCAATGACTTTTCGATGCTTTTCGAATCGCAGGTTTATTAGTGCCTCGGAGAGCACGTTAAGCTGTCGGTCCCGGTTGCCATACAAACATCTATGGCAGTCGTTACGGGTAGTTGGAGCGCTCAAAAGTACAACCAGTCTAACTTAGAACTTCGATATCGCCATTGGTTGTGGAGGTCAGATGGCAGTCGCTCCACGGAAAATATTGAAGTTCAGCCGCATCACAGTTAGACTGGAAAGCCGACCTCAACTGAGTTGGGAAAAGGTTCAGAGAATGATGATGATGATGTTATCAAGCATCTAACAAATCTTAAATTATATAAAGCCGTGTTTATTCACAGTTTCACACATCAATGGTTTGTTTTAGTGGCTGAAGCGAAGCGTTTGTGACGTGAGAACCGTTGTATGCGTGTCTGTGTGTACGTATATAGCTTTATGTACCATTATATACTCGCGTTACATAAACTGAGCCGGCGACAGCCAGTCGGACCCGACCGACCAAAATACGGGCACCTGACGCCCGCTCGCAACCCGGCGAGACGCATCGCACAGTGATAAGAGATAGCGGGTTTTTGATACCTATTGATAATGAACAAAGAAATAGTTGGTTGTACCTTTACTTTCACCTCTAAAAGAAATATTGCTCTTAGTTTACCATAATGTCCATTCATGTACTAAACGAAATTAGGGATGATCACATTGATCACTCATACATAGATTTCTTAGAGGAAAGTTTCGCACTCGTAAATAAGAGTTCTCATTACCATTGGGAAAATTTATATTGAACACTCCTGAATCCATTGAAAACTTGGATTACCGATCAAGTTAGCCACAACATTCTTGCCGTATCAGGCCTCGTGGTTCGTGGTAGAATTCCACATTTTTACGGGCAGTTGTCCATAATATCACCCTATCTCTTCGCAGTTGACTAATACGACACCCACAAGAAAAGATAAGATGCTGTTCTGTATCGCTGTCCTTTCTTCTATTACTGATGGCAGTTGCGCTGAATTTATCCCTATTAGAATACTCTCCATATCGCGTTGGTTATAGGTCAGCCACAGTTGTGTGTGGATTAAGGCCTAAACCCTCCCAGCTCTCTCATTAGAGGAGAGGAGACCCGTGCCCAGCAGTAGGACATAAATAGGTTGCTATTAAATAATGCCCGCTCCGCTCGTCACTGTGGTATCGCCATAATTTCGCCACGAGCGAGCACAAAGCCTGCCTGCTGCGGTCGGTCGTCTTACCAACGCCACCCGATTGTGTTCAGCACTTATATACTATATATACGTATATATACCACCGTATACTATATGCTTATAGTTATATAACGCTGTTTATCGCGTGTTGACACTACATTGCGAAGTTTCGACACAGTGAGCACAATTTCAAGATGGAAGCCTTGATTAGTTAAGTTCTTTCATAAAAGCAAGTTGATTTTTTTTCTACACGACAACCTTTTTTCTTCAACTGTTGTTACTACACTATGTTATACATTAAAGGCCGTTACTAATTTATTCGTAATTTGGTGATTGGTAGGACATACATCGACTACACATAATTACGAGTATATACTACTCGTAGTAGATATTATGTTATAGACATAATTACGATTCAATATTCAGTGTTTTTTTTTTCAACTACATTATATATTTTGGATTACACATAATTTTCTAAGAAAAGTGCAAGACTTAATTTAAAACTTCATGACCTTCCTGTACCCGCGCAATCATCTATCAAACCGATGATAAACGTCTGCTTTATTATCTTTTTAATGGAGAAGATTAGCCCTTTCCTTTCAGGGTCGGCAGTAACGCCCTTGGTGTTGCACACGTCCATAGGCCACGGTGACCGCTTCCCATCAAGTGGGCCGTGTGCTTGTCTGCCACCTAAGTGGTATAAAAAAACTGTATTCGGGAAGTAGATGGCGGCCTGTTGCCTCTGCCTACCCCTTCAAGAAAACTAAGATTTTGATTTGAAATATTATTGCTAACGCTTTCTTCTTCAATTTCTTTTTTAAGAGAAATTGACTTAAATACTTACGAATAATACTTATAGGTATGTTCTTCTATACAACCCTATAAAAATTTGATACTTCAAAGCAAATCTCTGAACTGATTTTCATAGAAAGCGTACGGTCCGTAGCAGGGCGTGGTGTTTTGACGGCCTTTGAACTGCGGTACAAGGATTTCGTAGCAAACGTAGGTGTAACGTAGATGTACGTAGCACCCGACGTAGATGCTCGTAGCTGTTGGCAGGTAACATGTGAATACCGGCTTTAGATAACTTCGTACTCACTACGTTATGTCTACTGTGTTTAGGGATATGTTATATAAAGTTATGTTACCTGGATTGCCCCGATTCAGAAATTGCGGAGATTATTTTATTTTTAAGGGTATTAATAAACCCGCCGGGGTGCGAAGGAAATACTGTTAGGGTGACCCCCAGCATTTGAAGACCCGATACGACGTGCAGGTTTAGTCAGTTCAATTTCTAACTTGCAGTGCTTACCTTACTTACTAAAACGATTGTAACTGAGCGTGATTCGAGCATAACTGATTCATTATTATTGTCAAGTCCAACTTAAGCGCCCTCTCCGGTCGTGGGGATGGTATCCGTGAGAACTTTCGCACGAAAAAAAAAAGAAAAAGTGTGTGTAAGTGTTTTTGATTATTTTTGGGGTTCTACTCATCAGATTTTGATAAAACATGCGTAAGATTTTAAGTTTGATCCAGGACTTTTCAATCAAGGAAACTGCACTAAATTCTTTTCAATAGTTTTTGCGTCTATCACGAACAAACAAACAAAGATTCCAAAAAAATATTTTTTCTTATTCAGAATCGTTCATATAACATAACCCAAATATTTTTTTCAATATCTCCAATGTACAGACATAGCTTCTTTGCAATTCTATAATAGTATTAGATAGCAGCAATAGCTAACAAGTAATACAGTCGCCTCCATAACACTATGACACTCTATAATAATAATTTTCACCATTCTATTATTTTTACACTTCATTTAGCTATCGATAGAATATTAAATGCATCAAGTCTATCGGTAATGCGTATGACCGGTATACCGCACGATATGTGTGGCATTTAGCATTAACTTGGAGCTTAGAACTGCACCATAACATAAAGGTTATACATACGATAGAGCTAGCTTGTCAAGTCTGCTAAGTACAATCAGAAGCAGCATCCTCGTAAGTGCACAGAATAAAGTTGACTTCTGAAAAAATAAAACTGTAGCTCTAGCTAAAATGTTAGGCCTTACTTAATATTATAAAAGTGAAAGGCTTTTTCGTTTGTTGGCTAGTCAATAACACAGAGACGGCTGCATGGATATGAGGGTGAATCAAATGAATTCGCCAAATTCATTTGATTGGGAATTCATCAAATGAATTCCCCCGGCACCCATTACTTTAAATACTTTTAACAAATACATCATTATGTTAAATTACGCGTTATTTCATATGTACGTTTTTTGTGTTATATTTAACACATTCATTCGTAAAAATCTTCAAAGTAGTGGGCTCCAGGGGCATCAACTGAATTTTGTCGAATTTCATGATTCACATTTCACATGAATGAAATTGGTTTACAAGAAAAGGGTCGACAGTGCTCTAGTGTGACGGCCCTGGTGTTCAGTGTGTGTGGTGTTGTTTGTCTGCCACCTAAGTGGTAGAAAAAAGGAGATTTTACCTTCTAAACATTTCTAAGTTATTTAGGAGTACCTGCGGAAATACAGGTATTCTAAAAAGACCTGAATATTGGAAGAGCTCTTTACGCTAATACTAGTCATTTTCTTTGAGGCGGAAAAGATGAAACAAGGGTCAAGTTCGAAAGAGTGATGTTATTCACACGGACGGTATAAAAAGCGTATTTTTTCAGAGTTTGACCGCCATTAAGCGCGAGAAAAACAGTTTGCGATACGAGGAAGTTTGGCACAAATTATTTACAACTAGCACCACCACGCAGGTTCACCCGCGTAAGTCTTGATCCTGTGGGAATATCGAGACAAAAGTAGACTATGTTACTCAGGGATAATGTAGCAAAGTAATAGCGTAAGAATTTTTTTTAAACGGTTCAGTAGTTTTAGAGTTTATCGATTACAAACAAACAGATCTTTCTTCTTTATAATATTAGTATAGAACTCCTTGTTTCTTAAAGGGAATAGTAAGATACCTTAGTTACTAGAAAGCTTAGTTGTATAAAAGTGTTTATAAAGTAATATTTTATGTTGAGATTGATCAACCTACGTGTGTCTCACATAGTTGGGAGCTCCAAAGTGCAAGCTTTGGCTGTAACCGAATCTTACGCGCTCCTTCCATTTCTCTCCAGAAATACTTTATCTAGCGATATATATTTGCCTAGACACCAATAGTCCTTCAACTACTCTTGCATGCTGTTGAGAAGTAGAACGCTTCTCTAAGTCGCAGTCAGCATTGTACCGGTGTACTGGTACCTGCCGAATGGGCGGCGCGTCGTTATATCTAAACCTAGTAATGATGTTGTTCGGTTACGACATTGTGTAGGCGAGACAGTAGTCTAGAGTCTTGTGTTTTTAAATTTTCATCTTTATCGTCTTATTTAGCGAATGTAATAGTGCTGCAATTTTGTGTGGGTGTTTTGTGTCAAGACCTTCGGGCAAAAAGATGGTAGTCTTGCTCAGAAGCCCTGGTGCAGGTTTGTTTCTGAAAATGCATAAATAGAACACACACGCCACTAACAGGTATCGCTCCGTTCCTATGTACCTAGTTAATTAAACGGTTTTATTTAACTTGACCTGTAATAAGTAATTGAAATTTAACCCCCTTTCAGTAGTCTGATTGGTCTGATATTTGGCAGAAGTCTTTAGATCTTATGACAACACAATTTAAAACCGTTTTACTTAAAATAAATGTATAATCGAATCGATCTCGATCTCGAGAATATTTTTATTACTATTACTGATAATACTAGTGAGCCCCACTCCTATTCCCCTTAGGTTACTTGTTTGGAATCCGAATTCAAATTTCGTTTGACTGTATGGTAGTTCTGTTTCTTCCCTGTACAGTGTGCTGCGGGCGGTATCGCAGGCACTAGCTTCTGTTCAACGGTGGTCGTTTGAGATCGCGCAGCGCGTTTACGAGCTCGACCGAGCGATGCGCCGCTTTATTGTCGCGAGAGACTTCATTACGTGATACTATGGAGACTCGTCGCTATGGCTTGGACTTCTATAGGGGCTGGAGTACCGGAATAGTGCTTTCGTCAGGCTTTCGAATAATAATGGCCGTTATTTATTAGGTACAAATACTCGCAAGATACTAATATTGGTGATTACTTTTACTCGTAAGAATAGAGATATGTTTCGCAATGTGCACGTACGAGTATGTTTTATTGTGAGAAGAATGTGCTCATGTACTATTGCAAAGAAAAGTTTTGATACCTACCAGATATGTTTTGATCCGCACTTTAAATATTAAGGCTATGCCTATATTATACTGTGTGTAAGCTAAATATTTACTACATAGGGGAGAAATTGGGCCACTTTAGCCTTTTTAAATAGTGGTCCAATTTAACTCTCTCATAATTTAGTACACATCCATCTTTCATTTCATTTTTTCTCAACATTTGTCACCCTCTTCCCTTCAGGGTAGGCAGCGCGTGTGTAGGCAGCACCCTGTGTTGTACACGTCCATAGGCCATAGTGACCGCTCCCAATTAGGTGGGCCGTGTGCTTGTCTGCCACCTAAGTAGTATAAAAAAGAACAAGAACCACGCTAAAATGATGATCGTGTGTAAATAATTATGATATACTCGTATTATCGCATATAATTATAAAAGTAGATTATATTTTACACAATAGTCCAAGTTAATGATAAATCCATGAACTCAATAAAAGAAGGAAGGCACATTTAATTTCTATATACTCTTTTCTTTATACAACACGTACGTGAATACACATCTTGTACAAAAATAAAGATACAGCGTGTACAAAGGCGAGCTTAACTCATAGCTGAGTGTTTTCCAGCAAAGCCCGGGAGCGCAAAGAGGTCTAGTTTTTAGATCTAGAGTTCAGTTTTTTTTCTATAAATTTATTTCACAGGGCTTGCTTGAAATATTTAATGACAGCTTTTTATACCACTTAGGTGGCATGGGAAGCAATTGCCATGGCCAATGGACGTGTGCGACACCATGGGCGTCACACTCGCGTTGCCAACCCTAGAGGGGGAGGTGGTTAGGGGGGATTGGAGGGGAGAATGGGTGGAGGACGTTTTGAGAGAGTTTCTGGGCTGACAACGCAGGAGACTTTGATCTCCTCATTGACAGCACAGAATCCCTCTAGTGAGCTCTGGTTACCCTACTTACCGCTGGGAACACAACACGATGGTTATTATGGCCGCGGTGTTCTGTAGGGTGGGGGTACTACCCCAGTCGGACTGCTCATTCGGACGGGAGATACCGTCGTGTCCTACCTCCATTTAAACAGTACATAGTACAGTACAGGGAGCTCGTGAAGTGTGTAAGGACGGTAAAGGTCCGAACTCCTCCAAGCCCCTTTCATCAACGAACGACCAGACGTACGGCGACGCGCCACCGGTACATGGTGGATATCCCACTTATACGCACAAAACGTTTTGGCAGTACGTTCATCGTGCGTACCGCTAAAGAGTGGAATGCCCTGCCTGAGTCTGTATTTCCGGAAAGCTACAACCTGGGAGTCTTCAAGTCTAGAGTAAACAGGTTACTTCTAGGGAAGCGTGCGCCACCGTCGACCACATCATCACTTACCAACAGGTGAGATTGTGGTGGAACACGAGCCTATTACCAATAAAAAAAGGGTAAAAGCTGTTTTCTCTACCTACTATAGAGGGAGAAAATCATCTGAGTTTATTATGCATAGCAATCTCCCTACCCACTGTCATCAGATGTCCATATCTCCTGGTGACGCACACGTAATTGGAGCTAGGTGAGCAGCTGAACCTCGCTCCCCTGTTTACGAGCGGTGGCTTACGAGTTCACTCATGATAATAAAGCTCACGTAAATAAAGTCATTCCTCGAAGTGGCGATCAACCTTCCTCTATTTCGTCTTACGACCGGACAATGCGGACTATCGCTGCATTGCCCGGATTTTTGCAGCTTTGGAATATAAAGGGTGAATTTTTCAGCTGAAAGTCGATGACTTAATTCGAAACTACGAGTAATAGCGAAAAATGGTCAAAGGAGTCTCAGGCCCTATCTCTATGGATTAAAAAAATCGATACACCTAACCAGGAATCGAATCCATAGATACTAGAGATTTTTCAAAATCAATTCAGGCCTTTGGCAGTTACGAAGGACCATAAAACTGACATATAAACAGATCAAATACATACACCCACTCTTTTGTCTCTACCACTCTCAGCATCTCCCTATCTACTGTCATCAGATGACCATATCTCCATGGTGATGCACACGTAATTGGAGCTAGGTGAGCAGCTGAACCTCGCTCCCCTGTTTACGAGCGGTGGCTAACGAGTTCACTCATGATAATAAAGCTCACGTAAATAAAGTCATTCCTCGAAGTGGCGATCAACCTTCCTCTATTTCGTCTTACGACCGGACAATGCGGACTATCGCTGCATCGCCCGGTTTTTTTTGTAAATGGGTATTACCAGCTTTGGAATATACAGGGTGAATTTTTCAAGTGGGTGTGGATGTCTAAATCGGAAACTATTAGTTACGTGTCCTAGGTAACTTACCTAACAAAAATTTAGTTGAATACCTTTTGCTTCATCAGTCATTAAGTTTAAAAGCTTGAAAATGAAAATTGTAGATAAAGTACTAAATTTTAAAATTAACTTTAAAATTTAACTATCTTGGTTCTAGAATGTCTACTACTTTTTTGTAACCACATACATATTATACATAGAAACACCCAGACAAATAGACATATTCATGCATATAACTATTTGCACTGAGCGGGCATCGAACATATGCCCCCAGTCTTAGCCGTCGATTGCACTACCGCTACACCACAGAGCCCGTTTATGCAGCTTTGGAAGAATATAGATCAGTATCTAGTTTTTTCCTTTTTCTCAATTTTATCACTACCCCCGCACCCCTCTCATTAACTGTTTGCCTATACTACCAATAGTTAAGTATATATACGTAAAACTCTTTCGAACAAAAAGCAAAAACGTCTAAATTATTTTCCAGCAAAAACCAGCCACCGTACTCTCGCAGCAAAATCCAGTCCACTTTTATATAAGCTTAGTTACTTAATACATACGGAACTCGAGCGTAACATATCGGGGCCGATTTTTTTCGTCGTTACGTTGAGGGGGGGGAGGGTGGCAGGACTTTTTGCGTTTCTTCTCGATGCAATGCAAATCCCCGCTGTGGCGTGTGCCCGTCGAATGCGAATGGAAAAATTTAGCTAATGCCGCCGCTACTGCGCCAAGTGCGCGATACCACAGTATATGTATGAAGTGTTTTATTGGTAGTGTTATTGTTAAGGAAAGTAGTAACACTAGGTTTTGTAATACGTAAATATTACTCACTAGTTTATGCCCGCAGCTCCGTTCGCGTGAATGTTAGTTATCGGAACTTTTGGTTCTAACTCTGGTTTTACTCAAGCAATTACAATCAAATATATGGCAGATTTTAAGTCCTTTTTAAAAACTTAAAAACAAAAAAACTGCATTAATTTTAGTAGTTTTTGTGTCCATCAAAAACAAACAGACAAGATTTAAAAAAAAATTTCCAGAATCATTCATTGTTGTATGAAAGATTCTGGACACTTTTTTAAAGTATTAATTATATGTAATAGTCCAAATATTTAAAAAAAAATAGTAGTCAGTACATTCTTGTACTGGAAAGTCTGCGGAAGGAAATTGGTGGAAGACTGCACAGATTTTCACATTTACTATTCAAGAAGGACTATTCATTCTTACCTTTCGTAAACAACAAACTACAAGCTAAATACATACCACCCTTACCCTACACCGCCAGTGTTTACCGTGTCTGACCCATCAAACAAAGGTTCCAAATTCCCATCATTACGGAACGCGGGTCCAACTCGTAAATCAATATCGACGGACCTTTATTAATTAGTGCGTTCGCTCGCGGACCCCTTCGCGAACTCCCGCTCAAACAACTCCCTGCCTCCCCCTCATCTTCCGAGATGAGAGTTTTTAATTATCGCAGCGGGAGCAGCCGGCCGTGTTGACACCTTGCTTCTGTCTGATGAGCTCTAATGAACTCTACGTTTTTGGGAAAAGAATGCATCGTGAGATTATGATTTGGGAATGAATGTTGGACGATTTCGAGATGTTTTAATGAACCAAAGGACTGGGGCAATTAAGTTTTATGTTGCAGTTCGCAATTGACTCACCTTTTGATACAATAATCTAGTAGTTTTTTAGCCGACTGCCGAAGAAAGGAGGGTAATGTTTTTCGTTCGTTCACCGGACATTGATCTAAGTGCTTGTTTTTTTTCTTTTTAGTTTTTAGGCAGTCGGGTATTTTGATTTTTAATTTTTTTGTTTTATTGTTTCTTGTTAACTGTATTATTATAAACTTTCATTTGACTCTGTTGTTTGTTAGTTTGTGAGTTTTGTTATTTAGTAGGTATGGGACAAATCTTGACTACTCAATAAGAACCACGTTGATTGAACTATAATTTGAGGTACTTGCGTATCTTCGATGATAATGCGATAATATGATACTAGTTGGTCTGATTAAGGAATTGGAATGTGTACATAGGAAAGCCTGAACTAAACAAGATAAAAATTGTAGGCAAGGTAATTGCAGCGTAAAAATATCAGTTTTGGAAACATCTGACACTTTTGTCAAAAATTGACAACATAATCAAAAACACTAGAAGCAAAATTGCAAAAGTGGCCTTGAACGACTTAGGAAATGATTGGAGATAAATATTTACGAAAAAAAAAATTCCAAAATCAAATCCAAGACCTCAGGACAGTTAGTAGTACTCAGTACTGAGGCACTCATTAAGTCATTACCTAAACTATTATTCCGTATTAATTTTACTAAATCAGTTAGAATCTAGGAACTTCCCCAAAATGGCGGCGTTTCAGAATGTGTAAATGGGGATAAGTTAACTAAGGCTCAATAGTTAGAAGTAATTCAGAATGCCGGGAGCCCTCCTCTCCTCCGGACCTCTTACGGATAACGACGGACGGCCCTTAAGTAGGGACCATGGACATCCTTGAGATTGCTGCAATGTGGATTTTGTTTATTATTATGTCAGTAAGTTTAATGCGGACTAAAGTTCAAAGCATATTTTCAGATTTTGGTGGTTTTTAACGTGACCGTGACTCCACTCACGTGAATTTAGATAGGTTTTAATTTTTTTCACGGAATCCTAAGGGTCCGTTCTCACAGACCGGCTCGGAGAGCATCGGCGCGCATTTTTCTTTTCACACTGACAAATGATTTTCATAATGACAAAAGCAGTGCAGATAAACCTTACTACAAATACTAAAACGTGAAATGTTTTCAACGTGATAAGAATCTGCTCTCCTCTCCGAGCCGGTCTGTGTGAACGGACTCTAATTCTTCTTCTTTTCTTATACTAGTGCTAATAGTTTAGATGCCAGTCTCTCTTATAAAATACGTACTAATTAAATAAAAAAAGAGAAGATACAGTAAACGGAACATAGGAGAAAATCAAAAAAATTGCGCATAAACAATGATCTTTTAGTATTTCACGCCAACGGCGTTGCATGCAACAACTAGTCAAATTACAAAGTATAACATTGGTGTCCTTATTGTTATAGTTTGCAAAAGTTCTCAACTGAAATTTAATATCGAGATATCGAGGTCATACTTCACGAGCTCGCTGTAACCGCTGTAACTTTGGCTAGCGGTACCTACTGAGTTAGTGTGGTCGAAAAACAACAAAAAAAGGCACCATCTCACCTCAGGAGCTGGATCAAGCATTGTTGATTTCCTTTAGGAAGTGATAAAGATAGCACTCTGCCTATACATACTTCCTTTCTAATAATATAGATGTGAAGTAGTGTTTGTTCGTTTGTTGATTGAATGAAATGTCACTTTTTTTATTTGATGACAAGCACGCGAGCCGCGTTTGACCACAATCTCACCTGTTGGTAAGTTGATGTGGTCAACGGTGGAGCAAGCTTGCCTAGAAGTAACCTGTTCACTCTAGACTTGAAGACTCCCAGGGTTACAGACTCAGGCAATGTATGTAAAACTTCTCAACAAAGCAATAATAGCTAGTTTTTTTGGTACATTTGGAGCCTCACCAAGATCATCACGACCCAAGTCAACAAATGAGACTCTTGTGCAGCCTTCTGGGGTTGGGGAATCAGACTGCCAAAGCCGGGATAAGCCAAGTCAAGTAGGAGAGTGGAACTTCCGCTCCAAAGTACAAGCTTTAGATGGCGTATTGATAGTATTATATCCATACCTCTTCAAGAATGACATGAGAAGGTTTTGACGTGGTCCTCTGGTGTTACACACGTCCATAGGCCACGGTAATCGCTTCCTATCAGATGGACCATGTGCTGGTCAGTCACCTAAGTTATATAAAAGAAACTTATGACCTCAAAATTCGAGTGACATGCATTTTTACCCCACATATACCTACATATATACATACATACAAATCACGCCTTTTTCCATTTGGGTAGGCAGAGACAACATCTTTCCACTTGCTACGATCTTGGCATACTCCTTTCGCTTCTTCAACTTTCATAATTGTTTTCATAATGCACTACCTCACAAAAATCTACAATTCCTATGAGACCCGAGAATCTAATTCCATACGAACGGAGCCCCGGCCAAATGCTAGTTTCTATGTAGTTGCGTCATCAAGAAAAGATTATCGGCCGATGTTGTAAATCGGGGGCCAAGCACGAGTCCGGAAGGCGGAGAGCAGTCCCCGCGGGCGACGCCGGCGTCCGGCGCGCCGTCAATTAGACCGGAGGGGCGCAAGGACGGCAGGCGCCTTGCTCGAGGGTGGCAGGGGAGGCACGCGAGATGCCGCGCTTCTCACGTATCTTCGTTAGGTATATGCCGGAAACATGGACGTGTAAAACCTAAGAAAGAAACGCGTTGAACAATTTAACTGACAACGGTAAAGTCGGCTCACTTGCTTATATGTACGTGTCGGTACGCACACACACTAGTCAGCCATTCGATTAAGTCAGTTTTAAACTCAGACCAATAAAAAGTATAGACTGAGTATTGCGTATTTTTTTGGAGTCCACCAACATAAAGACGATTCGGTAATCTTATGACGGACTTGTGACGGCCGCCAGTTCGGTTGTCTTACGGTAGTCGGTTACTTTTAGCTTACATCAGGCGAGGTAGAGTCATGTAGACGTGTCTAATATAAAAAAAACATAGCATTGTCTTCAGCAAGTTTTGTCTGTAAGTTTTATACGTTTATAGCCGGAAATTCAAGCCTATGTACCCCGAACAACGCGTCCGCATCGGCCCCGTAATTAATAGAAAGCCAACCGATTCACCGCTCAGTATAATCTTCAACCTAATTATTATTCAGGCAGTTTTTCTCCTAGCTTGTTTATGTTACCGGAAGACACGAGATGAAAGGAATTGGCCGACGTTTTTTTTATGTTTTCCTTGTCTTTTTTTACGTTAGACTTTTCCGGAGAATCATTAATATAAATTGACGGGGGAGATGCGTCTTTCTTGATATATATTTTTTTTTATATTGGACTCGTCAATATGACTTCACCTTGCCTGATGGTAAGCTAAAGGTAAAGTCTCTGGAATTGGAGTCACTTTCACAAACACCGATAGTGCTATAATGGTGGCCCTCAGCTTGACGGCCTCATCAAAATTTTTCACGCCCCGCTTGAAGGACCCGGTAGGAGGAAGGAAACATGTGAGCTGGTAAAGAATCGCAGGTCTTGATGGTGCGGCAAAGAAAAGAGGTACCTAGTGAGGTTTTAATGAAGTTGTTTAAACTGAAAATGATATCGGACTCGAACTGACTAAAACCGCATACCGACTCGAGTCGAACTGACTAAAACCGCATACCGTCTCGTGTCGAACTGGCCAAAACCGCATACCGTCTCGGGTCGAACTGACTAAAACCGCATACCGTCTCAGGTCGAACTGACTAAAACCGCATACCGTCTCGGGTCGAACTAACTAAAACTGCATACCGTCTCGGGTCGAACTGACTAAAACTGCATTCCACAAACGACTTCATTGTTTTCCTTTCGAAATAAAACTTGTATCACCCAAATAAACATACAAAGATAAAGTTGTTCACAATAAAAGTTCGTTGGACTGCGGAAGTGGGTCAAAGTTTGGCAAGCCAGGAGATATGTGTGTAAGTAGGTTTGTCTCCCTGATGTTAGACCTCGCCGACCGCTGTCTGTGCTCCGACGCGTTCAGAATTATTCATTATATTAATTGCTGTTTGGGGGGTTTTGGCGCCAACGCGGAAAAAGTCACATCGGGGCATTGTATCATTTTCTGAAATTAGTGTAAAATGTAGTTATTATGTGTAAAAACGGTGGATTTTTAAACATAACATCTTCGACGACGTGCACAACTTTGGGAAAGTGGTATATTACCGTGAAATTGTGCTTTTCAACGTTGATTCCAAAACTCCATAGAAGCCTCTAGTAAAGTCTCCACTATTTTACTGGGGCAAGACTATGAAGGAAGACTGACTTGACTATTGACTATGAAGACCGTGACTTGACCTGGACTATGACTAACTAACAAAAACGCTGCATAATACATTTTATGCAAATTATAATACTTGTTTGTGGCAAATTGCAAAGCAAAGAAGCTAATTAAAAAAAAAATTGCTGTTTTCGTGAACATTTTTATTATACCGCGTTTAATTTAATTTATCTTCACTTCAGATGTTGAGATTAATTTGTTAAAAGGCGAGGGGCATCGAGTGCTTTATTAAAAACGTGTTAAACGGTATTTGATTGTGATTTATTCAATTGGTTTATGTTAATTAGTGAGGACGGTAGAGTAGGGGTTAGTCAAGATGTGATGAGAATGTACATAATTGTCGGAAAATTATGCAAATATCACACATTGATATAAAACAATATTTAACGGATCTTATCGCGATTTTTTGGTGTTATTTTTATTTACATTGAAACTGAAGTTTTGGATGCGGTGGCCGGTTTGACAGCTAGCATCTTATGCTGGTTTCTCTTTGAAATTTCAAGAACCCAAACTTAATAATTATGTTTTACATTTTCTTTTTTGCGTACTTCTCAATTATGTGGTTGTTTCATTTACGATGATATTTTTTAATTATACGGATAATAATAATAATAAGGGTCAAGGGCTTGATGCAGAAGACGGTACTCTTTAATTGTGAGGATTGTGAGGAGATTCCTCTCTCTGGAGCCATAACCATCGGTGGATTGGTCCCTGTATCCGAAGCCGCCGGTGGGGTACTATTTTTTATATTTTTAAATGTATTTTTTATATTTACCTACATTTAAAAATATAATTTATATGTAGCAAAATAAATAAAGAGAATATTAGTAATGTTTATTTGTCTTAAAAACATGATAATACATAGGTTGCCTCCGCCCTACAGAAGACCGCGGCCATAATAACCATCGTGTTGTGTTCCCGCCGGTAAGTAAGGTAGCCAGAGCTCACAATCCCCCCTCCCCATCTCCCTCCTCTAACTCCCCCTCCCCTCCAAACTTCTCAACACCACTCCCCTTCAGGGTCGGCAGCGCAAGTGTGACACCTGATGTTGCAAACGTCTATAGGCCACGGTGACCGCTTCACACCAGGTGGGCCTTGTGCTTGTCTGCCACCTAAGTCGTACTCAGAACTCTACCAAATCAGTAGATAGAATCAACCAATTATTCACACCGCACTTCTCTGTTTCTTATCAACTGGACGGTTACAGCCACTATCAGCCTCACAACCCACGTGTACGCACGAGAATCTGAATACAAATGAAGGTATTACACATTAGGTAGCTCTCCCCAAGGATTTATAGCTGCTAGATAGGTCATAGGAGGCCGCGAGCGTCCTCAAGCGCGTGGAGCGAGCGTAGGCGTATTATCTCACTCACCCACGCGTCGATCCCAACATGGAGACATGCCCTATTACACATTGTTTATTCAGCGTTATATACCTTTAATAAATAATTGAAGCGATAAACGTTTTAGGATTTCCAGTACGGAGCCGCCCACGAAATTGAAAGGAAATATTATTTTGTTTTAATATTTTAACCGATTTTACGAAAAGGAGCAGTAGAGAGGTTTTGGATATACAAAATCCGAAGACCAGTAACTTTGACTGGACTCCTATTTCTGAGACCCCTAATTACTATAAAACATACCCTGCCGCCAGAGTCCCTTTCCACCTATTTTTTTTTTCAATTTGTTACACTGGCTTTTCACGATTAAAATGAAAACTTGAGGTCTCTTACAATAAAAGTTTTATATAAAAATGTGAATTAGCACTTTTTGTATGACCTGACATTTACCACTTCAAATGTTGTGTTCTATTTTAACCGACTTCAAAAAATGATGAGATTCTTAATTCGACTGTTTTTTTTTTGCATGTTTGTTACCTCAGAACCTTCGACTGGGTGAACCGATATTATAATAAATTATACTAAGCGGTTTGGTGCCTCTTTTATTTTTCGCTCCATAAAGACTTGGAATTCTTTACCAGCGCATGTGTTTCCTTCCTCTAGTCCCCGGGCCTTTAAGCGAGGCGTGAAAAAGCATTTGATGAGGCTATCGGTGTGTGTAGTGGTGACCCCAGTCCTGAGATTTTACCTTTAGCTTACCATCAAGCGAGGTAAAGTCATTTTGACGTATCCTGAATTAAAAAAAAATCTTATTGGTGTATACTGGTGCATTTCCAGTATATCTACTGCTGTGGTGCATGTAGAAGCCAAAGAAACATTAATGTTACTTGTGGGAGCGTCATAGCCTGCTGCGAACATTTTGATTTGGGGTCAAGCTTTAAACGCGATTCCTCACGTCCCCTGACTGTTAGCTGTAAGAAAACTTGCCACGAAAATACGAACACACACAGCCGGACAGCACCAATGTGAATTTCACTTTGTGGAATTTATTTGTGTTAATAACATGATCTACCATCGGCTGACGGTGAAGGAAAACATCGTGAGGAAACCCACATGTCCTAGAAGAAATTCTAAGGACATGTCCAATCCACCAACCCGCATTAGGCCAGCGTGTCTAGATTAAGGCCTAAACCCTCTCAGCTCTCTCGTTAGAGGAGACGAGACCCGTGCCCAGCAGTGGGACATCAATGGGTTGCTATTATTATTATAATACAGCCTACATACAACCTACTCGTACAGTCAGCGTGAAAAAGCGATGATTATTACACAAGTTTTAAATTGAAAAATGTATTGATATACTTTTTTACATCACTTAGGTGACAGATAAGCACACGGTCCACCTGTTGGGAAGCGGTCATCGTAGCCTATAGACGTGTGCAACACCATGGGCGTTAGTGTCGACCCTGATAGTGGGGGTGGGTGGACTGAGGAAGGGGGTTTGAGAGAGGTAAGAGAGACCCCAGACTCCCGAGCTTTGGATGCGACTGGGATTAACGCTAGGTTGAAGAATAAGATAAAGATAACAGTAATAACAAGGAAAGGCTGACATCCCTTGCAAGACAGTTCCTTAATTTTATTGAAAACGTTTATTCATATGGAGACCCTTTAGGGTGCTACCCTTGCGGACAATCGCGGTGTGGAAGGGATCACAATACGCGCCGCTCTACCCCGTGGCCGCCTCATGTTTGTAGAAGGCTGTCACGTTTTCGAAAGGGTTGTAGAAACCGGCGAAATCGTGATGTAACCTTAAGCATCGAGGGTCTTTGAAAATGAATCTAACTATAAGTTGATCTAACTTGAAATACTAAAATACTTGAAATACTTGTATCTATGAACATAAATATAAATATAAACAGTTGTTGGTGGACCTAAATAAATAAATAAAAACTTATATAGTTAGATTCATTTTCAAATTAGATTTAAAACAAATTATATCGTGGACGTGAGCTTTACCTTTTTTATTAAACGTATTAAACGATTTTATTTAACTTGATTTGTTTCTTAATAGGTCAAATGTGGTAAGTACTTAATTAAAAATTGACCCCTCTCCTGTTGAAGGATTTTTCTGATATTTGGTATATAATCTTTAGTTCTGGTGACAATACAAGTTGATCTATTCTGTATCATTGTAAATCCAAGATGGCCGCTACAAAATGGCGGCTTACGTATTTTTTTCCACAACTACCGCAATATGGATATCCAATGAAAGAGAAGAATATAGTTCACTGTGAAAAAAAAAGAAAATCCAATATGGCCGCTTTGAATGAATAAAAGTGTTTAACTTAACACCTTTTAAACTTAATTTATTTGATTATATCTCCGGTTCTACTCTACCGATTGTAATCAAACATGCGTAAGATTTTGAGGCTAACTAAGACCTTTAAAAAACCACATTCAAATCCGTCCATCGCGAACAAACAGACAATATGCCAAAAAAATAGTATTAAGAATTGTTCATATTCGTGCCACATTCCGTTCTATCATTCAAATAACATAACCCAAGTTTTTTTTAATATCTTTAATCTATAGACACAGCTATTTTGCCATTTTATCTTCTACTATATAAAAATAAGTCGGGTTTTCCTTCCTGATGCTATAACTCCAGAACGCACGAACCGATTTCCACGGTTTTGCATTCGTTGGAAAGGTCTCGGGCTCCGTGAGGTTTATATCAAAGAAAATTCAGGAAAAATTTATGACGTCCACGCGGGCGGAGCCGCGGGCAACAGCTAGTAATAGTATAAGTAGATGAAAGTTTTCGTGAGCCTGTAAATCATATATTTAAAAAAAAAATACTGAATGAGGTTACAGTAGAAGTCATTGGTGATCAGAGATTATTTCACAATTCCTGTTAATGGTTTGTACTCACGTCAAAGCTTCTTGTCTACAATAACTAAATACAAAGAGGATAAGAGGATTACGTATATGCAAGGGTGCCGCCGGAACCGTCTTAGGGGGTAAGCAGAGTTTTGACTTGTTAGTATATCTTGGTAGCATACGTTGGCATAACAACATATGCCGCTTATACTTAGTATCTACCTTACAACTTTGATAGCTTTTACAATTTACTTTTTCTGCTTGACTTTTTCTGTGTATGGATGCTCTCGTAAAAGCCAAGCTAAATCAAGAAAGAGTAGAAGAGTGGAAAAAATCCGTTTTGCGCGAAAATATTACCACAGTTACCACCCCATTGAGCCAGGTGAGCAATCTCGGGTCTTCAAACGCCGCCTGGGTATAAGGTAACCTAAAAGGCATCTCCCTCGCACCCTGGAGGAAAGTGCACGCAGAGATAAAAAGAAGCCTATATTCCAGACTTAAAGGAGGTAGGACATAACGGTATCTCCCGTCTAACCTGAGCAGTCCGACTGGGGTAGTACCTCCGCCCTACAGAAGACCGCTGCCATAATAACCATTGTGTTGTGTTCCCGGTGGTAAGTAGGGTAGCCAGAGCTCATTCCTCTTCCCCCCACCCCACCCCTTCTTAGCTTCCCCCTTTCAGAGTTGGCAGCGTGAGTGTGGTGCCCCTGGTATTCCACACGTCCATAGGCCACGGTGACCACTTTCCATCAGATGGGCCGTGTGCTAGTCTTCTATTCCTGTGCCAAATTTCAGCCAAATCCATTGAGCCGTTTGTGAGTGATTGAGTAACAAACCTCTAAATATATCTTCACAAACTTTCACATGTATATTAGTAGGATTACTGAGATTCTACACACATTAGCAATGACGTAAGATAATTCAAGAAACATGCTACTATTAGTGCGGCTTCGGCCTAACACTGAGATCACACAACGTGTGTCGTAAGCTTGCTCCTAATTAGTTTAGTTAGATTACGCCAAACTGTCCGAACTCGGTGTCAACAGTACGAGTACTATGTTGGCTACTAGTGCGCCACCTAACCGCGTGATTCCGAAACTTTTCTATTATGATTCAAAGATTGATACAACTTGGCGGTCTTTTCGTAAAAGCGAAAGTTATATAACCATATAACCAACTATGGTTATGATTAGTTCAAAAGTTTTACGTTTCATCTAATATTATGTGGCCTCTTTTTCCGTGCGGAAATCCTCATCGATGCCCCGCAGCCAGCGGGACAGCAGGCGAACTCTTACCGGCCAAAACCGCACCCCGTTTAGGGTCTTCTGACGTGTAAGGTGGCCCATAGACCATCCCCATCGCACCCCGGCTTGACCCGGGCCATCTCCGGATTCGAGATGGCCCCCTCGGGTTTGGGAACCACGGTATTCCCGTCATGCCCCCGGAATAGGAGGGGTGCGCTTTCGTGCGCCGCCGCGCCGCCTCGGCATGCTAGTGTGACAGTATTGTGTGGCCTTTGTGGAATTAAATTTTAATTATCCCACCACTTAGGTGGCAGACAAGCACACAGCCCACTTGATGGGAAGCGTTCACCGTGGCTTATGAACGTGTCCAACACAAGGGGCGTCACATTCCTGCTGGCTCTGTAAAAACCTTCTAATGTCCTTCTTGAAGAACGCCATATCGTAGTCGCTAGGGAAAACTACAGCAGGGAGATCATTCCACAGCCAAAACGTGCACTGAATGAGCTTTCTTTCAAAATCGTAAACGTGAATATAGGTAGAAGTAAACGTTGTATCTATTCTCGGCATTACAGCGTTCTGAGATGGGAGCTAGGCTGGCTGCTGGTATCACACGGTTAGTCCTAACCCTAAAAGGCGTCTACCCTTATATACTAACAGGTATATAGCTGGTATATACTAGCACTGAACATAGAGACGTGATGTGGTCATGCGAAACGTCGATATCGATATCTTAACAATAACTGCGTCGTATATCACCGCAAACGTACTCGAGCCTTGCAATTTCGGTATCACATATAGCAGGTTTGGCATTCTAAAATTATTATCGACACATTTTGGAGAGAGTATTTGAAATTAAAATAAACTTATATTAAATGTCAATTTACTCATGAACTATTGTTCAGAACGTCCATATAATTTGAGTACCTAATTTCTTTGTAAGAGTCCTTAATATGAGTCGCTATACTATAGAAAATTATAAAATATTCTACGCCACACTGCTCAACGCTGTACACATAGCGTAACTAGCCTATAAATGTCAATAAACTAAACATAATTTAATATTTTTACCTACAAAAATACTCAAACGAATGCAAATAGACATATTATATATTGAGCGGGAATTCATTCATTCATTCATTCATTCATTCATTCATTCATTCATTCATTCATTCATTCATTCATTCATTCATTCATTAAACCCGTGATCTCCGGCAAATATATCGAATACTCTCTCTATGCTATAAAGGTTGTCATTGTCAAACTTCTTCCATACAAAATCTTTTTGTAATGAATAAACGTGTGTAATGATTATTTATTATCGATATAGGTTCAATCCCACGAGTCACATCACTAAGGGCCAGCGTCGGCGAGTGTGCGCGTCGATAAATTCCGAGCGCGTTGTCAATCGGCCGCGGCAGCGCTCAGGAATTAACGGCACTGCGCTGTCAAGGCGCCCGCGTCTCCCCACTACCCCCGCTGATCCAGGGTTGTGCACAAATAGAATAAGCATTTTAAGAGACTTAGTTTTCTTAAGTGAAAAACATTGCAGAGGTTAATACGACAACACAATCTCATACTCATATAAACGCATTCGCATGCATACGCATGACTGGCACAACAGTACATGCCCTCCGTCCGTTTGATAGTAGGTTTTTCATCCACCCCGACATTCTTGACCTTTTTTATATTTTCTTTTCTCCATGTACCGTCACACACCACGCTGTCCCTACGCGAGTGTCCCTATTATCTAAACAAATGGCTCGGGGTCTATCCGACCGCGCAGAAAAGCGAGGTAGTAAGTTTTTTATATCTTGATGGATGGATGCATCGATCGGGATGTTGTAGATAATTTTAATCCATCTCTCGATTGAAATTTTTATTACTTGCAAAAATAATTAAAATAAATTTGAATCTCTTATACGCGACAACCCTGTTGAAATTGCGCGTGTACTAGTCATGTGAGTTACCTCGGGTAGATGCGGGCTCTGGACGACTGAACGACCGCCCGCTTTCACCCGAGCCCGGCTCACACTCCACCGACTCGTATCCATGATGATGAGTTGTAAAAATATACGCGACGATACGGGTGAGTTCGCGCTACTTGCAAACGAAAGGGAACATAATACAACAAAGGTATAAAATATGGCATTCTTATTTCAAATTAAATTGCAACTACAGGAATATAATATCATTCTTATTTCAAATCAATTTGCAACTCCAGGTATATGTCATTTTAATTTCAAACAACAGGCATAACATAATAATATCATTCTTATTTCAAATTAAATTGCAACTACAGGAAAATATATTATCATTCTTATTTCAAATCAATTTGCAACTCCAGGTATATGTCATTCTAATTTCAAACAACAGGCATAACATAATAATATCATTTTTATTTCTAATTAAATTGCAACTACAGGAATATATTAAATACTAGCTGTCTCTATATTTTCCACCCGCGTGCAATTCCGTTCCCATTCCTGTTCCCGTTCCCATTCCCATTACTATTCCCATTCCTATTCCTATTCTCATTCCCATTTCCATTCCTACTACTACCTACTACTACTAAATACTAATCCCGTAACGTAAACATAAACTTCTCTCACATAATAGAAAAAGTTTGTATGAGAAAAAGAAAAGTTACTTTCTGAAATTTTCTGTACAACTGTTTTATTATTTTTTTTCGTAAGAACCTTCTCCCGATAATAACAAACACAACAAAAAAAGAATTAGTGAAATCGGTAGAGCCGTTGGTGAGTTATGCGCTTACCAACACATTTTGCGATTCATTTTTATATTATAGATTATCATTCTCATTTCAAATCAATTTGTAACTCCAGGTATATATCATTCTAATTTCAAACAACAGGCATAATAATTTATACTTATCATTCTTATTTCAAATCGAATAAAATTGCAAAACCAAGAAAACTTTGCTGACACGTTCATCGTGCGTACGACTAAGGAGCGGAAAGCTATAGGTAACCTGGGAGTTTTCAAGTCACGAGTGAATAGGTTCCTTCTAGGCAAGCGTGATTCATCGTAGACCACATCGTAGTGTTACCTAAACTTGCAATGTGTTAACGTACATACTCGTTTACCACCCAACCTTATCATGAAACCAACATGCTTTTAGAATAATATACATCTCAGTACACAATGTTAGTAGCAGCGGTTATCTAAACGTATTAGATAACATTGCCTAATTACGTGTACTGATCGATATAAAGGGCCAGGTCACGTCGTGAGCTAGATTTAGTGAGATCATTCCGAAGTTAATTACCTGTGTATGGCAATAGTCTTTATCTGCAATGCGATTCCAGTTCGGTCACTAGGAAACCTAATGTCTCTTAAAAACGCTCAGCGTAAGTGTGGCAATTTGCCCAGAGAATATATTTGGTGCTCGAAGGACCATGTGTAATTTATTGAAAGACCAAGTTTGAAGGTATTTTTTCTAGTGCTAAGTGTAATATACCTAAAATAATATTAGTACCCGATTACTACACTATTCCCTGTAACCCCAGAGTTAAGCTAGGAGTGGGTTCACAGCCAGCCAAGATTTGAACACAGTCCGAAATGAACAGTCCAACTGGGGTAGTACCTCCGCCCTACAGAAGACCGCGGCCATAATAACCATCGTGTTGTGTTCCCGCCGGTAAGTAGGGTAGCCAGAGCTCACTGTTAGTACACCTCCTCCCCCCACCCCTTCCTAGCCTTCCCACCTCTTCCTAGCCCTCCGCCCTTCCCTTCAGGGTAGGCAACGCGTGTGTGAAACCCTTAGTGTTGCACACGTCCATAGGCCACGGTGACCGCTTCCCATCATTCAGGTGGGCCGTGTGCTTGTCTACCATCTACGTAGTATATTAAAAAAACATGTTTATCAGTTAGATATACAAGTAAGAAATAAATAAAAGAGTAAGGAACATCGTCAAACATACGCCGGCCGGTGTGTATTTTCCCGCGCAACGACCGCCGCGCCATGCGCCAAGCCGCGCGGGAATTGGAGCGCGGGCTTGGTTTGCATCGTAAGTCTTTGTGTGAAAATATGTTCTTGTCAAGCACGAATTGAGTTTTGTGAGTCTTGTTCGGCTTCATTTATCTGTTTAGAGCGACATGAGAGTCTAGAGAGGACTTTTACTACTATTTTTAAAGATGTCAAACATAAGGCGCATTTCTCTCAAGGTTTCACTGGAAGAAAGAAAAGACTAAGTACTATGTATTTATATTATTGTTTGTACTAATGTGTCTTAGCTTAATGGTTAAAGAGTCGGCCATTCGATCTTGAGGTCCTAAGTTCGAAGCCGGTCATTCACACTACCGACGTAAACCCACTCATAACACATTCAATTTAGCTAAGCTGGGTTAGTTAGTTAATAAAACTGTTTAAAAAGAATATTTTCAATTTTTTCGAAACAAATGTTGTCACTACGTCAATTTCATTTTTCCGATATTAGTTTTTCATCAAAAACTAATATAGAAGGCAGACTTAATCTAGTTCTAAATTATAAACCTAATACCTACCACGTCAGATTCCCACCAAACTAATTGACATACTTAAGCAAATTTCATAAAATAAAAAAGCTTATCCAGTACCGTACTAAACTGCGGGTAGGTACTTTACATAATCAACAATTATTCACGTATCAAGCAAAACATTTTGTGCTCTGATAAAACCGAAACCCCGCAAATATCGCTGTCCACCAAAATAAACGTATCAACTTCATTAATTATTCATTGCGATTTGTATTCAACTATCTCTATACACAATTAGGCACAAAGCTTTTCCCTTATTTCTGAACGTGTGCTTTGCTTGCGATGGCGGGGAGTGAGCGGGGCGGAGAGGGAGGGTCGCGTAGCCATTAGCACGACGCCGTCGTCGGCGACCGTTCGCGAACAAATATAACAATGCTTTTGTTTTGACTCTTATGCATACCACATAAGGTTTGAAATTGTTTGATTGAAGGGTAGATGGAAGTTTGTTTAGGCGTGCATAATTTACGCGCGGCCGATAGACGGTCGCGATTGTTATTACGCGTGCGGATATTGGATTTGGCGGGAACGCAGCGCGCCGGTGGCGCTCTGTCGCAAGATAATGCCGGGGGCCACGCTTGGATGGTACTGAGAGTACTCAACCAGCGACCCAGATCTGTAGGTACTACCACTCTGCAAACCAAACAAAATTTTACCGAACACTTTCAATAATAAGTCAAATTACTAACTAAGCAAATATTTTACATCGATCAGATTAGAATATTCGAGTACCTACTAACACCTACCGCATAAACTAATATACCTACTAATACTTAAAGTAGTTACTCCAAATACCTGTTGCTTTAATTTAACTAACTACCCTCAAACGATACCATGAATACTGATTTCGAACACGCATCGAACAAGTACTTAAAAAGTATTTTTATGGAACGTTTTATTAATATAATACATTTTATGATAGCTGATAATGTTTCGGTTTTAAGGTCAATTTACCTTTATTCCTTAACCTACCCCATCATATTCTTTGTCACGTAGGTTTTAAACTCCATAGTAATATAGATAAATTGGAAACCGGCTTTCCAAGCGTAAAAAATTGCCATCATCTTAAAAAGTAGATTATGAACCGTTCGCACCTTTAATAAGATTTTCCTTTAACAAAATTTCAAATTCAAAAAGTTCATGTCATCGTTACTTGAATTCCGAACACCCAATCAATCAGTCTAATAACAATTTCATGGCAGCTCTATCTTGCGAGGGTCTATAAAAGGCACACGATTGTGTTTGCGAGCGCGCTCGGGGGCTACCTAAGCGGGCATTAGCGAAGGACGCGTAGGTTACACAGACTGTCTAACATAAACAAAGCTCTGATGTTCCGTTAGCAACCTCCGCTACGAATACTCTTAAAGAGCTCAACATACACTGGGCATGCTACGTAATTTACGCGCGAGCGGTCACCGACGGTGGTGATTACACTCGCTTGTTGGCGTGTTGGTCAAACCTGAAAATCCAGCCGTTTTGTGAAATCTCGCGAGAGTGTTTCTGCAGCGGATTATACGAGAACGTCTCGATTTAGCAGCGTTGGCAAACATTTGTGCTTGGTCTTGGTCCCTTTGGTCCAATGTCGTGGATAAGTCATTAAGGTGGCGTGTGCATGTCGGGACGTTGACTACCGCCCGGGGGTGGAGAGTGTTCGTGCTAGCCGTCGACGGGTGCGTTAACTTAATTATATGACTAGCCCTATGGCAATGCGCGTATATACGTTCTATCTAATACAAATGTCTTAGAAACGCTACTAGAGATATAACGTTACTTATATTCTGTTACTTCTCTATACCTATACCTTTGTTACCGTTACTTAAAGTACCTACACTTCGTTGATGAACTCCTAAATATATTACAATATGTGATCTTCATCACGCACCACTTAATTGTTTTTATAGCTTTAATATCAGTGAAGGAGAAGTTAAGTAGCTGGGGGACTTCCTAATGAAGCATGAATGCGGAATGCGTTAATAGACAGAGGTAGATAAATTCCAGGAGATAAATAATTGGGCACCAGATTTAACCGAATCATTTCAGAACTTTTTGACGTGTGATGGTCCTAAGCAATAACAATAAAATTTCAGGTGTAAACGAATGTAGATTGGAGGTGCAAGTTGTGTAGGTTATGGTTTAGATAGAGAAATAGCTTGATCATTAGTTTGATACATGTCAAATCATTGAATTCTTGAATTATGAAACTGCTAATTCCTCTATGGTTTTTATGTGAGCATCGCAAAGTAACTGCTGGGTCAGTTTTGTTATTTTTGTGTGACTTCTAATCAGAGTGGTATTATATATTATCTATTATGACTCTTACACGAATTTAGTGCATAAAAATAAATTTCTATTACTTTTTCACACACAACATTGCATTATAACCTCAAAATAACCAACACCGATGTGTTACAAATAATATTTTTGTATTTTTATGGTATCATTTTGAATCGAAACGCTAAAGTAAAATATCCGCGAGCATTTTCATTGCTGCCCATTTACTACATAAACTGGTAAATGCCCCGAGTCAGGTGGCACATCGCGTGTGCGACCGACGGGGGACCGACGGAGCGCGGCCTGAAAATCCACCCCCTATCCGCCTCGACAACCTTTACAGAGAAACGTGCAGGGACTTTTGGGTCGCGAGACCCGCGAAATTCCATTTAAAGATGTCGGGATAATTTAGCGCTGACGAGGCGGAGGCCAAATTGACGCACCCCCGAGGCCACCGTGTCGCCGCGCTCTGTATCGATCACGCTTTTTACAGGGATCACCTCGAGGGATGGCCGGAGTGCACGTAAACAACCCTCATCCATTTTCTCGAATGTCGCGACTGTCGAAAGATCTTGGCTTGCAAAATGTTCTGTTTGTCTGTGGCCCCATGTTGGGCGCCATTCACTCACGCCCGCTTTTTACTAAGGGAGAAACTAAATAAATATTTCCTAAGTATGTTACGTACGTAACCTTTTGATATTAACTTCACAATGTGTATATCAAAAACAGATATTTTGTTTACAATTTTGATTTCAAGTGGCAATTGGCGCCCACCGTGGGACTATTGAGTTGGTATACACTCATTTAAGTGAGGCAGGTAGCTTTTTGCCTTAAGGTGAGATAAAAAGCCTACACGTCAAAGGTCATGGATTCGATGCCCGCTCTAGCCCAGATCACCTGCTGATAGACAGACAGGTTTGGCGCAAAAACCTGATCTCAGTGTTGGGAGATCAAACGGTAGTCGCGCTCATAAAAAACGTTTAAGCCGAAACAAAGGCAGGAGAAGGAGTAAGCGGACCTCATGGAAGCTTCAACTGCAACCGTGAACAAGCTAATTTATGATGATGATAATTTTATGCAAAATATAGCAATGTAGGTATGTACATTTAATTATTTGTTTGAGTTTGACCAACAGTGCATAAGTTTAGCTATATTATTGTTGTACAAGCACGCATTACATTGCTTAGTTATGGAGTAGTAATCGTGTCCCCGTACTAAAGCGCTGAATGGGACCACACATGTCGTACTAAAGCGGTTTCGATTGTCTACTCATGTTTGGCGCAGAGAGCAAAAACCAAGCTCACATAAGATTTAATAACTTCTATTTATTTTTGTGACTAAACAAAAATAATTACCACAGCAAAACATTAAAATTCGGACACAAATAATTTGGACACTTGTCCGAATTAAAAAACTACGCACCAGAACACGTTCATACTTGATTTTAACACTCGACTGCCTTGCCAAACCCGCAAGTAGTATGTTATATCATAACTTACACGCGCAATGTCCTCACACAAGTCAACAGTTCAAACTAATATTCCCCACATCAAAGGTTTTCTCCCACCGCATCGAAAATTATAACTAGTTAATTTCCACGTGTCCGCGGGGAGGCGTGATTAACCGTTAATTGGGAGGGTCGAGGAGAGCCCTTTGCGTTATAAATATGTGGGTAGATACGTACTGTAGATGTACGTAGAGTTTTTACGAGGCAATCTTACTCGCGCTGTGCGTGCCTGGTCTTTTTTACATCGCCGTAGGCGAACGACATGTCAAAGACCATTTCGCAGAAGCGTCTTTTACCGAAAAAATAAACCTAATTTTTTTGGGACAAAAAGTTTCTACGATGTACTGTACAGAGCCCTGTCAACAATCTTGAGGTCAAAATTATTCTCACCTGTAAATCGATGCACCCGTTAAATAACGGAAAAAATCTCTGGAAGTAACCTTATATACCTCGGTAATTAAGACCTGGCGGTTTTCAAAGTCAAAGGCGGAAGTCTAAGTCAAAAATCATTTACTCTGTATAGACCATTGTTTGTAGCACTTACAAAACATCAAAATCAAAAATATTTAAAACTAGAAGCAAATGGACCACCGCGCCACCGCCGCGCCGGGTCGAAACGCGGCCCAGACCTGAGAAGACTCCGGCAAGAAACTCAGCGGGCTGTTTTTTGTTCGATTCAATTCCGACATAACCACCCCTGATGGCCCATGGGGGTGGTAGGCATCCGTGGGGACTGCCGCAAGATTAAAAAAGGTGTTTCTTGATAAGATTAAAATTGCAACAGAAGTACCTGTATTGAACCTACAAAGCGTGTTTAAAACTACCAGAACCTTGCATGCATTTAATCATACCGGCATAATTACAAACACGTAAAAGAAAATTCAATGGTGGACCCTCGCAGAAATTACAGGCATAATCTTTGACGAGCATCGGCGAGGGTGACGGGCGGTGGGAGGGTCGCGAGGGGTGTTTTAATTAGAACGCGGACGCCGCGGGATCGGCGTGCCCGATGTCCTGCCTGACCGATACACAACTGTGTTTGTTCTGTGTACCTTGTGTACGCTGTGTACTCCTTTGTCTTATGGCCGCTTTGTTCCGGCCGAATGAAGCCTCTTAGAACTGCGAACACAAAACATGTGGAAAATAGAAGTTTGTGTGGATTGTGCGGGTATCGATTATTGGGTGTATTGGTAAGTCTTGGCTTTGTGGATGTAAGCGAGCCCAAGCTAATCTCTCCTGCTAGTTGGCGGACAAGGTTTGGATGCATGCTTAGTAAAACCTCCACCAAAGCCGTGCATAGAGACTCTGAGAAGGAACTCTGAGTAGGACTATCAAAAGGACTAAGGACTCCCATAAAACTCATACAAGCCATACCTAAGAGGTGAGAGGTGGAAACCTCAGATGCAATCAAGAACAACCTTAAGATGATGATGAGTTTTCTAATCAACTCAATTTGATCAGTTTGAGATATCTTCATAATAAATTACCTGCTTAAATAGTTTCGAACCAAAATTTAGAAGTTAGTTAAATTCCACATGCAAGATTTGTTGACAAACACAATTAGTAAAGTAACTCACAGGTGAATCTCATAAAATCATTATAAAAATAAATGTAAACAACAGCTCCTTAAAAAGACAGTTGCAAATAAATAAGACGTATTTTATAACCCTTTCGCCGCTACCGTAACAAAATTCACCCACCTTTGAGCCGTGAATTAATTAAAAAGTTTCACGAGCCCCGAGCCCCGAAAATGTTTAGACCGTACACTGTAGCCATCAGACATTGAGAACGCCAGACCTTTCCTTTAGAGACGCTCCAAAGGCTTTAAGGAACGGACGACAGAGGGGCAGGGCGGGGGCACTCCAGAGAAGGGGGGTGGCAGTGCAGCGTTCGCAGCTGACGGCACATCGAGCTATAATATACAGTACATAAGCTACGTATATAGGCCACAAGATAACGCAATATGGAACGCGGTATCCGAAAACCATCGGATCTGGTTAGCAGAATTTCGGAGGGAAACACCGTATTTAGGTCGTCCATTTTTAAGGACGATAGGAAACCGAACATATTTATGGAAATGTTAATATTTTGGAGGAAATTCTGAATATTTTAGGGAAAATTTGGTAAGTATTATATTTTACTAATTAAATCGATATTGAAAAAAAAGTACATGGTTCACAGTTCGGTTGTTTCCTCTAAATAAAAATAATAAACGAGTGGCAAAAATTATGAATTATTATTTGTCAGTAATTTTTTATTTCTAGTTGATCATCCAACCAACCATTATGTAAATAAATGCAAATGTGCATATTCATGCAAACAAATATTTGCGCTGAGCGAGAATTGAACCTATGAACTCCGATTTAGCAGTGCACCGTGATACACTGCACTGCACTAGTGCTATTTGACTACAGCACGATATGACGTCATACTATTACCTTCTTCGTTACTCTTGTTTAGTCTAGCCTTCACTTCTACCAGGTGACTAGCATTAGTACTACAAAGAAACTCAACGTATATTTGTTTCGTAAGCGTTCGACCAAATAAAATTGATTGATGTGAGCTATGCGTTGGCGGAACAAGCAACGTGAACGGCTTGAGCGCACGTGGCATAAATCACTACGTTGCACGTGTCTGCAGTGGAGGGTTTGTGCCGTTACGGAATTGCCGACAGTAGAATTTTGACCGCAGAGTATCCACGAGATGATACAAAACGCATTTCAGACGCACTAATCTGTGCCCGTAGCCAAGTGGAAAAAGTCTAAATCGCTATCGAATCGTATCGAATAGAATAGATTAGATCGACCAATCACACTCCAGCTCGTGATTCCGCCGCGGCGCGCGCATCGTACGCCGGCGACGAGCTTGGATGTGATTGGTCGACCTAACCGTTTCTATTCCGTAGCGATTTACGCTACGGAATACACTGACATTTGTCTACGGGGCCAGGGCTCTGTTCTGTTCTGTAGCAAGTATTACCAAAAGACTCACCTACTCGTGAAGAGTACGATATGAATAATATTATAAATAAAAAGTTTCTATTTGATGAATCACATCTGCCTAGAAGTAACCTATTCACTCGCGACTTGAAGATTACCAGATTAAATCTTTCCGGAAACCCAAACTCAGGCAGGAAATTCCATTCCTTAGCTGTACGCATATCTATATATTATATCTATGCAATACTGATAACAAAGCGAACAGTTTCATTCGAAGAAGGGTAGACATAACAAACGTTTACCCAATACTAGGTTTCGCCCGCGTGGAAGTCGGTTTCGCCACCAAATAAACGACTCTCCACTCGACTCTACACTCCACTCCATTCTACACTTCACTCGCCACTCCACTCCACTCTCCACTACACTCCACTATCCACTAAAATAAAGGATAATAAGTATCCTATGTCCTTCTCCTGGTTCTAAGCTACCTCCCTGCCAATTTTCAGACAAATCGGTTCAGCCGTTATTTAGTTATAAATAGTGTACGTGTTAGTTACACTTTCTTTTATATGAAATGCCGCTCAACTGAACACAACAGAATTGGACAAGTAACTCGAGTAATTCTGATGCACAGGTATTACTCGTAGTTCCTTAACTAGTAACTAGGCCTAAGAATTAAGGTATAAAGGATAGTACCTACTTCCCCGATTGTCCGGTCCATTCGTATAGGAAAAAAAAACTATCATGCTAAGCTTGTTCTAACTAGGAGATTAGACAATCGCCATAATTGTTTTTTATCATTTCTTTAGACATTTTATAGCTGCTCAAAAGTACATAACCACAATACCCATTCAATACTTGTGTATTCTAGCTGAGTACATTTCAGCGTCCATTTGCTTAACCCTCCGGTGCGCGACCCGTTTAAAGATTCACTAGCACCACGGGCGGGTCTCACCGACCGCTTTGAAGATATTCACCTTCATTAACACGGGGTCCGAACGACCCGCGGGGCCGAGCCGTTACTTGATTCCGCCTTGAGCTTAATTTGCGAATTGCAGTGTAGGTAGGTAGCGTAGTTGATGGGTGGCTGTTATAGTAACTAGCATCATGAGTTAAGACGTTTTGATATAATATCAGTTATTTTACGAGGAGCAAATAACTTACTACAGATTACGCTTAGTTTGATAAGCGCCGTTTTGTTTCTAGACTCGTGAGTTTGACGTTTTGTTAGCTGTATATTGGTCTATACAGAATAAATATTTTTTTTGACTAGTCTGTTCAAAGTGGAATCCGTAGGGAATGCCGCATTTATCTGAACATGTATGGGTTGAAACTGACAGATAAATTATCTGTCAGTTTCAACCCATACATGTTGCATGTATTATTATAATAATACCTACATGTAAAATGACATACCTATGGTTAACTACGTAATAATCTCTAACAGATGATGGTAAATAAATACCACTATAAAATAAAACCGCGCTAATAAAACTAAGTAAAAAATAGCAAAAGAAGCGCTACACGTTGTTCCAACATCTCAATCCCGTGCGCTGCGTCAGCGTTCCCCACATTTGTATCAAGTGGGCAAATAAAGAAGGAAACAAGTTAGATGGAGTGGAGCTGGACCGCGTTCGCGACTAATTAACCCTCCCAGGCGGGGTGAAACCGGCCCCGGGTGGCAGTGGGTGGTTAAAAAATATGCGGCTCCCGCGAGACGCGATGCGATGCCTCGAAGAATTTCCACTTTCCGACTGCAGCTGTATTTTCGCATGGTTTCCTTTGCCCTTTTTTAATTGTTGAATTAAAACTCGCTTCACACGGTTCACGGTTATACCTAAGGAAAAGTTTTTTATGTACTTACTTAGGTATAACTTTTTTTTTGTTAGACTAGCTAATATACCCGGCATGGGATGTGATGATTGTAATCATTGTAATCATTGTAATCTTTATCATCTTCATGCATGGTTGGAGAATACTATTTGAATAAAGGATGGAAAGACTCACTTGAGTTTGAGGGTTTCTGTCAGAATTATCCTCGATAGCAACTATGTGATTTTGTTTACCTACTGAGTTGATAGAAATGACTTAGTTGATTTTAAAATCAATCTATACTAATACTAGCTGTTGCCCGCGGCTCCGCCCGCGTGGATGTCGAAATCCGTTTCAAAAACTATCCTATCTCTCAAGTTGGATCGAACTGCACATGGTGTGCGAATTTTATTATAATCGGTTAAGTGGTTTAGGAGTCCATTGAGGACAAACATTGTGACACGAGATTTATATATATTAAGATTATAAAGAAGTAAAGTTTGTGAGTTTGTATATTTGTTAAATTGTAAGGGGTAATCTCGGGATCTACTGAACCGATTATTAAATTCTTCCACCAATAGATAGCCATATTATTGCTGAGTGTCATGGGCTACATATATTTTATTGGAAAACTGGAATTTACACCCGGGTGAAGCTGGGTCCCGGGTCGCTAGCAATAAATAAATAAATAAAATATTCCACGAAAGCCGCTCACATAAAAGCCATGCAAACCATATCAAGACAAAGAGTAGTAGTTACGTGAACTCCTGGCTCTAAAGCGCAAACTTTGGATGCATCCGGGACTAGCGCTGTGATAATGTTGATTGTACTAGATATCATTAGTCCTTAGGTCAAATCATTACTTTGCTAGATTAAGTTTTCCCAGGGCCTATAGTTGTCCAGGAGATGGTCCAGGTCAGCCAGGGTGCGCGGGTCACCTTCCACCCTGGCGTTCGAAGTCCCGAGACTGCGTGCGGTTTTAGTCGGTTTGAGTCCGACATAACTGCCCCCGCTGACGTCGGCGGCTTAGTACCATTCAAATTTGAACACCTAAACACACAGCGATAGGCGGTTGAGTTGACTAATAGTTAATTCTACTACGATCGTAACTAGCTCGTAACGTTATAATAACGACTTTATTACGCCGAGTCCTTTATGGCAATCTACAGGTGAGTCTATATGTGTGTGTGTGTGTGTGTGTGTGTGTGTGTGTGTGTGTGTGTGTGTGTGTGTGTGTGTGTGTGTGTGTGTGTGTGCGCCTTTCTTTATCACATCTGCATTCATGCAATCTATTCTTCTTTTCTTGGGCCTAACTTTTTCCGAAAAAGTATCCGAAAAATAAAAATTACTTACCTCATATTGGAAATCTTGAAGTCTGAAATACTTTTTTGAAAACCGCATTAAAATCCATTCAACTAAACGCGAGATAATCACTGACAAACATACATATACCTACAGGTCAAACAGTAAACCAACCTCCCTTCAAAGTCATATAATAAATCAATTAGGTACTTACTGATTCATGTCAATGTACAGATCGTTTGTAAATTAGCTAAACTTCTGCGGGTGACTGTACCTAAGCCTAGGTCAACCTTTACCACGATACCCATTCACCCTTGCCTCATAAAGCTGTTTCGTCAATTTCTTTTATCCTACCTAGGGTTACCATCCATCCGGATTAATCTGGACATGTCCGGACTTTTAGGCACTTGTCCGGACTTTGTCCGGCTTTTTTAATATGTCCGGATTTTTTAAAATTAGATGGTATATCTATATCTTCTTCTATACTTATACTTATAATAAAACTGTAGAAAGATCAATTCTTTACATTTAATACATTTACAAAATAACTTGGTGGATGATTGGTGATCGATACTAACGCAAAAAATTAAATCAGTAAATTGTTTGTCTTTCTGTCTGTCTGTATATGCACGCATGAATCAGAAACTACTGGAGGGGTTTTGATCAAACTTGGTACGATTATAGTGTTCATACTTCTGGGCAACAAATACTTATCGAATTCCTAAATGGTAACCCTACCTCTACCGAACCTTAGCAATGTCACATTTAACCGATTAACGACAACAACTACTTACTTTGAAAAGTGACGAAGCCTTATTTAACAAGAGACATTATTTCTTGTCTTTAAAATATAACCATAAGCAAAACCGAGTTGAAGAGAAATGAGTGCACGCGCCCGTGTCACGAGGCTTGAGGGCGGGAGGTACGATGTCGCCGCGTCCTCCGTCCTCCCAAGGGCCGCCAAGGTCAGCCACACGAGTGAAAATGAGGAATGAAGGGCCAATGTGTGCGACTAATATGAAGAAATAACAAAAATGTTTGTTTTAACGCACGTGAAACCACAGATTAAATTAAGTAAAGTTTAGATAAAAAAGTAATAATTAGAACATGCGTTGGATTAAAAAAAAAAAGTTTAACTTCAGAAGTAAATCGGTGCAGATACGACTGGCATAGAACGGAATATATTGCATACATCTGCAAGCCCATTTAGTGCATACAGGCGTAATGTTATTTTATATGAAAACAAATAAATAATGTCTAAATGTATGATACCAGAAACTACGCATGATTTGCTGACATTTTTATTGTAGAGTGCCGTTGTCTGTCTCCGATAACTTGTCATCCAGCGACTATATAGTCATATTGGTCTATATAGTCATATAGTCGTATATTGGTCTATATAGTCATACTAGCTGTTGCCCGCGGCTCCGCCCGCGTGGATGTCGAAATCCGTTTCAAAAACTATCCTATCTCTCAAGTTGGATCGAACTGCACATGGTGTGCGAATTTTATTGTAATCGGTTAAGTGGTTTAGGAGTCCATTGAGGACAAACATTGTGACACGAGATTTATATATAATGAAGATTGGTTATATGCTCGATGTTGTCATCAGATTTTCACAAAATTTAAATGGATCATTTCGGAGTATATTTCTATCGAACAAAAACAATTTCGTAATTACGGCTATATTTGACATATTTATGGCCTAACATAACTCCTTTTTTTATGTCGGTTAAAAATGGCTGATATCCACTGAACATCACAACATTTTCAGTCTTATCGATGCAGCGGCACAACCTTCACGTGGCAATTGCATAATCAGTTCCACAACTCTTTATACGAGTATGTAGGTATTAGATCGGCACGTGTCGGCCAGGCAATAAATATCCACTGTCGATGCAAGCACATGTGTTAATGCCTCTCTTGCTTGAATAGATTGAACTTTAAAGCTACGTTTTTTTTGTCGGACACGTCAACATGACTTCACCTCGCCTGATGGTAAGCTAAAGGCAAAATCTCTGGAATGGGAGTCACCATTGCAAACACCGATAGTGCCACAATGGTGGCTCTCAGCTTGACGGCCTCATCAAATGCTTTTTCACGCCCCGCTTAAAGGACCCGGGACTGTATGAGGAAGGAAACACGTGAGTTGGTGAAGAATTCCAGGTTTTGATGGTGCGGCAAAGAAAAGAGGCACCGAACCGCTTGGTTATTGATGGAATTGTTTGCATCATATGAGGGTGATATCTCGGCCTTGCACGTGTTATTCTTATAATCATCATCATCGCCCTATCCCTTTACTCATTACGTAGAGTCGACACACCATATTTCAGTCCACCAATTCAATCTGTCACTCGCCATCTCATAACAACACCGGTGAATAATATCTATCAGTAAAATACACCACCGTTTTATGTGTTGTTATAAAGCGAGGGGTAATGCTTTTACGAGTTAGACCTACCCCATGTATAGATAAGTTCACCTGCTACGATGAAATATAAAAATACCTCCTGAAAACAGTGCGCGGATATAAGGATCAAGTTGTTTTCTTCGCGTTCTCTGGGAAACATATACAACATAATAAACATAATTCTTAACCCCCCCTCCCACACACCCTACCACCAACTCATCCCCACATCCTGTCCTCCTTCTGTATAAAAAACCAACCCCAGAAGGTGCTACTCTAGTTTGAACACACCTGGTGTTACCTGATAATTTCCAATCGAAAACAGGGCCCGTAGACAAGTGCTAATAGTCTAAATCGCAAACGATCGCTAAGGAAACGTATAGATTAGGTCGACCAATCACACTCCAGCTCGTGATTCTGCCGCGGCGCGCGCATCATACACCTGGGGTCGGCTGTCCAGTCTAACTGTGATGCGGCTGAACTTCGATATTTTCCGTGGAGCGACTGCCATCTGACCTCCACAACCAATGGTCATTATGACCAATGGCGATATCAAAGTTACAAGTTAGACTGGTTGGACTTTTGTGGGCTCCAACTACCCGTAACGACTGCCATAGATGTTTGTATGGCAACCGTGACCGACAGCTTAACGTGCTCTCCGAGGCACTAATCAACCTGCGATAAATACACACATAATTTCGAAAAGCATCGAAAAGTCATTGGTGTGTGCCATGGTGAACCTAGGATCGAACCCGAGACCTTGTCTCAGCAGTCCATTACCCAAACTACTAGGCTACCGCGGTGGTAAAATATTGCTAAAGAGGCAATAATCTCTTCGCGACTGTAAATCGGTTCGAGAATGTGTTCCATCGAGTTGAGTATGACTCCACGTAACGCGTCATATGCTCGCACAAAACAACAGCTACTTTGAACCCTTTTTAAGTGCGGGTCGTTCGATTGACGAGCAAGTTTACGATTATGTCGCGCTTTGTTAACACGCGCCGCAGGTGCGCCCCTTTCGACAGATTAGTTTTAATCCCCCTACAATTTCCCAAGTATATGACCCTGACTGAATGACACCAAAGAATGTAGGATATTGCAAAGAATATGCAAAATTCTGGACATCAACTGTTATAAAGGGCTTGGGCAGGTCTACCTTCCGGTGTTGGGAGGAGGAGACAGCTGGCAGTCGCGTCCAAAATAGCTAAGATGTTGCCAACAACCTACAACCGGGATAAGAAACCTATGCGCTGTTTAGGCTATAGTCTATTTCTGTATAGTACGCGGTATCTAACGTGGCCAGATTTTGGAGTAGTGTGGGCCCCACTACTTCAAAACCTTGCCAAGTTAGATGCCGTACACTATACTTGTTTCTAGGCGACTCATTTTGTCACAAACAAGTACGGCATCTAACTTGGCAAGATTTTGAAGTAGTGGGGCCCACACTACTCCAAAATCTGGCCACGTTAGATGCCGTGCACTGTATCAAATTTCATCCAAATTTGTTAGTCGCTCTAATACGATTAAATAATAAACCATCCATACCATATTTATAAACTTTCACGTTTGTATGGCAATAAGATACTTTATAATGCTGCTAATATCATCTTATTAACTTCATTCAACTCAAATCAACGCATTGCGTGACCTTGTCAGTAGAGCTTTACCGCACCGCCTCAGCCGGAAGCGCGCCCACCGGCTGCGCTTGCGCACCACTGGGTGTCACGCAGCGGACGTGACACTGCGCGACCACGCGAGGTGAGGTGCAGGAGGAGGGCAGGATGTGGTCACGCACATTCGCGCGAGATCGTATCGCGTAGCCTCCGGGGAGCGTAACCTCACGCGAGCCCGCGGAGAAACCGCGACGTGATGGTGCTGGGATTATTAAGCGAAGCAAGTTATCGATAATTGACTTTGATTGATTTAGAATGCGGTATGTTGAATACGACAACACAATCACATAGTCGCTCACGACATGACAATCACAGCAGCGGCTCAAGTCCTTAATCAGGGTTGAGCAAGCGAGATCCTTTGCTCGATGTCTTTACTCCTTCAGATTTATCTAGTCCAGAGAATTAATTAGTCTAGAGTAATGTCTAGTCATTGAGCAGTGTTATTTTATTTTCTTCTGCAAGCTATTTCTCACTTTTGGGCTAAGGTGCTCTTTGCCACCTGATGCCTATAGGGCCCCAGAGTAGGACTGTTTTCTCAAATCGAGTAAACATTCTTGTATGGTCAATGGGTGACTTTTCCATAATTCTCTTCATTATTCTAAATAATGGCGTTAATAGTTTCAGAACTTAATATTGAAGTACATAAAAAAACATTGTTAATTTCGATCGTTATGGTACCTAAGTATAAAAGTCTTTCACTGAATCTCTGAAGTATCACATCTAGGTCTTCTAAACGCTAAAACTTCATATTTTTTCTCGATATGAAATATGTCGACAGCATCACAGCACTAGCGGATGCGCTATTGCGCGAGCGCTTGTGAGGCACGTCCTTTAGGTCCGCCGCGCCTGATAGGTACCTGTGGTGTTTACGGTACCGCGACGGTTGCCATGCCCGGTGGCACCACCGCTCATTGTAATGCGCAGACGCTCCATACGGCTCGGCTCACCCTGTGAACGAAATGACTGCTAATCTTACAGTTCATATACATAAAGATAGTTACGAAAGAAATTAGAATTGTATATAATATCAAATCCACAAAATTCTTCATACATACAGGATGTCCCACGGCGATGCCAAATGGAGGGGAAGTTTCTTAAATAATGTAGATAGACAGAAGACAGTGTCATTGAAAGAACGTTTTATTTTGTTTTTTAAAAACAATTTAAACCGCATTTCAAAGATTTTAGCAAATTCGGTTTTCGAAAATTTCCGAAAAGTCAGTTGCAGTTTAAATTGGGTACGTTACCAGTCGACATCGATGGGGAGGAATTTTTCGACACCTAATTTTTTATTTGTACATTGTTAAGTATTACTTAAAATAATTTCGTAACCTACATGAATAAAAACCTAATTATACTTAAATAATTAAATAACTACAACAAAAAAAGTTTAAACTATCCATACACACAATAAAATTCAAATCGCAAATTAAACCTATACTTCAAGTGCGATTATTCTATCAAATTAATATAATTAAAGTCCAACAAACCAGTGGTAGCACTAGAAACTACGTTACTTTACAAATGAGTTACAAACAGTCATTAAAATATAAATAATGGAGCCAAATGTGTTCGAAGTTAGACCGATGTTATCTCGCAAAGGGCTCAGCAGAGTGACAGACGCGCGGGCAGATTACGACGTGGATTGTGGCATCAAACTCTAGACGACAGGTAGATAAATGGTTAGACGGACTAGACGAATATTTTATGTATTTACTTATCTGACGCTGACGCAAGTTTTGGTTCTACCTTTTTTGTGGATTTTGTATAACATTTATATACGAGACAGCCTCTGTGGCGTAGCGGTAGTGAACGGTCCCGGTTGCCAACATCTATGGCAGTCGTTACGGGTAGTTGGTGCCCTAAAAAGTCTAACAACAACGGTCTAGATGCAATGCTTCGATATCGCCTAATGTCACCATTGGGTTGGGAAGATCAGATAGCGGTCGCTTCACGGAAAAAATCGAGGTTCAGCCAAATCCGCAGTTAAGACTGGTAAAGCGGACCCCAGTCTCCGAGGTGAAAGCTTTGGATACGACTGGGATAAACGCTAGGTTGAAGAAGAGTATAACATTACGAGAGTTTGGCGATGGTAGCTGAATGGATAAGGATGCCTAGAGGTATCGAGTTCGAATCCGGCCGGACAGTACCAATGTGGATTTCACTTTGTGGAATTTATATGTACTAATCACATTGTTTACCATCTGCTGACGGTGAAGGAAAAACATCGTGAAGAAACCCACATGTCTTAGAAAAAAATTTTAAGGACGTCCTACCCACCAACCCGCATTAGGCCAGCGTGTGTGGATTAAGGTCTAAGCCCTCTCACCTCTCGTTAGAGGAGAGGAGATCCGTGCCCAGCAGTGGGACATAAACGATAATAATGTGTTGTATACCTAATACATACACAAAATCTATATAATACTCTATTAATATGCCTTAATTTCCTCAGGATTCCACTAAAGGGTTGTGATGTCTACAAGTCGTAGCATATAAGCTACATGTATCTTATAGTGGGTAGATCAGTATTTGACCCGCTTACCCACTGTATCACAAGCTTTTATATAGTTTCACCTGTCACGTTGTCTGTAATCAAATTTTGTAAGCCATTTTTCGACCACTTCCGGCTATCCGATTGAGCTGAAATTTGGCATACTTATGTAAGTGCCATGACAATGCAATATTGGAAATATTAATAAAAGTTTGTTTTTAAAAAGGTTTTTTTTAAACAGCAGCTTGTTAATAATTTGTATAGATTTTAGAGAAGATAGCAAAACGAGAGCACCTGTTGCCGCCGCTAGAGGGTGTTGTTTTATAACAACACAAAGTTGATCTGGCTACACGAAGTTGATTTACCAAATTGTTTTGTTGTTGTAGCTGTTGTTGATCAACGGAATTTTGCACGCGAATAACAGTTGTTGTTATTATTATAGGCATCTTAAGGGTTGTTGTTGGTATTCGCTTGTCATTAATAGACAAAAAAAAATTACCCTAAACTGAATAATTCGAAACGGTATTACTTACCTACAGTTTTAAGAGTGTTAGGAATAACGTATTTTAGTATTTATGAAACCAATTTTTGCTTCATTACAACCAGTCAGACAGTACACACATAATCATTGCCGTTTGCACTTAATTTCATATAAAAACTGCCACTTTTATAATAGAATAGGTTATACTTTATTGTATATCAATCAAAATATGTATTATGAAAAACAAAAGAAACATAATACAATGATAGCCTTATCGCTCAAAGCACTTTTTTGTTGCTCAGAATAAAACCATGAGGAACCCCCTCTAGTCAAGTTAACTATTTAAAGTTTGAACATTTTTCAAAGAAGGGTTATTGAAAACGAAGGGGTTATCGGTTGTACGGTTGATATTTTTTCGTAGTCCAACTAACAACCGTGAAAGAAAACTAATCAACTTGGCATTAGGGTGTCACCGCACGAGTCGCGAACATACTTAGGTTACTGAAACGTGAAACGGTGAAGCGAGACATGGTACAGCACTATTTCGTCAGTTCAACCGTTTAGTAGTACCTATAATATAATATTAATGAATTTAAATTTAACACATTATAAAAATTTATTGATTACTTTTAGATTTAACCGACATACCTATACCCACATAGATAAAAGTAAACATTATAACCCTGCTTTATCGACTTTACCACAGGCAGGTAAAAAAAGATTTTTGTACTTAAATCAAATTACCTATAATAATTCTAGAAATTAAAATTCATGAGTTTATAAAAAAAATAGGTGAATTAGGAACATAATGAATAATATTATACTGTACTTATACGTGTATGACGTATCTACCTAAATGTACAAAATAATAAGAAATTAATGATGGTACCATAAACATGTGGCGCGTAATTCCCGCGCACCAAATTAGTGCGGCACGCATGTCGGCAATCGATACATCGCGTGATTATCGACGATAATGGGCACGGACGGGCGACGTCTCGGGCCGGCCGTCCCACCGCTCTTGATGGACCCAGCGCCGTGCCCACGGACCCGAGGGCTACACGCGGATAATTTGACCGCTACGTAGGGGTACTGAGTTATTATTATTGACGTACAGTAAGCGGATTTGAGCAAGTATCCAAATAGGATTTAACATAAATCTTTTGCGTTGTTTTGTTCTGAAAGCGACGTGTATGCAGTAATGATTTTGATACGTATCCTTCTACGTGTTTAAATTAAATTGTGCTTAGCGTTTCCAGGCGAGGCGTTCTGATATCACTGGTTATTCAGTGTGATTTGCTGCGTAGTATTCGATATTCTATATACTAGCAAATAGTTGTCAAGATATAAGGAGGCTGAAACATAATAATTTAAAAGTATCGATAATTTCGGCTGTGAAGTTTTTTACAGAATATTTTTTTACGAGGAATAATTGTTTTTTTTAATTGTCGCTAAATAATATCAGTGACAATGATTTTGAGGATAAATAAGGTGATCAGATTTCTCAAGATTATGAGTACTGATTCCTAAGCTAGGCTAATGCCTTTACATATTTTGGAAGGCAGTGGTGTAGTGTATAAAGGTATTGTAAATGTTTAAATTAATAGTTGCAAAATTCAAGGTACAGTATTAATTAAGGTCTACATCAGCATTTGCAAATTCATATCATCGAAATGAAACCCGGTAGAATATCGATATAACCGAAATGAAATAGACCCCGGGCATATTCGTAAAGGCTGAATAATTTACTGCGATTTGATTGGTCATCACGAAACTGCTATTTGCATAATTGCCCATTAGCAAGTTTTTGTTTACAGCCATTTATGAGTCGGACAAAGCAGTAATGTGTGCCTGGAAGCTAAATTTCTACCGTGAAAGGGTGCGCATTTGCATCATTTTATGCATAACTCTTTACCTCCAGTTAAACTTAAGGTGGGGGCGCTTCTAGCAGATATTTCTGGTTAAGCTTATTTACTTTCGTATAACAATGATCAATGATCCCTCACGGAAATATCAAGAATTTTATCCATCTGAATTCACAACGACGTTGAAGACCAGATTAACGAAACTCAACCGGATCATCAATAAGGGTCCAAGCAAAATTCCGTCTCGAATATCTTCAGCAGGCTCTCGTTTGTACGTAAACACGCAAAATCCCTGTGAAGGTATGGCCGCGGTCTCTAGACATGTGCGGGACATAAATTTGGCGAGCGTTACGTAGGTACAGGCCGGCCGCTATGTGCCGCAATACATAAGGCGTACCTATGTACGGAGCAACACGGGCGTCACTTATCCGCGCGGAGGATGCGGTGGCCGTCCGATCGCCCCCCGGTGGGTGACGCGGTGGGGCCCGAGGGGGTGGCGTCACCCACCCTCCCCCTCGCGATTCATTAAGTCGGGCGCGGCCGACGCGGCGGACGGTCGCGGAGTCTCCGTGAATTCAAATTAGAGGCAGCTCGGACGTCGTGCACTAGAGTTGGGATGCTGTACTCTTGTCAAAGGTACTCCATCGATGATTAGCAGTTTTCTGAAGCTCTTTGAATACTAGGAGTTATGGAGACTGAGAGTTTTATGTACTTGTAACACTCGAGTATGTTAGGGTTTTTTGGACTAGTAACCCAAAGTAATAATGATTCTGTGACTGGATTAGGTATTAGTAACTTTGAAGGTTGAGCCTTGAGTTCAAAGTATGAACTCTAATGAGGACTCTACGACAAGTCTGACTACCCAATATTATTACACGCAATATCACTAACGAAGTAAATATACTATACGCAACATCCTATGTTGCGTGTCAGAAATTGAATGTTTGTGAAGTTTCTTCATGCTGTACCGCCTTTCTGTAGTAGACCTATCAGCTGACTTTCAAGATCAGTGTTTTAATCGTTACAAAATCCTAAATATTTTATCATTATTTTGAAGTTTTTCGTGTTTTTTCTTTAATTTATGCGAAGGTGCAGGCATGGTGCATTCTAATCATAGGATATTTTAAGAAACCTTCCCTTGCGGAGTACGGCCACGGCATCTATCGAATACTTCATTTTTTTTTAACTACATAAGGTCTTTTACATCAAGTAAACAATAAAAATATTTATCGATAAAATGCATTTGGTAACATCTCTACCGCCCCTTTGTCTCGACAAGACAGACGCGCAGCACGGGGCGTGCGGGTGGCGCGAGGGGTGAACAGGACGTGCGGGGGGCAAGTCCAGCACGTGCCGGACGGAAGTCGCGCCCCGCGGCCACACCGCGCTAAATGATTCAAAACTGGCCCCGAACCTGCAAGATTTATGCCCCTACCCGATCCCTAGATTAAAGATGTCGCCTTTATTGAAATACGCTAAAATATTCTCTTATAGCACCGACCTGTGTTGTCTCTGGTTCGCACTATACTCTGTGCCGATTCATTCATTCAAATTCAGTTGCCGTACTCATTCCATTCAGTTCTTTATGGTCGGTTTTTTGGTGTGTTTATTACGGCAGAGGAGAGTTACCTTGTTATTTTTTTTTCATTGCTGATAGCAATTTATGAGAATGGTTCTGTTATTTTTTTTTTTACTTAAAGTTAGGTATATGGAATCGTCTACTCCCACCTGTTCTGTTGAGTTGTTCTGTTGGCAGAACTAGGCTATGTAAATTCAATTATAAAACGCACATAGTTACATTCGCCATAGATATTGGCTAACCAATTTAAGTTACCAACCACCGCAGCTTTTAGACTTCACATTTTTTTTTAAATTGTCCTCTAAAATATTCAGTATACCCCGCTTAGTGGTTAAGGAATGTTGAGAGAAGTGAGGGTGGAGAGATCCCATGTTCGAATCCTGGTCATATGCATTGCTGAACTACCTCGTATTATGGGTTCTAGAATGCAGATAAACTTACTTAAATACATTTATACTTACATGAAACATCTAGACATTTATTCGTGCCTAAAAATATTTGCACTGAGCGGGAATCGAACGCTAGACCTCCGACGCATCAATCGAACGTTTTACTACGCTACTGGTGTCGTAGCAGAGTGGACCCCGGGCTCCAGAGTGTGAGAAATAGATGCTTTTCTTAAAATAAAAGTACTTTAAGTTATGATTTGTAATATTAGCTATCTGTCAGTGATCAAACAAACACTTCAATTTTTTTTATCTGTATAGTTTATCACATTTTTCATCATTCAACAAAATAAAAACGCCATAAAAGTTAATACTAAGTAACAGTGATCAGTACTAAACTAGTGCGCAGACAAAACAACAAACTTATCGTAAAGTTCGCGTCGCGGGCCATGCAAATGTGAACTTTCCCTCTTTCAGAGGACACAGGGCGGGAGGACTGCACTTGGCCGATTTACTGGCTCTCCCTGGCACTCCCCCCTCTCAAATTGAAACTTACTAGTATCCGCGGGGCCGTGCGTAGTTTTTTAAAGATGACAACACTGGGGTGAGGGTGTCAGACTTTATTCTTTTTTTACACTTCATTTGGTAGCATTGAACCGAAGTACTTTGCTTTTTTGGAAATCGATTTATTAGTTTTACTTTTTAGTTTATTGTACTGACTTATACCCGCAACACCGCCTTCGTGGACATGTAATTTCATATCCTATTTCATCCCCAATAGGTCGAAATTCATAAACTCTCTCATATCTATTTATTATCAAGTGCCTAATACAAAGTGTCATACATAACGACATTTTCGAAAATGATGAATTCTCATACAAACTTTCATCGCATATTTTAAACCCTTGAAGTAGTTTTTCGGTACTAAAGATAATGACGACAATCGCTACCATTCTTAAAAAGTAATAAACGGACCCCGGACCCCGAAGAGGTTGACTGGGCCTCTGAACGAGGTCGGGTATTGAAATGTCTACTTGAAAAAAATTGACACTATTTAGTACATGAAACGTTATATACCTACGTGTGCGTTCAATAGTTCCAACAGAAACAAGCCAAAGGCTGAGTATTCTGGGTAACGTAATACCGGTTCCGTCTTGTGAGTAATTAACGTGATTGCCGGAGCTATATACGTACAGAAACACGGCCTGAAATAGAGAAGCCTTTACCTAAGATCCGAGATGCAATGGTCTGTATATGAGGACGAATACGATATCAAAGCAATCTGGCCCGGCGGCCGGCCGAGGTGCAATTCGGTCTCCTTGCGCATATTGCATGCACATCCCAATGAAGTTTGCTTTGTAGGCGGTAATCTGCGGGGGTGTATCGGGGTGGTGGGTGGCGGGTTATGTACACACGAGCCTGAGGCGTAGAGGTAGGCAAATGGCCGGCGAGGCGGGCGCGTAGGCCGACAGATCTCGAGTGATATCGATCCGCGGCCGTCGCCACGGACAACACTCGCCATCGCCCTCCCAGCTCGTCGGCAGTGACAAAAACACTCCTTTGTTTACCTACAATCAGGTGCTCCTTCATGAGGAATGGTGCTGTTGACAATAACACGCGTTCAAATAAGGTGAGATGGGTGGCACGTATCAAAAAGCAAACGTCTTTGTTTACAAACGATACAAACATATTATAAACCATCATATCTTTCGAATTTTATCAAAATTTAATTTACAAACTTCTTATAATCGATTTAATTATTCTTGACTAATTTCAATTATATAATTGACTAATAATTTTGCATTATCGATATCGATAAATTTTATTATGATAGCACATCACTAGCGAACGTCGCGACCGCTCGACGGGTGGTGCAAATCACTCGCGTGGACTGCCGTTCTTGAAGAGTGCTACGCTGCTAACGCTGCGCTCCTTTCGCATTGTTTAGTTTTATTTGTCGATAAAAAATAACGGTTTGTGCACCATTGGTATCGTAATACCTGTATGTAGGTCAACAGCGCGCTGCAGCGTGTTCTTGAATAAATATTTTACCTGCATTTTTTATGCTTTTAAGCTTAATTATTATCATTCGAACCCCATCCCGGTTGCATCTGAAAATGCGCTATGGAACCGGGGCCCACTATTTTACTTCTTGTCTTCTTTCTCATGACAGTTAAACTCGACAGATTTTTGACGACTGTTATGTTAATGTCAAATGTACAATACCTATACATTTTTTCGTATATTTATTGATGTTTTCACAGATCCTTACTTACAGTAAATTTCCTGACACTGCACCAAAATTACCTTGCGTTATGTTTCGACGGGAAGTAGGATCTTAAGACCCAGAAAAGGCAGTATTGCGCGCGGGAATATTTCTTTGTTCTGCCTGGGTAGCTGCTTGTTTTACACATTTGCTTTATTTTTGTTTTTCCTAAAAATAGCAATGGTGATCTAAGTGAAGTCACCATATCGTAAATGCAATAATTATTAAAAATGCAATCACTAACTATTATAGTATTAAAAAGTAAAAGTAAACTCCAAAAGAAAAGGTTAATTCCGAGTTCTATTTGTTGTAATTCTCAATATTTTATCAACAATTTACAGACAAACAACAGATTAAGTTATATAATTTCATTTATTAACAAGAACGTAGATGTCCCATGTGAATTTATAACATTTAATTTTACTTTATATTTCATATATTCCAGTCAATAAAAGATTTTATGTAACAAAATGTAGATTACATTATTTAAACTATTACATAGTTCTACTAATTTATCAATGAAATTATTCGTGCACGGAAAAAATGCTGAACGAATCTGCATAACTGAGATTGCACATAGACTGCTTTTATCCCAATTAAATGTATTCGTAGTTTGCGGGGAGTCGTGTGGCACACGGGTGGAGTGTTTTGTAACCTTCCATACGTCCAGATAGTGTCAGTTAATCATCTCAGTATTAGCTACAACAGAGAAAAAAACAAAAAAACAGTAATATAGGTATATATTATTTCTATCGACAACGCTCCATCGACATCGTCACAGCGTAATCAATTAGAGGCGCAGCACGGTTTCGCATGAGTGGCGTCTATACGCGTCGCCAGCTCGCGAGGCGCCCCCACAATCGATACACCCTCTATCGATATCGGGGGCAGCTCTAGTGCGGTGGGCGTCTTGTTCCAAATCCGAATAACGCTTGGTCAAGCGCAACTCAAAGCGAGGTACGTGGCATGGTCTAATTTGCGCTGCTGTTACCGTAGCGATATACGCTGTGCCGTGCGGTGCACGCCTCACGTAGCCTATTTGCCGTTAATATTATATGTAGCGAGTATGCTAGCCTCTGTGTTGGCCATTTCTTATTCAATATTCGTTGATGGTGATGTTTTCGTGCTTACTTATTCCAAGTTACTGATATTCTAAGTTCTATAACATTTTATAAAATTATGAACATAGTTTAACATATCAAACTAGTTCATTATAAAGTTAATTATACAGCAATATAATCAGTAATTACCCAACTAGCTACAATTCCAATTTTCACGTTTCTAACTTCAAAGAGCTCTGACTTTCGTTAATTTATTTTAGGGAAAGAATTAGGAAACATGGCCGCAAAATAAATTGTATACTGTAATATGGACCATATCAAAATTAAAGGACTTATCACGAGGATTACAAAAAGGTATATCATGACCAAATTTTAATTAAAAAAATAATAATTTTGTCTATACAAGTTACACGCGGATTGAGGTTTTTGAACTTAGTGAATGTGCACGAAAACTAAAAATTAAAAAAAAAACAAAGACCTGACTGATTTTTTTTATGTAAGAAAATAAAATTCTATGTTCACGCGGACGAAATCGCGAGTATATCTAATGTTAATAATAAATAACCAGTATCCCCCAGGGTTGATGTCGCCCCCCGCAAGTTCCCGCGACACGGCTCGTTGCGGCATTGTTCTACGCATCTACGCAGCCGCCGGAACCTTCAAGCAGTCTTGATGAGCTCATCACTCAAGGCGGCCTTCAGTCGCGACGCTTTCCGGCACATTTACTTCACCCGGTCAAGCTTATCACACATCCCGGAATTACACTATTGTAACTACTTCATTTATTGACCTACTAATAAGGTGGCAAATGAATAAACCGATGTGCGAGGGAAATGCTTTATAGGCCACCTTACACCCTGGCGTCAGAAGACCCTAGACGGCGACACACTATGAAATTTCACCACGCGATAATTGGCGCAGGGTTCTATGAAATAGGATGCACGCACTTGCCAAAATAATTTTTGCAATAATCATTCCTGAAGCTACCAAACTTGTTTGCTACAGAATTTACCTCTCTGTGGTGCGATTTAAAATTAATATAAAACCAATTATTATTATTTCATTATCACTAAATCAGAAGTATATAGCAAGCTGTTGTCTCTGCTATCTATAAAACAAGGTTTGCTATTCCGAGAGAGACACATGCATACGTACCTACGTCTCTATCCATTTGCCACTTAATTGCAACAAAACACGAATTTGAGAACCTTTTCAGTCACCGATCTGTTCAAGAATATTATAAACCATTTAAATTTTCATTTTATTATTAAACGGTTTATTTAACTTGACCTGTTTGTTTGGGTCAAATCTAGTAATTGAAAATTTACCCCCTTTCTGTTGTCTGATTGGTCTGATATTTCGCAGAAGTCCTTAGCTCTTATGACAATACAATACAATTTAAAATTTTATGTTTAAACCTATATTATTGTAATTTTTAATTGTAATCTCATTGTTTTATCGGATTCATATAGATTTTACTATCTTAAGAGATTATTTTTTGGCCTCTACTGGTAACAATATTAACGATGACGTAGGCCTGTGTCTCCCACTTGACCGCTGTATCTTGGATACCTATACCATAATATCATATATATACCTACCATAGTAAACACCTGTACACACACCTACACAAATACACATACGAAGGTGTAGTTATACCTACTTATCTATTGGCCGTGTGTACATACCGTACCTCTCATATTACCCGTAATTCCATTCATCTTTGTCGGCAAACTTAGCGAGAAGTGCCTCTGATATGTAGATTTATATGCATGCGCTCACGTGTATCTCGGTCCTGTCGATCTGAGTTATCTCGCCAGTAATGCGGGATTGTTGGATGACGAGATGCCGCGAAATACGCTCTTCGTAATCGTGGAAAGGTATAATTGAGCGTACCTACCTGTTACTTTTATCTATCTGCTATCTATCGGTAGGTCCACACTAATCCTACTAATATTTTTTGAACGTTTCCTAGTTAATGTGGTAGGTTGTAGTCTGGAATAACACATAGACTAGGTACCTTTTATCCCTGGAATAGGCTCTTATAGGTAGCGGTAACGGGAACCGATTTCCTCGCGGTCAGCAACTAGTATTATAACAGCGTGATTTTATAGTTCTGAAGGACCCGAAAGGGGGTTACTCACTTTACTCAGAATAATAGATACAATTTTGACATGTCCAAATTGCTGTACGAGTATTTCGAGTCATGACATCTCGGTGTTGGCATGGTCGCGGTCGTCCGGGATGCGTTGTGATTGGTCAGTGTTCGGAATTTAAAAAAAAATGGCTCCAATCGATCATGTTATTGAAACTGTGTCCAAAATATCTTAATCTTAATATATATAAATCTCGTGTCACAATGTTTGTCCTCAATGGACTCCTAAACCACTTAACCGATTATAATAAAATTCGCACACCATGTGCAGTTCGATCCAACTTGAGAGATAGGATAGTTTTTGAAACGGATTTCGACATCCACGCGGGCGGAGCCGCAGGCAACAGCTAGTATAACTATTAAAATCAGCGTGTATATTATTTCGGAATATTTAAAGTACTCGCAACCGGCTGGTATGTATGAAAACAATTATTATGAAAGTAGAACAAGCGGAAGGTGATTCGAAATTATTTTAGAATTTAGCAAATTTTGGAATAGTTTCAAGATTTAAAAAAGAAGTTAGGTCTAAAATCCTGGAGGCAGACAAGTACACGGCCCACCTGATGCGAAACGGTCACCGTAGCCTAACACTAGAGGCGTCATACTCGCGCTACCGACCCTGTAAAAATCTTCTAATGCCCTTCTTGAAAAACTCTATATTGTAAACGCTAAGGAAACCCACAGCAAGGACATCTATTTCTTGATTCACCTATTTTTATTTACGAAAACAAAGACAAACTAGTTCTAAAGGTTACTATAAATCTTGAAACGACCTTCGCCGATCCTGACAATGGAATTCATAAAAACTTGAAAGCTGTGAAAGAACACAGCAGTGCTACTAACTCGAACTTCGCACTCGAACTGCATTGACAATAAAATATTAAAACGTACCCATAAAAGTACTTAACTAGTGAAAGCGGTGGAAAGTTTTCAATGAAAAGTGAAAGTTGTAGTCGGAAAAGTTGCGATGCCGACTTTGTTTCCCTCAACTTTGGATTCAATTTGTGGGAGGGGGTGTCCCGCCTCCCTCGCCCTTCCACTCCATTTATGATTCCCTACAATAATAACCGTGAGAAAACTTTTTTTGTAGATTTGTTTACAGTTGTTTTTCTCGGGAATTTTAAAGGGTGATTGGCTTCAACGACTTTGGTAGTACAATATTTACGTTTTGTGGTTTTATTTTTTCGTTAGTGTTGAAATAAAGATGAAACTTGCTCTACTGTTCATTTAGGTGGTAGGGCAATACGGAATTTTCCGTTTGAATTTATAGTACATTCATTTGGTATTAGGTGGTAATTTAGTCATGGTTTGTTTAAATTCGGAAAGAGAGTGTCAAAATTTATAAAACTTCTGATTTTCATAACTCCCGAAGTTTCCAGGTAAAAGTACCGTAAGTAATGACTGGACTATTAGGGCCGCCCCGATGGGGAAGTCCATCTCATATAAGCCCGCAGTTAAATACCATTTGGACAACATTAACTTTTATTAACATTAACATTGGTTTCAATAGCTGAAATTGGCTTACTAATCAATATACTTAACTTCCTGAACTTGTACAGTTAATGACATATTTATTATTATTTAATTGTGGCGACTGGACATTGATGTATGTATAATTTTGATACTTTTTGCTTTCAACTAATTAGAGTCATTAGAATAAATTATTAAGTATTAGAAAAAAAAATACAAGCATTAGAAAAAAAATCATCAAAAAATTAAAATGTTTACCAAGTCACATGGGAGAATATGCTGTATTTAAACTAATTTATAAAATCGAATCATGTAAACTTATTCTATGGAAAAAAGATTGATTTGATTTGACTCAAAATATTATTTAAAAATAAATGATAAATTTTACAAATACCTATTACATAACATAAACTCACGCCTATATCCCCGAAGGGGTAGGCAGAGGTGCTAGCACCCACATATCGCCAGTTTATGTTTAGGTCCCAATGTAATAGGTGGCGAGCCTATTGCCATTAACCGGGCACTTATAAACCTGCGAAAAATACACACATAACTTCGAAAAGCATCGAAAAGTCATTGGTGTGTGCCATGGTGAACCTGGGATCGAACCGGAGACCTCGTCTCTGCAGTCCATTACCCAGACCACTAGGCTACCGCGGTACCTATCTTAATATATATAAATCTCGTGTCACAATGTTTGTCCTCAATGGACTCCTAAACCACTTAACCGATTATAATAAAATTCGCACACCATGTGCAGTTCGATCCAACTTGAGAGATAGGATAGTTTTTGAAACGGATTTCGACATCCACGCGGGCGGAGCCGCGGGCAACAGCTAGTTAGATATATGGATTAAACTCAATATTACTTCATACTTTTCAGACGACCGACAGTAAGAAATTCTCCTCGTGACTTTATTATTACGTAATTAATTTGTTTCAGAGTAAAGTCAACAAAAAAATTTCCTTCCTTACTTCGAAACCGAAACCATAGGTACGTAAAGTTTAGAAATGTTTATGAAATTCTTTACCGTTTGCTTCAATAACAAAAATTTACAAGAACAACTTGCGAAATGTCGCGTTTTAGCATTTTGGCGACAAACGTGGCGTGGCGAACGTTTGACTGTTACGCCATGTAAATATTTGTAGGCATGAATACATTTGCATTGGTAAAAAATCTAGAAACCAGAACACAAGCTAGTTAAACTATGCTTACTTTGGGTCTAGATAGCGTTGTGTAGAACGACCTAGAATTACCTACGCGCCTATACATAAAACACATAGCCAGTCACCTCATGTTTTCAAAACGCATGATTTCAATGTGATCAAAAGGAAAAATAGATTTTTTTCGATCATAGTTATATAGTCTTAATACCTTAGGAAACGGCCTCTTGTATTTTAATTTAGTTTCTGTATTAAATTTATTATTTAAAGAACGTAAATATTAATGCGAATGTGGGTGCTAGCATCTCTGACTACCCCTCCGGGGATATAGGCGTGAGTTTGTTATGTCAAATATTAATAACTGTTAGCAGCGCCATCTATCGCACTTTTCACAAAAGTCCACAAGTTTTAGTACATCTGATATTACTAACGCCATCTACCGGAATTTTCATAAACTATCTAGCTAGATAAACGGAAAGGGTGGTCGGACGATGAATGTGTGTTGTATGTTTCAAAACTGTTGGACACAGAGGTGTTTTACATAAAAACCTTGTTGGACCCTCTAACCTTATTTTACCCTATTTTAATATCTTTTAAATATAACACATTGGCCAGGACAGGTTGATATTTTGTTCAACTATACATTTTTATCCTACTGCTACACAAAATTTATCTTTACCGAAGCCTAATCACACGGTCGGATTCGAACCCAGGACTACATAAATATGTCAATATATGTACGTTATCTTCTTCCACAGCCTGAACGCCTCATGTCTCCATACACAGCCATCGTGCGCCGGAGTGGCAACCCTTTCGAGTTGGCAACACTCTGCGTCTCTTGGCTAATCGGAGCTGGGTACGACGCATACGTCGTGGTGGGCTGTGCCAAGAGAGACATCTGCATGGCCATTAGATACAGAACTGTGTGTCCTGAAATACCTGATGAGACTGAGGTATTTATGACTCCCAACCCTCTCCCTACAGGATTAGCAGCGATAGTATGACGCCCCTGATGTTGCACACGTCCATAGGTAACGGTGACCACTTCCCTTCAGGTATACCGTATGCTTGTCTGCCACCTAAGTAGTATAAAAAAAGCTTAGCTCAGCAACAACAGGGGCGTCACACTCGCGCTGCCGACCTTGTAAGAAGCTTCTAATGCCCTTCTAGAAGAACCACATACTGAAGATGTTTGTCTTTCTTCTAGGTAATAGTGGAACCACCGCCACCTGATAAAGAGCCGCGGTACCGGTTAGTACCACTGCCAGACTTCTCCTCCAAGTACTGCATTGAAATGGATAAGAAAGAAGCAGAAAAGAGACAGAAAGAACTTGACAAAATCGAGAACGCAAGACTAGATAAAATTGCTGTAAGTAAACTATGATGTATCATATAATACTGGACTGAGAAGTTTAAAATATAAGCCTAAAGTACCTACTGCAGTAAAATATATTAACTAAAGTAGCACGGAAACTAGGCCTCCTTTTTTATATTGCACATATCAACATGACTTCACCTCGCCTATTGGTAAGCTGAAGGTAATGTCTCAGGACCGGAGATCACCACTACATACACAGATAGTGCTATAGTGGTGGCCCTCAGTTTGACGGCCTCATCAAATGCTTTTTCACACTTAAAGAACCGGGACTATAATATATGAGGAAGGAAACCTATAGTTGAGTCAATTTAATAGGCCACATTTGACAATTCATCAAAATTCAACATCGCAACCTTTTACGCGACGCGCCGCGGTGGGCATCAAATTATATATTTTTCGTTTTGTTAGAACTGCACAATTGCTTAACTTTTTTTTAATTACTATTACATATTTATTGTAATAATGACAGATACAAGTAATTTTACGTTTTGCTTTCACCAATAAACCATTCTAAACATAATAAACAATTTCTGATTTATAGAACTGAACGTCATTACCTTGTCATTACAATATTGTGTCAGTTAATCCTTTTTCTTTTTAAAAATTAGGCATGTTACTCTAAAAATCGAAAACAGATAAGTAGAATCGAATGCAATGATTACTTGTGAAGAAATATCATCATAAAATTAGTAACCATGTTGTGACAAAAAAAGTTATTGATTGCATTTTTTGCATTAGTATCGATCACCAATCATCCCCCAATAGTTATTTTGTAAATATATTCAATGAACAGAATTGACCTCTCTACAGTTTTATTATAAGTATAGATCATGTACTTGTCTTATTTTGCTCCTTAAATTTACGAAAGAAAAAATAATAATGAGACAGGGATTCACCTGAGGATTTTAAAAATTCACATTATCTTTCAAGTCCGTATCGATTCATTCGTTTTAATCGACCTTTTTTTAACAGGTCACCTCATTATGAATATAAAACTGACAAACGTCAAATGTGGCCTATTAAATTGACTCACCTATAATACATGCGCTGGTAAAAACTATGATGCGGCAAAGAAAAGAGGCACCGAACCGTTTTGGTTCTTGATGAAATTATCATTTATTTATTTTTAATTTATTTATTATTAAAAGCAAAACATTACATTATTAGTGCTAGCAACTTAAAAACCACGAATGTTTTATACCTGTGCTATGCCTGACCCACACAGAAATTAAAAAGAAAAAGAACATGTTTTTTTTTTAAACATAAAAATTTGAATGAATTTATAAATTGCACTGTGTGAGGGTGATACGTCAGCACATGTAGTTCCGTATAGGAAAGAAGAGGGTAGTTGAATTAATGACACACGCATTCTATCACAACCTATTTATAAATAAACGTTGTTTGTATAGGATTTAGAAGCACCTCCACAAGACGACATCGATGGCTGGCGCACTCACGCTTGGGTCCTCATCCTTCCCGGTTCAATGGGTATCGAAGAACCATTCTTTATCGAACCTAGTGAAGGTTTCAGCCACCCCACCAGTGCTAAACAATACCAACACATCGAAAGCGTCTATAATAATGAGAATTATTACGTAAGTATTACAATTAAAGTGTTGGTAGCTTTAAATTAAGGAGTAGATCTTACGATTGATTGGTCCCGGGTTGAAATCTTAGCTATTACACTACTGATGTCAACCAACTCCAAACACAAGTCGATCAATCAGTCAATTATTTATCTATTTTATTAACATTATTACATTGCATTAATTATTATTAATACATGCACACACCAATGACTTTTCGATGCTTTTCGAAGTTATGTGTGTATTTATCGCAGGTTTATTAGTGCCTCGGAGAGCACGTTAAGCCGTCGGTCCCGGTTGCCATACAAACATCTATGGCAGTCGTTACGGGTAGTTGGAGACCTCAAAAGTCCAACCAGTCTAACTTGGAACTTCGATATCGCCATTGGTTGTGGAGGTCAGATGGCAGTCGCTCCACGTAAAATATCGAAGTTCAGCCGCATCACAGTTGGACTGGAAAGCCAACCCCAACTGAGTTGGGAAAAGGTTCAGAGAATGATGATGAATGATGATTAACATTATTACATTACATTCCTGTACCCATATTCGCAATATAGGTACAGCGTAATGGTGTTAAAAACAATATAAATATGACCAGCCACATTCCGCTTCCTTTTTTATGTTTGTCACGTCAATATGACTTCCCCTCGTCTGATGATAAGCTAAAGATAAAGTCTCAGGAAGGGGGGTCCCCATTACATACACCGACAGTGACATACCGAATGGTGTCTAATTTGACGGCCTCATGAACGACTTTAAGTTTTTTTTGCACGTGCCTAACACTTTTTGTTTTCCTCATTCCACTAGGCCAATATACAAAATAGTGTTGAAGATCTAAGCCACTTGAACTACGACCTGGGAGATCTGAAGTGCTGGGAACATCTCTTAGCAGGAGAACCTAACCACAGGCGCCAGCTGGTCGGCGTGGATTTGCAGGACAAGAGATCTGCCGTCGATACCGAGAAACACCTGGATATGCCGCCTAGCTGGGTGGAAAAACTGGACATACCATCTGAAGGTTGAAATTATGGAACATTCTCGAGTAACCTATCTTGGATTCGCTTGCATCTAACTTAATATTGCCCGTTTTATATTCAGCACTACACAATCAATTTTAAGGTGCCATACCCAAAGGAACGTTATTACAGGAGCCTGTCCGTCTATCTGTCTTTCCGTCACCAGGCTCACCAGGCTGTATCTCATAAATATTAACAGCTAGATAGTTGAAATTTTCACAGATAATGTTGCCGCTATAGCAACAAATTAAAGGAAAACGGAGTAAAATAAATATTGTACGCCATCAAACTTTGCACTTGATAATAAATAAATGTGCTACAGAGCGTTATCATAATTTACAAGTGTGAGGGTGAAATAGGGAATAATAGTTCGTATTATAACCGTCATCCACTGTTAGTGGAGCAATAGCTAGTATTAAAATTATATTAAGTACATAATGTGCCAAGTGCCGAAGGACCGATGGCCGGTGGAGCAAACGAGTCCTAGAGTGGAGACCGCGAACCGGCAAACGTAAAGTAGGACGCCCCCCAGCGCGATGGACGGACGACCTGAAAAGGGTAGCTGGGATAGACTGGATGCGCAAGGCGGAGGATCGGGTGCTATGGCGTACATTGGGAGAGGCCTATGTCCAGCAGTGGACTGCGATAGGCTAATTGATTGATTGATTGATTGAAGTACATAATATTCGTTTCAGAATACGAACAAAGATACCCAGGTAGCCACAGAGTGATCCACTATAAGAAAGCTTTGCTGGAGAAATTCTCGCCGTACTCCCAGCCCGACGGCATCGTTAAAAGAGTACAAACTTTCGACGATTACGCGCTCAGCGTGCCTTTGTTGACGTAAAATATTCTTCACTTATATATTTATTCTGCTTTTCTCATGTATTCATTGGTTAACTATTCATTTCATTAATTCGTCCTTTATTTGCTATGTATTTGTTTTATATGCCTTGCGTATTCGTTATATTTCATTCTGTATTCATTCTTTCTGTATTCGTTCTGTATTCGTACTGTACTCACTCTGTATTCGTTTTATATTCGTTCTGTATTCGTTCTGTATTCGTTCTGTATTCCTAGGTACTATACTCGTTCTGTATTCACTATTCACTCTGTATTCATTCTGATTGTATTCTATATTCATGTTATACTTATTCATTCGTTCTGTATTTGTTATGAAATCCTTTAGTTTTTTTTCACCATCCAATCTCTATTCACTATGTGCTCATTTTAAATCCACCTCATGTTTCTGTTCTTTGCACTGAGTAAACTTCTTAATGCAATTTAAGATGTCCCTATCTTTTAGATATGAATGGTATCACCAGCGTATGGACAAGATGACCACAGCCAGAATAGACCACGTGAAGCGAGAAAGGAAAGAAGTTTTTCTGATTGGGAGGAGAGAGCATCTCCTCAGTACGTAACTCTTTCATTTTGAATATATTAAAGTGTATCTATAAAATCTGGCCATCGTATATATATTATCATACTATACCTATGCCATAATTTCATCTCCTGTCTGCTTTGCCTCATCTCATCTCATATCAACTCAACTCATTTCACCCCAACAAATCTCATCTTATCTCACTATCTACTCTCAATAAGTTGAAAGTGATGATATGAGATCATCACTTTCAACTTATTTTACCTCGTCTCATCTCATCTCATCTCATTTTATTACAAGTGGTAGGTACTTCGTATTAGCTATTACTTCATTACCTACCTATCGTTGATAATTACTTACCTAATGTTCATAATTTATTGTCATTATTACTAGAGCATACATATTCCCTTGACGCGCCGCCCGTGACCGTTGAGGGCGACAGGGTGTTGGAATTCAACTACTACGCAAGAATAGACCACCTCCACAAACTCGTCTGTACTCCGCTCACCTTCGAGGAACATTACACGGACAGAAGTGACAGGTTAGCGTACAATGATAGTAAAGTACTTACCAATAGTACTGGTCCAAAATCAGGACCAGAAACAAGAGAGTACTGACCGAAACCTTCACGTGGTGCACCCGGGTAACAGAGACGGCAGTACCTCCCAGCCTCCCAGGCGCCAGTTGAGACGCTGTTGCCACGGCAGATGCCGGTCGAGGTTGGAGAGGCCCTATGACTAGCAGAGCGCACAGCCGGGAGCAGTCGGGGGGCGAGCTGGTTTTTGAGCGCAATGATGAATCCCCCCCCCCCTCCCCACTTCTTCCCCCTTCCGGGTTGGCAGTGCGGGTGTACGCTCCTGGTGTTGATTTCACATGTCTAATAGACCACGATGACCGCTTCCCATCAGGTGGGCCATGTGCTTGTCTGCCACACTAGTGGTGTAATAAACAAACAATGAACACATAAAAGCTATAAACACCACGGACACAACGCTTTCATGCTTATTATTATATTTTCAGACTAGAATCCCGCATAATACAATATTCGGAAGGCACCAAAGCCGAACCAAAAAGAAAAGTGAAAGACATCACGGAGACTTACAGTCGCAACTTCGATATCCCGGCTAAGCATGATATCTTGAAAAAGATATTCCATATGCAGGAGGGTACTATGCAACTGCTGTACCAATATGCATACAACTTCGTCACCAATGATACGAGGCACTTTATCAAACCGAACTTGGCGGAAACTGGAGGGAAGATTCTGTTCTACCCTGATAAGACCTCGGGATATATCGTGAGTAAATGGCTAGTTAAACCTTTCACACTTGGCACAAAAAGCACAGAGCTCATAGGAGGGATTCTGTTCTGTCAGGAAGACCAAAGGCTTGAGTTATCTTCACTGACTTGTGTAGACGTGAAATGTTGGTAGACCTAGTGCCAAGGGGGAACTGGGAGACCTTTATTTTTATCGAGGGGAAATCCCCACGGATTCCACCCCCGTCGGCCATCGGGGGTGGTTATATCGGAATTGAACCGTCTAAAACCGCACGCCGTCTCGGGGCTTAATTACCGGGATGTAAGGTTACCAAGTACGCATATCCCTCGCAGCTGACCCCAGGCCATCTACTGTTTTAAGAAGGTCCCCCGAAAGGGGAGTGGGGTGAGCATTGCTCCACCTCGCTGACGGTGGGGAGTAGAGTGATACGTGGCCGTCCTGTCACCCAACCGTCCGCGGGCGGAGAATCATCCCGCTTCTCCACCCGCTCCCCGCTATACCCTCTGCTAGTTAGAGGGATAAGTGGATTGCCTCGGAGCAGCTCTCTAGAGGGGCCACTCCAACCACTGCTGGTTTTTCCGCAGTCAGCAGCTTTTTCTGTGGGGAAACTGCAGAACGCACCAGCCAGTTAAGTTACCCATACTTGTCAGTGTCTGCAGAAGTCTTGATTTGTCTCCTGCCTTGTCAGCACAGAAACTTCTTAACCTTGGGTCCTGAATGTTACTTAGGAAGGAGAGCCCTTAAATGTCCTTAATTCTAAGTCATAATATCATAAAACGTATATTTCAGGCTGACCCTTGCGAGAAACAGCCCCGTCCTCTAGATGTGTACTACGCCTTGTGTGAGAACATAGAAAAGGAGTACAACACCAACAAACACATTCGAGATCGCGAGACTGACGTCAACGTGTACCTGAGGCAGAGGTACAAGGAACTCACGGAGCCGCTGCTATGCGTGGCGTTGTTTGATACTGAACACAACGAAGCTGCGAAGAAGGGATGGCAAATTCAGGTACGAAGAAGAGAGAGATTAGCTTACCATCAGGTGAGGTAAAGTAATTTTGACGTGTGACGTGACTATATAAAAAAAAGAGAAGTAATCTATGTTACACCTTATAATATTACCTATCTGCCAGAAAAAGTCCCGTCAAAATTGGCCCAGCTATTCTCTTTTAAACGGACAGAAAGACAGACAGACAAAAATTTTAAAACTTGCTTTTTTGGTTATTAAGTAACATACACTAATGGGCATTGATGTAAAATCTGTTATTAATATTACAAATAGCTACTTCAATTTTATTCATTTTGATGGATTTTTAGGTATGGGGTATTTGGGGGGGAGGGGTGAAAGAGTGTCTATAGTGCTATCGTGCACTACTAGAATAGAATAGAAGAACAACCGATAGACATAAGCCCATGCCTTTTTCCCTCCGGGTAGATAGAGACAACAGCCTAGAATTTATAGAAAAGAATTTCTTTATCATTGTAAGTCATTAAGGCGATAATCAGACGGAGGTGCGGGGCGGTCAACATGTCCGCGACGCACTCTTATTATTACCATCATTAGATCGCATTTAGCCCGCGATGTCTAACAAGCGATATAAGCTATTGCGCGGACAAATGCAACCTTTATAATCGTACAAATAAAAGTGCGTCGCGGTCATTTTGTCCGCCCCGCCCCGCCGTCGGCTTATCGACAACCTTCCTGAATACTAACTATCGTGTTTCTTTAGGAAATCACAAAAGCTGAAATTACAGAACGAGAGAAAGAGGCGGAGATTGATCCTCTCGCTCCTTACCTCGCTCGCATGTTCGGCTCTGGGCATGGCACCGGGCAACCTCTTAGTGTTAGAGAAGCTACTTTAGTCAGAGAGCAGTGTATTAACGACTTCAAAGCTAAACAATTGGCCAGGCAGGCCATTGTGCAAGCAAGATATGATCAGGTAACTACAATTTTTTTTATATCACTTAAGGTGGCAGACAAGCGAACGGCCCACCTGATGGGAAGCGGTCACCGTGGACTATTGACGTGTGCAACATCAGACGTGTCATACTTGCTTTGTCGACTCTGGAGGGGTAGAGGGGTTAAGGAGTTTAAGTGGGGTTGGAGGGGGGGATTGGGGAGATTTGGGGGCGGGGAGGCACAAACATAAGCTAACTATCATCCTCATCTTCCAAGCCTTTTTCCAACTCAGTTGAGCCCGACTTTTCTTCGATTTTGACTAAAATATAATTTTGTTTCCAGGTCAACTCCGAATACAAGGCAAAGAGGTTATGGTATCTCGCTAACCAGTTTATTCTGACCCCTGAGAAAGAGTCCGCATATTTTGCCGCCAGGTACAGAATTGTTCTTTTTTAATTTTGTCTCTCGTAAACATTACTATTACGTGTTCTGATGAGCTATTCCAACTGATTCCACCCTCTCCCGAACAACACGTGCAGGACTTAAGAGTCATCCACATACGGTGCAGTCAATACCATCGTGAACCAAGGGGTTTGGTGATTCTTTCCTTTGTTGTACGATGAAGAAGTGGAATGCTTTACCCTCACACGTGTTCCCTTCCTCTTACAATCCCGAGTTCTTGAAGCGGGGCTTGAAAAAGCACCTGTCGAAGCCGACAGGGTAGAAATCACCATTCCATTCCATCCCCTGGAAATGGTGACTACAACTTCATAGACTCCAGCTCAGCTTACTATCAAACAGGGTGCAGTCAATTAGGCGTCCGGCGTCAAAAATGCTGCTAATTCTGTTACATCTCTAAACTTAAAATTCTCTAAAATTTTCTAATTGCATCCATTTCTTTCATTATCAGCTAGAAAAGGACAGAAGATTTATTTTAGTGAACACCTGTCAAATTAAGTCGGCGCCTTGACGGTACCCTTCAATTTTAGTCGACATCTACGAACATGCGACTTAACTTACAGCCTGGGATACACTAGGGAACATTTTGTCCCGAAACACGACGCGCAACACTCAATTTACGTGATGCTGAAACGTTGCATAGTGTGCCGCAACATGACCCACAAAACTGTACGTGACGCGGGGCATGTTGCTTGCTCCCGCCTCGAGAGCGAGCGCACGTGTCCCGCGTCAGTGTTGCGCCATTTGTTACCGAGTGTAGTCGCGTACGCAACGTGCCTTTCCGCATCCACCACCTTCTCTTTTTCTTACGTTTCAACACACTTGATATAATTACTATGTACGCAGCACTAATAGCCACAACTTCCTCGGGCGACATTTCTATAAACACTGAGAAGTGTGGTCGACAAAATGTTCCGCGACATGTATCTCGGCACATTCCACGTAGTTGTTGAGGAACATGTTCCGCAACATGTTGCTCCATTTGTCCCCTAGTGTATCCGTGGCTTACTACGCACCAACAAGGCGCTGTCTTAATTTGACAGGTCTTAACTTAAATAAAATCATCTGTCATTTTTTATCTGATCATGAAAGAAACAGATGCAATTATATTATTTTTTTAGAGAAATATAAGTTTAGAGATAACAACAGAATTGGGAGCATTGTAATCCATCTAAAGAAAAACTTAAAACTAACTTAGCATTTCCAATGATTTTCTGATCGGAAAAAATGATCATCAAGGACGGGACTTGAACCCGTGACCAGTTGAGAGTTGAGACCAGAAAATCATTGGAAATAGTTAGCATGCAATTGCCTAAAAATTTCATTCAATAACTTAGCATTTGTCCACAGCGCTGAACTGTCATTCACTGTGCACACCTTGGAGGTGAGGCTCACTCGACATCGGGACCTCTCAGGACCCAGGTTCAAGATCATGATGGATTACCTGGATAAACATCCGCTACTGAAGGAATACAACCATATGAGACAAGCAAGTAGTCGCCCTCATAAAACGAAATAGCCTTCTTACTAGACTTTTCTTCCAATGCATTCATTTTGGACAACTTAGGTACCTTCAGATTCATCATTTTACTTCAAGTTTCAGTATCAATTTGTCCTTTTTTATACCACTTAGACTCATTGATGTTCGGTATGCATATGCGTGGTTTCTAGTTTCTAGCCTATCCGTGCCTGCCGTGTGTGCATGTACCTAAAAGTGTCTTGCATGTGTAGGTATCTGCTTATAATGAGTATTATACATTATATATATGTGCTTAGATTGTTATGGTAAGTATCTCGGCATATTTGTATTACAATTTAATTTCCAGTTAAAATGTTTTGTATTTTATTAGTGTTATATAAATTTCTATTACATTTTGTAACATTTTATGCTAAAATAATGTTGTTTTATGAAATAAATAAAAGTCGTTTTAATATTTATGTACAAATTATTTATTTACAGTTTACAAAATGGATTTAATGAAATTGTATCATACAATTCCGGTTGCTACCGACTGTTTCGCACACACTCTAAAATTATATAACATTAAAAACTATACAATAAAAAATCAGATCTATATCTCAAAGTATCTTATGAAAAAGGTATTAATAACAGTCATTGTCTGAGATTAACCGGATAAACTTGAACTAACTTTTTCTTTTACTGCTTGTACGGTAGGTAGAGATTGATAAAAAAAAACTAAATTATATCATGTCAAAAAAAATGGCGAATATTCCTCACACAACCAGTTCCACGCACTAGTGGGTGTAGGGAGCCTTTCAGTTCGTTTAGTCGCATAATGCCCAATTCGCAAAATGCCTACCGTGTCTCAAAAGGACTAATTCGCGAAAGGACAAATTCTTAAAAGGACTAATTAGCAGAATGCCTAATTCTCAAAAGGACTAATTCGCAAAAGGACTAACACTTGATTATCTGAGATAATAATACTAATAAACGTTAGATGCTTGAATTTAAAAAAAAACTTGCATGCAATAACTCTCAGGGTAAAATGCATGATCGTGCTTATTCCCGTTCGATAATCCTTATACATCACACACCACGAAAGTTTAAAAGTTTACATGTAACAACTGTTGGCAATCTAAAATTAAATAAATTAAAAACGCTATTACTGGACCATTTCTGAAGCTGAAACCCTCCGCGACCAAGTAACTCGTTCATTTCAACAAAGATTTTCTCACTCTCCTCAATTGAATCACAACCAGACAGCAAATCGTCAACGATAAAGTCGTTGAGAACGCGATTAGCAGACAAAGGAAAATCCTTTCTCTCATCATGAGCTACCTGTTGCAAGGTACGTACAGCCAGGTAAGGTGCTGAGGATGTACAAAAGTGATTCGCCACAAGCGCAAGTGTTGCAATTCAACATTTGGATTGTCGCGCCACAAGATGCGTTGGTAATCCACATCACTCTCTGAAACCTTCACTTGACGGTACATCTTGATGATGTCAGCGACCAAACTTATACGGTGGCAACGCCATCGCATAATAATTTGTCGCAATTCACGTTGCAAGGTAGGGCCAACCATCAAATCATTATTTAATGAAACTCCGTTGTATCCCGGACAAGAAGCGTCAAATACGACCCTGACCTTGGTAGTACTCTTATCATTGCGTATTACTGCATGATGAGGTAAATACACCGCGCGAGCTCCCTTCTCAGCTTCGGGAACCACTTCTGCATGCCCAACTCCAGATACTCCCTTATAGCAACACGATACTGCGTGTGGAGTTCGGGGTTTCTCAGAAGTCTTCTTTCCAGCATGTAAAAACGTTTGTAAGCTATTGCCTCTGATTGTTAGTCCTTTTGTGGTCCTTTTGAGAATTAGGCATTCTGCTAATTAGTCCTTTTGAGAATTTGTCCTTTCGCGAATTAGTCCTTTTGAGACACGGTAGGCATTTTGCGAATTGGGCATTATGCGACTAAACGTTTCAGTTTCTGTACACCTTCTGTAATATGGTTGGCAATAAAAAAATATTGATACTTTTTTTTATTATTCAGATATTTATAAGTTTTTGTTTTTTAATCAAAATTTTCATTATATTTCCAATCATTAAGCAATGGGTGTAAGGGGAAGCTGATATTCTCTTTGCACTCACTAATGGGTGAAGCTATTGCATGAATCGAAAGCTGAAGTCAGCAGGAGGTCTCGTGGTTTCCGCACGGAAAAATAGGTAGGTATTAATATTCTATGAAAAATATATCTTCTGTGTTATGTGGCGTCATGATCTTATCCAAAACACAAATTTCTTGAAATAAGATCTAAATTCATCTTCTTCGTCAAGTCTAGGTTCCTCTTAACCAGAAAAAAGATTATATTAATGCTTAGGCAAGATCCATGAAGGTAGTGGATGGTTGAGGTCTGTGTTCCAGTCGCCGGCACCGCCGAGCAAGTTACCTCGCCCGTCGTGTGTGGCGAGCGCGAGGCGGGACAGCTTGTTGGCCAGCCGACGTTGGGGCGAGTCGGGCCGAGATAGAGGCGGCAATGATATGCTGCCGGAATCTACAAGTTGTATAAAAACTTTATCTGATTGAAAATTGTCGAAAAGAAATAACGGGTAGTTCAAAATATAAGGCTGCTTCGTTAAAAACTTTTAATGGTGATTATACAGTTAGTATATAACAAAGGCTGGACCTCATCTGGCAGCACGGAATCGCCTTTTTCCGTCGCCCTTTCTCTTTCTGTCGCAAAGTAAAAGTAAGTAGGTAGTTATTTTCTGATCGGAAAAATGATCATCCAGGACGGGACTTGAACCCGTGAACAGTCCCTTTCCCAATGATTTTCCGATCAGAAAATCATTGGGAATAGTTAGCATGCAATTACTTAAAAATTTCATTCAAATAAAAGTAGTTTAACAAAATTATTAACAAATACAAAAGCCTTTAAAAAAATTATTAACAATACTAATCATTATGAATCTTCTACTTTGATGTATTTCTTTTCCTTCTTCAATGATTTCAAGAGCGTTACTAAAATTTGTTAGAGTTCATCAACTTTTGTTGCTAACTGTACCTCAATGGCGCTCATACCTGAATGATAGTCGTAATTGGCGTGGTCACTGGGCGTCTCCTGGCCAAGCCTCTTCCTGTACTCGCCGGCAAAGTGCTCGATTAAGGTGTCCATCATAATGGCTTGTTTTGAGAAAACCTGAAATTTTTTACCATTCATGCATCTGTTGGCCAATAGTTGATTTCGCTTCCAAATAAACTACTTTATATTATTATGTGTTTATTCGTGCCCCACATTAAACCTGTTAAACTGATATTAATAACCTCATTTGGGCTGTAACGCCTTCGATTGCATAACAATTCATAAATATTTTATTTCTCTATGTAGAAGATATTACGCAATAATCAATATATATATTATCTGTTTACCTGAAGTATCTTGGAAACTCTTAGCCCATTTTCCACGACCATAAACTGTAGGAACAGGCACGGCAAGCAGTCCTCATTATCGTCTGATGGTAGACCAATATCCCAGGATAATTCTTCATATTGTAATCCCAGTAGGACAGTCTGTAAAAAAATTACACACATAAACCTCTATAAGTTTAATAATGATAACACAGGACATAAATAAAACAAAAATCTGCACAGCAACAAAGGTTTATATAATACTAGCTGACCCGACAAACGTTGTTTTGCATTTTAAGGGTGAACAACCCTTATCACTTAGGGGTATGAAAAAAAAAAAAAGATGTTGGCCGCTTCTCATAGATACCGGATAAGCACAAAAAATTTCATCAAAATCGGTCAAGCCGTTTTATATATTAGATGGACGAGAATTTTATATATTAGATGGACACAGAATATAATAGTTGATATTATGGATACTTCCAAAGGTTTCTTTTAAAACCTTTCTTTTTACACCAGTTACAGCGTGTAAAAAGAAAGGTTACAAACAAACCACATGTTTATCCAATGCTTATCAAATCTAATTTTCTACCAATTCTTATCCACGAAAGAATCAAAAACTAGTATAAAAAGCAAAGTTGAAATACTAACGCTCTCAGTATCATCGATGACGTAGACCCCATTCGAGTTGACAGCTACCAGCACAGGGATGTCCTCGTGAGTCAGCAGACTGGTAAGGCTCCGAACCGGCTGCTCAATCTGACCTTGGAAGAACGCCGCTCTGGAAATAGTAAAAGTAGGTAGTGAATGTAGTTTTTGGACAAAATGGTAAAAAAGTGATATAATATAGTACTTAGATAATAATAAGCCCCCATCTGCTATATACCTGCTATAGACCCTTTCGACTTGTATCTCCTCTGGTTAACTTCCTGAGGAAAATTTACCTTTTACATCTATCTTGGTGTCTCCCTTAGCTGGAAGAGACATCAGTATTAGGGTTTTAATTACCTATATTTGAAGTACTCGGGAGTGCCTTCTAGGGATTTGACCAGAGGAGACATGAGTCCAAAGCCCTGTGGGTAGGCAGTTTTCAGATGTGCGTCAAATACTTGTAATGTTGCGTTTGCTCCAGATACCCCACTATTATACGTACCAGTACGTAGACAGAATCCAAGTAAGCTTTTGCAGCACATCACACACAGTCCTATTCGTGTACATACTTGTAGGTCGGCATTATCCATGAGATCACCATGCGCTTAGAACGCTGCGCCTGTTCTAGCAACCCTAGTCTTGTACATACCCATAAGTAGGTAGAGTCCGGGTGTGTGCCAGGTACTTGTGCCGTAGTTTCCGCGGTGGAGCGGCAGGCGGCCGCTGTGCCTGCTCCAGTAGACGCGCTTCAGCACTGCCTTTGCGTCCTGCTGGTAGCAGCGCGGCCCAGCGACCAGACCGCGCATGCTTTGGTAGGTACTTGTCTTGTTGAGCCCTGTACCATGATAAACCGTGAGTTGAGTGCATACTGTCAAGGAAATGTATCTTTTACAAAATGAATGTGAACCGAGAGATTTGAAAGCTTTAGAGATAAGTTTAGACTTGCTAGTAATGATAATTGCATATTAATATGCTCAAATAAAAAGCTACCGAACGGCAAGTGTACAGAAAATGTATAGAGAAGGCTGCTGGCGCAAACTCACTACTGGATCTTGAATGTGAACCGAGAGATTTGAAAGCTTTAGAGATAAGTTTAGACTTGCTAGTAATGATAATTGCATATTAATATGCTCAAATAAAAAGCTACCGAACGGCAAGTGTACAGAAAATGTATTGAGAAAGCTGCTGGCGCACACGCACTGCTGGATCTTTACGACATCAATAACTCATGCCAAGTTTTTACAATTAGTTCGCTCTCCTGCGATTGAAAGCCACCATATCAAGAGCTGCATAAGGCGCCTCTGACAGATATCGCTGATGCAGTGCAGCAGGCCAGTCTTCGGAGTCTTCGGAAACTAAAATGGTAAGTACAACACTAAAATATAATCGTACCTGAAGAACTTAGCTGTATGGCGGTGCGGGTCGTAAGGACCCAGCTGTATTCTGGCTTGAAGACCACCGAGCATCACGGCCTGGGTGCTCTCGAGAGGGTATCTGCCGGTGACGACGTTGTGACGAGCTTCTTCGTACAGCAACTCTTGAATGCGAGAATCCCTAGAAAATGAAGACTGCACCATGATGCACCTCTATCATTAGAAGAGTATATAGAAACTGTTGAGTACTGCTTGTTATACTTTTATAAGTATAAGGTAATTCCAGCCTTATGATATGGGTAGGAGAGTGGAAAATGATAGGATAGGAGTCTCGGGTACTTTCATAAATCATACGCTTTGCAGACTATTTAATCGAATTTTATAAGTGAGACAGTGGTTCTTTCTTGGAATATTAGTATATTAGTCGTAGGTTGTAGCATCTTGCTTGCGGACTCGATTTGTTTGTTTAAATTACTAGGGATTAAAAGAGCGGTTGGAGTTTTTATTCCATTTTCACATGCTTTACCTATTTGCCTTGAGAATCTGGCTGTAAATATAAAACCATTGATTTTGACCTCCAAATCATGAATGAAGATTTTAGATTTTGTACCAAACTTAATGCGGTGAAAATCTTGGTGCGCCCTGTACCATGAACTCTTCTTACCATATACCTGAACCTTTACCATTTACTTATCCCTTAAACCTGTACCATGTACCTTTACCATTTATATATAACAAATACCTGCAATATGTACCAACACTATGTAACTGTACCATGTCATAGATCAGTACTTGTACGGAGGAATGGGGTGTTATCAAACCACAACTTCGTGTTTGAATCGTTCTCGTATCGAATCGCAGTTCTGTACTAACTAAGTATAATATGACCCAAGTTTTTTTTATATATCTCCAATATACAGACTGGAGTTGGCACACACCAATGACTTTTCGATGCTTTTCGAAGTTATGTGCGTATTTATCGCAGGTTTATTAATGCCTCGGAGAGCACGTTGCCGTCGGTCCCGGTTGCCATACAAACATCTATGGCAGTCGTTACGTTTAGTTGGAGTCCACAGTCCAACCAGTCTAACTTGGAACTTCGATATCGCCATTGGTCATAATGACCATTGGTTGTGGAGGTCAGATGGCAGTCGCTCCACGGAAAATATCGAGGTTCAGCCGCATCACAGTTAGACTGGAAAGCCGACCCCAACTGAGTTGGGAAAAAGGTTCAGAGAATGATGATACAGACCGGAGTTATATACAGTCTCCAATATGCAGTTCGAATCCGGCCGGATTCGAACTCGATACCTCTAAGAAGAGGCCGCTACATTCAGCTACCATCGCTCTCTTGCGATCTTTGGCGTATATAATTCGACTTTCCTAGTAAATAGATATATACTTATACTAAAATATAGATCTTACTTGATACCCTCTTCGAGGTGTTTGGGAAAGAACACATTCCGCTGCAGCCTCAACACAGGTTGATCACGAGCTCGTCTCGACTCCGAGCCGTGTCCGTAACGGTTCACTAGCTTCTGCCAGCTGGCCCAAAACTTCCATGGACAATGATGGGGTTTTAGTTGGATTTCTGTAATTAATGGACTTGTTATCTACCAACCAGAGATGTAAAGAGTCCCACGAATGTCCTTGGGACTCAAACTATCCTCACCTGTTGACTAACGGACGAAGCTCTCTGGCAGATGGCAGTAGCTCCCATAGAAGCCGTTTAAGCCAATCCAAAAAATGAAGTAGTAGTAGTAGTAGTTTTTGAATGAAGTAATCTCTGGAACGGCAATTTCGACGGGACTTGCACTGGCAGATAGGTAGGGAGTATGCGCGTTGCAAAGGCTAACACAACTAGTCTTGCAATAAGTTTCAAATCTTACCTAGCAAAGGACTGCACATCCATAACGCGAACACATTAGCAGCTAGACTCCTAGTACTTGGCTGTGAAAGACCCAGTTCCTCAGTCGCCAGCAACGCGTTCAGAAACCTGGAGGCTGACACGCAACCTGGCACTTCTTCGGAGCTCATCTCAATCATAACAGCTGTACGAGACATCAGGTAGATGCAGGTCACAGGGTTAGAGGAAACCGTGGATGATGATGCTGTACTGCCTGATGAACCTATAAATTTTGAACAGAAAACATATCTTTGATTGATGGACCCTGGAGAGTACAAGAAAGCTACTATGCCGCTGCCAACTGTCACGCGTTTAGCGTTGTCTCACTCACTCAGTTCTAGTTCCATTGAAACAACGCTATACCGACGTCATTTGACAGCGGCAAACTTAGCGCGAACGGGTAGTACTAGCTTATATTGGGGAAGAGTGGAGTGCCCTGCCTGAACCTGTGTTCCCGGAAGCTACAAAATGGGAGTCTTGAAGTCTAGAGTGAACAGGTTACTTCTAGATAAGCGTGTTTAACCGGCGACCGCACCATTATTTACAAAACAAACTGTTGAGATAGTGGTCAAATGCGGGCAAAATTACTAAGAAAAAAAATATCCTTGTGAATGTAATTAAAAAAAAATGTTATATCCAAGCCTCCCGTCAGCGCATGTGTTGCTTTCCTCCTATAATCCGAGGGCCTTTAAGCGGGGCGTGAAAAGAATTTGATGAGGCCGTCAAGCTGAGGGCCGCCACTGTAGCACTACCGGTGTATGTAGTGGTGACCTGGGTCCTGAGACTTTACTTTTAGCTTACCATCAGGCGAGGTGAAGTCATTTTGACGTGTTCTATGTAAAAAAGAATATGAGAAATCAAGAAAATTTTAGACCCGTTTTAATGTACGCTGCCCTAGCCTCTTGCTTCTTTGAAAGTCAACTTAAGCATCTCCCAGCTTATACGACGTCTTCGAAATTTGAATGATTAAAAATTTCATGGTGAACTTCATTTGTTAAAAAAGGCGCAGCACTATGAGACAAGAAGGAAAAAATTCAGTGCGCTTAGTAATTACCTACAATATCTACAAGCCTATATAGGAAAATCTATCCTGCTAAAGTTCACTGTTTACAAAGTATGTCAATATAAAAGACATCAACAGAAGCTATAAGACTAGAAGCTACTAAGACCTGGTAAAGGCGGTGATATGGCGCTAGAGGAACTGCCTCCGCTGGTGATAGGTTCTGTGGTACTGAATGAACCAGCGGCTATACTACTCGATCCAGTCTGGTTGGAACAACTGCTGAGGTTGGACCCTGAAATGGAAAGACCCGTTAGCATTCACTAGCTAGATTGTGCGGCTAAAATATGATTAGATACCTTAATCTGCTTAATAACCACCACACACGTGTCCATAAAGAGGAAAAAACTGTTATATATCTATTTGTATTCACAGACCCATTCACGCCTATGATAATATCCAAGATTTCTGGTGGGAAATGTGAGTTAAGGTAAGTTAGAAAGGAAATTTTAAATTGAAACGAACAGGTCACGGTAATCGCTTCCCGCCAGGTGAGCACAAGTATGTACCTACCTATTGTATGCTTGTCTGCTATCTAAGTGGTATAAAAAAAATCTTGAGAAGACAAGGTCACCGTCATCATTATGTATGATGAGGAGTGATCATATAAGTACCTACTTATGTTAGTAACATACATATGTAAGTATACTAAACTAACTGTTGCCCGCGACTTCACACGCGTTAAGTTCGAAATAGATTAAAGCATGTTAACTTCTGCAGTCTCCATTTCAACATGGTTTAAATCATATCATTGTAATAGTTATTTTAAATAACACTTGTACACTCGCAATCTTTTAAATTAAGCAATACGTAGATAGGTATATACTTTTAAAAGTAATCGATGGTTATGATTGTACATACCCTATTTAAACGTCTTGAGGACTATTATCACGCGTACTGATACGGCAGGATCCAACCAACTACCTACTAACAGTTGGACGCTTTTCCGGCCTTGCATTTCTGTGGTCGTTTCCATGCTTTTAAAAAAAAATTACTACTATGATTATAGTTAAACTTTCGTAAACAGTTCGGATTAATCGGCATTCGACGTGGGTTAGGACCTACAATATCGGTAGGTACTTCTTGTGATACTAGATGCGGTTCACGTGCGATACTTTAACAAAATAGGGGATTGCAGTAGGTGCATCTTCCACGCCCCTTGGTGCAACGTGGCACCTGCGTGCGCAAACCTTCTGTCTGAAATAACGATCGCAAACTCTGTCTAGGACATATAGGTACCTACTTAGGTGCATTTTATCTAGGTTGGAAACATACGTGTTCGTATTGTGTCTTTGCAGAGAACTTCTCCGAACAAAACTCACTGTTTTACAAGAAAACTACTCCTAAAAGTAACATTTATTGCTTTAAATAAAATATATGAATATTCCGGTACAAACTAAACAGTGATAATCTAGACTCAAAAAAAGTAGGTACATAGCTTGTAGGTAATATGGGTTCTAAAATACTAAAAGAGCATACATTTTTGTAAATACACACTAGGTATAGAAACACACCCAGATCAATGCAAATAGAATACAAATAGGTATTATTTACATTGAGCGGAAATCGAACCCGCGAGCTACGGCGTAGCAGACGAGCGCTCTACCGCTACGCCACATTATTATTATAGACTCGTCATGCTATATTATGAGCACTTTTATTTTAAGATTTTTTGGTATTGGAGCATTATAATATTGTATTTATGCACCCAGAAACCTTAGTTATATTTTATACCTATTACCTACCCACAGTTTTTTAAACAAACTAGATACCTACTGATTTCTGTTAGTTTCACGGAAAATGCTACAATGGAATTCTATCAAAACAGGACGTTATTATATACCCTATGCAGCAATATGAATTCACTTACCCATAACACTTTTCTCCAGCGAATCCGAACTGTTGCTCTCTTTGGAATCTGGTTGTAGAGGTTTATGGGGATCATGTTTATCCCACTCATTGTGCCGCCCTAAAGGGCTATAGGACAAGTGAGGCAGCCTCTGAGAAACTGAATACAGGTGCGCGTTCACTTCGGCTTGAAGTTTCTGACTTTGGACACTGTAGTATTCCTCACGAGATCTGAACTCACTGAAAGAAGCAAATCAGTTAGAAAAAAGGTAGGTACCTACTCATTTTTTGATTACCTAAGTATTGGGATTAAAAAAATAGACAGATGAATAGTTATTTAAATGGTAAGTAATATAGTTATCTCTTACTTGTATTGATATTCAGCTTGCATGGGATACCCTCTGCGAGAGTAGTCCACCGGTATAATGGTAATATAATTTCCACTATTTTGTACATTAGGATTTTCTCCATAAGCCCCCATTTCGGATTGATGTTCCATGTAGTAATAATATGTATTTATGTGCTAATTCATTAATTGCAAATCCATTATCCCAATCCGAAACAAGGACTTGTGGCAAGGTGAATAATCTGAACAGATCGATTGGACACCGGGTGTCGCGCCCGCGCGGTACGACCCTGCACGGTGTTAAAGTTTTGACTGTTAACGAATAGTATCGTAAAAAAAAATATAGCACACAGGTTTTGCCATAATAATGTACAATTTACATTTCGATATATTATTAACATGACTTGCTTCTTCATTCGACATGAGACCTTCTTTATTTTTATAAAATTATTTGTAATAATTTAATAAGTTACTGAACGTCTGGTGTTATGACAAATCAATTGACAGTGAAACAGCTGTGCGCTGTCAGTTCAGTTTATGTTTATGTCAGTCGATGTCAGTGGTTATTTTTTCAACTTGTGTGACGTGTTTGCTTTTAATATTTTTGTACAACATACCAAAATCAAGATAACAGACTGTTCTAATGGTGTTTTCGTGTTTAATGCTTTTAATTGTGATTTAAATAATACTCTTACGGAAATTGGCTTAGCGATAGTTGATAAACTACATGATTTTCATGAACGGATTGTCATTTACAGAATACATTGGTTCACTGTAATTCTACTACATTCAAACTGTAATAATATTTTTGTGTTGAACGGATGGAGGCGAAACTCAAAGAGTACCGCGCTTTACGACGTCGAAAGGAAATTATAGATAACGCTAAGGACAAGATAGACAAATCAAAAGAGAAGATTGTCAATTTCTTAGTACCAAAAATATTTAGATTTAGAGACATGGGCAAAGAAAACAAAGACGAGGAAATCCTCTTGGTGAGTAAAATATACCTACCATATGTAATAAAAATATTTATTTATTCAAGATTACAAACATAAGAACAAAATAAAGTACACAGAATTTGCAGTTTAACATTTATTATGATAAGAACTCGGAAGGTAAAACACACTGATCCCAAACTAGCTTGAAACTGGAATAATAGGTATCCACAAAATTTGACAAGTGTTTACAGTTTGATTGCCTATAGAGGCACTTGTGCTGTATAAACATTTAAAACTCAATGCATGAATGGATGCCATTTTTCAGTATTTTCATGTGATTAGTACAATTTACCATCACTGAATTGGGATGTGATTGTAATAGATATAAGTCTACCTGCCCTTAAGTAAACAAACAGTCTTGTTTAACAAACTACTGTTTATTATGGTTATTGTAGTATAATAAAAAAAATGAAATTGAGAACCTCCTCCTTTTTGAAGTTGGTTAAAAATCAGTGTATTGCACAATAGTTTGCCATTATACAAATCAACATCACAATCAAAGTATTTGTACTTTTGATTGTGCCATAGATTCATGTTTGAAATTGATGATGGAGTATGGTTAAGTAGTTGATATTATAATGGAGAAGTTCCGGGTTGGAGTCCTGGCCATGAACCTCTTTCTATAATAAGCAATTTAGCTTAGCTGGATGGGTTAGCGGGAATACTAGTAATTTCAGTCACTACCCCAAAAAATACATACGCACATACATATATGCTCAGGCGTTTATCCGTCTGGGGTAGGCAGAGACAACAGCCTGCCATCTGCAGGCTTCTGTCCTTACACACTTCCCGCTCTTGCTCTACACTCATTAAACCTTTCATGCAAGCCTCCCGCATCATAATAATTAAAATTTTTTTTTTTTTTAGAAGGGTAAGGTAAGCTTCTTATTTAATTTCTGTGAATATACTCGAGAGCAAAAAATTCGACGCACTATATTCCCACTGAAATGCTCTCTTTTACTGCTAGAACCCTTGAGTTAGTGAATAAGTATAGAGCAAGTAAAGTTAACTGCTTCCGAATGTATTTTTTGTGAGTGTGTAGACCGCATCATGGAAGGCTAAAACGTAACTTCATTATTGTTTCAGATGGAGAATGAAGAACCTCCACCAGTACAAATCCCTCAACATATAGAAGAAGCAAACGAAGTGTTGTCGGAAGTCAGCGAGGTTGAAACGTTGGAAGAGGAGGAAACTCCAGGATCCATGAGATATTGTATCATCAAATATTCAGCATATGCAATAGTCTGGTTATCGCTATTCCTTTACTTTTTAAAAATACAATTCGGTGCTGTATATTTTGTAATTACAGTTTTAATAGGTATATATTTTAATACTCGGACTAGACCGAGAAAGAAAGGCGAGGTGTCTGCGTATAGTGTGTTCAATGAGAATTGTGTTAGTATTGATGGGACGTTAAAAGCTGAGCAGTTTGAAAGAGAGATACGGTATGGTCCAGGTGCTGTTCATTAATTGTGTCTTGTATTTATTTCATGTAAAGGTCTGACCCGAGAAATAAATAAGCTTGTCTTTATTTTAGATAAGGTTTTTATAAGATGACATTAAAAATAGCAGCTGTCCCTAAATTATGAAATTTTATCCTTAATAGATAGGGACCATATTTTTATAGTTAGGCAACCAATAAAATTTTCAGAAAATGTTTTAAAAGTGAAGTGTCCCCAAGTGTAAAAATGTAAATAAATTCATATTTAATTTGTTTAGCTCTTATGTGATACAACGCAATATGAATCTAATTTTTCTTTATTATTATAAGTGACACTAAGGCTTGTGATTGTGTTAATTATAAAGGTCTTGAATCACTTCCCAAAAATACACAACAATTTGCAATGAATAGTATTACCCGTTCGCGCTAAGTTTGCTCCTGTCAAATGACGTCAGAGTGCCTATTACTGAGTTGCACAAAAATTTTTGACAGAAGTTGTGACCGAGTTAAGTGAATCGGAGTGTCACGTTATGAGCTAACTTGCTCACCGAAAAATGATTCCCACGTGTGCCACCAGGCGGCGCTAATCCAATTGCGTTTACGCGCTCACTAGCGAGTGTAAAATGGCAAACGCAAAAACTCAGAATAGGCACTCTGTATAGCGTTTTCTCACTGGAACTAGAACTGAGTGAGTGTAACAACGCAAAACGCGTGACAGTTGATAGCGGCAAACTTAGCACGAACGAGTATACAGTGTGTGCACACGCATAAGGCAGTAGATGCCTTAACATAGGTAACAAACACTACTACTACTCCACACAGATAAATATAGATAGCAGTAATATTGAAAAAAAAAGAATAATTATAGGGTATAGTTATATCTGCATAGAGAAGTATGCTAGCTTTTTTTGTTGTGTAAGATATTTATTGAGTGTTATTAATTTATAACCTTGCATTCCTATGTACTTCCCAGACTTTAAAGACTATAATATATTTTTAATATACGATTTAACAAAAGTGATATTTTTATTTATTACTCCCAATTTAGGGAACTAGCGATTGATTATGGCAACATGGCATATTACAAAAATACCCACAGTATAAACTATTTTTTACAGTTGCAGTTCGCAGTAGCTTCAGTTGCATCCTAAAATTTTACTTTGGGGATCCCATCTATCTTCATGTGACGTATTAGCGTTTGCGAGAGCGACTGCCATCTGACCTCCTATAACACTTAGATGAAAGTCTGCGCCAGAGCGTCGACCATCAATAAGCAGGTGTACTGGCTTAGATAGCTTGTGCCCGAAAATATTTGTGAGTTCTCTCTCTCTCTCTCTCTCTCTTTTGGAGCGAGGCAGTTGGCTATATAGCAATGAAAGAAAACCACATGTTCTTATTGTTTCAAAAATTATTTTAATTTAAATAATTTCCATTTACAAATTGACAACATAAATTCTATTTATAAATGCAACATACATTGACTATTATGAACCTATAGGTACTATTGACAAGCTGTTTAGAGCAAAAAATTTGGATCACGTTTCCAGGACTACTGGATTGGATTTCGAATTTTGAACGCGACATAAAAACTACATAATGAGGTAATAATTTTGATACCTATGTGTATAGCAGTAACGCTCTTTTTTGTACGCCATCTGTTTGACAGCTACAAAAATTGGTCAGCGTCCTAACCACAAAACGCTTATAACAATTCATTGGGCAGCAGAGCAGAGGAAAAGAGATGAAGCTATACAAGGTGTATTGCTTCATCTTTCTCAGCTATAAGCGCGTCGTGGTTACCTCATTGGTTATGGTTTGTGGTCCTCAATCGAAACCAAATTTTTTGTTCCCTACAGTCAGTCTACTAGTAGGTACCTTTATTACATAGAGCCATTTGGTAACATAATATACAAATATGTACGTAGATACATATCAATACAAATCACATTTCTCACTTGTAATAACTTTTCCTTTTAGCAGGAGATCCCATTATGAAATATATAACTCTCGTTTGTTATTATAATATTATAGTTAGGTACTTACAGAATTTTTTATGTATGTACTATACCATATGGGACTAAAAGCAACGGTATGCGAATAACTTGCGTAGCGATGCTGTTTAATTGCAACCTATGTGCGATTTGTCAATGTATTCTTTTTCTTATATATTTCTTAATGGAATCTTAGACTATTTTTACAGTATATAACGGTAAATAAATTGATCAACGGGGTTAACTTTTTAACGTTATAATAAAAGTAAAATAATCTAAATTGTATGGTATTTCAAAATCACACTTTAAGCTGACTAAAGGTGCGTTTTCACTGAAACAGAAAAAAAAAACGATCAATAATCTGCATGTTTTGTTCCATTTAAGTGAAAACGCAGCCTATTAACAATAATAATTACGGCGATAAATATTTTTTACAACAAATTATTTGAATAATAGTTTTTACTTAAAGCATTTTGTCATGATTCTAAAAAAAAATGTTTACAAATTGTATTTGCGTATGAAATGAAAGCAGCTTGAAAAAGTATGAAATGTTTTTAAATCGGTAGGTATGAATGAGTACCTTTATTAACAAATCTTTTTGTAAAAATTCAGCAATATTGACTGTATCCTTATATCTTCTACTATACGCAAGTCTATAGGTAGATATCTAAAATAATATCTGTAATTTTGTACACGAAATTTTGAAATAAATTGTTCAATATGTTTTTAAAATATTTTAGGACATTATTACTTGAGAGCTTTATAATTTTATATTTACATCAAGAAATCAATTATTACCAAATAATTCTCAGGAATGTCAAAAAGGTAAAAAACTCATTTTTATTAAATATATTAAAGCTTTGTAACGTATAATATAACAATAAAATTATGCAATAGTTATAAACAGTGATGGGTTTATGCGCTGTCACTTTGAACATTATTTGGATATTAATTATTCAATCCGCCCAAATAATGCCCCATCTATATAGACGGGCTTATACCATTTGGCATTTCGGGCATAAATAATAAATGCCCAAAAAATGTCCAACATGATCGGGCATAAAGCCATCACTGGTTAAACATAATCTACATTATTTTAATATAAATTGACTACATTGCATTGTTCAAGTTTTATATCAAGTAACATAATTATTATGTTATTTGATATTGCATCGAATATAAGTAGGTACCTATTATAGTTACTTAAACTTTAGTTCCAAAGGTGTATAGTGCATGTGCAAAATATTCATAGTCAATGATGGGTTTGTGCTTTAAATAAATGCTCGATTAATGCTTTGGGCACTAACCGATCTATATTTATGCCCTGGCATTTTAGGCATATAATTGCTCGAAGTGTCAGCATAAATCCATCACTGTTCAATGTTCATGGTACATAATATTGTACTTAAATTGCTTTACTGCGTTTTAATAAAATGCTAATTTTATTATGCAACTACTTATCTCGAAACTAACAAAACGGAAACCTTAGTTTCAAATTATTATGCATAACAATTATGTGCCAAATTTTTTAACTTAAATTTGAGTGGTTTTTAGACCATAAAACACAGTAGTGTTTATATAAATCTATGGCTATATCTAATAACTTTTTTATATCAAATATTTTTTTTTATTCTTCATTTATGTATTGTATTGTATTATTGCTACAGTTTGCGTAGTGTCATTCTATAAGGTACCATCAAAATATACTTAGGCTCCTTAACTAACTACTTACAATTTTTATTTACTTAAATCAATATTTTGTCATGACAAATTGTTATTTTAATTTTCCTTTCAATATTTTTGATTCATTTTATTTACGCAAGTTATTATAAGCTTATAAAAGTAATATTAGTAGGCAGAGTCAGCGTTACAAAACATCATTATTCAGATTTTCAAGATTAGTTTTTGGGCAAAGTAATTTATATTTCTTGATGAAAATACTGTTTACTAAATACTGTGGCTCTATTATTAATTTTGATTAATTATCTATTCATTTTCATTCAGATATTGAATTGTGAACTGTAGGTATTAATCAATAGTAATTTTGACGCTGACTGTACCTAGGGTAATATAGCCATCGCACCAGGTGTGTGACCTAAATATTAAACATTATTGTGAAGTAAAAAGGTATTGCTCTATCGTTATTATACTTAATACACTTATTATTTCATACTAGCTTAATATAAAATCTACAAAGTCATGTTAGTATTTGTTAAATATAATGGCACAAAACATCTAAACTTTTTGTAGACTGTGGACAATATTATATAAGGCACCGTAATCAGTATTAACAATCAGTACTGTGGACACATTGATGATTATATACATTTTTATATGGCGCTTACGCCAGTTATAGATATAGGTATACTTTACACGTAAAGAAGAAAAAATTATAATAAAATAATCCGCAAAATGCATTAGAGGAACTATGAGAGCGTACCAAATATTCTTATCGACAGTGGCAAGTTCCTAAGGGCGTAAGCGACAACGAGAGTTGATAGAAAATAACAATACAATGACGTAATAGTATAAGCGATCATATTTTGGGCCGCTATACAGAGGAAGAGGGATGAAGCCATAAAGAGTGTATAACTCTATCTATCTTCTTAGGAACTTAAATTGGATTGCTCCAAAACTGAACAGTGTTATAAATCATCATGGTTAACCTGCAGTATAGTGAGATGTCGTTTACGATATTTTAATTTCGAAAGTCGATGTCGCTTACACCTTATGATGTTTCAACCGCCGATGTTAAAATCTATTTAAGAAATAAATGCACATGATTTAAGCAGATTGTACACATAATAATAAAGGTAACAATTCAATGATAACATTGTTTAAGCATCTTGTTTAATGTAAAACCGTTAGTTAGTATTTACTTATCCCCCTTCAAAAATCGCCATGCTAAACTATCGTAGCCATTAGGTGTAAACAATTATAAAAAATCTAAATTGAAAGAAAGAAAAGAAAGGAGCAGTGGGGAGATGGACATACGTCATCAAAATGAGAAGCACCATTATATTGCTAACGATAAAAATATATTAAATAATATTTTGTAATCATTTGACAGAGACAGTCAAATCAAATTAATTTCTAATTTCATTAATGACGTTCTGTGAACACCTATATGTTTTAACTTGAAGCCCTATACAAATATATATATATAAAATTGAATATCTACATGTCCATAAATAGGTATTTAAATGAACATGTGAGTTTATTCTGTCTCTATTGAAAAATGGGGCATACGAGACCTTGGTTCAGATAATACTCACGCCTGTATATCCCCGAAAGGACTGGCAGAGGTGTAATAACACCTATTTATTGCTAACTACGTTTTCGGTTCTAAGTAACAGGAGGCATATTGTCGCTTACCAGGCACTTTTTACTGCTTCCTTACTACTAAGAATTTCCTAATAGAAAAGCCCGGCAACTCATTACCCGACTTTAGTCGGGAGAAACTCGTTACCTACCATCTAATTTTCGTCTAGCCTAGTAGTTAAGGCGTCAGACTTACGAAAAAGAAGTCGCAAGTTCAAACCCCGGCTCATACGCTACCGATGTGACCCACTCCTAATATTAGTAATTTCACTTAGCTAAAGGGGTTATCGAGAAAACTAATAGTTTACGATTACTAGTATTCTAGACATTCGCGGTAATATACCTATGCTACGTAACGTAAGCATAAAACTAAAAATATTAGATAACAATTTTTTCTTTAAACGAATTATTGCTCACTGGCAGTGATCTTTGTGTAGCTGTGTAGGGATATTCTTTGGATTGGTATATAATGGCAAAAAAAAACTTAAAATAATACATTTATTAAACATCATATTAAAAAAATTGTAAATAGGTAAGTAGGTATAAAATGATTGTATATACATTGCTACACGCTTCGTAGAACCCATAACACAAGGCAATTAAGCTATGCTTACATTTGATCTATCTAGAAAGCGCTGTGTAGATAAATCGATAATTGTATCATAAATCCTCGATAAAAACAAACAAAAGATTAAAACGAGTAAATGAGTCTAAAAAAAACAAATCTATATAATCTGATTGATATACTATCTAAAGCAGTCTAGTGACGTATTAATGTGAATTTCTTTATGAAAAATATATATTGCTTAGCGTTTGTAAAATGATTGTATCACAATTCTAAATATAAAATTGAATCTTGGTATCTTTTACCAACATTTATCTATAAAGTTTTAGATTAGATTGATAGAGGACGCATGCGCGCTCCATGTGTGATTATTGATTTTTATATTATAATAGTAAACATTGTAAAAGGTGTACAGTTATTTTACAAAAACATAAAGCTGATTATGTAAGATTACACAATATAAATAAAAATAATTGCTCCACACATTTTGAGAAGAAAAATTGAGCATAACTATTTATAAATCCACTAAAAGCTCTCTGATATGATTTTCTATTATTATATCTGTACTGTGGGGGTAACTTGCTATATTGTAGTTGCTACACCGACAATAATAATCGTTAATATAAAGACATCATGTAATTTTTAGGGTCTATTATTATCACAGTTCATCGGCGAGACAAGTCGAACTTCTGGGGGTAGAAACCCGGTATTCATTAAAAGATATTAGAACCTAATATTATATACAATTTTGCATAATAAATACTAACGTTGCCGCGTTGTACCTAGTATTTAAAAAAATGTCATAAATGTAGACAAGTTACGGCTTATTACATTATATTTATGCAATTATTTTTTCAGAGAAAAGTCAACCCTATTTTGCAAACTGAAAGTTCATTATTAGATCAGCAATATTGTAAGCAGGCATAGGCAATCGTAACTGTTACTTATCAGGTTAACCACCATTATAATAAAAACTAAAACTGCAATACTGAATGTTTCCAGTTCAGTTCTCAAGGTTAACATTATTTTTTCGGAGACTACTCCAAGTACCAGAACTTAACCTCTATAGCGGCGCTTTGCACATACAAAGCACACTCAGAGTCGAAATTTTTGACGCGATTATTATTGTCCGATGTGTGACCGATAGAGTGCCGGATGACATTGCGTGACTTACAAAGCTCAAAAAAATCAGAAGTCGCTTATGTAGCTAAGTCACGTAGGGATGCCAGATGACATACTGTACTAAAACTATGCTACGTGGAACACTCGGCTTAGTTATTTAACAAAATTGCTTTTATCTTAAAATTACGAATTGCATAGTCCCTATTATAGTCTTTTGGGCTCCGTTTAATCCGTATGTAACACTACCGTAACTAGAAAAATATATGTTATAGAATTTTTTCCGTATTGACTTCAGACCTGTATAAAACAAACCTGTACATGTGGATGACTAGTAAAAAATACTAGGCTTTAAATTACTTGTACTTACAAACTAAATAAAAAATATTTGCACCTTATAATGACCATTTAAATTCACGGTATGTTTTGTCCGATTGCTATATAAACGCGGTCTTCTATCTTTCTGTTAGTCTGCCGCAAGACTTGGCTGTGATTTGCGAAAATATTTCCGAATACTAATCCTAAAATTAATCGGAGTTGGGGTAAAGGCGTTTACGTTAACATCTCGTCTCACGTCCGGCAAGAGAAACACAACACTCATAGCTATAATCATATGCCAAATAGAATGTACAATCTTATAATTTTGTTCAGTTTGTAAAAATCCGAAACTAACTAAACCTACTGTGACTAAAATTATACCTAACGGCATATACCTAAAGTAGTAAGTTTTAGAATACTTCATTTTTCTATTTTTCCTATAATCTATATACCAGGACGTGAATAACACCGCTGCGCCTACCGCCACTGGTGATACGAAGGTGACGAAAGAATGCATGTTCCACGTTGTTAAAAGTGCTATAACGATAGCCCCTGTTAATTGTAAAGATGACCTAAATTTGTCGCCTATGATGCTCATGGCTAGTAGAGTGACCCAGAAAGACATGATACCGCAGTAGAAATCTCCAAATTGGAGTATATTACCTCGGACGATGCAATAGGCGACCTGAGCTGGAGCATCGCAGGCGTGGTAAAAGGTGGAGAATATCATAGTGAAGGCATACATCATGGCTTCCGTGTAGTAGAAGCGGATGATAGCCACGTAGATGGAGAGGATAAAGAGAAGATTACTTAATGTGAGGAGTAGGATAGACAAGAGCATGTGACCTCTGCTATCCATTCTTGAGTCGTCTGAGCAGTCCCAACCTGAAACATTATGATAAAATATATGAAAATCATATAAGGCGTCAGTTGTCGATAAATTGGGACTTGATTATGGCCAAACCAATTCTCATAAATATAATATGTTCATAATACAGTCTCAGTCTAGTTTCAATTTCATGTCGATTGCCCAAATGTCAAAAAAGGGGATTCTTGTAACCAAAGGACATTTGGGAAATTGACATGTGATCGAAACTAGACTGTGATTAAATTTTGAACATTATTTTACTACGATAATTGACCCTCTATAAGAGAATCGGTAAATATTTGTTAGCCCCAAAATCACAAAACTACAATCAACCTCATATCTTAAAAAGCATCTATATTTTAAATCTAAAAAAGACCTTTTGAATAAAAGTATCACTTCAAACTTTAAACTCCTGAACATAAAATGTTCAACTTACCTCCAAAGCCAGCAGAACAGGCACAAAATGACATCACCAGCCCACCAAACGTATTAAACTGACAGCTGCCGTGATTACTGCATCTGCCGTTCACACAGGGCATCGACGATATCGTCAGCAGAATGGTCGCGTTGCACTCTGAAGTACCCACCCTAGTATCGTCACCCACGACAATACTTCCAGAACCTTCTTCCTTATCTAAAGAAGTATCTACATAGTACGTAGACCCGTTGTTCTCTGTCTTACATGGACATACTACTTCATCACAAAATAGCCTAAACGTCAGATACCATACCCCACTGTCTGGGAACGGAATGTACGTCTTGTCGTCAATAGACTCAGAGTCTGTACTATTCAAAACGAACAATGCGGGCTTCACCTGATCGTTATATTTGCAATGACCACTACTTAATGGAATACTCGGATGACCAATATCCATACATATGACAGCTCTGAAGAACTGGTTGTCTTGAGTAAATGCCAGTAAAGATTTCTTTTTAAACTCTCTTTTGTATCCCATGTAGTACTTCAAATTCATCAAAAGACCTGCTGCTATTGATAAAGTACCGCCAATATCTAAAAACTGGTTCACCTTAAATCTCAGCGTCTTTATTTCAGAAGAAGTTATGTTTATTAGACTTGTTGCATCTTGCAAATCGCCTGAAGGTAGACCGTAATCGAAGGCGAAGAATCGACCTTTGTCATCGCGCATAAGGTCGGTTATCGTATGATTGGTAACCTCTTCGATATCTGGTTTGGTGTAATAGGACTCGCAGTCTGCCACTCTGGAAATATTGCCTTCGAGTTGTCCTATTTGAATATAATGCCAGGCTGCTGGGTGAGGAGTGAAATTGATAATCGGTGTGGTATTCGCTTTAGAGTCAAAAGTGCAATATACAAGATTATTGTCTTCTGTAGGAATAGATAAGGCATCAACTCTGATATAAAGTGCTCGGTCAATATTGGATGTGTTGGCAATATTCACAGTTAAACTGATGGCTTCCGCAGTGTCCAGTGACATGCACTTGTAAAGTGCGGGTAGTTGGTCATAATCTACGGTTATGCCTGTGTAACAATCTATTAGCTCTATATTTTCTTGACGTCTTACTTGTAAGTCTGTGTAGAGTATCGTTTGGCAGTTCGGGACGAGACCTGTAATTTAAAACCGTAAGTATATCATTAATTTTATAACAAATAAGTACCTAGAGGTTGAGAGACCTACATAAGCATCTTGATACTAATTTAAATGCGGCAGTTTGAATTAAATTACGCCAGAAAGGCTATACAGATCTGAAAGTCAATTATCGTAACAAAAATATGTTGAAAATTCAGTCTCACTCTAGCCTCGATCTCATGTCAATCTCACAAATGATAAAAAAGGTATTCTTTTGGTTACAAGAATATCTTTCTTTGACATTTGGAATTCGAAGCTAGACTGAGACTGAGTTTTAAACATATTTTTTATGGCCTTCTGGATGAAGTTCACCTGTAACGGTAAGTATAGCGGAAGCTTTTAGACCAATTCCATATTAAAACGCCCATCAACTAACCATTATAGCTGGAAGTCAGCGACCGTGACTATTGGCTATTGTTTTTTTAACATAGAAAAGCTATGGGGATTTGTTACACGCGCTAGTTGGTCCTGATTTTTACAGAGATGTGTGTGATACCTTTATGCGTGCCGTGCCTGCAAATATCCGATAAAAAAAACTGTATAGGTCATCCGTAGGTACCTTCTTAGAGCTCTTCTCCAATCTCACAATGTCACAAAATTTTGTTCAACCCACTCTTCTTTCCCCGTTTATCAATTTCTTTGACACAAATTTTCTCACAATTTTGTTCATTCTCCAAACGTCACGTACCGTACCTACGTTAACAAACACATTGGTGCCCTTTTCCCTCCTGAATGTGACGTCACATCACATTGTTTTTAATTTAGTCCTTATTAATTAAAATAGCACTTCCAAAATTGTTACTTATGCATAGTCCCTTGGCCCACTTCATTGTCCCCTCTCCCTTCCACTTACGTGTGACGTAATTTATGTCTATTGATTACCTAAACACCCTTATTAGATCTTGACATGAACGGATCGTTTATATTAATTTAAGGCCGATTTTGTAATCGTCATAAGTTTAGGCGTAAAACGTTAACCATCTGTTTTATAACCTCAGTGAATAAATAATTTAAGCGACAGTAACCTAGTGGCTTATTGGACAGACTTGCTATCATGGAGTCTTTGGTTCGAGCTTTGAACTACTACCAAACTATTAACATCTTGCATCTCCGCAGAACGAAATGTACTAAAATCTTGTATTATATAAATCGTACAACTATTGTACAATTTGTATTACGTTAAGTACCTGCCTAGTTCATGGAATTATTCAATTCGTAGTGTACGAAAAATCTTTTTAGTTTTTTGTTACACTACTACCTAATAGTACCTACATAAGTTGATTGTATATTTTTTGCTAAATAACAAAAAACATATAAAACACAAGTTTCTGCTCATGACAAAAGTGATGTTTATCTTCAAGGCTGCAAGTATGCAACGCGTGCAGGATGTTGAACAAATGAAACGAGGTTAGGCACCATTTGACGCCCACTTAACAGTAAGTAGGAGCGTTAATTTGAACAGATTATTGGCTTTGTTGGACTGTAATAGAGAGTTGATATCTATGGGTCAGCAAGTTCTGTGCAGCAACGATAAAACGACTCATTTATACGGTATAAATGAGTCGTACTGCACGCCATCACGGGTATAAATTATACCCGTGGATGGCGTGCAGTTTTAGCCAAGTTCAACACCGACTAAAAAGTCCGGGCAATACGACTCCCCGTACCAATTGCCAACAATGGCAATTAAGCATCACTTTCACTACTGGTCAAATACACACAAATCCATATTCATTTATTTAAATTGACTCACTGAACGATTAGATAAATTAATTTTTTCTATCACTTACGGCTCACGGCTATGTTGTTAATTAAAAAATAATCGTTTTTAGGATTTGCGTGGTAAAATAAATCCAGCACGTTACCGATAGGACCGAATACTGCTCAAAGCTTATTAGGTACTCCTGTGTTGCACGACGCGATTAATATTTATGATAATGTCACACAATAACAGGATATAGGTACCAGAATAATCTAACTATATAGTTAGTCATTTTAAATGCAACTTCAATGTCGACATTATCACTTCCTTGAATGGCCTTTTAGGTATTCGACAAACCGTATGGTAACAGTCCCGGTTGCATTTAAAGTCTGCACTATGGAGCCTAGGGTCATCCCTGTTGCGGGCCGGAACCTCCACGTGGTGCACCCGGGCAACGGAGGCGAGCAGCGCCTCCCACTCGCCACGAGAGACGCTGCTGCTTGCGGCCGGGTGGAAGTGGCCCTCTAGAGGGCTGCTCCGAGGCTCTCCACGTGTCCCTCTGTCTAGCAGAGGGCACAGTGGGGGGCGAGCTGATTGTCTGCGCGCTGACAGTTGGGGGACAGGACGGCTACCTGTCACCCTACACCCCACCGTCGGCGAAGTGGCGCGATGCTCGCGGGGGGTGGGCGAGCATCAGCGAGCCTAGGGTCAGCTGGGGTGAGAGGGATATGCCTACTTGAGTAACCTTATACCCCGGTAATTAAGCCCCAGACGAGACGCGTACTGTTTTAGTCGGTTCAATCCCGACATAACCACCCCCGATGGCCGACGGGGGTGGTTATGTCCACCCCCGCTCCAGTAAAATCCAGTAATGCCCCTACGCCGCGCTCAAAGCACTAAATGTGGTACTTCTTACTTATTTCAGAAGTATATTTTCGATTCATGTATTTTTTTCAGTCCTCATGATCTGATGCTGATATGCAAAGGGCTCTGACCGATAAACTGTCAAACTATGTGATTTTGCTTTAGCAAAAGTAAATATTAGATATAAGCTTTCAGGATATTGATGGCGCAGTGATAGTGAGTGCGATTACTGTGCATTCAGTGCGAGAGATCCCGCCGATTACTAGACTCCTAGCACTGGCAGCTATAATGTAATTTAATATTTCCTTTAATAAATTATTAAAAAAATAAAAGACCCGACTGCTTGTTGAATAGCCTGAAACAAGTTTAATAGCAGGCGGTACCCATTCGCAAATCATAAGCCGAAAGAAAATGAATGGGTACCGCCTGCTATTAAACTTGTTTCAGGCTTTTCAACAGCAGTTGGGCTTTTTTTTAATAATGTAATTTATTTTATTCTTTGTAGTTACGATATATTTATGAAATCTCCTTTTAATTTCCTTCATTTTGATACCCACTCGATAAGTTTGAATAATTTTTTTTGACAACATATATTTAAGCACCACAAATCAAAATTATGGTTTCTGATCACATTTTATATTGTCCTATGACACTCGGGAGATGCATACCTATCATTTGAGACTCCATTCATGAAAATCCGCCCAGCCGTTAGGGCTCTAGAGGGGAACAAAGAAAACTACAAACATACGCGCGAAACACATTACGCTCGCTGGCGCAGTCGGGTAAAAATTGGGACAATATTCGGTTTGATAGCGAGTTGTAATCGCAGTCGTAACTCGTAACGTGAGATGTCGATAGATTTCAATTGGTTAATGGAAGAAAAACTGACGTAATCCAACTTGGTCAATTTAAATAAGGGGATGTACCTAGTACCTAACACATAAAAGAAGATTTGTAGATATATGACGCTCCATCACAGTGCATTCGACATTATGATTTATTTCTATACTATTATCTACATTTTTGCGTGAATAAGTTTCATATCTAATCACTAATCACAAACAGGTTTATATGACGATGACGTTCGTTTTTAAGGATAAGCCACTCGTGAATTGTTTTTTTTTTTATTGAAAACCTGTGGTCTCTATCTAAGTACATCATTGGCAAAAAGGCGTAGGTAAGTGTATTTAGGTAGTAGACTCAACTTATTGGGGACGTGCCTCGCTTCACCGAGAGCTCACTGAGAGCTCCCCGAGGCTTACCTCGTACAGTCAGCGGCATAAGTCTATGACGATTGCACAGATTTCAAGCCTAAAAATTTGAATGAAAATCGTTTAATATATTGTAATCAAAGTTTGAAGATAGTTCAGGTAGGTTTTCATTAAGAACCATAAGTTACTTTGCTGAAAACTAGGTATTGTTCAAAATCTGAAAATGATAGACTTTTACAGCTGACGTACCTACTTTCGAGCCCCGACTCACTAAGGACTTCAGCGCAGCACCACACCTAGCCCCGTGTCTTCTGGACTAGCAGTTAGTCTCAATGAATGAGGAAGACTGTTCCATCGAAGTCTCATAACAACTGTATTAGGTACTTAAAAGGTCAACTCCCATTCGCATAAAAACCGAAGACGCTATCATAGTTTAAAACACCTATCATTTAGCATAATGAAAAGGGCAATCAGTGTAGTAGGTACCTATGCAGTTTCTAAATTAATCTCTAAATTAATTAAGTGTCTAACATAAAAAAGTAAGGTCGCTAAGGTCGTGACATTTAACACTATCGCCAAATGTTTATTCGATTTATCAGTAATGTTTGGTTATTGATAACGAATACACCTACTATTATAGAATCGCTGAAAGAATGCGTTCCTGACAGGTTGTGAGCGAACGGGCGATGTAACTTTGAACTGGTGTATAATTTACGGCAAAATTTTAAATATCTATTATTGACCTTATTAACGAGTCATAACATTAAAAATTTAATTACTGTGCCAATTTACAATACACAGATTAATTTTGGGCTAAAATGATTAGCAATTAATTAATTAAAAATATAAAATCAATAGTTTTTAAAAGTCATACACGTCAAACTGCGCTGTTTCAAGGTTATGTCAAATGTTCGCTTTCATACGGCTTTCATAGTGATGAGACAAAATAACAAGGCAATTGTAACCGCATATTTTAGTAATCTTAATAATAATAATCTGTTGGTTGAAAAATATAAAAAAGAACGTTATAATTTTATAATATGTAAGTAATTTTGTAATAAGCCCCTACCCAAGCTAATAGAAAGAATGAATCATATTTTTATAATGAATGAAATGAATATGATTTTTTTTATTATTTCAGGTAATAACCCATCATTACAATTAATAATCACATAAAATTAAATAAGAATGAAACAAAATTAAAAATTAAAAATTGGAAAAACACCTAGGGCGGATAGATAGCCAAATTAGAATAAAATTAAAATTAAAATGAAATCACGTTGTCACAATTGCTGACTGTGATTATTATTATGTTATTGTAAGTTGGGAACAGGGTTAGAGAACGGTTCTAGGTACAAGTTATTTATTGTACATAACTAGTCATGACGAATTGACATGTGTCAGGAACGCATAGTCTCAGCGGCCAAACTATAAGTACAATCAAACTAACATATTGCAGTGATTTTTTTTATCGCAAAACCAACTGTTTTGACCTGATACTTATGACATTATGCATGATTTATCTTTTGTATATCCTACTAATATTATAAACGCGAAAGTTTGTAAGAATGTATGTCTGGATGTCTGGATGTCTGGATGTCTGGATGTATGTTTGTTACTCTGCCACACAAAAACGGCTTAATGGATCTGGCTAAAATTTGGTACAGAGATAGATTATAGTCTGGAATAACATATAGGCTACTTTTTATACAAGCTAATACCGCGGCTCCGCTCGCAAAGTCGATCGGTCGGGATTTCTAGATATATCTTTGTTACTCTTTCACGTAAAAACGGCTGAATATATCTGACTGAAATTTGGTAACGAGATAGATTAAAGTGTGGAATAACATATAGGCTACTTTTTATACAAGCTAATACCCGCGACTCCGCTCACGGAGTCGATTAGTCGACCCACGGAGTAGATCAGTCGGGATGTCTGGATGTATGTTTGTTACTCTTTCACGCAAAAACGGCTGAATAGATCGGGTTGAAATTTGGTATAGAGATAGATTATGGTCATAAATAACACATAGGCTACTTTTTATACTAGCTAATGCTCGCGGCTCCGCTCGCGAAGTAGATCGATCGGGATGTCCAAATATTATGTTTGTTGCTATTTCACGTAAAAACGGCTGAATGGATCTGGCTGAAATTTGGTACCGAGATAGAATGTAGTGTGAAATAACATATAGGCTACTTTTTATACAAGCTAATACCCGCGGCTTCGCCCATGGAGTCGATCAGTCGGGATATCTGGATGTATGTTTGTTACTCTTTCACGTAAGAACGGCTGAATAGATCAGGTTGAAATTTTGTACAGAGATAGATTATAGTCTGGAATAACATATAGGCTACTTTTTATACAAGCTAATACCGCGGCTCCGCTCGCAAAGTCGATCGGTCGGAATGTCTAAATATTATGTTTGTTGCTATTTCACGTAAAAACGGCTGAATGGATCTGGCTGAAATTTGGTACCGAGATAGAATGTAGTGTGAAATAACATATAGGCTAATTTTTATACAAGCTAATACCCGCGGCTTCGCCCATGGAGTTGATCAGTCGGGATATCTGGATGTAAGTTTGTTACTCTTTCACGTAAAAACGGCTGAATAGATCGGGTTGAAATTTGGTACAGAGATAGATTATAGTCTGGAGTAATAAATAGGCTACTTTTTATATAAGCTAATACCCGCGGCTCTGCCCGTGGGAGTCGATTGGTTGGTAATCGTTTTTTGGTCATATCCCCGGTTCTAACCAAATACAATCAAACATACGGCAGATTTTATGTAAAACCAAGACCTTTCTAATGAAAAGGCGATATCAAAATTTTTTCAGCAGTTTTTGCGTCCATCACGAACAAACAGACAAGGATTGCAAAAAAATAGATATTTGTGGTCAACATAAACAAGTATTTTTTTTTCAAATATCGATTATTACAACTAAAAGTACTGTTATAAAGGGATATGATGCCCACACTGTCGCCTTAGGTAAACCCTGTAAAGATGGTGTAAGGTGAAACCAATAAATAAGGAAAAAAACACTTGGTCGTATCTCCAAATTTTAGGTCTGACCAAGAAAACCGCACTAAAATCCGTTTAGTACTTTTTATCCGAAAGGTTTTGGCTAGACGAGTGGAGACCTGTGGGGTGGAGAGTGGAGCCAAGTGGGGAGTGGTGTGGAGAGTGGAGTGGGGCGTGGGGCGTGGTGTAGAGAGTGGAGTGCAAAGTGGAGTGGAGAGTGGAGTGGAGTGGAGATTGAAGTGGAGAGTGGAATGTAGGGTGGAGTCGGGAGAGGGGATTGGACAGTAGAGTGGAGGTGGAGAGTGGAGTGGAGAGTGGAGTGAACAGTGGAGTGGAGTGTGGAGTGGAGAGTGGAGTGAACAGCGGAGTGGAAAGTCGAGTGGAGAGTCGTTTCATTCAAATAAACTTGGTGGCAATACCGAATTCCACGCGGGCGAAGCCGCGGGTGGAAGCTAGTCGATTATAAACAGCCCACTGAGTTTCTTGCCGGAGTCTTCTCAGGTATGGACTTTCGAACCGGTGCGGTGGTCCATTTACTTACTAGTTTTAAATATTTATGATTTTGAAATTTTGTAAGTGCCGCGTTTAATGGCCTATACAGGATAAACGATTTTTGATTTTAACTTTGACTGTATTTATCAAAAATAATAATACAGAATTTACAGGATACATCTGCTTATGGTAAACTTCAAATATTATGGATCCTGTGCTGTAAAGTACAAACTTTGGACGCAACTGGAGAAACGATAATGATTTTAAACTTTTATTTTATTCAACTTTAATAATATAAACTTTTGAATGAGCCACTGTGATGATTAATTAATGAAACAGGCGTAAATCGTTCTGGCAATAAAATACAATACGGTTTGTTGGCTTAGTCACTTCCTAAATTAACACAAGGTCAGTGCATTCAACACCACTACGTGGGTGCCACAAAAGTAAGTTCAAAATTTAAAAGCTAACAGCTGTAAAATGTAGCTTTAGTTGACAGCCCTGAGGGTCTCAGTTCGGGCTCCGGCAGAGTAGGTATTAAAAAAAACTTATCCGGAATCAATTTAGATTTTGATAAAGAAAATAAACTTCTAACACTACGCGCAATGCATTTACAGTACCTACCTACTTATGAAATAGCTCTATTATTTTTTGGAATTTAGATCCGGTCGCCGGCCCCGCTATATTGCTACCGGATCTGTCGGATTATCGAATCCGGTTTTCCGAATTGTAATCCCTAGATCGAATGTTCGGGGAAGCGCACAGAAGAAATAAAAAAAAAACAAAAATTCAACATTACCCACACACACACTACTTGCAATAGACACTTAATTAGACTAGAATCTTCCACCTTGACGGACAGGGACGTCCCATAAGGCAGGCGATGTTAAGAGACACCACAACTTAATCAAACTGAAATCCATCTGGGGCCTTACCACAAACTCTTAAAGCAGTATTATTTTAATATTACTTAACTTTCATAGTGTGAATCGGACTCCGTCAAACGTCGTCCGTTAATATTTATAAGTGTTCTGTGTCTTGTAAATCTAATGAAATGTAACAAATTTAATGAAATAAATATATTCACAACATACCATAAAAGTAAGAGAATGCTAGACCAAATAACACTGGTATCCGTCGACATCGATGGTCCGATTACCTACTGCTTTAAGAGTTTGTGGTAAGGCCCCTCAATACCTTATTTGAGATCAACGTGTAGGTACTGAAGTTGAATATTGACACATATTTTTATCGCTTTTAATAATTTTAATGTTCGCGATAAACAAAATAAAGATGATCTTTAACACTTCTGACCCTGTAGGGGTATCTATACATATAATAAATCTGTAACTAATCGGTGTCTGTACATGGAAGATGTATTAGAAAAAAATATATTTGGGGACTTTTAGAATTTTTGTCTGTTTGTCCGCACCAAATTTTTGTGCACGCTGGGATCAAAAACTACTGGAGGGATTTTGATCAAACTTGGTACGATTATGGTTCATAGTTCTGGGTAACATTTATAGGCTACTTTTTATACAAGCTGATACCCGTGGCTTCACCCGCGCTTCGGTTTTAGGTCGTTTTTGGTCCCAAAATACTTTTTCCGAATTCTTGTATTTGTTCACTACTTTAAGTAGGCAAAAACAACGGAACGGATTTTGATGCAGCTTTATTTTAAGGTCTTAATCATACTTAAAATCTGTCAAATATTTGATTGCAATCGAGTAGAACCGGAGATATTATGACCAAAACTCGCAATAACCGACTTCCATGCCGACCGAGCCGCAGGCATCAGCTGGTCTTTCATAAAGATGTACGAAGGACGGATATAATCAATCATACAGTTATGACAGAAGTGTTCTGCTGATAAGGTCATCCAGAGGTCAATGGTCGTAATTTAATAGGACAGAGATGATTACAATGGTCTAGGTATGTTCAGTCGTGGATTGAAGATTGTATCTTTTATTTTATGTAGTTATACCTACCTACCTACCATTAGTTGTCTTAAAAGACCTAGCCAGATCGATTACCATACTACAGTCGATATACCGACCGATCATCGAATGTAATATGAGTGCAAGGAATTGCAAGACGTAGAGAAAATTCTCTAAAATAAGTGGCAAGCAAGCACACGGCCCACCTGATGGGAAGCGGTCACCGTGGTCTATGGACCTGTGCAACACTTGTTACACAGGCGCTCCTCGCACCTTCCCTTCAGGGTACGCCCCTGAAGGGAAGGTGCGAGGAAAATGCCTTTTCGACAATCTTACACCATGGCGCTAGAAGACCCCAGACGGCATGCAGTTTTAGTTGGTTTAAATCCGACATAATATGATGGCCGACGGGGGTGGCATCCGCGAGGATTTCCAAAAGAAAAAGGGCCATTAGAACGAATTGTAGAACTAATGAGCACTGGTTTGGACATACCGATTCGGGCCGAGAAGGCCCTCTATAAATTAGGACAGCACATGCATGGAGGAGAGTTACCTTGCCTGGGACAGACGATAATATAATTTGTATATATTGAGGCACAATAGCTACCACGATTTGCAATAGAAATTGCTTTCAAGTACTATCTAGTCTAGATCTATTAATAAAGAGCTTAATTAATATTCTTAAACTCTTTATTCATCTTTCAAAATAATTTACTAGGATGAACGATACTTACATTTATTCAAAAAGTGCATATTTAAAAATAACAGGGAAATGTTCCTTTCATCGACTTAGGTATAGTAAGGGCTTCAGGATTTGGAACTTTTGCGAATCTCCAGGATCAGGATAACAGGAACAACTTCACTTAACAAGCCGTAACGAAGAGAACTTAAATTAACAGCAGTTCATCTCCAATACTTGACACCATTAGGTCGCAATCGGCTTGAATTTGCGGGTAAAATTTCATTTTTTAAACGTGCTATTTCCACAGCATATTTTGACATCAAATTCATACTGAAAAGTATAAACGTTTTGTAGAAATAAGCTAAGCTGTCGGTCCCGGTTGCCATACAAACATCAATGGCAGTCGTTACAGGTAGTTGAAGCCCTAAAAAGTTCAACAACAACGGTCTAGCTGCAATGCTTCGATATCGCCTAATGTCACTATTGGGTTGTGAAGGTCAGATGGGAGTTGCTTCACGGAAAATATCGAGGTCCAGCCAAATCCGCAGTTAAGACTGGTAAACCGGACCCCAGACTCCGAGGTGAAAGCTTTGGATGCGACTGGGATTAACGCTAGGTTGAAGAAGAAGAAGCTGAATAATTTAGCGTGAAAGATACATTTCAGAATTATCAAGTACAACGGCCTACCATTACGTGGTTATAAGTGATCCAGCGAAAAAGGGATAGGGCTATATGGAGTGTATACACAGAACTAATAATAGGGTATCAGTTATGTGTTATGTCTTTGGAGTACTTAGTTTTTTTCTAATATATTTAGTGACTAAATATATTGACTTCCGACAGATTAACTGCACCCCGCCGGATGGTAAGTTGAGGTGTAGTCCAAAAAGTAGTGTTCACCATTGCCAAGGAAAGGTCCTAGAATAGTGATCTCTACCCAGACGGCCTCGACAAAAGCTTTTTCACGTCCCGCTTAAAGGTTTTTCTTTGCCGCACTATAAAGATTTGAAATTCTTCACCAGCCAACGTATTTACTTCTTCCTACAGTTATAATATCCTTAAAGCGGGCCGTGCAAAAGCATCTGATGAAACCGTCAAGCTGAGGGCCTCCATTGAAGCATTATGGTACAGATATGTTCCTCCCTTCTCATTTCGGTGACTATCAGGTTATCCTCAGGTGAAGTTGAGTTATATTACACGGTGCGTCGCATAGAAACAAGTATAGTGTACGGTATCAACTTGGCAAGGTTTTGGAGTAGTGAGGCCCACACTACTCCAAAATCTTGCCAAGTTATGAAAATAAAAAATTGAAATCTACGTACCTTGCTGTTCAACCCTTGCTGTCCTCGGATCCTCCCATTTTATATAAATTACAGCGTACCAGTTCCCTGGCTTCGGGTTTTCTATCGAATAGCTGACGTTCCTTCCATCAGACAGAAGTTCTAGTGAGTGGATCCATTCCCTCTTGCTTGGTTTAATAAAATGCTTTGGGAAGTCATACCCGTCAGGATTGAGGGCTGGGTACGCCCCGCGTTTTATATTTACTATTACTTCTCTCGGAGTACATGTTCCTGCAATTAAAGCAACAAGTTTAATAATACGAATTATTCCTCATCATATATGAGGGTCTGAGGGTCTATGGGTCTACCAAGCGTACCCACAGGAAATGTCTTTTAAATAAGTAAATTAACTAAAAAATTATGAATAGTGTTGTCTTGATGTTGAATACAAACTGGCCAGAGAGTCTCAAGTCGAGATTCATGACTGAGTATATCGTTCTAGAAAATTCACAAAATAATAAATATACCTAGACACCAAAATACTTCCAATTTCCATGTTTACTTTTACTGCGAGGTAGAAAATACCAATGCAGTAGTAAATCCATGGCCACTGGTGCCTATATTTGTAATGTTTGTAAATTCTATCACTGTTTGCCGTCGTTCGTCGACTAGAAGATTAAGCAGGTATTACACAAAGATTACTTATTGCCGTGTGTTTTTGAGAAAGAACAACTGGCTGCGAATGTTCAAATAACGCAAAGTAAGCGTCTATGGTCTCGCTGGCGTTTTTAGACGCCCAATTATTTGTCTGTGTCCACAGGTTGGTTAACTGCAACCCGGTATATCTACTGATTGATGGCCGGGATTTGACGGACGATTCTGTACAAGAGGTTTATTCTCGAGGTCGAGCGGGTCAGACAGCAGTCGTCGCCATAAAAGTCTTATAAACCAAACCAGAAGTGGGAGAACTAAGCAGACCCCAGGTGCAACCGGCAACGACGCTAAGATGATAATGACCAAATCCTGTGCAGACTGCATAACATCCGTCATATCATTTATCCCCTTCTCATAGGAACCTATGCCAGACTATAGATATCCCTTATGTCGACCGACCGGTACCAAATTTCAGCCAGATGCGTTTAGCCGTTATAGCGTGATTTAAGAAACATCCAAACATCTTCACAAACCTTCACATTTATTATAGTTATTAGTAGGAGTTACTAGGATAGGATTATTAATTTTCGTGTTCAAATGCTATCAAGGAATCGTCTATTCATCTCGCTCTTTCACCTTGGTTCATCGTTATTTGTCCTTTTCACTATAACTTTGTTATTTTATTCATGCACTCTAATCGATTACGTATTAATGGAATTGTGATTGATATTATTAAGCATGTAACCAATTAATTATCTGAGTGTTTTGTGATAATGAAGATTAAAACGTTCACCAATCCACAACCTGTACGGCTTTTCTATTAATATGCTATAACGTATTTAATTATAGCATCGCAAATATCGCAATAGAAAAACAAAATTGTGAGTACGAAACTACCTTGTTTTCGTGCGAAAATCCCCACGAATACCGCAGTAGGTACTAACGATTAAAACAGCATTCCAGTCTCGGGGGTCTCTAATGCCGGGGTGTGAGGTGGCCCAATAAAGCAATTCCCTCGCAACCCAGCTGACCCTGGGTCATTTAGGTTCAGCTTTGAGACGGCACCCTTCTTAACCGGTTTTTATGCGGTTTTTTTTATTAGGAAGGTCAAAATGAAAATATAGGAAAATATAGGTGCCGTATGTTTGATTGCAACTGATTGAGTAGAATCAGAGATAATATGACCAAAAGTTGCCATAACGACATCGGCTAATATAATAGCTATATTCCTACAAATATTTTTTAGTTACCGAGAATCAAGCAAACTCAATGTACAATTAGATTTTCCTCATATTAAAGTGTAGGTACCTACGAGTGTAGCTAAGTACTAATAGGTAGGTAAAAACCACATAATTTAATCAGTTCTGTATTATTAATAAATATCAAAACAATACTCGTTCAATTAAAGCCACTATGAGTTTCCTTGATCCTTAAACCAAAACCACAAAATAAGTAATACGGAGTGCTGCCTTTTTTCTTCGTGCTAAAATCCACACGCGGATGGGACCCAATCCATATATGGACTGGGACCGAATAAGACGGCACATCACCGCGCCGTCTTGGGTCTTCAGCCGCGGAGATCTGAAGTAACCCAAGAGGCCTATCCTCGCACCCCGGCTGACCCAGGGCTAATCTCTCAAGGGCTTAAAGATGACTCCACCAGGTTTGGCAACTATGGTGGCCCCGTTTTATGCCATGTTAGCTCGACCTAAGGATGTCAGAAACCTATATTCAGGGAGAAGGTTCGTCAATTTACACGCTTTCGTAACCTTCGTTCACTTGGAGGTGTAGTTAACTACATCCCCAGATTGTTATTAGTAGCTTCCTACTATTTTATAGGGTCCAATCCGTCCAATCTGTATAAAATAACAATACTAATGAAATAGGTACATAGACCTGTACACGACAGATACCTAAACAATTAATCATGATGTGATAAGTCAGATTATTGATAACAACTACCTAATGAATTGATTATTTGTTTACAAAGTTGTAAAGCTATACAATTTAGAAAGTATCAATTTTTAATGGCCAAATTTAATGTTTACCAATTTTTGTTTATTATTTTATGTAGTTTTAGAGCTGAGGTGGATGGTAATTTGTTTAGTTTATGATTAAATGAAAAAAAAAAGTGTCAATTTATTACTGGCTATATAAACACAGGCTCCAAGCCTAGCTCAGCAGCAGATGCTACTTATGACATAGTAATACTTGTTATTTATTTGTGATTCGTGAGAAAAATATATTTGAATATTATACTGTGTAATTTTTTATATCTGTACCATAATAACCTGTTTTTTTGTGACAATAAACATTAACAAACTGATAGTGACTGTACATCATGTGTAGGCAGGAGGTATTCTAACCAAGAATTGTGCAAAGCTGTAACTTGACACAGACATCTTGTACACTGACATTTAATTAAATAGAATCACTCACAAAGTTGATAGTTAGTTAGCAGTATGACATCAAGAGTGCAACATGTAGGTGTTAGACATATCCGTAAGTGCTTGAATTAGAGCATGCATTGTGCTAATCAGTGCAACGGCTAGTTATATGAAATGATTGCGGACCTAAATAGCTTGCTACAATAATGATTGAGGGAGATTATATTTCAGTACCTACTAAGTTTGATGTATCGTTGCAAAATATACAGCTATTATTCTTGGCATCATGTTCTATGTACCTATTTATTTGCTCTGAATGGATTAAAGATCTTGGGATATTTTTTATACAACTTAGGTGGCAAACAAGCACATGACCCACCTGATGGGAAGCAGTCACCATGGCCTATGGATGTGTGCAACACCAGGGGTATTGCTACTCTTTTTGATATTATATAGGTATAGACAGTAGAGGTGAGTAGTTCCGGACCGTTATAGCTCCAGGAACTATGTCCTTTCCCGGAGCTATATAGTTCCGATCCGACCGCTCCGCCTAAACAGTTCCACCATGTTCATGTCCGGAACGAGTAAGCGAACTCGGAGCATGGAATGAATAGAGCGCGAGCGCGCGGCGCGCGGCGTGCGGCGCGCGGAGCGTGGAGCGCGGAGTATACTCCAATGTGCATGTGCAGGTTCGGCCGGAGCGGTTCGGGTTTGCGAACAGCAGCCGAACCGGACCGAGTCGCATTTCGTGTTACCTAATAAAATTATCTGCGCAGTGACTGCGGCGACGTTCGTATTTTAGCGTTTAGGTGCATTTATTTATTAGTTGCGAATGTGTGCGTGTTCCGAATACTTTATTTACACCATACTTTCCAATTATTTTTAACAAATTACACTGTCTTTGATAAGTAATAATAGTTTATTGAGTTCTATAGTGAATAAGTGAATAGATTTAAATACCTAGTAATTTACTTTGCACATACCTAGGTAGTGCAGTTTTTATTTATGACAATTATTTCGAAAATAATAAGGCTTTGAGAACTTTCTAATTATTAACTTCATATTTTCAATGCCATCTCATAGAAAAATCAGCATACTTTGGGATCATTTTATTGAACAAAAGGACTCAAAAAAAGGAAAATGCAAATAGGTACTGTTCTGAACTGATCTCATTTTAAATAATAACTATATTCTTAAACACATGCTTGTCTGCTACCTCAGTAGTACCTATATAAAAAAAATTGAACCTTTTCATATATATCTGTTATATCAGCGTGGATTGCATGAACTAGGTATGTCCGGGAAACGTGTCCGCGGACATGGTTCCTGAACATGGTGCCGACTGTATAAGGAACCGTTCCATGTTCAATCCGCTCCCGGACATGTTTCGCACATGCCTAATAGACAGTGTCAGATGTTGATGATCATGTCCAGGTGTCAAAAGTAGGTGATACTGCAGGGTATTAGAGGAAAGTATTGCAACAAAGTTTCAAAAGATAATGAGTACATAGTCGCCTAGTCTGAATTCAAAAATTGGAAAGTTTTAGATTATATTATTATTGTAAATATAATATTATTTATTTCATTTTTAACTAATTACCTACATAAATATTGTGGAACATAGAAATTTACTAACTTTCTCCACCAAGTGAAATGTTGGATATACATAATAATAAATATTCATCGAAAACAAGGGCAGTAAATAGTTCGATAGAAGTTTGATATGTTTTTAAGCATATCTCTACTTACCAGACTCCAAAATTAAATTATTAAAAGAAAAGTGCCAGTGATACACCTACCAATGTTATTTAGATGAAGATCCTCGGATTGAAATGTGAAACGAGCTTCCGTGACATCCCTCATAACAGGGTAGAAAATTACAGAGACTGTGCGATAACTTCTATACATATATACATCTGTGGCTATCTGCCTAGTAACCAAATGGTAATCGTCGAGTATCACTGTACGAGTCCTTGTCAACTGCTCAATAATCTTCTTCCTGTAGACATCCTGCTCCGCTTCTTGGTCAGCATTAATTAGACCAGTGAACACATACAATAAAAATATAGATAAAACTCTCATTGCGACGATAATGCGCCTACCTGCCTACAAGACGTTCCAAAACCAAGTGCGCAACATTAACAGTCACTCACGATAATTATATTTTAATTTAAAACTATTTTTATAATGTATTCGATTTATTTATCATTTTTTAATACACTTGTATCGCACAACGTTATCAAACCGACGACCGCACATCAATCAATCAACAGACGGACGTCACTGACGTCAGAAGTATTGTCAAATTTGTCAATACAAATAATGTCAGTTCATCAGTTGTCAAAGTCAACTTCAGCTGCAATTAGCACCGTTTGGATACACACACCGGTGAAGCGATGATTCTATAAACATCAATGGAAAAACGAAAAATATTATAATACAGGTTGATATATAAAGCATTAATACTTTTAGATATTTCATGGGTTTATCAAGTAAACTATTTTATAATGTTTTAATAATAAATAAACATAACAGTATATCCCCTCGCCTGCATTCGGAGAACCAGCCCACCCCGAGCCTGCTCTCCACTATGCCCTCTGCTAGTCAAAGAGACACGTGGAGAGCCTTCGTGCAGTTATCTACAGGGCCACTCCCGCCTCGGCCAGAATTGCCACCAATGACAGCGACAATAGTGGCAGTGTTTCCTCTGTAAGCAAGTGAGAGGCGCTGCCTTCCCTGTTGCCCAAGTTACACGGAGGTGGAGGTTTCAGACCACACACCACCGGCTGATTGAAGACGGCCTCAGGGCAGCCTGGTCAGTCAGTACTGCGGCTTTTATTAACGACTTTTATTCCAGGTTCTCGGCGCACGATTCTCAAACCGTGGTGTTAGTCAGTTCGATTCCGTCATAGGCATTTCAGTGCTAACTTACGTAATATACTACCCGTGGAGATTTCTAGTTATAATAAAAATACAAAGTTTCAGTAATCAGTCTCTTTGATTTCAGCAATCACATTAATAAATTCACAATGAATATTACCTACTTAAAATTTTGCTTTTAATTATCATGTAAATTGAAAGTCATCATTATCATATATTATAAATATATTAAAGTTCTATTTTAAATTCTATACAATAAAAAATATAACATGGTACAGTGTACGATGTTCTATTTCACGAAGGCGGTTTAGCTTTCATTGTAGTAAAACATAATATTAGATACACATTGCTTTTAAAAATGAATTACTTGCAATGCAATTATTGTTTTATACTACACTGCTACATGAATTTCTTTTGAGGTGACATGAGCTTTCGCACACCATGCAAGCGTATTTACAAGACACAGTTAGGTAGGTAGGTACTACTATTTTTTGTTCACCCGCCTTCGTGAGATAGAATTCTGTATCACACGTACAAATAATATACAATTTACCAGCAAAGGACGGCAATCTGTAGGTACCTATATAAAAAAAATGAATCACAGATAAGTATCATCATTCACAAAATAATGTAAGTAGGTACACAAACATGTAATGTACCTACCTACATTATTCACGTTTAACATGATAAATAGTGGGCAACTAGTCCCAATGAGTAACCCAGAAAATTACATAGTAGTAAACTGGGCCCGTTTGATTTTAACCATCTAAACATATAAATATATAAACATTATAATTTTTTTTGTAATATTTAAGTAACAGATTTTAAATCAATGCAATTTTCTATTTGTCTGTTTGAATGAGGTAATCTATCGTTGCACCGATCTGGACGGAACTTCCGCTGGGCAGGGTAATAGATATATAAGGTGTAACATTGGCTATTTAAATTTTAACTACAGAGTTAGAGTACCACGAGTCCCCGAACGGGTGAAACCGCGGGCACAACTAGTAGAATTATAAAATCGTTAATTTTTTTTATATCCAGTACTAGCGCCTGTCTTCGTTATCCGGAGCGTCTACTATGCTTAAAACTATAACAGACTAGAACTATGTATTTCGACTAGGCGTAAATGCATTACCATTATTATCATCTCTCGTATCAGGCAAAAGGAACACGATACTTGAAGCTATACACATATGCCAAATAGAATGTATAATCATATAATTTTGTTCAGTTTGCAAAAAAACAAAACATAGAGTTCCTAAAAACACTAACAATAAACCTAACGGCATATACCTTAAATAATAAATAGTAGGATACCTCATTTTTTGAGTTTTCCTATAATCGAAAAACCAGGTTGTGAATAAAATACCTGATCCAATAACTATTGGTGATAGAAAGCATATAAATGAATGCATGTTCCACATAGTGAGTAGAGCTATGAAAATACCACCAGTCAGGTGTAGAGAAGGTTTGAATTTGACGCTCATGGTGCTCATAGCTAGTAAAGTGACCCAAGAAGACATGATGCCGCAGTAGAAGTCACCGAATTGCAGGACATCGCCTTCGGTGATGCAGAATGCGACATCGGGTGAGGCGTCGCAGGCATGGTAGAAGGTGGAAAATATAAAGGTGCAGGCGTACATAGTAGCTTCTGCGTAGTAGTAACGAATGATAGCCACGTAGACAGAGAGGAGAAAGAGAAGATTACTTAACGTGAGGCAAAGAACAGTCGTGATTTTATAAATTCGGCTATCCATTCTTGAGCTGTCGGAGCAGTCCCAACCTGAAAGATTAGCAAATAATATTTATATAGGACATGAATGCAAACACAGTAGTATAAGGAGTATGTTCTTCTTCCTACAGTCTCGGGTCCTTGAAGTGGAGCGTGAAAAAGTGAATTAATGAGTTAATACTAAAATGGATTAAGGGTAATGAAATAGGGCCCGTAGTGAGATGGATTTAATTGAGAAAAAATTAAAAAAAAATTGGCGAGTGCATTACAATCGGAATGAAGCAGATGGTATATACCTAACTTTGTGCAACATTACGGCGAACCCTTTCAAAGCATCTAGCCCTAGATGTGCCCTATTAGGTGTTGAGGAAGACTTCGATTACCTGATCTGGGATGATTATCTCACTATATTATTTGATATAAAGAGAATATGTGTGTCGTTTTACTTACTTCCATAACCAGGAGTACATAAGCAAAAAGACATCACCAGTCCTCCAGTAGCTTTCAGCTGACAGTTGCCATGTTTACTGCATTCGCCGCCCACACAAGACATTGACGATACCTTGAGCATTACAGTCGTGTTGCACTCCGAACTGCCCACCCCAGTTATATTAGAAGGAATAACATCAGTACAATTTACTTTGCCCAAATTAGGAACATGGTAAGTGGATTTGTTTGTTGTATAGCCACATACATCATCACAGAATATCTTCAATGTCAGATACCACAAACCACTGACCGGATATGGAATGTATGTTTTGTCATATACGGATTCCGAATCTGAGCTGCGCAAAACGAACAATGCCGCTTCTAGCTTATCGTTGTATCTGCAGCTACCATTGTACAAAGGTATACTAGGATGACTTAAATCCATGCATATGACGGCTCTGAAGAACTGGTTGTCTGGATTAAATGCTAACATAGATTTTACTTTAAACTCTGTTTGGTATTCATTGCTATCCTTCATTACAATACCTGCAGCTATGATGAGGCTGCCACCTATATCCAAAAACTGGTTCACTTTGAATCTCAAGATCTTTACTTCAGACGAACTTATATTGATAAGACTTGTTTTTTTGATATCGCCAGAAGGTATTCTGTAGTCAAAATTAAAAAATCGATCTTTGTCATCCCGCACAAGGTCGCTTATTGTGTGATTGGAAAATTCTTCGAAATCTGTCCTGAGGTAATAGGATCCGCAGTCTGCGAGACTGGACGCGTTACCCTCGACTTTTCCTAATTGGATGTAATGCCAGGTTGATGGATGAGGAGTGAAAGTAATTACTGGTGTGTTATTAGCTTTAGGGTCAAAGGTACAATATATAATGTTACTGTCTATTGTGGGTATGGATGAGGCTTCAACTCTGAAGTAGAGTTTTTGATCATCTGAGGCGTTTAATTTGGCGATTCTCATATTCAATCTGATTCCTTCTATAGAATCGTGTGACATACATTTAAAGAGTAATGGCAGTTGATCGCAATCTATTACTACGCCTGAATAACAATCTACTAGGTCTATATTTTCTTCTCGTTTTACTTGTAAATCTGTGTGAAGTATCGGTAGGCAATCCGGATCCAAGCCTGCAATTTAAAAATGATGAAGTTTAGAACTTATAATTTTGTTTTTTTCATAAACCGCAAGAAAATCAATGGCTACCGCGTGCTATCAAACTTGTTTCGGTAGTTTTAAGAGCAGTCGGGTTTTAATTTTTACCCGACTGCCGAAGAAAGGAGGGTAATTTTTTGTATTACTAAGGTAGCAAACAAACATTCAACCTGCTGATGATACCCAGTTAGCGAGCCGTATAAATCCCTAAATGTGTATTTATACTTAGCAGCTTCTTAGCAGTTATAGGAAATTTAACAAAAACCGATTTAGTTATCTGTGATAATGCATGCAAATTTTTATTTTACATTAAATTTTTACTATCTTATATTTTTCTAGTGTATTGAGCACCTTGAAACTAGAAATTAAATAGGTGTACATACCATGTGGTTTAAGAGCCGCTGTCATCGGATCCTCCCATTTTATATAAATTATAGCATACCAGTTCCCTGGCTTAGGGTTTTGTATTGAATAGCTCTTGTTAAACCCATTTGACTGAAGTTCGAATGTGTGGATCTGTTCCTTCTTGGAGGATAAAAAAAACTCCTTGGGAAATTCATACCCGTCCGGGCTGACGACTGGGTACGAGCCATATTTTAAATGCACTATTAGTGTTTCTGGATCACACGAGCCTGCAATTGAAGTACAAGTCAAAATATGGGCAAGCAACATTGCCTCATTATTTAAAATTTATTATACTTATTCATGAGTAGGTTGTAACGTTTTTAGTCAACTGGGCCCACTCCTATTGAGTCCCTGGACCCAATTGACAACTGTGGAATTGGTCAACTGGGTCCTCTCATGTTAAGATGATTTTTTTAATATAATAATTATATTATTTCCGGCAATATGATTTCAGCATAATGTAAGCTTGAAGTAATGCCTCAGGTATGGGAGTCATCAATAATGCTACAATAGTGGTGTTAAAAGTTCAACTTTCAATTTCATAATTTTCATTTATATTACATTTTTTTCTATTCCTGTGCACAAGTCCTAGGAGATTTTAAAAACATGTGGTAGGATTTATTTTATTTATTTATAGTAGATACACTTAATCAAATGGCAAAATTTTAAAAAGGTAACAAGAAATTGTTTGCAAATAAAATAAAAATAAATCAGGGGAATAAGATACAAAGGCTCTGCTTATTCTGCGTAAGCGACTGCCGTCTGACAGCCCTCAGGATTCTTCTTAAGATGGGCAGTCGCTCTCAGTAAAACCGGCATACTTATAGATGATGACTATGATGAGTGATACACCTACCAATCTTATTTACTTGAATATCCTGGGATTGAAATGTGAAACGAGCTTCCGTGACACCACTCATAACGGGATAGAATACTACAGAAACTGTGGCATAACTAGTATACACATTAATATCTGTGACCATCTGTCGAGTAACCAAATTGTAACCGTCAAGTAACACTATGCGAGTCTTTAGTGACTTCTCAATAACATGATACATAGTCTGCTCTGGTTCATCGTGTATGTACCCACCGGTAATCGAAAACGTTAAAACATAAGATAGACATGTATACAAAAATCTCATGGTGGCAATTCTGTGCGTACCTATTTACAATTTAAAGATGTAGTGTCTAACATTGTTAGTCACATAATAATAAATTCCATGTATTTAACATTTCTGTTACACTCATTTTTATCATCATTCGCAACGGGCAAACATGCAATGCAACACACAAACAATAACAAAAACAAAACATAACATGAAAACCATAGACTATTTATTTTAATAACGTCAAAGTTAAGTCAAGTCAAACCATAGCCATTCCAAACTAGAAAAAAGTTATAAAGGTGCACCAGAGACTAATTTTTATTTGTTTATTTCAGATAAAAAATAAATGCTGTTTTTCTGTCCAATTCTTAAAATGTTTTATGTAATTTAATATTCATTTACTGCCAAAATATTTTTTTATAAAATTCTTTAAATTTTAATAGCCAAGCCAACACTGTCATTTTAATTTATTAATCTGAAAACACTGATGTATGTATTCAACAAGAACATTAGAAATTTCCTTGTACTTAGCTGGACGTTTCATTTCGAACGAGCGGTTGTCTCCAGGATTTTTGAATCTCGGCCGGCGGTCATCTCTCTCGCACACTGCCTAAAATTGCCATGATACGTTAAAATTTCCCAATCCAAACCTGTCAAAGTCAAATTTACGCAAAGGCTGAGTTCTTCGGAGCTTCATTTTGATTCTAGTTGAGCTTTATGAAAATTCACAGAACACCGTACATATCAATTATTATTAATTGAGTAATATTTATAGAAATTAATAAAAAAATTGACACATATTCGCTTCTTAGATTGTGGGTGACAGCCATTTTAATAAAGAAGCAACACTGTTTACCAAAAATTCGTAAGGTGACCAACCATCCGTATTTTGCGGGATAGTCTCCTACTAGAAGCTCCTGCATTGCAATAAATACATAGCATAGTCCCACAAAACGTCAAATGCTTTCCGCACGTTTACAATATCCATCATAATATATTACAATATTAACTGTAGAGAGGTTAATTCTATACATCCATACTAAATTATTATAAATGCGAAAGTAACTCGGTCTGTCTGTCTGTTACGCTTTCACGCCTGAACCGCTAAACTGATTTTGATGAAACTTGGTATAGGAGTAGATTAGACTTAAATAATGAACATAGGCTATGTTTGGTTGCGATAACCGACATCCACGTGGGCGGAGCCGCGGGCAACAGCTAGTTGAATATATTTAAAAAATAACTACATATTGGGAAATAATTAGTGATCGATACTAATGCAAAAAATGCAATCAGTATTTTTTTTGTCTTTCTGTCTGTCTATCTGTATCTGCACGCATGGATGAAAAACTACTGGAGGGATTTTGATCAAACTTGATACGATTATAGTTCATACTTCTGGGCAACATATAGGCTACTTTTTATACAAGCTGATATACCCATGGCTTCACCCGCGCTTCGTTTTTAGGTCGTTTTTGGTCATATCTCCGGTTGTACTTAACCAATTGCAAGCAAACATACGATAAATTTTGAGTCTAAGTAAGACCTTTCTAATAAAAATTCGTTCAGTACTTTTTACGTCCATTGCTAGGAAGCTGGTCATATTAAGTATATAATTTCAACTTTGACGCCTATTATTTATTGCTTTCTAGACATAACCTATACCTACTCAAGTAGGTATTAAGTTATCGTTTCTAAAAACCACTACACTTTTTTATTTGTTCACGACTGTACATACTTAGACCACGGTAGTATAAACTTACTGTATACAGGTTGACTCAAAATATTATTATATATTTATTATTCTTCACATACAGACAGATAGAAAGACAAAAAATTTACTGTTTGCATTTTTTGCATTAGTATCGATCACCAATCATCCCCCAATAGCTATTTTGTAAATTTATATATGCAAAGAACAGAATTGAGCTCTCTACAGTTTTATTATAAGTATAGATTATGTATTTGTCTTATTTTGTTCCTTAAATTTACGAAAGAAAGTATAATAATGGGACAGGGATTCACCTGACGATTTTTTAAATTCACATTATCTTTCAAGTCCGTATCGATTCATTCGTTTTAATCGACCTTTTTTAACAGGTCACCTCATTATGAATATAAAACTGACAAACGTCAAATGTTACCTATTAATGTGACGCTACTATAGGAAACACCCTTTTGTTGCTACTCTGTCGCATTGGGTTTGCCTGTAATGACACTGTATGTATAAAATAAATAAATACATAATCCTTCATTTAATGTCAATAATTTATTTTTTTATTACATGCTTACATAAGTAAGTCTCAATTAATAAATAAATAAGTTACAAAATTACTGTTTTCATCTTTAATAGCTTTTAAATATATTATAGTAAAATAACCTTTTCAATGAATTTGGCCTCTCTTTATAATATTAGTAAATATGGAAACGTAGACTATACCATTTATTTTCATGAGCATAGACGTAAACTACATCATATATCCCAACCTTGCAATTAAACATGGTCACCGCAAAGAAAGGTACGCAACCCAACCAACTAGATGGAGACACTGCAATGTATGGCCTTGCAGTATCCATTGGTTCTAATATTCTTGGTATTCAATACTGTCAAAATTTACCCCATATTTATGACAGCTTCAGTGATGCTTCATCTCAAAACTTGCCGAGATGATGGGAAATTATAAGCTTTAACAGCTTAACTCTTTTAAAATAAGCGTAGAAGCGGTTATCTATTTTCAACATTAAGATTAATCTTTGTGTCAGAAGTATAGACCATTCAACCTGAATCATTGTTCTGTAGATTAAAACTTCTTGGCGTCCATGAAGAAACTAACGTTACGTGTGACGGTAGTTTTTAATTTAATTGAATATAAATACATGAAAGTGCCATTAATGCTTTAACGTAGACTCTAGCTAGACTAGGGTCAACTAAGTACAATATCGTCGCTTCTTCGGGAAAATTGAAATTGAAAGAATTTGGATAAAGCGCCGGCCGCGGCCTTCGCGCGCCGCCGTCGTCGCTTATTATATAAATAAATAAATAAATACTATACGACATTCTACACATCGCTCCCTAGACCCAAAGTAAGCTTAATTTCACTAACTTGTGTTATGGGTTCTAGAATGCTGATAAACATACTTATATACTTTTTTTTGTAAATACATACTTATTATACCTACCTACATAAAAAAAATATTGTGTGAATAGTAAATTGTATTTAGTATTGGATTTAGTGGTATGCCAGGGTATAAACCAATCTCTGTTTGTATTGTTGGGTGTATATTACCCTTAGGTATATTCTTTGGGGATACTTATATTGAAACGCAATGATAATAATTGTAATGTTTCAGTGTAACAAACAGATCTTCGTTACGTTTGTTACATCACTTACATTGGTCTCCTTGATTTAGGTATTTAATTCTAATTCTTTAATAACTGTATTATAACTTACAATAATAACTTGTATAAGTAATTTTAAAGTTATTCGTAGGTAATTTGGACAACCGAGTATGGCATCCCAAAAACCTTTTCGCGATAGCGAGCACGGCGCGCGCATGTCTCGCTCTAGCCTATAAAATACAGAAGTTTACAATAAATAATGGCTTCGACGACAAATCCGAAGCAAACCGCTGTGAACGGGGACGCATCTAGTCCGTGCACAAACTCTACAATGCAAAATAAAGTTTCTGTTGTTTTGGGTGGTCAATGGGGTGATGAGGGCAAGGGAAAAGTGGTGGATCTATTAGCTGTGCACTGTGACATCGTTTGCCGTTGTCAGGTTTGTATCATAATTATTATATTTTCCCTAATGAATAAGTTAAATTACAACTGTTTTCTTTACTGTACGTAGGTATTAAACATCTCCAGTATTCGCATGTTATCTCAATGTTTACGGATATAATTTGAGGTTAACTTGCACGAACATCGCGGTGTTATTAAATTGATTTTGAAGTGTTTTCATACTTTTGATGTACGTTATCATGTTTCGCGCAACGAATATGTATATCAGCATCCTTTAGTGTTGGCAGCCCGCCAAAATTTGTTTGAAAACATAGGTTTTGTGAATACAATGTTTTTATACGAATTTGCGAATAGGTACATTTGCGTGCCAAGTACCTTCTTAGATTGAACACTGGTCTGCGTTAGTTCAAAGTTGCGTAAATCTGTCAGTTCCGGTCGTATCTTAATTATGTAACGTCGAATATTTATATGATGTTACTCGTAGTCATGTGACTAACACTACTTTTATATGTATATAATTATACACGTAGATAGACCTTGTGGACCGTGCACACTAATTGTGGATTTTTGCCAAGGTCTGGGACATTTATTGTTACAGATACACTATCAAGAGCTGTGGATATTTCTAAATATTATCTGTGTAAACTTAGGGGCGGTCTAATTTTGTGTTAAATACTGTTTTACTCATCAATAGGTCAAACCAAGATTTTTTTTAAATAATCTCGAATGTACAGGCAGCTCATTTGCATTATGCCTTGTAATTAGTCTTGGGACTGCTAGAAGATAGTATTAAAAAGTAAAAATATTATCACATAAAAATGTACAGTTTCATTTTACTCGGGAATACAACTGGGTGCTCCAATTCTAATCTTCCAATTCAATTCAATCATTCTTACAAAAAAGAACCCTCCACTTCAAAGGACCAAATTTAAATGGGACCACTTGGGAAGCGCCAGCAGGCTATTAAATATAAAAGAAGCAAAATCGATTCACCCTATTGAAAGTTCTTAGGTAACAAACATAAAAAACTGCAGTTGAAATGAGAACCTCCTCCTTTTTGAAGTCGGTAAAAAAAAGGCCTATGTCACGCTGTAGACTGATATACATTCATGGGTGAGTCAGCCTTTGTGGAAATAAACAATTCAACATTATAGAGATACATAAACCTAATTAATTATTCACTTTTATCAGTCTTAGTCTGGTCTGAACTAGCATCAACTAACACATTAGTCTATATAAATTCATAGTCATTCTTGAACTCAGGTTAATATGTATAATAGGTATTTTGATGGACTTTGTGTTCACTATTTATACAATACAATGTATTTATCTTGTTTTATATATATCTATCTATACTATTATGAAGTTGTAAATTAGTTGTAAGTGTCTGTCAGTACATTGGAGATAGTGTCCTGTGGTTTTCCCAAATGACAAGATAATTATGGGGTTCTTCAAGGAGTAAGCAGAGCGAGTGTGAAGCCCCATTTTTTCGTGTGAAAATCCTCATGGGACCCCTCCCTCCGTGGCAAACACTGGGGTTTGTAAGGCGAGCACGAAATTTCTTCCGAATAGCAAGCATATCGTATTCGTAACGAGAGACTGGATACCGTCAATATTACAATCATGTACCTATCGTGATTCAGTGTTTGACCAATCCCGTTTTTTGCACATCAATAATATCGCTTTTGCACATCATTAATATCGCGTTTGCACATCAATAATATCGCGATTACACATCAATGACATCAATATGATAAATAGTATTGACCGGATCGCGATTTATATCGACTGTCTCGAATATTTGTCGGATTTATTCGAAAGAAATTTCGTGCTCGCCCCACTGTTAGCAGAGGCATATCTTGTTGATAGCCCTTTGGCTTTAGAATGTTAAAATGTATGTAACCAGACACCATTTGAACCTGGCTAGATAGGGTACATGCGTCTCAGCCTATCAGTACATAGGCCCCATAGGCTCACATAGGGCGATTAAATCTCATAAACGAGTGCGAAATACGCCTCTTGCTGTACAGAACACCCGATGGTTGACTGGTAGAGAATGCCCAAGGCATTGAGTCCACCATGTGCATGAAGATTAAATAAATAAACTTCGATATCGCCGATGGAATAATATCGAAATTTGGCCGCTCATTCCAACTCAGTTGTGAGAAGGGCGTGGATTAGATGATTCTTAATGAGGGATCGAACTCAAACCTCGGAGTGACGCAAATTGATTAACACATCGACTTGTCGACTTGATTGAATGACTTTTATGACTACAGAACGTAATTAAACATCAGATAAGATTAATTATTGAAAACAGGAAAATACTAGGTATTATGCTATCTACTTGGCCTTTCATATTGAAGGCCGTTGAGATACCGATTGATGAGTAATTATTTATATTGGCTAATAAGTACGACCCGCCCATTTTTTTTATACTACTTAGGTGGCAGACGAGCACACGGCCTACCTGATAGGAAGCGGTCACCGTGGCGTACGGACGTGTGCAACACCAGGGGCGTTACCCTCGCGCTGCCGACCCTGTAAAAGCTTTCTGATGCCCTTCTTGAAGAACCCTATATAGTAGTCGCTAGGGAAATAACAGCAGGGAGATCATTCCACAGCCTAAGCGTGCGCGGAATGAAATTTATTTCATACCTTAGGGCGAAGCCACAACAGAACTAATGGGAAAAAAATTCCCACTAGTTCTGCTAACAGAACAACTCAACAGAACAGGTGGGAGTAGACGGTTGCGACAACGCATCGCAAAAATGACAACGCACCTAGGTATTTACTTGGAAAATACTATTCTCCTTCTTTCGTGTCAATGATTCACTTCTTTCAAATAATTCGGGCATAAAATTCTGCCATCTTAACCGCGCTATCAGTGGCCTTGTTAAGGTCGTCTTGACTGCAGGGAGTAGGGCATAAGGGGCATGAAAGTAGGTGCGACATGGACTGCGTAGGGGCTCCGCAGTCGCAAGCGGTTAAGCCCGGATCTCGCATTCGCCATCTGCATAGGTTTTGTCTGGACCGGCCGAACATCATAGTGATTAGGTACGTACAATCATCCCACTCGCCACGGGAGACGCTGCTGCCTGCGGCCAATCCGGCTGGGGTGGGAGTGGCCCTCTAGAGGGCTGCTCCGAGGATCTCCACGTGTCCCTTTGTCTGCGCGCCGACGGTTGGGTGACAGGACGGCCTCCTGTCATCCTACACCCCACCGTCGGCGAAATGGCGCGATGCTCGCCCCACCCCTCTATTCGGGGGGTCGAGGGGGCCATCTTAAAACCGTAGATGGCCCGGGGTCAGCTGGGGTGCGAGGGATATGCCCATTGGGTAACCTTACACCCCGGTTACTAAGGCCCGAGACGGCGTGCGGTTTTAGTCGGTTCGATCCCGACATAACCACCCCCGATGGCCGACGGGGGTGGTATCCATGGGGATTTCCGCACGATAAAAAAAAAAGGTACGTACAGTCAGCGTCAAAAGTATTGATCAGACGTTGATAACTACGAAACCGAGACCTTACTGTACCCTATAGCACATTATCGACACACAAAACCTAATTTGTTTTCTGCTAAGCAATATAACGAAACATAACTTTCATTTTCTTTATTCAGTTGAACATTTCTTGACAAAGCAAACAGTAGGTAGGTATCTTGCAATGTCACCGTTCTGCTTAGGTAAACTGTTTATAGGTAGGTATTTCACAACGTAACGTAGGTAATAGTCAGTTTGTTCAAGATACGATGATGTAAATGTGTCAATTACAAGCTTTACATTTCATTTAATTAACTGGAAGTTGTTTTGCAATGCGAATTAACTGCAGGAAATGCAAATGGATAGTGTTTTTTAATTACACTTTGATCAGAGATAGACAATAGGGATGACGAATATTTTTTTTTGTTGTTGAAAAATTTTCTTTTTTTATAGAACTGCAAAAGTGATAGTATTTTGTTATGACAAATTTTTTCAAAAATACCTACTTGACTTTCAAAATTCAATTTCACGAGCCAAATTCGTACTGAGTAGTGACGTCACAGCTAGGTAGTGCGTAGTGCAAATGTATGAAGTGCAAAAGAATAACGCATTTCTTTCAGTCTACGTTGCGTTTTTATGTATACAGTGCATAATAGAATTCGTTTAAACGAATTAATTTAACCCCCCCCCTCCCCTCCAAACTTCCCAAACCCTCCCCTCCAGGGTCGGCAGTGCGAGTGTGACGTCCCTGGTGTTGCACACGTCCATAGGCCACGGTGACCACTTCCCATCAGGTGAGCCGTGTGCTTGTCTGCCATCTAAGTAGTCTGACCCTTCATTGAGAAAGTTCTTTATGAACTCGAACCATTATTCTGATCAAGGTGAATCGAGACATAATCAACCAGTCATTTTGATAGCGCACATAATCTAGATCCAGTCCTCAGACTAGTCCTATCGCGATATAGTCTTGATAACAAAAAAAACCGAATGCCAGTAATACAACCTATTTTTCTCCTCACGACAATGACCTATTTAGATCTGAACTATTGGCAGAAAAACTGACATAGTTTTTCCAATAATAGAATAGTATTGTTGAATGAATGAGTAGGTTATTTACACATTTGTGAGAGTGTAACATAGTAAAAAAGCAACTAGTCAAGTGCGAGTCGCATTGCGCACTAAGGGTTTCGTACACAACTGGATTGAGAGACGAATTTGTAGTTACTGTTAACTGGATTGTGGACTGGTCACATTTGCCAAAAGACCAATGGCCGCAAACAAGTATATATCGAAAAGGACACCTTCCAGATAGAGACAACCTTAAAAAAAAAATATAATTTAGAAATTAAAAAACCCGACTGCGTAAAAAACTAAAAAAAATATAATTTAGAAATTAAAAAACCCGACTGCGTAAAAACTAAAAAGAAATAAAACAAGCACTCAGATGTCCAGTGGTCTAGAAACATAACAATTTAACAGTCGGCATCCATTGAAAAATAAGATTGGCTGTTGAATAGTGGATCCCGACTGTTAAGTTGTTATGTTTCTAGACCACTGGACATCTGAGTGCTTGTTTTATTTCTTTTTAGTTTTTTACGCAGTCGGGTTTTTTAATTTCTAAATTATATTTTTTTTAGTTTTTTACGCAGTCGGGTTTTTTAATTTCTAAATTATATTTTTTTATTTCATAATTTTTAGTTAGCCAGCTATTTACCCGATTGGACTTTCTACTGTCTAATAAAAACCTATGAATTGTTGTTACGCAACTTTAAATCGCTATAGATCCTATATGGTCAATGGAATCGAAAAATGTTGAAAGGAAACTAAAAATGATTTTTAAATACCTATTCAACGATACCCCACTTGACATAGTTTGCTGACTTTCATTTTTTTAATTTTCACAATATGGCGGCCAGTAGTCGCCATATTGAATTTTCACTGACGTCATGTCTTTAGTGACACTCGCCGGACTAAGAGGAATCGATTGACGTGTGAATCATGAAAATCGGCCCAGGCGTTTGGTCTGTATAGTGCTTCAAAGGAATATACAAACATACATACATACATACATACATACATAGGCTGTTAAACACATTACCACTCCTTTGCGTTGCGCAGTCGGGTAAAAAAGATAAACTGCATGCAGAAGGCGGAGGATCAGATGCACTGACGATCACAACCATGACGGGCGACATGGTTGTGATCAACAGTGTTTACGACCGTGTAATAAAATATGAAGTATTTGGTGCCAAGGCAGTAAATAATAACCAGCAGACAGATGATAAAAAAATGACAAATGTATGACAAGACGTCATGAATGCGAAAGTGTCCTTAAATGTCACCAAGACCTACGCAATGTCATCGTGAACTTCTTTGAATTTTTAAAAAAATAATGTTATATCTATAGCAATTAGCATAATACGTCGTCGTACAGTCGCCCTCAGTTATTGAAAACTAACAAATTCACTAACAATCTTTTTTTTTTTTTTTCCCTACCCACGGCAGTGTGCCGTGCTTTTTTTAAGCAGATATTAAATTTAAACAGTTCCTATTTTAAAACCTAGTCTTTCATCTTTTATTCCAGTTCTCTATATCGTTCCATTCTATCAATTATTCCTCTCGCACTTTCACGCGACCTTTCATGCTCTGAGGGGAGTGGGGGCATCAGGGCACTAACAATCTTTACAGCTATTCTATCATACTATAATAATAAGAAAATATCTAATAAGAAGTAAAACGTCGACCACATCGTCACTTACCATCAGGTGAGATAGTGGTCAAACGCAGGCAAATCGATTATAAAAAAAAATATCCCGATCGCATCCAAAGTTACCACTAGTCACTTCGGAGTACGCTTTTCGACGCATCCATGGTAATTTACAATTGGCACGCATGTCTTCTTTACGATATCAAGCAAGCACTTCTTATGTCTATACCTCTATAAGGGCCGAAGGTGGCAAGTCTAAGGGCATGACTAATGGCCAGATATTTATTAATGTTATCCACGCAGCCTGGTAGTTGCCGCACCTACCCTGCATTTTGTCCACGATGTCACGGACTTAGAGGTTGCCACCGCCACTTTATTTTCGCCCAAATCTAACAAGTTTAATACAACCAATACTTACATTTATGTTTCATACGTTGGTCACACCATACAATTAACATTTCTTTTTTGTGCAGGGTGGCAACAACGCTGGCCACACAGTCGTAGTTGGCGACAAAGAGTACGACTTTCATTTACTGCCCAGCGGGATCATCAATACATCATGCATCTCTGTTATTGGTGAGTTGATTTTTTTTTTGAAATAACAATGAAACTTGTCGTCGTGTTCCGAGCCTTTTCCCAACTCGGGGTGGTTTTTTAGTTTAAATACGAAGCGGCGTAGTTCGATATTTTTCGTGAAGCGACTGCCATCTGACCTCCACAACCTATTGGGGATATCGAAGTTCTTTAGTTAGACCAGTTGTCTGACTGCTAAAAGAGAATGACTAATTGAATCCAGTTCGTGCCGCCCCCGGTATCACAAACATAGCCTTGTTTTATAGTTACGTTTTAGGAATATCTATCTTTAGGCACAAAATATTTATATTGTTCTTCATGCCACAAATATTATTATTTATTCAAAGGTATACAAGAGGCTAGTATTTACGGCTTCACGGCATCTTGCGTGTTTAGAATTGAACCATTGTGAATAATAATTTTATTGTAAGTACTTAAATTAAGCGCAGACCACACTGCCAGCTGATGGACGGAGCGGGTGAGCCGTCCGGTGCGGCCTGCGCTTTAAACAGTTTGTTGGAGGCTGCTAGTTTTATGCCCCAAGTCAATCAATAAAGATCCAATAAGCAATGTATGCTGTGGTCGGGGTCTTACCGCGAAGCTGAAACGAGACGAATAATGGAGCTATGCACTAATGCACCGTGTATAGCGTCACCTTTCTGCCTCTGTTGAACTGCATTGCATTTGAATTGCTATAAAAGAAATGCCTTATTTTATTACCTTACATCCCGTCTAAAGACTCCAGAAGGCGTGCCGTTACAGTCGACATTATCCGCTTGCGCTGGCCGTTTAGGTGATATCCGTGGGGATTTCCGCACAATAAAAAAACCCTCTCCAGGGTCCATAGGCCACGGTGACCGCTTTCCACCAGGTGGGCCGTGTGCTTGTCTACCACCTAAGTAGGTAGTATAAAAAAAAATACTTTATGGCTAGTCCGACGTTGTCTGTGGTTGATCGTCTGTGATTAGTTTTTACACTTTTCTGTACATTTCTCTTGTTCATATACCTACATTAATATCTTTTCCACTTCTCGATCATAAGTATCGCAATTAAATTAAGATAAAGATTACAAAACACCCGTCTGATTTATATATTTCAGCTCCTAATATATTACAATTTATTTTTCTTAGCACAACATTCGCAACATTAAAAAAAAAGTGTAGCAATGCATTAGCTGTCTATTAGTCGATAACATTGTGATATATTGCCTTGAACAGGTGCCAAATGCTTGCATCAGAATTCTATAGTGTTAAGAACCGCATGAACGATTCTTGGGGTGTTGAAAAAAAAGCTAAAAGCAAAGCGCCTAACTAAATTTAAACTTTCTGCCGCCTTATTCGGATTGACTAACCGTAACGTGAACACGCGCGTTTGTGTTACCCGTAAATCCTAACGGTGGGCTTGCCTATTGTTTTTGGTCATGACTCATGACTACCTGGCAAACAGGTATTTATACAGGTAAATCTATATTATAGTTTGAAATAAAGTTATCTTTCTCATGATACCACATAGACAAAGTAAAATTTAATTACAAAATTAAAGTATAGGTTTGCCTGAAAAAAAAAACCGCTCATGACAGCCACGAAAAAATTATATCGGCTTGCCTGCTTGCCTGCAAAAACCACACATGAAAATATAATTTTTGTTAGGCAAGTCATCACAGACCATGTTAATAGATGAATAACAATTTGATAAAAAATATATTCCATGAGATGGATGAAGGTCGATCTTCACCAACTCCTCTTATTGACCTAACCACCGTACTTATAGTCATTACCTATCGGACGAGTAGCGAGAATTTTCGTTCAAGGTTGAACATCGCACTCAACCCTGAAAAAAAAAACGTTATCCTCTAATCATAAGCCAAACATGGTTTAAGCCTAGATTATGTCATGTTGGCAAAACATAAAATTGATTGTTTGGATTAATAGTTCTTTTAAATCAATGTAGGTAATTGAATGATAAATACAATGTTAAAATTGATTATTTTGATTAACGATGATACGAAAACATGATGAAAGTTATTGCACGTTATCATCATCCTAGTTGCAATCAATAAAAATAAATTTAGTTGTAATCAATCTGAGATTGAGGTATGAATGTTTTTTTCTGACTGTCATACTGAATTTCGAAGTTCAAATTAGCGATGAACTGTAGCCCTAAAGAACCGAAACGCGACTTACAGTAGTGCGAAAGTGCGAAATTCAGGATGACAGGCATTTCTTCTTTCTTTCAATACTCCCGCTAGCCCATAGCAGTCATATCCCATATTCCAATATCGGGTCCTCTTCACTCCTCATTCTCCTTAACTTATTGACATTTAATGCAGTACTAATCTTTGACGTAGTTTCATGATTTCAAGAGAAACCCACCAAGAGCATCTGCCGAAAATGTTGATAGTTACTTTGCCTTTCGTGGACTAGAGTAGGTCTAATGCCTGTGGACTACATTAATCTCTGAACTTAAAATAGAACGTTCTTTCTATTCTACCTCAATGCGAAACAGGAGGTCACAAACCTAGTTAGTTCCCAATAATGAGATAAATAAATTGCGCAGTATTAGAATTATAAACACATGCTTATAACAATAAACTGATTGCCATGCCACCGGTTACACTTACTAACGGCCATTGTTGTTTAGATTACAGTTTGTATTTTCTTATCATAGATACTTTATTAACATAACAATGAGAGGCCTTTGCAATTTTGATTCTAAGAACAGTTTTAGACCTATTCTGTGTAATATTATAATGCTGAAGCGAGTTTGGTTGGTTGAACGCGCTAATCTCACGAATAACTGGTTCGAATTGAAACATTATTTTTGTGTTAGACATCTCATTTATGGAGCTACATGTCATCGTGGTACTACCGAGAGGATCTGAGTAGCATTGGTAAAGAATTATGGTGCGACAAAGGAAAGAGGTGTCGTGATGAACCTTTTGGTGGTCCATTGAATTGTTTGCATTATGGTTATATGTCATTCTTGCAAGTGTCGTTCTCTATAAGGAAGGAGTGCTTCCAATAAAATGTTGGAAGAGCTCATCTGTTTGAAACACTTGCCATGGCAGTTGATGGTCTTAGCGGTAGCAGTATCTTACCGCTAAGGACGCGACGTCTTCACGTAATTGCAAAGGTTAAAAAATGTTGATGCCTTCTGGACTCCCATTAATGACGACGTCGAAATGACAACAAAATGTCCTATTGGTTGTTCGGATACACCGGGTACTTTTAATCGCTTTCGCATTCAACTAAACCCCTTCGCTATACTATCAGATCAACGGACCTAGTCCCAAAAGTTGCCACGTCTTGGTTTCTCAAGCAAATTCTTAATTATTTTTTTAGTAAGGACATTTTATATGATTTTTAAGACTTTATGACCTCTCCTTTCACGATTATTTATAGATTATTTGTTTTGCAGCAATTGTTTTAAGTTTTTATTGTGTCACGTTTTAATTAATAGCTCACACAGTCATGAATCATATGAATGCGATTGAGTAATAATAACTAAGTTGAATTATGTCATGAATAAATATGATACATCATTGAATTTTGTATCATGATGTAATTTAACATAGTCCATCAATGGTGTCAATTTTGTTGTACGTTTTTCGATTTTATCTCGTTTTGCTTGATTCGGCACTTTAATAAACTATTATTAGGTCTTGCACTTAAAAGGGCCTGCGCAGACGAGGGACCGCGGACTTTTTTTTTTGTCCGCGGACTTTTTAGTCCTCTAAAATAGATCGACACGACAATGTTTAAATCGTTAGTAGGACCCCAAACACTAAAAGTCCAAAATATCTTAATCTTAATATATATAAATCTCGTGTCACAATGTTTGTCCTCAATGGACTCCTAAACCACTTAACCGATTATAATAAAATTCGCACACCATGTGCAGTTCGATCCAACTTGAGAGATAGGATAGTTTTTGAAACGGATTTCGACATCCACGCGGGCGGAGCCGCGGGCAACAGCTAGTTAAAATATAAAATGACAAAAAGTCGTTAATTTTAAACATCGTATACTCGCATTTCGCGTTCAACACAAACTGCTCAACAAAGCAATACTATTCTGTTAATATCTAAATAATAACTACGGAACTCATAATAAGTAAACGCGATTTTGCATGTCAAATGATTTGCAAATTGAATAACTTGTTACAAACAAAACGAATGCAAATTCCTCACAAAAAAAGTTGTGATTCGTGCGGGGTATAATGTTAGTATTTTGTACCGAGGATAACCCGGTACCGCCATTGTATTAATAAGGTTTACATAATCAGCCATTTATTGCCAAGGTTAGGGTATGTGCACGAAGATGCTTTTATTTTACTGACATTAAGGCCTATTCACACCTAAACGGTATTCGCTTCCGTCCGCGGACGGCAACCGAAGCAGTACTATTTTTTACTACCTTACCGCACGCATTCCTCACCTGACCCTATCCCTATCCATATATTTCTAACCTGACCCGATACCCTTACCTAGCAAAATGTTACTTAAAAGTAATTTTTAACCTGACCCGATACATTTTTTCCTAAGTTAATCCGTTTTCCAGTAAGTTTCAAATCTGCCAATTTGTTAAAAACTAACCAGATTTTTTAAAATTTATATTGCACACGTCAACATGACTAGGTACCACGCCTGATGGAAAGCCCTTTTGTGGCTCAGGTTTGAATAAATTCTTAGTTTTGCGTCCAATCTGTTAAAAAAATAATGAAAAGCAACTAATATTTTTTTTAAATCTCATCCATCATATATTTAGTTCAGTCTCTCTGAGTAAATTAAAGTGAAAAGAATACTGGCGACAAGGAAACTTATGAGGTACCCGTAAGTGTTGTGTCACGTGCCGCGTGGCAAGTGTCACGTGCCGTGCAACCTCTGACATAGCAGTCGAACACGACGTACTACCACCACAACACCTAGGTCTTGTATAAAAATATTGAAGTTGAAGACCAAATCAAATAATCTAGTCAGGAAGTACCTATTCATGATATTTCTTGACTTGACGCCCATTGCGCTGAAGGCCGCCTTCAAAGAACCAGAAATAAAATTAAAATAATGGAAAACCGACTGCAGAAAGTTAACTTATAAGGCAACTAGCTGAATGCCCGCGGCTCCTCCCGAGTTACCGTTTCTTGTCATATCTCTACTTAACCAATTGCAACATCAGTTCATAGTTTATTGTGTCCATCACGAGCGAAACAGACAAGAATTTTAAAAAAATGTGCTCAAAATCGTTCCTATAACATAACCCAAAGTTTTTTTGTAAATATCTCCAATATTATAGGTTCAAAAAAAATGTTCAAAATCGTTAATTTAACATCACATCAGTTTTTTTAAATGTCTCCAACAGACACAACTAATTTACTTACAATTTTATAACAGCATACCCTAATAAAAAGACTGAAACAAGTTTGATAGCAGCTGGTATCAATTTGCAAATAACCGAAACGGAATTAATGAGTCCCGCCTGCTATCAAACTGTTCATACGTATAACATTACCCTCTGTAACGCCATCGGTTAAAACACGAGTTCACTCACACACACAATGATTTTGAAATCCTTGTTTACGATGGACGCAATAACTACTGAATGGATTTTGGAGCAGTTTTTTTTTCTTTTAGAAAATTGGTCAGAATTAAAATCTGCCGTATTTACCTATGTTTGATTGTAATTTTCGCATGTTGTATAAAGGTAAGTGTCCATAATGTCCGCATCGCCATCGTACGCAACGGACGCATCGCATGCGGACATGTGGACGCTTACCTTTATGCAGACTTTCAGCATTATTTAATTTTGTGCTAAAGGTCAAATCCAAAACTTCGTAATTATGTAATCGGATCTAACGACTTCAAATATAATAGTACTATCTGTCATAGCATGATATGTTGACAAGCAATAACTTATTGATAGCATCTTTATTGTCATAATAAAATTGTCCATTTGTTTACGTTTACAAGCTTACTCTGATGGAATATAACGTACCAGCTGTTGCCCGCGGCTTTGCCTGTGTACATCCTGTTCCTGTAAGAAAATCGGGTTAGAAGTAGCCTAGATGTTATTCAGTGACTATGTAGCATTCGCTGAAAGAATAGTTGATATCACTTGAGTGGTTTCAGAGTCTGTCGATTACAAACAAACAAATCTTTCCTCTTTATAATATTAGTATAGATTAAAAAAAATTAGGACCTTAGCCAACCGGGCGTTTTATTTGCATTTACGTCTGAAACGATGCAAATAATTCCATCAAAAACGGCACCTTTTTCCTCTGTATAAATGTTTTTAACAAATTTTATAAAAATATCAAAAATTGCCTAGAAGCACTATACTCCGTTAAATATAGCATGATCTCTGTGACAGCTGTCAGTAAATCATGCTTATGAAGTTTTACATTTTTCAACAGTACTCACAGTAGCTGTCAATGTCATACTTTATAGGCATGCCGACCTAATTAGTGATGGGCGATGAATCATAGTGACTACATTTTTGGAATAAAATTTAATTTAAAATTAATTTATCATATAAACCAATTGTACACTTTGTATAGGTATTTTAATACCATAACAATATTTATATGTGAATTAAAATAATAGTGAGTAAATAAAATCCAACACTCCATCCATCAACGTCCTGGGATAAGACACGCCGCGTTTGGCTCAAGAGGGCCTGTTAACAGATTTCACATTAAAGTATTTGTTTAATTTAGTAACGCTTTTATTTAAATTAAACCCAAACATATGTTACATTACCATCGACAATAGTCGGTAGCATCGATAATTACTATCGTCACTTTCCAACCCTAGGTATCACAGTTTGACATATGTCACAGAGATCATGCTATATTTAACGGAGTATAAACTGTTTTATATTACTTTTTGCTCGATAGATGGCGTTTATCAGTTTTTCTGAACTACGGTATGGTTTCGTTACGCATACCAACTATATAATATCAAAGGAACTAGTTTTGTTTCGTGTTGCACACGTCTCATAGACGTTGTTTTCTTTTTGAACACGTCACCGCAATAGCAATATTGTAGTGGCTAAACTGGCTAACATTATTATTAACTTGTACTCGACTGCTCGTACTTGTAACTTCTACTAATAAAATAATAATAAAAACATTATCTATCGTCTTTGCGCATACCTACTATAAAATATCAAACGAACTATTGTTGATTCTTGTCGCTGACGTCTTATAGACGTTGTTTTCTTTTTGGACTCGCCATTGCAATAGCAATATTGCAGTGGCCAATAAAAGATTTGATTTGTGCTAATAATAATAATAAAAGTAAAGTTCGATCCTTCGAGGCTCCGACAATGGGTTTTGATTTTGATAATTATTTTTTATTGCATTCGTAAAGTGAGTAAGTAGCCATTAGCTATTGCAGCTGTAAGACTAAACCAAAAAGCAAGCGAAACGGCACCTTTTCTTTACCACACCATCATGACTAGAAATTTTTTACCAGCACACAAGTTTCCTTTTTCCAACAGTGTGGGTCTTTTAAGCTAGGCGTGAAAACGCATCTGATAAGGCCTTCCTGTAATGTTTTAATTTAAAATAAAAAATTTATTTCATTTGTTACTTACTTACACAATTTGTCATTAGTCAACTAACTGTCTAACTTATAAAAATTGGTTGCCTGTAAAGTCGGTATACGGGCGAAAGTTTTACGTGACAACGACTTTGAGTGGTAAAATAATTTTTATGTCTGTCTCTCTCGCTCTTAGGCGGGCTAACCATGCCCGAGTGGAAGGGACGCGTGCCTCTCACTCGCTCTCATTGTGAGCGCATAACGTGAGCGAAGCGTAACGCAGTTTCTTGAAGTGTCACCCGGCAAACCAATTTATAAGACGTTGTCACGTCAAAATATCCTAATCGAATACTCCGCCCCAGACCGCTCCCTGTGCTAAAGTGCCCACCACACTCGAAGCGTTTCCACGTTTTTTTTAATTAAATATACAATTTATATAGGTACCTATGTAACATCTTCTTAATATATATAAATCTCGTGTCACAATGTTTGTCCTCAATGGACTCCTAAACCACTTAACCGATTATAATAAAATTCGCACACCATGTGCAGTTCGATCCAACTTGAGAGATAGGATAGTTTTTGAAACGGATTTCGACATCCACGCGGGCGGAGCCGCGGGCAACAGCTAGTATTTTATGAAAATATGAAAATTTACCTAGAAGAGCTGAACAGTTTTATATTACTTTTCGCTCGATAGATGGCGCTTATCCGTTTTTCTGAACTACGGTATGGTTTCGTTACGTATACCAACTATATAATATCAAAGGAACTATTATTGATTCGTGTTGCACACGTCTCATAGACGTTGTTTTCTTTTTGGACACGTCACCGCAATAGGGCTCAGTCGCATAATGTACCATTCGCAAAATGTACCCCACGTGCAAAACGTACCTTTCTCATAATGCACCTTTCTCAAAATGTACCTTTCTCACAATGCACCTTTCTCAAAATACACCTTTCTCATAATGTACCTTTCTCAAAATGTACCTTTCTCAAAATGCACCCTTTTACAACATGCACTTATCTATCGCAAAGATAAGTTTTTTTATATATTATTAACTCGTTTACAGGTGCTACAGGTCATGAAAAGTAAAATTAGGGATTGATTAATTTTTTTTAATTAAGTCATAATGTGTTGTATTATACTCTGTCTGATGTAGGATGATAAAAATGACAGTTCATGTCTATGAAGTATCGTATTTTTTTATACAAAATTATACCCCTAAAATTATTGTTATACATAGACAAGCCCCGCCCACTTGTCATAGTAAAGCGTCTTAGCACAATTGACTATAGTTTGTCTAATGAAAGCTGAACCACGACATTTATTGATTTGCAACACCAGTAGACTATAAATGTCACCTCCTGTCATTTCTCTGTGATTGCGCGTTGACATTATGATTTTGATACTTTGTTGTTTTCACATCAAATATTAACGAGATTCAGATGCGATATCCAAAAATATTCGCTTTTATATGAGGTATTTGTACTTTTTGACAATATTTATTTAATTAATATTATAATTAATTATAAGTGTAACTGATGATGAATCAAGCAGCTCGGATGATGGTGAAGAATATTTGGAATCTAATTTTGATTATAATTAATAATATTACTTTCTAATAAATGAATTGCTGATTCCTATAAGCCCGCTTGCAGGTAGTTTTTAGTCTTGAATAACACAGGTAAAATGTCTTGCACACGTTCATTAGGCCACATTTTGTCCCTGAAATATATTCCCAAGGGTAGCGGGAACGGGATCATAATTTCACGCAGGCAACAGCTAGTCTTAGTCTATATCTCCACTACATCTGCGGTTTTAGTCGGTTCGATTCCGACATAACCATCCCCGATGGCCAACAGGGGTGGTATTCGTGGGGATTTCAACATGAATAAACCTGCTACCTTTTCCTATTCCCATTCCCATTCCTATTCCCATAGTACCAAACTCCCACGCAGGCGAAGTCTTTTTTGTATAAAAAAATACGATACTTCATAGACATGAACTGTCATTTTTATCATCCTACATTAGACAGAGTATAATACAACACATTATGACTTAATTAAAAAAAAATTAATCAATCCCTAATTTTACTTTTCATGACCTGTAGCACCTGTAAACGAGTTAATATATAAAAAACTTATCTTTGCGATAGATAAGTGCATGTTGTAAAAGGGTGCATTTTGAGAAAGGTACATTTTGAGAAAGGTACATTATGAGAAAGGTGTATTTTGAGAAAGGTGCATTGTGAGAAAGGTACATTTTGAGAAAGGTGCATTATGAGAAAGGTACGTTTTGCACGTGGGGTACATTTTGCGAATGGTACATTATGCGACTGAGCCCGCAATAGCAATATTTGTAGTGGCTAAACTGGCTAACATTATTATTAACTTGTACTTGACTGCTCGTACTTGTAACTTGTACTAATAAAATAATAATAAAAACTAAAAAGTGATGTTGTAAAAGTTCGTTCTGTGTATCACCACTCAAATAGGCATGTGATATACCTGTTACACTCAATACCCGGCCTTATAGGTATGGGTCTCTCCGTGTACCCAGTACAAAAACCGGGTATCAAAATACCTATAGGTATTTTCTGAGCTGACCTTAGCGACTCATGGGTATGCTACCTTTGTAACATTTTCACTAGTTTTTTTAACTACTCTATGCCTATCCTATTGACGGCTGGCCTGGTACCTACTGAATTAATAATGATTTCGTTCGGCGCGTGGCTCGTGCGATAGCGAACCTAGCGGGTGCGGGTATATGCCGTACACACCCAGTATACCTACTGCCATGTACATACTGGGTATAAATACCTGTACCAGTATATACGTATCATCCCTAGTTCGTTTCGTGTATCATTCTCAAACGACTTCAAACAACGTATGCTACTAAAGGAACTAGTTTTGATTCGTGTTGCACATTGCACTCACACGTCTTATAGACGTTGTTTTCTTTTTGGACACGTCACCGCAATTGCAATATTGCAGTGGCTAATATGTTTGTGCTAATAAAATGCGAAAGCTGTGAAATCTGCAAGTTCGATCATCACCCTCAAATAATGGTTCAAACGGCTGAACAATGGATCGCTATTCGCTACTCGCGACGCATGATTCGTTTGACAATGGATTTTGGTATTTTTTATTGCGTTCGTAAAGTGAGTCAGTAGCCATTAGCTATTGGAACAGTAAGAATAAACCAAGAAGCAAGCGGTTCGGCACCTCTTTTCTTTGCCACACCATTAGGACTTGAAACTTTTTACCAGCACACAAGTTTCCTTCTTCCAACAGTCCCGGGTCCTTTAAAAAATACAAAACATAATTTATGAAAATATGAAATATTACCTAAAACTTAGAAGCGCTGAACAGTTTTGTATTACTTTTCGCTCGATAGATGGCGTTTATCCGTTTTATGAACTACGTTATAGTTTCGTTACGTATACTGGCCGTCTGAACCATATTCCTACCTAACCAATATAACATCTTTTATTCATATATTATTATTAGTATACCATTTACATAACTACGCAACATAATTTTGTGAAAATATCAAATATTATCAAGAAGCACTGAACGGTTTTATATGTATAACATTGCGCACGATAGATGGCGTTTATTCTTTTTTCTGAACTACGGTATGGTTTCGTTACGTATACTAACTACATATATATCAAAGGAACTAATTTTGATTCGTGTTGCACACGTCCCATAGACGTGTTATCTTTTTGGATACGTCACCGCAATAGCAATATTGCAGTGGCTAATATTATTGTAATGTACTAATGTACTAATAATAATAATAAAAACTAAAAAAAAGTGACATTGTAAAAGTTATGTATCACTCTCAAATAGTGTTGTTGCAATAGCGATAGTTTAGCTATCGATAGTTAACCTTGAAAAACAGTCGATAGCGCGAATAAGCCATCGAAAATATCGAAATGCTGCAATATTATCGATAATATCGATAGTATCGATAGTGAAAATTAGGGGATACTAATGAATTTTGTCGATACTATCGATACTATCGGTACTATCGAGATACGATACTATCGATAGTATTGATTCTATCGATAGTATCGCGTCAAATTAGTCAATACTATCGATACTATCATGATATATCTACGCGCTTCGATAGTATCGATAGTTATGGTTTAGTAACTATCGGTGTATTATCGATACTATCGATTGAGAATAAAACGCGTAACTAAGTATTGTCAATATAATAAAGGAATTTATAATGAACTGCGAACATAAAATAACATGAATAATGTGATAGATGAACTATGTAATCACCAGCTATATTACTTTTTAGAGCAAGCAGTAGTATCGTAAAATGTTAGACTATCGATAGGGCAAAACTATCGATAGTATCGATACTATCGACACGCTTTCTTTCGATAGTATTGATACTATCGATACTATCGTTTGTGTCTGTAATGATACTATCGATAGTATCGATACTATTGATCTATAGCAATAGTATTATTTATTATTATCAATCGATACTATCGATAGTATCGATAGTATCGTCCAGGGTCGATATTTTCGATAGGACAATCGATAGTATGACTGATTCTCAAGGCCACGATAGTATCACGATACTATCGATAGAATATCGCTATCGCAACAACACTACTCTCAAACGACTGAACAACGGATTGCGATTCTCTTTGAAAATAGTTTCTTTCTGTTCTGATACTCTTTTACTTAAAAACATACATAACACAGTTTAGGTTAAACCATGCAGACGTAGTCGTGGCCGCAGTTAATTGTACACTTTTCAACAACAAAAAATATGTCATCACCTTACTTTTCTAGAAATAACGTAACTATTACCGAATCGTTTTAGCAAGTTCTATGAAAGTTAACAGTTCTTGTGCTGATGTAATATACTTCCGTTTTCTTCCCCAGGCAATGGCGTAGTGATCCACTTGCCAGGTCTGTTCGAGGAGCTGAAGAAAAACGAGGTCAAGGGTATGCACGGTTGGGAAGACCGGCTCATCATATCAGACAGGGCGCATCTTGTACTAGACATACATCAGCAGGTAAGGTCCCTTTCTGAACCCTAGTTGAGAGCATCACGTTAGGTAAGTAAGGGTCAAAAAGCCTTTTTTTTTACGGTAATTCCCACGAGCGTCACCTCTTAATGACGAGTCGACCATGGTGTTTTTTTTTATACCACGAAGGTGGCAGACAAGCACATGGCCCACTTGTTGGGAAGCGGTCTCCGTGGTCTATGGACGTGTACAATCCCAGGGGTGTTACCCTCGCACTGCTAAGGTTGGGTGGGGTAAGGAGGTTGAGAGAGTTCCTGTTTTGACAACGCACGGGAGATTAGTCTCTGTTGTACCTATAGAACTCTTAAGGCCTTAAGAAGGGTGAAATGCCTAAATATTTGCATGTTTGAAACAAAATATCTAAATAACTGGCTATTGAATTCGAATGAAAAAAATGTTAATGACGCATGAACATCTAATAAACATTTTTAATTGAAAGAAATTGTATTTTCATGGACCACTTTTTAGGAAAAAAATCTCCAACGAATACCTATTTCAGACATAAATTGCAAAATTTCTCTAAATCGGCTCAAGCATTTTATTTAGTTTTTACACCAAACGAAAGGTCTTAATAATGCGAATAATTTTAATTGAGAGTTTTATTTTCATTCCGTTTTTAACTGGTGAAAATTAATTTTAACACGAAAATTTAAGTTTATCCACGCGAGAGTGCCTGCTCCGTCGCCCTGTAATCCCCCGCGAGCCCTGCCGGCAGTCCGTTTCGGAACTTCATCGAGAGTGGACTGCGCGCCGGTTTCGGAGCGACTTCAGATAAAGTTTTATAGATTTTGACGAGTTTACACTCATTTGTACATATATATATATTAATAGAAATACTTAGTTAAGTTCATATCTTTAGGTTAATAGCTATAAATACTGCTTTTATGCTAAATTTATTGTTTGTAATTATCATAGAATAAATAAGATCAGACGTTTTAAAACTGTAAAGTGCTGTACTGTGGGACTTTGATAAAATGCCAAAACATAAGAAAAAATATCATGTTAAAACAGGACGTAAACTACAAAACTATTGGTGAGTACCTACATAATTTTATTAACTTAGTAGGTACCTGCCTAATTTTATTTACGAAGTAGGTACAGTCAGCACCAAAAGTCGATGAACAGAATCAACTTAACAAATAATTTTATTAACTTAGTAGGTACCTGCCTAATTTTATTTACGAAGTAGGTACAGTCAGCACCAAAAGTCGATGAACAGAATCAACTTAACAAATAATTTTATTAACTTAGTAGGTACCTGCCTAATTTTATTTACGAAGTAGGTACAGTCAGCACCAAAAGTCGATGAACAGAATCAACTTAACAAATAATTTTATTAACTTAGTAGGTACCTGCCTAATTTTATTTACGAAGTAGGTACAGTCAGCACCAAAAGTCGATGAACAGAATCAACTTAACAAATAATTTTATTAACTTAGTAGGTACCTGCCTAATTTTATTTACGAAGTAGGTACAGTCAGCACCAAAAGTCGATGAACAGAATCAACTTAACAAAACACCTGTTCACAATAAAATGCCATAATTTATTGTCGCAACTAGGAAACAAAATAGCCTGTACACCAGAAATTTACAAAAGTCGTTAAACACGCGTATTTCAAAAGTACCTGTGCACTAGTATTCCTAAGTCGCTGTACACCATCAATCCAAATGTCGCTGAACATCAAGATTTCAAAATTAGGTTAACAAAGTATCTTTAATGTTGCCGTGTGTTAATATACTTTTGTCGCTTATGTTGTTCAGCTACTTTTGGGAAAATGCAATATATATTTACATATATACATAATAAATACATTATTACGGTTAAGCAAGCATTGTCCCAAAAGTAGCTGAACAACATAAGCGACAAAAGTATATTAACACACGGCAACATTAAAGATACTTTGTTAACCTAATTTTGAAATCTTGATGTTCAGCGACATTTGGATTGATAGCACAAGTTCTTCATGTAACTTAACGTGGGCTAAATAGGTAATTGGTGTGATTGTATGCAATAATTTAATCTATTTCATAAGTTATTTATTGATAACTATTAATTTTTAGGCTTTACTTTCTTATACCGGCCGTCGATTTAAGGGCTGGGAGTGGGTGGGGTGGGCGGGGGGAGTGTGTAGACCCCCTCCTGTGAAGGAAAAAGCGCGGAAGCCCCCCGATTTTTTTTCATATTCTAACCTAAAAAAAAGACAAAACAGCAGGATCCAACTTTTGTAGGTTAGGTTATGTTAGAACTGTGACTACAACAACGCACGAGCCGAGCGAGCGAAGCGAGCGTGCCGCGGCAGCGGCCGGCGAAGTGCCACAAATTATACTTTCGCACTAACGTGCTTCGCGGTGGAAAACATTCTAAATAATGGGTATCCCCGTACCCCGACTCGGATAGATTAGGTTAGGGTTATTTTTTTTTTCAAACCACTTAGAAAATCTAGAATATAAAAAAGGGGGAGCGTCCGCGATGTTTGCCGCCCACGAGTGACTAAGTTAATTTTTATGCATTTTTTAATTATATTACGTATTATAATGTAGGTATATAACATTTTTAACACCCCAACTCGGATAGATTAGGTTAGGGTTATTTATTTTTTCAAACCACCAATAAATCTAAAGTATAAAAAAAGAAGGGGGCGTCCGCGCTTTTCCTTCACAGGGAGGGTTCTATACCCCCTCCCCCTCCACTCCCAGCCCTTAAATCGTTCAAACCACCAAGAAATCTTGTTTTTTACGAAAGTTAGGTTAGAATATTTAAAAAATCGTATCTCAAAAAGGGGGGGCTTCCGCACTTTTTCCTTCACAGGGGGAGGTCTACACCCTCCCCTGCTATCATATTAGTAAAGCTCAATGAAAAGACAATTTTATAAAAAAATATCACTACGGAAAAAAACAAATGGCGCCAAGTGCGTGCTTTTTCTGTAGCGATGTTTCTTTATGAAATTGTCGTTTCATTGACCCTTCCTAATATAACGGAGAATAGGTACATAATGCAAAAAAATCTAAAAAAAAATGAAAAAAAAATATCTCCAAATCGAAAAAATATTATGCCAATATGTAGTGTACCCGGAGTACTACCACGGGCCTTCGGCTTCGGGAGCGTTACCCTTACACCCGGTATACATAGATAACACCCAGATCAAGACAAATAGACATGTTCGTGCATACAAATATTTGTCTTGTTCGGGAATCGAACCTCCGGCGCAGAAGGCAGGTATCCTACCCCTGCGCCAAATCGGTCAAAAGGTAAAAGACCACAGGTAACAGCAAACGGGAACCCATTCTAAACCTAAAGAACAATGTAAAGGGATTAGAAAAAAAAACAAAATCCGCCACTTTGTATTTATTACAAACATACATACTAATTGGGTAAGTTAAATAAAAGCTTGTATGTTATATAAATTTCGGCTGACCTGACGACTGCCTTGGCGTCTACAATACACCGTAGACGCGCATGACTCGGTGACGCGCATAGGCGCATATAAAATAGGCAGTATTCCAGAACATAATACTTATTCCCTCTGCAGTTTACTAGTCACTGAACTATTCTTAGCAGTACCGTACATTTCCGCTAGATGGCGGCGACGTCGGCAAAACAATATGCGAACTCCGAATTGTCAAGGTCACCCAGGCCTCTTAAGGCCTTAATGATAAGACAGTGTGGTATGTAATGCTTTCATTTGCACAGTTCATGCGTAGGAGTGTATGTAGGTACTCTGTAAGATCCATACTAAAGCAACATTAAATTTTTTTGTCTGTCTTTGTGTTTAAATGATGTAATCTCTAGAACGGCAAAAAATTTACATTACTTTCACTGGCAGATAGGTAATATAAGATTATATAGATATATATATATATAAGACGTAGCATAGGCTCCTTTTATTTTTTTGAATAAATTAGGGTTCCGCGCAATATGAATTAAAAATCTAAATACACGCGGGCGAAGTTTTAAGAATCATGTATGTAACATACTTTTTTGTTAAATAAATTAAAAAAAAAAGTTACGGGCACAGCTAGTAAATAAACGTTTGTATTTTTATGTATGTATGTATGTAATATACCAGTCACGCTTTACTGCTGACGTCAGTCAAACAATCAGTAGGGTACAGACGGAAATCGCTAATACTATCTGTCATACACGTGTTTCACTTTAAACATACAATGTAGTAAGCTTACTTGGAAGTTGGAACAAAGTTGGTTATTTTGTTCAACCAGCTTAAAAAGGGGGTTCACCAAATCATTTTGTTTTAACTCCTATGTTCAGTATTATAAGTGTATGTTCAGCAATATAATACAATGAGATTGTTTAAGTTAAACCGTTTATTTCTATGAACAGGAATTGAATTTGTTTGCAAAAATTCATCAGTGGTGGGAATATAGACTTATACGTCAACTCGGCACTTGAAAACTCGGCACTCGGTGTCGAGATGCCCCGAATTATTTTAATTTATTTTTCATTCGTCAACTTGGCACTGGCATAGAAGTACAGTCGATAGCAAAATGTGACAACTTCGATAAATAGATCAATTTTGAAGCCGTTTATAATATTTGGTTCTTCAAGAAGGGCATTAGGTTTTTACAGGGTCAGCACACGTCCATAGGCCAAGGTGACCGCTTCCCATCAGGTGGGCCGTGTGCTTGTTACCTAAGTGGTATAAAAAAAAAAGAATATTGTACTTCGGCCATCCATAGGAATACAGCATACTGCTACTTAAAGTTCGTTCCTTCGTGTCGAGGAAAAACATAACTTACTTTAAAATAATACTTATAACAGGGCTTTCCATTTGATAATAAACTTATCAGCTTTTGCAAACAACCTACTTGCAATATTGTTTCATTGCCCGAATGTTATCCTTTGGGGAAAAATTAAATGTTTTAATTAAATATTATAGGAAGTAGTCCATTGTAGGTGTCAGAAATTTAGCTGTTTTCTTTTTTATCAAACGGTTTTATTTAACTTGACCTGTTTGTTTGGAAATTCGACCCCCTTTCAGTTGTCTGATTGGTCTGATATTTGGCAGAAGTCTTTAGTTCTGATGACAATACAATTTACTTTAAAAATATTTTTACACAATTTATTTGTTAAGTTGCTATTATACAGATTAACTAATCGATGCATCGGTGGTTTCCAGGTTGATGGACTGCAAGAGGCGGAAATGGGCAAGAATTCCCTGGGTACAACTAAGAAAGGCATCGGCCCTACATACTCTTCCAAGGCGACGCGAAACGGACTGAGGATAGGAGACCTCCTTGGAGACTTTGACATGTTCGAAGAGAAGTAAGTTGGAGGTTTTACGTGATTTTCTTTGTAGTTGCAGGGTTCCGTTCCCTAAGGGCAATAATGCGACCCTGTACTAAGACTACGCTGTCTGTCTATCTGTCACCAGGTTTCATGGACCTGAAGCTAGACAGTTGAAATTTTCGCAGATTTTAGAAATCTTCGTACATTCTTGGGAATTATAGCTAGGTTGACAAAAACTATATTAGTTTTTGCAACGCTGAGTATCATCGTCAAAATAGAGTGATTGTACAGATTTCAAATATAAATCAATAAAATATAATTAACCTAATTGATAATGATTAATTATATATTTATTAATCATGATTTTAAAACAACCCAGCGAGTAGTCAAATAGCATTTCAATAAGTAATATAAATTACTTTGCTCAGACACGAATCTTGAAAATCTGAACTCGACAGACTGAGATACATAGCAGATGCAAATGTCCTTTTTTTTATAAATATATTTATTTTTTATTTGTCCATTTTTTTTCTTTATTTATTTATTTCTTCTATCTATCAATTCTATCAATTAAGTACTGGGTTTCAAAACCACGTTTTCTAATTTGCAGGTTCCGCAATTTAGCAGCAATCTACCAACGTATGTTCCCATCGCTGGAGGTAGACATCGAAGCTGAGCTCATCAGATACAAGGCGTACGCGGAGAAGATCCGCCCGATGGTCCGCGATACCGTCTCGTATCTCCACAAGGCGTTGAGAGAAGGCAAGAAGGTGTTAGTCGAAGGAGCTAACGCTGCTATGCTTGATATTGATTTTGGTAAGAATTAATAAACACTAAGATTTAATACACACCGTAGATGGTCCAAGGTCAGCCCGGATGCTAAGGAAATGCCTTTTTGATAACCTTACACCCTGTTAATTGAGACCCGAGATATGTGACTCCCGATGGCAGACGGGGTTGGTATCCGCGGGGATTTCCGCAACAAACAAGGGGTATACTCTGATCAACTGAGCTACCTGGACATATTACAGATATTCGAAATTCGCCCATATATTATGCGCCTTCGGACGATACTGGAACCACCTACCATAATTCTTGCTATCCTCCAGCGTCGCCCCAATATGTATAACATATCAGAGAATAGTTTCCCGGTTGTCTCAAAACCATCTCCGGGTTTGGGGACAACGGTGTCTCTGTTTGCCGTCTTATTTATTTTATTTACTGTGGCCTCTGCTAGCCAAAGGGACACGCGAAGAGTTTCCGAGCACCCACACCCTTTTTAGCTTTTAGTCGAAATAATTTCAGCTATGCGTAATCTAATCGATTGTACAATGTTCGCGATCGTGTCGTGTCGTACTTAATTGCAACTATTAAAGTACTGCACAAAGCATATCTCTCTATCTATAGATATGCCCCCAACACTGTCATACTGATAAGTTTTGTTGTTATTAGTGAGTGGCCCTGCAATGAATAGATTCAACCTAATCTCTCTATACTATCATAAAATTGTAAATTAGTTGTGTCTGTACATTTGATTGAAAGGTATTTATTGGTTAGACTTAAAATCTTACGCTAGTTTCATGACAATCGGTTTGAAAACAACTGGAGATTATAATCTAATATAATTAATAAAAGCGCGAAAACCTACTTCCACGCGCATAGGCTAGTATAACATATATTTTTTTACTGAATATTTAAAATACCATTTTTGTACTTACGTAAAATATTTTATGAAAAAGCGCTGAACTGTTTTATATTAATTTGTGCTCGATAGATGGCGCTTATCCGTTTTTCTGAACTACGGTATGGTTTCGTTACGTATACCAACTACATATATATCAAAGGAACTATTATTGATTCGTGTTGCACACGTCTCATAGACGTTGTTCTCTTTTTGGACACGTCACCGCAATGGCAATGTTGCAGTGGCTAATAATAATGATATAAATATGATAATAATAAGTTACGTTCCTGTTTTTTTTTTAGGCATGTGATATACCTGTTCTGTTACTAGGGATGAGGCGTATATACTGGTACAGGTATTTATACCCAGTATGAATGAGACATGGCAGTAGGCATACTGGGTGTTTACGGCAAATACCCGCACCCGCTAGGTTCGCTATCGCACGAGCCACGCGCAGCTGAGGCAGTACGGGTGTGAGGTGCACGACCTGTACCTGTACGTAGCTATACCCGTTCGTACCCGGTCGGCCGGTCTTCTCTTCGTTCTATCTATCTACACCGCGACCGCCGCACCGCGTAAACGATGTCACCCGAATAGCTACAGCACCTACCGAATGGTTATGGCGCGTCTCGATCGTGTTGAATTTTGAAATCGGCCATATTGGCCGAACACGTGCCACCCCATCTAGGACAAGGGCCCAAACACCGACTTTTTTTTAAAGACAATAAATCTAAAAGTATAACTATTCTATAAATACTTATATTATAACTGAAGAGTGGTCTATTCTGTACATTTAATATATTTACAAAATAACTATCGGGGGATGATTGGTGATCGATACTAATGCTAAAAATTCAATACCCGTACTACCTCAGCTGTCATATTTATGATTTCGTTCGGCGCTTGGCTCGTGCGATAGCGAACCTAGCGGGTGCGGGTATCTACCGTACATACCCAGTATGCGTACTGCCATGTTCATACTGGGTATAAATATCTGTACCAGTAATACGCCTCATCCCTAATTATTATTAAACCAAATTATTAATGATTTATAAAATTAAAAAGAGCTGAACTGTTTTATATTCCTTTGTGCTCGATAGATGGCGCTTATCCGTTTTTCTGAATTACGGTATGGTTTCGTTACGTATAATAAGCATATATATATCAAAGGAACTAGTTTTGATTCGTGTTGCACACGTCTCATAGACGTTGTTCTCTTTTTGGACACGTCATCGCAATAGTAATATTGCAGTGGCTAATAATAATATAAGTTACATTCTTGTTCCATGATCTAGACGAAATGATACTGGTCGTTATAATACTATGGACCTTTTGATACTTCAGACGAAATGATAATATGGACCACATGCACCTAATTGTTATTATTATCACCGCATTAGCAAATTGCTAATGCAATAATAAATAAAATAGCAAATTGCTATTTTATTTATTGCACACTGCAATATTGCTAATAGCAATATTGCAGTGTCTAAATATATGTGTAGTTGTATTATTTTATTATTGATTATTATTAAATCAAATTATTAATGATTAATTAAATTAAAATGAGCTGAATTGTTTTATATTCCTTTTTGCTCGATAGATGGCGCTTATCCGTTTTTCTGAACTACGGTATGGCTTCGTAACTTTTATTCTTTACATTTTCTGAGAACATTTACCATAGCAATGTATATATATTTTTACATCATCAGAAAGAAGCGATTTCAAAGAACAAAAAACTCCTTGACTTTTTTTAAAAAGCTGATATTATGACGTGAGAATTTTCGATTGAAAATTAGGGTGGTTTTTCGATATTTAGTCAAAATAAGCTGAAAAAAAGAGTATTTCAAATCAAAAAAATCAGTGTCTGTGGGACATAAAAAGCTAAGTTTTCACCAAATTTCGTGGAAAACAAATTCGTTTTGCTTAAGATAAAAATAAAAAACCAAAAACTTGATTATTTGAATTTTTCACATACATTTTGAGGTTATGTGAAAAAAGTGTAAATGAAAAGTTGTAGGTCTCTTTATTACCTACAACTTTGTCATGTAACTTTTTTCCATAGGACTTGTAGTTTTGCCGGAAATCGAGATAAACCGTTTTTACCCTTAAAACTCACCCCCCTCCCCACTTCCCGACCTCAGATCGCCCATAATTTATTTTTCCTATCATTTTTATTATATTCTCTTCCTTTTACAACAGGTTTCATCCTACTATAAATTTATTTTGTCTCAAAGTCTATCGGCACTGGTCTATAGTCTCATAAAGGTTGTTCTCTTTTTGGATACGTCACCGCAATAGTAATATTCTGCCGTGCTAAAGATAAGAGCGTTAAGTGCATGAGAGTCAATTTCGAGAAAATGGCGCTTAAAGTTTCAAAAATTATTTTTATGATTACACACATATAAATTATGTTTTTTAAAATCTGATGAATTTGTAGATTGGTTAAAAGGTTGTACTTTATATTAATAGTTATAAAAGAATTCCAAGTCATAGATTTTTATAAAAAAAGATGTAAATATATGATATAGTAAGGAAATCTGCGTATCATTTAAAACTAACACTTAGAATAAGCGCTTTAAGTAACACAGATAGAGCGCTTATTCCATGGAACTTCTTTTATTGCGTTTTCGACAGCGAATCAAAGATAAAGTATAGTTCAAGTAACTTAGTATAACCGTCGTAACTTTGTCACTTAGGGCTCTTATGGTAAGAAACTCGTGGTAAAAATATTTGTGTGTTACGGCACCGAGTGCAAGATTAACTACAAGCAGGCTGTTAAATATGGAAAAACTAATTGCATATTATAATAATATTATATCTGTAAATAAGGTACGAATAAAAATAAAACAATAATTATTGTGTATGTATTATAACAGTATTTATTTAACTTTAACAAAATTAGTTCGTATATTTTAAAATTATAATCAACGACTTAATCTTTTATTATTAGTCTGAAATTCTCTGAATTCCGCTATTTCTTACTAAGATAATCGAAGTAGATATGTAATTCACTTTCATACTCACTTTTACTCAAAATTGTATTCTCGAACGCAAATTTGAATGAGATGCTATTACTATTACATCAAATAGCGGAATGAGCACTCTGATCATAAGCGCAGTCATACAACGAAGCTCACCTTTTGTTGCTAATTATTTTGTGTTCAAAATTAAATTTATATTTTATTTTACGTGAGTATTTTCTTGATGTAGGTAATAATGTGGGCTTATTTTTCTGGTGCTAGACGTAGTAAGATAATTGCTCTGGTAATAACAACAGATCACCAACCCAGCAGCAAAAACAAGGATTCTACTATAATACAGCAACCGATAATACCTAAGCCAGATATAGTCACAAAGCCTAAACTCACTAATATTAATGAATTATGGAGCCGAACATTGGATTTTAATGACCGTGGCGTTGTATTTGATAACGATAAAGAATACGAAAATTCATTGAACCAAAATTTTCACGATAACAATGAGTGTTCATGTTTGACTCATTATTATCGTGAAAATCAAATGACAAGTTTAATTTTGTGAAAGGTAATAAGTGTGTAAATATTGTTTCAATGAATTTTCGTATTCTTTATGACAATCGAATACAACGCCATGGTCATTAAAATCCAATGTTTGGCTCCATAATTCATTAATATTAGTGGGTTTAAGCTGTGTGACTATATCTGTCTTAGGTATTATCGGTTGCAGTATTATAGTAGAATCCTTGTTTTTGCTGCTGGGTTGGTGGTTTGTTTTTATTGTCAGAGTAATTATCTTACTACGTGTAGCACCAGAAGAAGAAGCCCACATTATTACCAGCATCAAGAAAATACTCACGTAAAATAAAACGTAAATTTTATTTTGAACACAACATAATTAGCAACCAAACGTGAGCTTCATTGTATGACTGCGCTTATGATCAAAGGGCTCATTTTGCTATTTTTTTGATTTAATCGCAATATCATCTCATTCAAAATTGCGTTCGAGAATACCGTTTTAAGTAAAAGTGAGTATGAAAAGAAATTGCAAATCTACTTCAATTATCTCGTCCGGGGAGTCGTACGGTGACAACCCGGACTCTCTCCCCACATGTTATTTTAAACAAATACGCGGTATAACACAAATGTTTGTTTCGAATACCTTGCCATAAGAGCCGTATATGACTGATACTATTTATTTAAAAACAAAGCTGCCTTATTATTACCGTGGTAACACGCAGTTATCACTTATAATAAGCGCCGTATATGCACATACGGCGATAATGAATGGAAACAAATTAATACAGTTTCCTTATTATAACCGCTGCAAGTGGTGATTAAAGCACTTATGTCAAGGAAAAAGTTTCCTCTATAATACAGAATTCATTCGTATCAGAGCAGCATTAACAGATAGCGCGGTAATGTTAAGTACTACATGATTAATATGCTGGGGCTTTAGAAGACTACTGCAGTATCCGGCACTTGCGGCTAAAATATTAAGGAAACTATTATTTATTTTTTAAGTTACTGCGCTTATAAGAATCTAAAATGTATGATAGAAGCATTTTTCTAATAAACCATCAAAGACAAAGTTATAGATCTCGATACGGCGATTCCGAATATGTAACTAACTCAATTTCGTGAAAAATGTTGGATACGGCGGTTATAATATGCACGGCAGTATTGCAGTGGCTATTATATTATATGTTTGTTTTATTATTATTAACAATTATCAATTAACAATTATTTATCAGTATATTATTAGGTATTATTAATTAGTTGAAAAAAGCTGAACTGTTTTATATTACTTTGTGTTCGATAGATGGCGCTTATCCATTTTTCTGAACTACGGTATGGTTTCGTTACGTATACTAACTACATATATATCAAAGGAACTAATTTTGATTCGTGTTGCACACGTCCCATAGACGTGTTTTCTTTTTGGACACGTCACCGCAATAGCAATATTGCAGTGGCTAATATTCTAATAATTGTTATTATAATATATATATGTTTGTGTTATTATACTATTAATAACAATTATTAATCAATTATTATTCACTTTATTTTATTTTGAATATACACATTAATTAAATTTTTAAATATATATATATATATATATATATATATATATATATAAAAATATACATTTAAAAATATAAAAACCTTTAGGTGTTGGTCGAGGCTCTTCATTGGCAATCAGTCCGTGGACTGATACAATTATCGGGACAGTTATTATTTTTGTTAATAAAATTCGCCGAACTGACCTGTTATATATTACTTCGTGCTTCATAGAGTCGATAGAAATGGCGCTTATCCGTTTTTCGTTTCGTTTCGTATACTGCATACTAAAATATTTATAATAATATATCAAAGGAACTAATTTGGATCGTGTTGCACACGTCTTATAGACGTTATTTTTTTTAACAATATTATTTTCACTACTTACATTATTATCACCGCAATAGCAATATTGCAGTGGTTAATATATAGTTGTATTACTATTATATTATTATTAAATCAATTAATTAATATGCGCTCAACTGTCTTATATTACTTTGTGCTCGATAGATGGCGCTTATCCATTTTTCTGAACTACGGTATGGTTTCGTTACGTATACTAATTATATTAACCAAGGAACTATTTTGTTTCGTGTTGCACACGTCCCATAGCGATGGAAGCTATTGGTACAGTAAGTAGAGGTATGAACAAAGATGATATAAAAGAAAAGAAGGAAATTGTGAAAGCGACAGTTAAAGAATGCATTGAAAATAAAGAAGAAATTCGGAAGCAAACCGGATGAATTTTTGAAAGCGATAAAATATATTCAATGAGGGTGGGAAAGTCTGCTGGGTATGATAGAGTGACGATTGAAATGGTGAGGGCTGGCGAGGGATTAGTGGCAGGACTGTTGCACCACCTGCTCAACCTTTGTTGGATACCAGGCCAGGTCCCGGAAGATTGGAAAAGGCTTACAGCAGGAATGCCATAATCATCGCGGTATCAGTCTTTTAAGCGTGGTTGGGCAACTGTATGCCAAAATTGAAGGTAAATGCGTGAAGCAAGTGGCAGAATTTGTTTACGAAGGATTGGACGTACGATGGAGATATTGAAAGGAGAATAACTGCGGGTAATCGTGTTAAATGGTGCGCTACACTCCTTCATGAGTGGTCAATCTGTTGACTCTGCCTACCTCAGAGGAAAAAAGGCGAGAGCAATGTATAATTTATAAAAAATATCATTCGTGACACAATCAGTATCATTCGTGTCACTCTTGAATCGACACGAATGAGAGTAACACGACTGAGAATTTTGGCACTATTTTGAATTTAACTCCTAAATGTAACGTTCTAGAACATCACCTTGTACTGGGAAAGCATTTGCCCTGTTATGCATAATTAATGAAATAGATCATATAGAAAATAGGCCATAGTTAAGTACAATAAGCTATGAAAACACTAATGAGACGATTTTGGCAACAAGTATAAAATTTTACATGATAATAAGATTTTCTTCCAAAAAACGGAGTTCACAATAAACCACCACAGGTGTTCGTCGACAACTAATCACAGGGGACCGTGTGGGGTAGAAGATGGGGTAGCAGAGTAGTTTAATTGAGTTTTCTTTCGAGTTTGAAATTGAATACACAACTGATAATTTAAAAAGAATCAGTTTTCTGATGTTGTGAAATCTTTTTATTTTTTACAATTTATATTGTTTCAACGGTTAATATCCTTCCCAAAGAACTGTATAACATAATCGATAAATAAAATCTGCAGTTTTCTGCACTCATTTTTAATTTACGAAGCATTGAACAAAAAATCAACGTTGGGTAGACGTCACACTTCTGAGATTTAGGTTAGTTTTATAGGTATTACTCCGTAATTAAAAGCGATAGGAGATTTATTGTACTGGGCACAATAGCGTCTCAAAGAACTTATTGATTAATAGTAATGTTAAATCTGATAGCAACTACCACACAAGAATAAAATCAGAATATACGTGTTTGGCCCTCAATTTGAAAACGACCCAGACGTGTTCTCTTTTTGGATACGTCACCGCAATAGCAATATTGCAGTGGCTATTATACAGCGTGATTTTATAGTCGTTTTGGACCCGAAAGGGGGTTACTCGGGATGATATATGAAACCATTTGAACATGTCCAAATTGCTGTACGAGTCGGGTTTGACGCATACCGTCCCATTCGCATTTCGTCACGAATTCAAAAATGGTCCTATTCGCATTCGGTCCCATTAATAAAAAAAATTACTTGCTGTAATCTTTTTCACTCGTTCGAGTAAAACGTTAATAGAGCTTCGATAAGAAGTCACTGGCAATTTTTAATGAATGAACGTGCGCTCGTAGGCATATTTCGAGTCATGACATGTCGGTGCTCGCAGTGTCGCGGTCGTCCGGGATGTTTTGTGATTGGTCAGTGTTCGAAATTTTCACAAAAAAATTTTTTAGATTTTCAAATTAATGGCTCCAATCAATTCTGTTATCCAAACTGTGCTCAAAATATTTCGGTCCAAAACGACTATAAAATCAACGTGTACTATATTTGTGGTAATATTATTATTAATTATTAATTATAATTAATAAGCGCTGATTTTTTATCCGTGTTTCTGAACTACGGTATGGTTTCGTTACGTATACCAACACTATTTATAATATTAAAGGAACTAGTTTTGGTTCGTATTGCACACGTCTCATAGACTTTGTTTTCTTTTTGGACACGTCACCGCAATAGCAATGTTGCAGTGGCTAATATATTGTATATTACTTTTATTATGGTATTTATGAATTAACTATTATTTATTTATATTATTATTATTATGAATTATGAATTATAATTATTAATGAAATTAACATTAATTATTAATTATAATTAATAAAATGTGATAATGTGAAAGTTCGTTTATTACCCTCAAACAGCTGAACAATGGATCACGAGGGCATTCGTCTTCGTTTCAACGGCTAGATCAATATTATTTTCAATTTCTTTTTGGACACGTCACCGCAATAGCATTGTTGCAGTGGCTAATATATTGTATATTATTTTTATTATAGTATTTATGAATTAGCTATTATTTATTTATATTATTATTATTATGAATTATAATTATTATTGATAACTTTAATTATTAATTATAATTAATAAAATGTGATAATGTGAAAGTTCGTTTATTACCCTCAAACAGCTGAACAATGGATCACGAGGGCATTCGTCTTCGTGTCAACGGCTAGATCAATATTATTTTCAAATGTCGGCTCAAAATCTGACCATAGCTTCAACGTTTTCCGTTCCCCATACGAGTCCTCGGTGGTACAGGACATGATTCTGTTTGACAATAATATTTGATATTCTATTGCATTCGTAAAATGAGTAGCCATTTCATTTCATTGTTTGATTACAATCGGTAGAGTAAAATCTATGTCCTAAAAACGCGACTCGGTGGCGGTAGATGAACCCCCCTTCCTGAGACTACGTTTAGCTTACCATCAGGCGAGGTGGAGTCATATTGACGTGAACGATAAAAAAAAAGTTTTGGCTCTAGATGGCGCTGTGTAGAATGTTGTAGAATATTTATTATATTACTAGCTGTGTCCCGCGGCTTCGCCCGTAGCATATCTCGTCCCCGTGGCAGGATTAAAAGTATCCTATGTCTGTCTCCTAATTCTAAGCTACCTTACCACCAATTTTTAGCCAAATCGATTCAGCCGTTCTTGAGTTATACACAACTAACAACAACTTTCTTTTATATATATTAGATTTATTATTCAAAACCAATAATTTTTAATTCCAGGCACGTATCCGTACGTGACGTCATCAAACTGCAGCATCGGTGGGGTTTGCACGGGCCTGGGCCTGCCTCCTAAGGTCATTGACGAAGTGATCGGCGTCGTCAAGGCGTACACGACGCGCGTCGGTGATGGACCCTTCCCTACAGAATTGCACGATGTTAGTATTTTTTAATCCTATCGTCACGGGACCTGTTGGTTGGTTGGGACGGGGGAGTTGGAGCTCTTAAAAGTCCAACAACAACGGTCTAGCTGCAATGCTTCAATATCGCCTAATGTCACCATTGGGTTGTGAAGGTCAGATGGCAGTCGCTTCACGGAAAATATCGAGGTCCAGCCAAATCCGCAGTTAAGTCTGGTAAAGCGGACCACAGACTCCGAGGTGAAAGCTTTGGATGCGACTGGGATTAACGCTAGGTTGAAGTTGAAGTCACGGGACCTTTAAGCGGGGCGTGAAAAAACAGTTGATGAGGCCATTATGCTGAGGGCCGCCACTGTGGTACTATCGGTGTATATAGTGGTGTGCCCGGTCTTGAGACTTTTAGCTTACCATCAGGTGAGGTGGTGATTTTCATAAAAAGCCTTATTGTTTTTTAAAACAAAAATAATAATAGTAAGCGTGTGCGTGTGTGCGTGTGCGCAGGACACGGGGCGGCTGCTGCAGGCGCGCGGGCACGAGGTGGGCGTGACGACGCGGCGCGTGCGGCGCTGCGGCTGGCTCGACCTGGTCGTCGTGCGCTACACCGCCATGGTCAACGGGTACACCTCGTGAGTAGCGCGCACTACTAGCATTTTTTTTTATATTCAGTGATGTGAGAAAATAAAAACGAACAGCACTTTAGGAATTACACTTCTTTATTACTTTGGTAATATACTTTATACAACAACCGAACGCGCATACTTTTCAAGAACAACTGAACAGGAGAAGCAATAAAAATAGTACCAACATCTTTAGAATACGAATATTATATTCTTTTCATTGCTGCCAGCTTAAGTAACAATAAACATTGCCATACTTATTAACATTCAGTCCGTCAATTGACTTAACCCCGCTGGATGGTAAGAAGCTAGGGTAAAGTCCAGAGGGTACGGGCCGCCATTCCAGACACCATTCGTCCCAAAATGACGGTCCCTACCTAGACGGCCTAGACAGATGCCTTTTCACGCCCCGCTTAACGAACCCGGGATTTTAGGAAGAAGGAAACACGTGTGCAGGAAGTGCATTCCAGTTTTTAATTGTGCGACACAGAAAGGAAGCACCGAACCGCTTGGTTCGAGACCGTATGGTCTCGACTGTGTGCGGGTGGCACCTCAGCCCCGCACGTGTTGTTCTGGATCGGAAGAGAGACAGTGGATTTGCATGGAAATGCACCGCTATGCTCCACTGCAGTCCGTTTAGTGGAGTGCAGTATAACATAGCGCCCCACCGCTATGTGTGTGATTCAACTTTAAAATACAATTTCCCACATCAATGTATGGAATTGAAAGTTGGGTATGGCAGGAAAAGCATGAAAGTAGAGTGAATGCAGTTGAGGTGCGATCTTTGCGAAGTATATGTGGTGTAAGGTTAGTTGATAGGAAAAGAAATACGGGTATACGAGAATGGTGCGGTCTGAAAGAGAATGTTGTAATGAGAATTGAAAAAGGCATGCTAAGATGGTTTGGGCACGTAGATCGAGTTACTAAACACTATTTCTTATTATGACCGTAGGTATTTTGAAAATAGTTGGTAGTTATATATGATGAACAATTTTGATAAGGCCATCAAGCTGAGGGCCGCCACTGTAGCACTACCGGTGTATGCTGGGATGACCCCGGTCCTGAGACTTTGCCTTTAGGTTACCATCAGGCGAGGTAAAGTCATTTTGACGTGTCCTAAAAATGTAACTATGGTATTTGAATGTTTCAGAATATGCCTCACGAAGTTAGACATCTTGGATACGATGAAGGAGATTAAAATAGGCGTGGCGTACAAGCTGAATGGAAAGAAGATAGAGTACTTCCCTTCCTCTATGCCCGAACTCAGCCGGGTTGAGGTGAGTGACATCTAAAATGACAACCCCCGTAGACAAGTGTCAAAAGTCTAAATCGGTAAGGAAACGAATAGATTAGGTCGACCAATCACATCTAAGCTCGTCGCCGGCGTACAATGCGCGCGCCGCGGCAGAATCTCGAGCTGGTGTGTGATTGGTCGACCTAATCTATTCGTTTCCTTAACGATTTAGACTTTTGACACTTGTCTACGGGCCCAGATCGGAAAAAGAGAAAATCTTAGAGAAATTGAACCATTCGATTATCGAGTGTTGCAAGCGAACTTTCAAAAATCTTAGAATGCAGTTGAAATTTTAAAACGCTTTTATTTAACTTGACCTGTTTGTTTGGGTAAAATCTAGCAATTGAAAATTGATCCCCTTCCTATGGACGGATTGTTCTGATATTTATTTGGCACATATCTTTAGTTCTGTTGACAATACGACCTAATCTATTCTGTATCATTGCAAAGTTAAGATGGCCGCCTCTACAAAATAGCGGCTAATATATTTTTCCACAACTACCACAATATGGATATCAAATGAAAGGGTTTGACTAGTAGAATATAGTTCACTGCGAAAAAAAAAGAAAATCCAACATGATTTAAAATCAAAATGAGGTTACCTCTCAGTAAAATTACTACTCGTTCGCGCTAAGTTTGCCGCTGTCAACTGTCACGCGTTTACCGTTGTCTCACTCACTCAGTTCTAGTTCCAGTGAGAAAACGCTATACTGACGTCATTTGACAGCGGCAAAGTTAGCGCGAACGGGTAGTATCTGTCTACATTATTTAAGAGACTTCCCCTCCATGAGGCATCGTCGTGGAACACCCTGTAGAATGTGTATAATGTATTACAGGTGGAATACGTGACGCTACCGGGCTGGCAGTGCAGTATCGAGGACTGCCGGAGCTTGGACAAGTTGCCTGAACCGGCTAAGAACTATGTGAAGGCCATCGAAGACTACCTACAAATACCTGGTGAGTTGTTCCTCACTCCATATCACGAAAGACTGAAATATTTATCCTGTTCACAGAACAAAAAAAATACATTATACTCTGTTTTTTTAATTAGAGATACTAAATTGACAAGTGCAAATGTCAAACTGTGAAATAATGATACAGATACAGGCACGTAACTTGGCCAGGTTTGGGGTAAGTTCACGCATCGTGCACTTTGAGCCAATCAAATGATTCAAAGTACGAACGAACGGAACGTTGATTCGCTACAAGACGTCTCTCGGAGACACCTGATTGGTCTGTCAAGTGACCAATCATATGTCCGCGACGGCGCAACCGCGTCTCCCGCGACCCGCTCATACCTCAAAGGGGACCTAAAAATCGACCTTTGCGCATATGAGGCGTCTGGCCAATTTACGTGCCGGTATCTGTACCAGCTTTGTGTTTAGTGGTGTACTCGAAACTATCGGCAATGTTTGTTGCCTGGATACAAGTGGTTTGGCTATAATATATTTTAAGAGAAAAGTTAAATATAAGGTGTTTATAAGAAATCCCCACGGATACTCTTCCCGCCGGGGAGCGGGGGTGGGTATGTCGGAGTCGCCTGTCGCCCGCATCCCGTACTTAGTCCCCGGGGACTTCAACGCCTGGTCTGAGGTTTGGTGTTGGTATTACGAATGCGAGGGGCAGGGCGGTGGAGAGTTGGGCTGTATCATCTGGCCTAGTTCTCTTCTCCTGGATCGGAGTACACATGGGATTATACGTCGTAGCGTTGGGGGGAGGGGGGGCGGGTTACTTCCATCGTGGATCTGTCGTTCGCGAACCCCTTACTAATAAGTCTACTGTACCTTGTACCTACAAACTATAATCGCTATTTTGTTTCGTTTCAGTGAAATTCATCGGCGTGGGGCCCGGCCGGGACCACATCGTCAGCACGCATTAATACTGACACCACACCTTACTTTTACTGTTATTTACTAGTAACGTATGTATCTAGGGACGTTTACGCTCGTCACTTTTGCACTCACCATTATATGCGATGCTTTTCGGTGATGAACACGAAAGACATTAGGCCTTCACCCTTTTATTTGCTAACTAGCGACCCGGGAGCCGGCTTCGCCCGGGTGTAAATTCCTGTTTTAAAATAAAATATATAGCCTATGACACTCAGCAATAATGTGGCTTTCTATTGGTGAAAGAATTTTTAAAATCGGTTCAGTAGATCCCGAGATTACCCCTTACAATTTAACAAATATACAAATACACAAACTACTTCTTTATAATATTAGTATAGATTATTCGAAAACACATATAATAGGCAAATTAAATCAAAATTTATGAAACAATCGGCTTCCTCATGCAAATAAAAGGGTCAGGCAAAGAACGTAAGTATTTTTTTATTATTTCACAATAATATTTTATTGTATTTTCTTTTTTATATTAATAATGTTTTAAATCTGGAGAACTTTACAATTTAATAATGTTCCTTCCGTTATTAGAATCAAGTGATATTTTTTAATTATAGAATTTTGTTTTAATAACATGTCATTCGTGATAATATAAAAGTTAACTATTATTACTAAAATCAAAATAATTGAAATCGATAATTAAGGCGTCTTGATGTCTGTGTTAAAATTAATAGTTGAATTGATAATAATAGGCTTACAAGTTTCATTAAGTGGAATTGAATTAGAAAAAAAAATAGACAATATACGTTTATATACGTTTTTAAATAGCTGCTGTTCGCATTTTTATAACTATAGTTAAGTTTTCACTAAGAAAATTCGGAATACTGGTCTTAAATTGTTTGCAATAGCATCGTGCATGTGATTGCCTATTTCGTGCAAATAGTATTGAGTTATTTTCATGCAGATATTTTGCACTAAATAATCTATACGATTTGCACGACGTGCGGAATTCCGCATGGGTGGCACGCACGACTCAGCGCAGGCGCTTACACTACCTTTTCGCTTATAAATTGTTAAAATTCATTAGTAATTTGCAACTACAGTGCCAGATTACTTCTTAACAATTTATAATTTTCAGTGAAAACTAGGTACTGTAGATATAGCAGAATTATACAAAAATTGATTGGTAACGTCATGTACGCCACTTATATTCTCTAGACGTTGTTAAATGTGAAGTTTTTGTGATTATACTGGCAATTACGCGAGGTTTAATGCCTTTGATAAATGTGGAACGGTGGTAGTTGAGGGCGAGGTAGTCTCTCATGAGACGTTGCATGTTCGTATGCAACATGAGTAATGGTGTTCACGGCCAACATTACAAGATGACATTAATTGCTCCAAATCATATTATAATCTGTTGCCAATGATAAGAAATTTTAAACTAGGTTTATTGTTATGCCAGTGAACCACGAATACCTTCTTTTAAGCTGCATTTCCACTAAAGCAAAGCAAAGCAAAGAAAAGCTATAAAATCACTTTATTTACCTAGCCTCGCTCCGCTGAGCAGTTTCCACTAGAGCTGTGCTGGGCGTGATAATGTAAATAAAGTGATTCTATTGGTTCTTAACAAACGTTTTATGACCCAAATATAGCAAACAGCGCAGGGTTGCCATTTATGTGTAACAGATCACAAGATTTGAAGGAATTCATGACACAAAGCTATTTACTATAGTATATAGTACTCTGCTGCGGCATGCATCGTCAGATTACATGATGACCACGTCCTTCCTATAGTTCAATTTAGCTTATAATTATAAACTGTATTGACGGCATTTTAATCATGGATACATTTATGTACTTATTGCCAATTTTTGTTTAAAAAATCTATATTGATTTTTAATTATTGGTTCTATATTATGACAACAATAGTAGGATTAACAGAAACAAGGTGCATTATGACTTATGACATATAAATATAAAGTATTATTACAAAGACGTCATGGTTTTATTGTGGCTAAAGTGTGTTGTTCAAGGGCTTTTTTTAGTGCCAAGTGGCATATTAAAGTACTACAATATGCGCATAGTCGGTTTTCTTGGTACGCTATGGCACCGGTTAATATGCTAATGATTAATTGTTAGCATGGTAATGATTAATTGTTACCATGCTAATGATTAATTGTTAGCGTGCTAATGATTAATTGTTAGCATACGAATGATTCATGTCATAACGACGTGCTCGTAGTTAACAACTGAAAAAGTGCGAGAAACCAATTGTGCGTAAAGTATAGCTTTTGGTCACTATGAAGTTATTTAAGCTTTGGGTTTAAATAGAAGATGCGACAGTAGCGATCTGCCTGCCTGTAGATCCTATTACAATGACATTTACTGTGTCCTAAAGTTACCTAAAAATTGATGTTTATGAGGCTAACTTCAAGGAGCAAAGTTATCCTTTCCGAAGTTTTGTAAACCCCACAAACATGTGTAATAGGGTCCTCTACCACCGCGCCGTGTGCATGCATGCGAGTGCCTGTTTCGTGCAAATAGTATGAAGCTAATTTCGTGCGAATAATCTGCACAACGCTGTGAAAAAAATACATTCAATCTGCACGACGTGCGGGGCAACCGCATGCATGACATGCATGGAGCTGCGGATAGCATGATATCCGAATGCAAGATGTTAAATTTTGTTTTCAGTCCCAAAAAATTGATAGTGTCAGTTTTGCACAAACGAAATAGCATTAGACGCAAGACCTTTTTATTATATTGTTAACAATGTTTGAAATCATTTTTTACTAACGTTTTGCGTAGGGCTTTGTGCTATTAACATGTGACAGAAAGTTACAGTTTAGACATTATTTTTAATGATTTACTACGATTTTACAAAGGGCCCATTCCAAAGATCGTTTGAAATAAAATATAGTATGTACTTATGTAACGATAATCGTTTCGCTTCTGTATTCTGTGAGTGGTTTTATGTGATATATTTGTCTATAATTAATATAGATGTATACATTAATACAGTTGGAATTATATTAATGTATGTATTTCATTACAGTTAATATGCCAATAAAACGGTTTATTCTTTTATGTGTTGGTTTCATTTTATCATATCCCGAGGTTCAAGTTAATGAAATAGCTAGTACGGACTCCATTTTGGTATTGTTTTCATCTCTCCAATTAAATAGAAATTAATCGATGAAAATTTTGGTATAACATTATTTGTATCAATGTTATTTTATGCAAAGAAAAGTCTAAAAATAACAACAATGTTTCAGGACGGATGACACGTTATATCGGGAAGATATTATGGGTTAATAATAATAATGTCTTTATTTCATTTAGAGCATACATTTTCAAAAATTAAGAGAATGCCCCAGTAAGTTATTGTTATACTCGTGTTGGGGCGATACATATGGATGTATAATAGGCATTTAGCACACAGTACTCCAAGGTACCTTCAGAGTTGAGATTTCAGATGGTAGTTACCTACTCCCAATGCAAATATACTTCTCATCAGAAAAATCGAAAACAGTTTTTATGATATCTGAAAACAATAACTACACAAATTATTTTTTTATGATATTTGAATTTAGAACATTAACATAAGAATTTGAAAACCTCATAATGAGGATCAGTCACTTTTTTAGCTGAGTATGCAGTTTTATAGACCTAAAAAAAACAATAAATTCTGTAAAAAAATTATTTGAATCGGATCAAAAATGACGAAGTTATAGCCATTTTAGTGCGGTAATCTCAAAAACGCTCGCCACCGCGTAGAAATACCCTGTGACGTCATCGCTCACATCGTCGCGCGTCGCCGCCGCGCCACCGCGCCGCTATGGAGAATATAGGGCTATTTCGGATAAAACATTTCATGATTTTTTTTTTCAATTATAGATTTAAGTATTTTTTCTTTTTTTATACTATGTAGGTGGCAGACAAGCACACGCTCCACCTGTTGGGAAGCTGTCATCGTGGCCTATGGACGTGTGCAACACCAGGGGTGTCACACGGGGTGTCACCAGGGGTTCTGCCTACCCTGAAGGGAAGGGGGGCGGCTAGGAAGGGGTGGAGAGGCTAGGAAGAGGGGGGGGGAGGGGTACAGTGAGCTCTGGCTCCCCTACTTACCTTGGGGAACACAACACGCTGGTTATTATGGAGCGGTGTTCTGTAGGGCGGAGGTACTACCCCAGTCGGACAGCTCAGTTCGGACGGGAGATACCGTCGGGTATAGTATTATGTATTATGAATATGAAATTTTATTCTTTCATTTGTAGTGGTTCGATAGCATTTAAGGCATGTTGGAAATCAAATACTTATATAACCCGTGCGGAAATCCCCACGGATATCACCCCTGTCGGCCATCGGAGATAAAGAAAGATAAAGATAAAGATAATTTATTTGCGGAGGTGGATTGACTGCACCCCGCTGATGGTAAGCTGAGGTGCAGTCCTAAAAGTAATGGACATCATTCCATCAAAACTGGAACACTTTCCGAAATAACGGATGTCTATACAACCACTCTACCCTTATTTGCCCCCTTAACCGCGATTCACGGGGTAGGTACGTTTATTTTTAACCAGAAGCAGCTGTATCAAATTTCGTGCTCCTTACTTTCAAAATAACGGACTTTCCATGCAACCAGCCATCGCCTATTTTACGCCTTTAGTAATGAAATTTTGAAAAACGCTGATATACGTGTATAGGTATTTATTTCTAATCAGAAGTAGGTATATGAAATTTAATGCGTCTAACATTGAAAATGAAGAACTTTCATATAAATGTTCATGCCTTATTTTGCCACCTTAGGAGTAAAAATTCTAAAAATCCGTCCTTAGTGGATTCCTACAACATAAAAAGCATCTACTGTCAAAATTTCAAGTTTGTAGGTCCAGCGGTTTAGGCTCTTCGTTGATGTATCGGTCTGTTTATCAAAGGGCATCGTACACGATGTGAGCCATGACGTCATCGACAAAAATCCAGCGAGAGTGTGCGTTTTAAAATAGCCGTTTTTAAATCTTCGATAACTTCGTCATTTCTTGTCGGATTTCAATCATTTAAAAAACAAAATGCTTAGAAAGTTGTAGCGCATACGTTTCATTAATTAAAAATTAAAAGTTCTGTTATGTGACTGATCCTCATTATTATCCATACTAATATTCTAAATGCGAAAGTAACTCTGTCTGTCTGTCTGTTACGCCTTCACGCCTGAACCGCTGAACCGATTTTGATGAAATTTGTTATAGGAGTAGATTAGACGTCGAGAATTAACATAGGCTGTTTGGTCGCTTGGACGACATTTTACAATATTCCTAAATATGTACACATTTTTCTGATAATCCTTAGAAATAAGAAACTTGCAAGGTGTTTCGGTTTTTCTGATGAGAAGTGTATAATCTAAATCAAAGTGAACAGTAGGAAAGTTGTCCCCGGATAAGTGGGTGTATAATGACAAAACAGCAATGTGCATCTATATTTTTATTCGATTTATTCACTAACTACATTACATCAGTCAAGTTATCAAGTAGGTACCTATACAATGATAGCCACAACATTCGTGCTAGTACCGGCAACCGGCGATTTGAATAACCTGCCCGAGTGCCAATTACGTAATAAAAAATATGTTCGAAGTTCAATCTCGGTCTGGTCATATTTTTGGATACAAAAATACTATTTTTTTAAAGTTGGGAGATCAACATGAGATCAGGACTAGACCGAGACTGAATTTTCAAAATATTTTTTACGAGAATTTGCCTTCAAGCTACTTTTTGCGTTTGCTCGGTTCATTTAAATCGTCTAGTCTAGTAGACTATCAAAACTATTATGATGTTATAGCAACTATTAGAAATTTCAATGACTGCGACTGGCATCCAAATGCATTTGTATGTGCAATACAGCTTTAAACAGCTTCATTGAAACAAAATGTTATTTCTGATTCCTCAGTTTTAATTCTTTTTTGTTCTGTAGATTATTGTTAAGTCATCGGTTCTTGATAAATATGCATAACTTCAAATCAATAGAACGATTTGAAGTTATGCATATTGAGTCGTTAATAAAAACCTTGTTGAAATGTGTTTTCATCGCTACAAGTAAGTTACCGGTTGCCAGTGCTAAAATTTACGTGTGATTTTGGAGGTACACTACACATACATTTATACTATACAGTAGAACCCGTTTAAGACGATCACGCTTAATACGATTTCTCGCATAATACGCCACTTTACGCCATTCTCTGCAACTTGGGAGACATATTTCATACATTTCTTAACGCTTAATACGATTCGCATCCCGTTTAATACGCCTGCGAGCCCATGTTACAACAAGAAAAAATTGAGATATTGAAAGTTTTAGATAAAAAATCACACAAATCAAACTCAGTTAGCTGCTGAGCTTCACTTACCAGTTTCTACGTTACGTACCATTATTAAAGAAAAATACAGATTGGGAGGTTTGCAGAGAAAAAAGCAATAGGAAAGGTTGATAAATTGGAAAAAGTTTTAGTGGAATGGCTTCATCAAGCACGAGCTTTAAAACTGCCCATAAGTGGCCCCATAATATGCAAGAAAGCACGTATGACGTAAGATTGCTGAAAGCTTACAGAATGGCTCGATAGATCGTTTTAAAAATCGTATTTTCCCTATCCCGCATAATACACTTTCTCGCTTAAGACGCGTTTTTAGGGTCCCTGAGAAATCGACTTAAGCGGGTTTTACTGTAATTATACCAATTAAGAATACAAATTAACATTTAGCTAACTGGCGAAACTCAACAGAATAATATTCTTAACTATTTTCCTCTGGGTTAATAGAAACAACCCGTATGTAATGAAAAGAATAAGAGTTTACACGTGATGCATACCTCCCCCCCCTTCTTCCACCTTCTGTCCAAGGGTAAGGGGGGACACCGTGGTTGGAAGGGCCACTCGAAACAGATGGCCCTAGGTCAGCCAAGGTGCGAGGGAAATGCCTTATGGGGCCACCTTACTCCCCAGCATCTGAAGACCCGAGATGGTGAGCGGTTTTAATAGGTTCGAGTCCCATATAACATCCATAGGGACGATAAAAAAAGTACCAAATACTTGAACGAGCTTGGGTAAACCTGTTGAGTTTCGTTAGCAAATTAAAAATAGCCAGCCTCATTAACATATACATACAGCTCATTTTCAGATGAGACTTCGCTTTACACATTCTACGATACACACCAAAGACAAAAGGGTAAGTACATGCAGAATAGTTTTAGCGCTATTAGCTACCACCATCATGAACAAAATTGGCCTCAGCTGGCCGTTCGAGATTGGTCAATAGGGAATATGAAATCCAATTTCGATTAATTTCATAATTATCATGCATTATTGAATTAAACTTATGTCTAAACATTTAAAATTGAATATAGATAATCTTATCAAGTACAGTGATGGGTTTATGCCCTGTCACTGTGGGCATTTATTCAATCCGTTCGATTAATGGTAGGCATTTTGGGCATAAATAATAAATGGCCAAAGTGTCTGAGTATGTGGCATTTATTCATTCCTTCTGATTAATGCCAAGCATTTTGGACAAAAATAATAAATGCCCAAAGTGTCTGTATATGTGGCATTTATTTAATCCGTCTGATTCATGCCGGGCATTTTGGGCAAAAATAAATAAATGCTCAGTGTCATAAACCCATTACTGATCAATTATTATTGAAATCGACCTGATGGAGTTGATCAACATTATTTTTATACATTCCACATTATAATATCGTTTACAAATCATTTTGAATACGTTTTAATTAATGCTACGAGTGAATTACACCAACGACTGCACTGCGTTATCATGTGCAGTATAGTAAAACTGGAACTTTTTAATATTGCAGGTTCAGTTTCGAGCCCGAAACAAATAAGATGAAGAACATTTTATTTTACTTATATATATTTGTACTTATACTTACAAGAATACAAAACTAAAATATGACAGGTATTTGGGCTGTGGGTGGGCTTTAGATTATGGCGAAAATGGATTTTGACTTTCGACTTCAGATTTTTCTAGACTCTTCTGACTGTGCCAACTACATACAAACGCAATGCAAATTAAAAAAAAACACTAATCTGAAATTTGACACACTTATGCTAAATTCAAATTAAGACTTGATGTTTAAAAATAACTGTTGAAATACCCGTTTTGAATACGAATTTATTGAATATTGCTATTATAGCTTGGCTATAGTTACTATGTGACACACATGATGTGCACGGGATCATTTATTGCCCGTATTACTACCAAATACTAGTACACCGGTTATGAAATTACCGTTCTTACTACTCAAAAGTAGTTTTTTTTTTTTTTATACCACTTAGGTGGCAGACAAGCACACGGCCCACACTGATGGAAAGCGGTTACCGTGGCCTATGGACGCGTGCAACACCAGGGGCGTCACACTCGCGCTGCCGACCCTGCAAAAATCTTCTAATGCCCTTCTTGAAGAACCCCATATTGTAGCCTCCAGGGAAAACCACTGCAGGGAGATCATTCCATAGCCTAAGCGTGCGCGGAATGAAATTTCTTTCATACCTTACGTACAGTTACACCGGTTATTGAATTACGGTTCTTACTACTCAAAAGTAGATAGCAACAGCAATAAAAAATTAACCGTACTACTACTATTTATATTGTTGTAACAACTTTCAACTTAAGTAATGAGAACGGTAATTAAATTACCGATGTTACTACAAGTAGTTGGTAGTAACACGGGCAATAGACTAGCAGAACTACGGGGCTTAGGTGGAGGGGTGTGTATATGCCAAGCCATATCACAACTTGCTAAACTCGACTTTCAGTTATTATTCAAACATCAGAAAAACCTCGATCATAAAACGACAACACACACAAAATTCAACCTTAATCCCTAGCATTAGGGGATGTATTCCGATCCCTCTTACTTTTAGACTTGGGTTGTGCACGGTGACGATCCCTCTTGCGGCTAGAAGACGAGCACGATGATGATGGACTGGAGTCTGGTGGAGATCCGGCTTCCTCAGCTGTTAGGCCCATGGTTTGGGACTCAGGAGTGGACGGCTCGAGAACACTGTTGCGGAGAGCCCGGCGTTGCTCTTCGGTGTGTTGGGGGCAACGGGTTGATCTGTAATGTTTGAAAACCAATGATTTCTATGAAGGTATATTGAATATGTGGAACAAAAAATTTGGCATCGAGGAAGACCACAACCATATTGTGGCTGTATAGGAGATGGATGTCAAAATTCACTGACTCATTTATTTAATTTCTGCGTTCTCAAATCGTTCAAAATCACAAAAAGTAGAGGTGAGGTTTATGTAATGGACAACTTTTTTCTGCGATTTCATTGGTTGAGAAAAGACATATTATGACTACAAACGCCATGCTGAGGCTGATTTTCGAAATCAAAATTCATTTCCACCTCATCCAGGGACGTTGATAATTTTTTGCAGTGCAGTTGCAGTCAGGGTCAGATAGCAGTCGGTTCACGGAAAATATTGAGGTCCAACCTAATCTGCAGTTAAGACTGGTAAAGTGGACCCCAGACTCCGAGGTAAAAGCTTTGGATGCGACTGGGAATTCACGCTAGGATGAAGAAGTTGCAGTGCGGGTATGGTTATGTCGGATTTGAACCGACTAAAACACCACACTGTTTTAAATCTTGGTTGCAAGTTATCACTTAAGCATTTCCCTCGAACCCCAACTGACTCTGGCCGAGATGGCCTCCTCGGGTTTGGGAACCACGGCGTTCGCGTCTTGCCCCTCGGGAGGGGGCAATCGTACCGTCACCCTGGCTTGCTAGGCTGTTCGAACTCTCACTACCAGACCTGCGCTCGTAGAGGATGGAGTGACATACCTAGTACACAACTTCTTAGTGTGCTCTGACACCACACCGCATATTTGCAACAACAAGTTCTTCTTCTCATTAGCCGTCATAGTCTCGTAGGTGGCGCCACCATCGCTGCTCTCATTGTTCTGAGTGCCGTTGTTGTTCCTAGAGGATAGGATTCACTTTAAATTCTAGATGTAATTGTTAAAACTCATGGTACTTTTAGTTTTTAAGGTGGGTTCAAACTGCAGGGGTTTTTTTTATTCAAGATAGGCTTTTGTTTGACCACTATCTCACCTGGTGGTAAGTGACTATGTGGTCTATGATGGATCACGCTTGCCTAGAAGGAACCTATTAACTTTCTAACATTCTAACCATTAAATAACTAAATGTCGATAAGCTTCGGAATAGTTGCACCTTTTTTTAAATATGTAATTCTTAAAATGCCAACTGTATCCATAGTAGGACCAATAAGGTCCTACAAAACTATTGGCAGTTAGCTTACAGGATCTGATGAGTAACATGACCTTTAATGTACTTGATACATTAACTTCTTATTTTTAACTACTCTTATGTTGAAATGAAACTATTTTTTTTGTTGAAAGTAAAAATACCTATTTATGTTTATTTTTAAATATACCTGCTGTCTCTGGTTTTCGTTGTCTTCAGATAAACTGTTTAGTAGATTCAAACTGTTCAATATCTCCAAAGAATTATTTACTTTCTAGTTGACACAATGGCAGAGTGCCAATTTTGTGGTAGACACGGGTAAGCCTCTAGACAAACTCACATTCTACCAGCGAAACTCCGAAGTGCATTTGTCAAGCGTAACGTCAGTAAAAATGTCCGACACATTTCAAACTTCTGACAATTCGCTTTGATGCCACTGGTAGAATATGACTTTATCTAGAAACCATGGTAGAAATTAATATAAAATCTCACCTATGAACTTTATTAGGTTTCCGATTACTGTTATTCTTTATCCTGCGCTTGCGCCGTTCGCTAGGCACGCTCCCACCAGCCCAGTCTGCGTCATCCTCATCATCGCTCAAGATCCCAGCGTAAGAAGTTGGCTCCCGGCTATTGGAAGCGATGCGGCGTGACGCTATACGAGAGCTGTTGCGGCCCATGCCTGAAAAAATTTAAAATTACAACATTATATTGATTTTAACAAATACTGGCTGTTTAAAGTTTGTGTGAATTAAAAAAAAATCCGTTTTTATAATAGATTCCACTAGTTATAATTGTCAGATATACACAGCATGGCAAAGTTGGTTTGCACATGAACACCAGTAAAACAAAGATCTTAACAAATAGTCTGCAGAAACCTATACAAATAGATGGGCACCAGATCGAATATGTAAAGGAATATGTCTATCTAGGGAAACAAATTTCTTTCAGCAGTGACAGTAATGAACAAGAAGTTGAAAGAAGAATTAGAAGCTCTTGGAATAAGTTTTGGTCACACAAAGAAATCTTAAAAGGACCTTATAATTCAGAGCTAAAAAAGACGGTAATGGATGTCTGTATTTTACCTTGCCTTACCTACGCTAGCCAAACATGGGTGCACACTAATAAGATCAGAAACAGATTGCTTACAACACAACACGCCATGGAAAGAAGTATGCTAAGGCTAAGGAGGATACATAAAATAAGCAACAGAACTATTAGAAAAAGGTCGAATGTTACAGATGTTCTCAAACATGCTATGAAAATGAAATGGCAATGGGCAGGACATGTGGCCAGGGTGCCAGACCAAAGATGGACTCTAAAAATCACAAAATGGAGAGGCCCTCCAGGAAACAGACACCGGGGCAGACCAAAAACAAGGTGGATGGACGACATTGTCAAAGTGGCTGGCACATACTGGCTAGACAAAGCAAAGAATAGACAGATTTGGAAGGAGATGGAGGAGGCATATACCCGGATGGGGTCAAGGCTCCAATAGTTTTTACTAACATAGTTTAAGAATTGTACTAACTCATTGTAAAATAATTTAAAAGCCTTGAATAAATATGCTTTATTATTATTATTATTCACTTTATTTTAAATATAGACATATAAATTACATTTTTAAATATATAAAAAAAAATATACATTTAAAAATATAAAAAATAGTACCCCACCGGCATCGGGTACAGGGACCAAGCTACCGGTGGTTAGGGCTCCAGAGAAAGGAACCTCCTCACTATACGTGCCGTGTCGAGGAGTACTGCCTTCTGCATCAGTCCCTTAACCCAGCCACCCAACGTGAGCCTCTTTAGGTGTTGGTCGAGGCTCTTGGCAATCAGTCCGTGGACTGATACAACTATCGGGACAATGATCGCCGAATCCACATCCCACATGTCAACAACCTCATGAGCTAAATCCAAATACTTAATTTGTTTATCTTTTTCAGCTTTTATGAGGTTCTCGTCATGAGGGATGGTGATGTCGACAATCATTGCAAGCCTCTCTAATCGATCTATTACCACTATGTCAGGCTTATTGGCGACAATAGTCCTATCAGTGATAACAGATCGATCCCAGTATAATGTGACACGACCATTTTCGAGAACTGGGTCGGGCGCATACTTGTAGTATGGCACCTCTGCAGATACAAGATTGTATTTAAGGGCAAGTTGCTGATGTACAATCTTGGCTACTTGATTGTGTCTGTGCAAATATTCGCCGTTGGCAAGACGAGAACAACCGGAAATAATGTGTCTGATAGATTCCCCGGGACGGTGGCATGCCCGACATATGTCAACCGTACCATCTTTCAGAATGTACTTCTTGTAGTTGTTCGTCATGACAACTTCATCCATAATTGCAAAGACAAAACCTTCGGTTTCTCCGAAGAGATTACCAAACCGTAGCCAAGATACAGACGCCTTTAAGTCTATATCGGGCCCGTTTAAGGCCCGATAAAAGCGTCCATGTAGCTCTTTGCCCATCCATACCTCCCTGCGATCAGCAGTACTAAGTACTACAGGTTTGCGCCAGTTCTCTTTAGCCAACGCAAGAGGGGTTAAGCCATTGTCCACTGCGACCACATCACGGTGCATATCTGTATTTTTGTGTAAAAAGTATTCTCTAAGGTTGTATATCTCGCGGTTGTGAAGTGTCTTGGCATTTAGAAAGCCACGCCCACCCAACTTCCGCGGGATATACAACCTCATTACAGATGATCGCGGGTGATGCATCCGAAATGCGGTCAGCAGTGTAGCCTCTCAAGTACGGTACTATCCAACATGTTACAACGTTGGATAGCCCGCACCTGGTCCGATAGTCGTTGTGCTGATACATTGAGGGCCGGTTCAAGTTCCTGAAACAAAGACAGTAAACGACTACGGTACGCAGTGAGGTTAGTTCCCAGCTCTGTAGCCGTATAATATGCCCGCATAACGTTTTCATTAATAGATGAAGACCATTTTATGCGGCGCACATTACCACCGGTAGCGGGGGCCCTATTCGACGCCGGTGGGCATCGGGGTCCTAAGCAGCCCGGTGGCCGGCCTCTCCCCGGCCGACGTACAGGTGTTGGCGACGTCGGCGGGGAGAAATACTCGTCGCTACTGCTGGAGCTCGACGTCTCCACTGTCTCAGCAAGGCAGCTTTGTTGTGGGACGGAGCTGTGCGACGAGTCCGGGGATGTTGTGTGTGCATCTCTTATTATTATTATTATTATTATACACAGCATAAATAATGCATATGCATACACAATACTTACAAAAAACAATAGTTTTTTTAACTTTTATCTGTTTGTTTGTCTGTTGTCTGTCTGAATTAGGTTTTCTCTGAAATGGTTGCACCAATTTGATGAGACTTTCACTAGCAGATAGCTAATATTACAAGGTTTTAGAAAAGGGTTCCACAAAATAAAATAGGATTGCATAAAAAACTCTGCCCAGCTGCAGAAGAGGCGTTTAATGTAATGCTATTGGTTAATATTTCTCTGCTCTGCTCCACTCCACATCAATGGAACCGCAGGCTTATTGATTAAATTTCAAATTCTAGTAGATTAAAATTACGAATTTGTCGCATTTAGCGACGAGACTTTCGGTCCTTGGGGACAAGATGCGCACAGGCTTTTCGTGAAACTGGGTGCGGGCCGGAACCTCCACGTGGTGCACCTGGGCATCGGAGGCAAGCAGCGCCTCCCACTCGCCACGGGAGACGCTGCTGCCTGCGGCCAATCCGGCCGGGGTGGGACTGGCCCTCTAGAGGGCTGCTCCGAGGCTCTCCACTTGTCCCTCTGACTAGCAGATGGCACAGTGGGGAGCGAGCGGGGGCGAGCTGATTGTCTGCGCGCCGACGGTTGGGTGACAGGACGGCCTCCTGTCACCCTACACCCCACCGTCGGCGAAGTGGCACGATGCTCGCCCCACCCCCCCTTTCGGGGGGTCGAGGGGGCCATCTTAAAACCGTAGATGGCCCGGGGTCAGCTGGGGTGCGAGGGATATGCCCATTGGGTAACCTTACACCCCGGTTACTAAGGCCCGAGACGGCGTGCGGTTTTAGTCGGTTCGATCCCGACATAACCACCCCCGATGGCCGACGGAGGTGGTATCCATGGGGATTTCCGCACGATAAAAAAAAAAAAAAGGCTTTTCGTGAAACTCAGTAAGCGTCTGCGGGAGGAAACTGGTGATCCCCATGCAGGCAGTTTTCTCGCACAAAGGCTTTCCATCGCCATTTAGCGCGGGAATGCTGCCTGCATCCTCGGTATCCTGTCGAGGGGAGTTTTTTTAAACCTTTTTTTTTAATTAGATTCGTTTTAATTAATTAAATTATAATTACGTTAAATTAAAATTACATTACAATAAACCAGACTCATTTGACACAGGTTTTCCTCCTGGGTCAAACAGGTTGCTACCGTAAAAGAGAATTTGGGCCTCAAAGTGCAAGCTATGAATGCAACATGGCGCTGACAAGATGATAAAGAGAGGGTAGGTAATCTGCACTGAAATTGTACAGAATTTATCGTTATTTATATTACTTACCCATGCACTTTTCTAGATGAGGAGCAAATCTAGAAGCCGATACAGGTCTTTCGCAGTTTGGACATGAGCAATTCGAGTCAGGGGGCTTTTTATTGAGTGGAAATCCAAAAACGTCACATTCCGGCGAGTTCACAATTTTAAACGGTTCTTCATCTTCTGGTTCACCTTCTAACAGCTCAGTGAGGCCGGTTTTTAAGCCATGGTGAAACTCAAATAAGAAACCTAAGGTTACATCGTCGTAAATGCTTTCGTAAATAAAATTTGCAGCTTCTTCTGCAATATTTTCATCTTGCATTAATTCAAAAAACTTTGTGGTCAAATCGTGCATGCTTAACTCACTATTTATAGTAGGATTCATTTTCACGAATTTTTGAAGTTATTAGAATACAAACAAAAATATTATATTATAAAAATATTTTAGATTTTCAGAAAGAAAATTAACGTTTACCGACGATGTTTTGTATCTGACCACAGACTACATACATAGCTCTATTGCTCTATTTGACAAAATGACGGTATAGAGTATAGACCATAAAGAAAAGACCATGGATGTAGTGTTGCCAATCGATGGTCGACTATCGATAGTTAATGGATAGTCTATCAATGGCCAAAAAATCAATCAAATTTAACAGCGCTAGGATCGATAGTACCGATACTATCGATAGCTGTGAACGAGGTAATACTATTGAATGACTGTAATACTATCGATAGTATTGTTACTCGTAGATAAATGGCAGACTATCGATGGTATCGATAGTCTAGAGCATTTATTAGTATAGTTCAAGGCATCTAACTTGGCAAGATTTTAGAGTAGTGTGGGCAAGCTACTCCAAAACCTTGCCAAGTTAGATGCTGTACACTATACTGGTTTGTGGCAAAATGCGTCGCATATAAACAAGTATAGTGTACGGCATAGTGGGGCCCACACCTACTGATCTTCCCACTCCAAAATCTTTCCAAGTTAGAAATGCCGTGCACTTATATCGATTTCAACTCACGAGTGAATAGGTTCCTTCTAGGCAAGCGTGATTCATCGTAGACCACATCGTCACTTACCATCAGGTGAGATTGAGGTCAAACGTAAGCCTTGCCTATCATGAATAAAAAAAAAAAAAAAAAAAAAAGCTAGTTCTAGACTGTACTGGGTTAATCGTTACAAACAAAATCGTTTATTTACATCACTAAAGTCACCACAAGCCGAATAAAACAAGAAGCGCGGGAATTTCTAAGCGCATTTAACGATACGTTTGAATAGTATTCGATACTTCGCAAAACGATAATGGCATCAAGTTCAAAAGGTTTAAATCTTCTGAAAAGTATAGAACTTCTAAAAACGAAACCAAACTTCGACGCAGTTAATGTTCTTAAGAAGGTAAACTTTTTCCTTACATTTAATTTATTATGCGGTTATTATCATTAACATCATCAACTTAGCAGTGATCCCAGCCGGTTGCATTTAAGGAGTCTTCTCGCAGGACCTCGGCCCTGCACCCACCTGCACCCTGAATCGTCTGAGTATTTACTTTTTAACCTACTTAAAAAGGGAGGAAGTTCTATCTTTTTAAAGGCATACCTATCCCTCGCACCCCAGCTGACCCTGGGCCATATAGGTTTTAAGATGACCCCCTCGACCCTCCGAAACTTCGCCGACGACGACGGACGGTGGGGTCTAGGTGGGGTGTACGAGTACGTGTAGACTGACAGGCGGCCGTCCTGTCTCCCAACCGTCCGCGCGCGGACACTGCTTGTCCGCGCGCGTGTCTCGCTTTTTTTATATAGGACACGTCTATTTGACTTCACCTCGCCTGATGGTAAGCTGAAAGTAAAGTCTCAGGAAAGAGGGTCACCATTACAAACACGCACCATCTAACAATGGTAGCATTCAGCTTGACGGCCAAAAAAAAATAGCAAAGTTGCGTCGCGTATTTTAGATTCCGTGACAGATCCGTACAATTTTTTGCACGCCAGTGAACCATTTTTGTTTACTATACGATTAGGCAGACGATCTGTCTGATATGAATCTTGTAATGATTGATACAATTTTATTGTACTTTTCAGATGATCTCATGATGATGATCACTGTTTACTAGTCGAAAAAAAAAAAACAAAATACTTATTCCAAGATTTTTTTTTCGACACCTACACCTTATAGATCATTGACCCTAGTACTTTTCAATCTCAAAGCAATAAACCTTTTTGTTTGCCTTTTGCTCTGAGTTTTCAATAGTAAGGCCAAGTACACTAAGGCAGTATCCACAGAACAAAGAAAAATCCTGCAGTATCCTAATAAATAGTTTGGATGTTTATTACTCAATCAGAAGGAATGGATCTGGTCATAACCCTTTACGGCTCTACTATTCCCAGACTAAGATACCGAGTTATCTAGCCCGAGGATTTGAGTCGAGTGGCAAACGATGCACATAAGTGCACACGCCGAATTGGTAATTTTGAGGGTAAAAGCCCTCAAAATTACCAATACATCTATTGTCTGAATCACCTACCATGTACCTAAGTATTACTATGGACAAAGATTGCACATGTGCGAACTTTTTGACGGTTGTTCCAGATTCTTTGCCTCAAGGTATAATTTTTATTAGACACGTCAATATGCCTTCACCTCGCCTGATGGTAAGCTGAAATGAATGACAATGAAAGGTTAGCAGCAATTATGACTTTCCGTTTTCAGTTAAAACTGCAATCAGCTTCTAACGGTGTATTGAAGGGCTCGTTCAATATCGAACCGGCGATGTGCAACATTGCAGGCATGTTGCACGGTGGGTATATCGCTACTGTCGCCGATGTGATCTCATTTTATTCAGTGCTGTGTAACCCCGATGGAAAGTTCTCCTGGACTACCACATTGAATGTGACGTAAGTAGGAAAATACCATAGGTACTTATAGGTAGGTATTGATAATGTGGGAAGTTTGGGTTAGAGGCATTATTACCCAGTTGTGAGCTACACTTTCATGCTACTTCTATCACACCACCCCACCCAACATTCACAACCAGTCGATTCTGTTAAACAAGCCACTGTCATACCACTGAAACTTCAAAAAAATACCATTTAATTTTGGACTTTTCTGTTATCAGGTTGAAGTCTAAAATTTAAATGTCCCACACATTTAATTTTAGACTTCTACCTCCACGAGCACTCCTCTACCTCTATCTACACAGATACGTGCTTCTTTTAATACCTACGTTCCTCCAAGGTTCCTCCATTCTATTGCTATTTATTTGGTGTTAAGTATCGCGAGACTATTAAATAGAAAAAAAAAATTGAGAAGGTGGTTGGAGTGGTTCAATACCTACTTTCTAGCGGTGACACGGTCTCTAATGGAATTCAGATTTAAATCAATTTTTTTTTCGAAAAATGTATAATACCAAATTGCGACGCTAATTTTAAAAAACCTAAACTTTTTAATTAGCGTCAATTTGTACTTAAAAAAAAAGATGTAAATCGTACGAGTAGGTACATCGCGTGACTACCTACGCAACAATATGATACTGAGGTGATTTGATAATAGAGCTGGAAGGTAGCCCTAAGTACTATTTAATGAAACAACGCAACTAAGTATAATCGAATTTGAGCTCGTATGATTCGTCTTGACAAGGGATGACCCCTAGATGGTATCCAGGGTATGATGATGAAGCTGGATAGTGGCAGTAACGTCTAAACTTAGCAAGAGAAACTTACTTAAAGAATAACTTGTTTTCAGTTACATCAAGGCAGCTAAAGAAGGTGAAATAGTGAATGTGGAGACAAAACCGTTGGTCCTAAACGGTGATTCGCCAATTACTGAAATATACTTTCATAATGGTGAGGGTAACCTTTTGGCTAAAGGTACCGCAACTTTCGTGGCTGGCAAAGAAAAGATACAAAAATATTGTAAAGAAATATATAATTTCTAGATTTTACCCGCGGAGTCTACCATTTCATGGACTCTTAACCATTTTAGAGATAGAAAAGAGTCGATAAAATGGGACTCTCCATACTGTCCTAGTGTCGGTCAATTGTAAAGTAGGTAGTTGTGTCTGTCTGTAGGTACATTAAATATTTACCAAAAATCTTGGGTATTTTATATGAACGATTCTGAACACAACCATATCTTTTTTGGAACTCTTCTCTGTTGTGCGCGTTGGACCTTAGCGCAAAAACTACTGAACAATTTTGAGGCGGTTTTTTTGTTTGAAGGCTCTTGGTCAGACTTTAAATCTAACGATGTCCAACAAATATTTAGTACACCATTGAAATTTTTAATTCTGACGTTTTGTGGGTGCCGCATTGCATTCTGTATAGACCATCTATACAGAATAAATGATTTTTGACTTTGACTTTGACTTACACTTTGCAGTAGAAATAGAAGGATATTTTTTACCTCAGTCTGTATTCTGTGCTCAGATTGGGTCAGACCATACAAGGAAATTTCTAATGTTCTTGGTTCAGAGACCAATAAAACGGGTAGGTATAATACTTGCTTTAACAGATTAATTACGTGGCATGAAAAAAAATCGGTCTGCGAATTTATATAGGTACCGTTTTGATGTTATCTCTGTTATATAAAAAGCAATTTGTTAGCATATACCTAACTCCACCAAAATAAACTACTGCTCATTCTTATCTCCATAATGTTTGTAATACAACAAACACTGTCGTTGATAATAATGTCAGATGAATAACAATAAGCATTTAATATCAACGGAATGGATAACAAGTTCTGAGTTCGTTCATTTTAACCATTCACTTATTTGCTAACCATACGTGTTGGCAGTTGTTTACCGGTGCGGAGCGGTGTTTACAGAATCATTATCCAACAATGGTAAGTACGTATAATATTATAAATGCATTGAACTTTAAACTAAGTATTAAATATTATATTAGTTAGTAAATTATGAGGTTTAGGCACCTAGATGGGTTTATACCTATATGGGTAGGTACCTTCCATGAATTTAGTTTTTGTGGATCATAAAAGAATGAATATGAACTAAAAGAATGAATGTAAATAAAAGAGTGAAATGTTTTAATCGATTTCAAAAGAAGGTTTTCTGTTTAACCTGTATATTTGTATGTATGTTTCTTGACTATCCTGCGTTTGGTAGAACCGATTTTGATGCGGTTTTCAGAAAAGTATTTTACTATCTGGAGGTTTTAGTTTAATTTCTTATCCGACTTAAAAATGAAGGTAGGCGACATATTAGGTAGGTACTTGTTCGTCGTTTACGTTTTTTTGAATATCAGAATATTTTCTACAGAAAATAATTATGTACCTAAACTTTTTTCTGAATCATGTCGCCGAACCTAGTGCAGAGTCCCAGCGTTCCAGACAGAGTTTTAAGAGCGGGTGGCGACGCGACAATCAGCTGTTGGAGTCACCATGCCAACAGTCATAATTACCTGCCATATTAAAATACTTTGACTTTTAAAATGAACTTCTTGTTATTATCTTAAATTGATGTTTAATGTAGGTACCTGTATGGTAGGTAGGTATCCATTTTAATGATAGTCATATCTTTAAAATTATGCAACAATGAGTAGGTACCTACCTAATCATATTTAATTTTAAATTTAATCTCATGCAACACTTTTAAGTAGGTACCTATAAGCTAGACAAGTCATTTAGAAAAAAATAAACCGATCAAGCTCGATTTAGACTTGGGCATGAAGGGTTCTGTACAATCTGTACCTACAATATGATCTCGTTTGTTGTATGGGAGATGGGAGCTCCCCGTAAATAATTGTTTTATTTTAATACATACATAAACATAAACTCACGCCTATATCCCCGAAGGGGTAGGCAGAGGTGCTAGGACCCACATTTCGCCACATTTTATTTTAATTTTAATATTTATTTTTAAAGTCTAAATATTCTGTTATTATTTCACGTTTGTTGTATGGGACGATGGGACTCCCTCTTTATTTTTCTTTATCTCAACACAATACTGCATCTGTAAAAAAATTAACTGTGTAGCTTTTTTCTGTTCTTTTTTTCCATATTTTTTCTATTTTTTTTTGGTTGGCAACCTGTGTCAAGCAAGGCAAGCTATCACGGTTCATAAGATACAGCCTGGTGATAAACAGACAGACAGACGGACAGCGGAGTCTTGGTAATAGGGTCACGTTTTAATTTTATTTATGTTCCACGGCTAACTCGGTGCTTATTATGTGATCGTATTACTTATGTATAAACTTATTCTGAGAGTGATATTTCTATAAACAGGTGTCCTTCACTGCCCGCGGCCTCATGCCTCCCGTCTTCACTCCCCTCAATGAAGACTTGACTGTCAACTATGAAGTTATTCCTGCCTATGCCCAGTACCTCGCTGACGCTGGAATCAAGTCTGTTCTAGGTATGATATGAACTAGGTATCCCTAATTTCGGAGCTATATTATCATGCTAGACACCCCCTCATTTTTTCATACTACTTAGGTGGCAGATAAGCACACAGCCCACCTGATGGGAAGCGGTCACCGTGGCCTATGGACGTGTGCAACACCAAGGGCGTTACTCACGCCAAGCCAAGCGATTGCCTGATAGCTGCACTTGGAGCTCGAGATCCACTTATTATTTTCTACTAGCTGTGCCCCGCGGCTTCGCCTGTGGCATAGTTCATCCCCGTGGTATCATATGTCCATCTCCTAGTTCTAAGCTACCTCCCCATCAATTTTGATGCCGTGACCAAGGGCAATAGGGATTCATTTTTATATATAGATGGTTTATTGGCCAACTTGCTATGGGAATTGGGCAATGCTCCTGCGCGCTGTTATATGTTGGCGAACTGATGGCTGGTGGTAAACCTGTAACAAATCTTCATTCGTCAATCGACAGATGTACCGGTTTGTTTATAAGGTTGGCTTCGGCACAAAGATCTTGTTGGATTCCATACCCTATACCTATGCAATAATTAATTTGAGGTCGTAACTTACTTCATTGTGTAATTTTCTGCCATGGCCAGTGGGCGGCACAACAGGCGAACACATGACCCTGCCGGTATCTGAACGTAAGAAGGTGGTGGCTGCTTGGGTGGCGGTATCAAAGACCACAGGCCTGCACATCCAAGTTCAGGTTGGAGGAGCGCCTCTTGCTGATGTACTCGACTTGGTAAGGATCATTACCATTCTTTTTTTAAGCTATGCATAGTGGCAAAATCTTGACAATTTTCTCTGGCGCCAATCAACTAATCATAGGACATAATAACTAACCATGGGATCAAAGGACTCCTGTCCGTCTCTTGACTTTCATTTTAGGACACACAAATGTGGAATTTGATCACCCAGGTGATATCACCTGTGTGACTCAAGTGGAATAATCCAGTTAGTGCATCCGTGTGAAATAAATTCTCAAGGTTTTTGTTCCTACTTACCTACCCTTTATATTCACGCCATGATTTATCATCTATATCCGAGCTCCAGAGTCGAGAGTCCGCTAAGGCACTGCTTCTTCTCCTTTTAGTTTGGTTCATACGATTTTTACAGGGGCAAGTGCCGTCTGACTTGCCAATTCCGAGACGAAAGGCTGCGTCGGAGCCTTGACCGTTAACCAGCAGGTGTACCTGATGATAATTATGACTGTTTTTTGAAAGACTGAATTTGAATATTGCATAAGTAATGTAAGTTCACATAATATACAACTAGATTACTATTATACCTTCATCACCAGTATCCACATCATCATTCCAGGCCCGTTACTGCCAAGAAGCTGGTGTACACTCATTGCTGTCGCTGCCGGAGCTATACTTCAAACCATCGACTGTAGAAGACCTGGTCTTTTACATATCTCAAGTCGCTAAAGCAGCTCCCAAACTTCCAGTGCTGTACTATCACATACCTAGCATGTCCAAGGTTGAGAGTAAGTCTGTTTCTTCTATTTCAATTTATGTGTTATCATTATTATCGTTATAACGTCATTCTTTCTCCTCCGAGTCTTTTCCCAACTTTTTTATATCACTTATGTGGTAAACAAGCACCATGTGGATCACCTGATGGGTAGCGGTCACTGTGGCCTATGGACATAATATATGTAATATCAGGGTCGTCATTCTCGTGCTCCCAAGCCTGGGGGTTCTGGGCCGAGAACGTCGGAGGCAGAATTCCTTGCTGACAGCACAGCATCCCTCCAGTGAGCTTTGGAGGTATTCTGATTCGATCCAATAATAACTCAGTTGGGATCGGCTTTCAGTCTCACTACGAAACTACCTAACTCTGATATATCTATTCTCCATGAAGCGACTGCCATCTGACATCCAAAATCTATTGGCGATATCGGAATTCTGAAGTAAGACCAGGTTTTCGGATCTATTAGGAACGAATGCCTTTAGTCAACGTCAAAAATTGATGATCATTTTCAGATTTTGAAAATTGATTTTTGTGCAAATTCTTTTCAATGTCGTAGTGAAAATGCTGCCAAACCTACTTAATTGATGGGCACTACAAAACATTTTAAAAGTTTGATACTTAGGCTCAGCGCAAACGGGCAACCGACCACAGCCACCGGTGGCCAGCGAAGCCGAGCCTTATATTTTTTTTGCAGATTTTTATGTTTTCAAGCCTGAAAATTACCATCTGCTTTTGGCGCTGATGATGAGTACTATGTATGGCAACCGGGACAGAAGAGAAACGATAGTTTATAAAACATATTTTACGTATTTTTTACAGTCAACATGCCAGCATTTATCACGGCAGCAACTGCCAGCATTCCCAATTTCAAAGGTATCAAGTTCACCTCCAATGACTTGAGCGAAGGTGCTCAAGCCCTCAGGGCTCTTAAAGCTGGACAGGAGATATTCCTTGGTGCTGACACTGTGAGTTCCTTTCTTATTTTTAAAGAGTTACAGCTTGGTCTTGGAGCTGAGCAGTGATTCGTTTATTGTTAACATTTAACATTTGTTTGACTACTGGTTTACTGATATGAAATCTACATCGCATAATCTATACCTACAGTGACAAGAAAAAAAAAAGAAAAATCTTCATAAGAGTGCAATTTGTACTTTTGCTATAGTAAATGTATTATGGGAGTCTCACGTGGATTGAATTTAGTTTTAGTCGGTACTGGGCCTCGATTCTGCTAAAGGCAGACCACTGTCACTGACATTCTAACAATGCTATTTAACTTTACCGTTATACAGTTAAAGTCTAAAATCAAATGAAAATAATTCATTAAACCTTTTCATTCGCTCTAAGTACAAAATATAATTTAATTTTAGGCTCACCTAGTAACAAAAGTCCAAAATTAAATTTAATATTTCACGCGTCAATGAGTTTAAATTTCAGGTGTACCACAGGGTACCATCCTTGGTCCAACACTATCATTCATGTATTTAAAAACGTTTTTGTAATCGTTTGTAATGATTATTGTTATAATATGGCAGCTCCTGGCTCCAGCAGCTCTCCTGGGCATCAAGTCGAGCATTGGCACCACATTCAACCTGTTCCCAAGGTTGGCTCAGGAGATCGTGAACGCTGTTGAGGACAATGATGTACAGAAGGCCAGAGTACTGCAAGAAAAGCTCAGTCTAGCTGTTGAAGCCCATATTGGTGAAGGTAATTGGATTTTTTCATACTGTTTTATTTAACTTGACCTGTTTGTTTGAGTTGAATCTAGTAATTGAAATTTGACCCCCTTTTAGTTGTTGGATGGGTCTGATATTTGGCAAAAATCTTCAGTTCTGATGGCAGTACAATTTAAAACTGTTTAACTTGAAAAGCGGTAGAATGTTAAGGCTTATGTCGCAGGTTCGGTGCTTGCTCAGTGCAAATATATAAATTTGCATTCGTCTGGGTATTTCTGCATGCATTTATGTACATTGTACATATCTAATAACATTGTGTATTTATAAAACATAAATATTGAGGCATTGGAGGATGAGTAAAATGTGAACAACCCTTTTCGACACAGAACTGCAATTATTGCTTCAATATTTGTAACTTAATCAAAAATAATTTCAATTTCACGCTTTCTTCAGTTCACTTCACTTCAGAATTTATTTTCTGCTTAATACCGTTAATTTTTAATATTCCAGGTCCTTGGGTGCCAATAATGAAAGCTGGTATGGAGATTGTTTCTGGTATCAAAGTCGGTCCTCCGGCCCTCCCACAGAGGCCTCTTTCAGCTGAGGCTAGACAAAGAATACAGTCCAAACTAAGAACCCTAGGACTACTAGTCAACTAAATATGAACAGAAGACTGTTAGGGCGATGGACTGGGTCTCAATTCTGTTAAAGCAAGCCGTTTATACCACCGAAAGTTCAAATAAAATGCAGTTTCATTTTGGACTTTATTTTCATGACTGTAAAGTTCAAAATTAAATGGTATTTTGTAGAGAGTTTCAAAAAGTGTAATGAACTCGTTTTATTAATTTTAGACTTTAACTGTATACCGGTGAAGTCTACAATTGAACGGCTTGCTTTAATAAGATCGATATTTTTTTACAAAACCTCGTCGTATATTTTTTATTAAGTAAAAACTTGTTATAATTATGACTTTTACTTATATTGAATTCAATGGCAGGGCTATACGCCTTTTTCTCCTCCGGGGTAGGCAGAGATAGAAGCCCGCCATCTGCTTCTGTCTTTACATACTTCACGAGCTTCCTCTATTAACATTAATTAAAATATTGATTCCGGGCACATTCTGTCTAAAATCCTAATTGGCACACAATAATGTCAAAAGGTTTAGACACTTTTATTAAATAATACTTAATCTATATTATATAACAGACAGTCGTGTTAGTTACACTATTTATAACTCAAGAACGGCTGAACCGATTTAGCTGAAAATTGGAAGGGAGGTAGCTTAGAACCAGGAGACGGACATAGGATACTTTTTATCCTTTTTTTTTTGGAGTGGAGAGTGGAGTGTAGTGGAGTGTGTGAGTAAATAAAGATATACAAGTAAGTATTCAATTCCTATTACAAAGTAACAACAGTCCTTCGATCGTATTCCATCATCAGCTTCGAGTTTATCCATCTAAAGATAACAGAGCCTCTTTCAGAAGTGCTCTCTGCATCTGGTCGAGAGGGATAAGAGGAGGTCTTGAGGGACCCACTGGGATGCCTGTTACTAGCTCCATAGCCGTCTTCATGGAAGAAACGAAATTACCTGAAAGAAATAAACTTTTTTTTACTTTTTTTATTCAGGTGGTAAGTGACGATGTGGTCTATGCATGATGAATCACGCTTGCCTAGAAGGATCCTTACAGCATCCTAACTTGGCAAGGTTTTGGAGTAGTGTGGGCTCCACTACTCCAAAATCTTGCCAAGTTAGATGCCGTGCACTAAATAGGCACTTTAAATCAAAAATAGATAAAAACTTCATTATTGAATTACCTTGTGCCGCTATAACATCGACTAATTTATTAAGCTTCTTCTGTTGGAACTTAGCCTTCATAACATCACCACATTTAACTGCCTCCACAATACTCTGCACCAATTCTGGGAAAATGTTGGAGACTGTCGCGATGCTGGAATCGTGACCCATCAGAACTGCTGGAGCGATGTGCTTGAAGAACAGTGAAATTTTAAATAACAATTACCCATTTGATACTGTGTGGTACAATTGCCTCAAATTGGCCCGGATAGGTAGGTACCACCGTGCACTTTTGTGAAAAACCCTCCATAGTAATCCAACCCCGGTTGGATTGCGTTCAGGGGTCAGCAAGTGCATAGCCGGGGCTTGTAGTGATGGTTGTCGCAACACTTGTGGGACCAGTGGGTATTGGCGTAGTCTAAACCAATTATTTGCGCTTTGTCACGCAGTGATGCGACGACAATCATCTCTTCTTTCATGAGGCCGTCAAGTTGAGGGCCACCATTATAAACACTATCGGTGTATGTAATGGTGATCACCTTTCTGAGACTTTACCTTTAGCTTACCAACAGGTGAGGCGAAATCTTATTGACGTGACCTATATAAAAAAAAACTTTTTTTATACCTATTAGTAGAATATAAAGAAACTTACATGGTTAGCTATGAATATGCGTTGATCATCCGCCAGCTGATCTTCAACTTGTTCTGCCAACTCTAAATCAGCCTTCGCACCTTTGAAACGAGGGATCTTCGACGACGCTACAGAAAACAGCTGGCGCATGTTTACTGGAAAGTTGACATCATTGAGTAGGTAGGTATCACTGCTCTGTGGTTGGCATCATGGTGGCATTCAAACCGTATTCAGTTTCGAAAAATGGTTTGTTGTTGATACAGCGACCGGCAAGAGGAGCTCGTGGCGTACCGAGTAGGTTAACATATTACCCGGCTTTAGTAATTCTAGCCAGGCAGCCTTGGGATGGGTGTCCGTCGAGATCCCTTAGCGCCTCGCAGAGCACGTTAATTCGTACAGACGAATTAACGTGCTCTGCGAGGCGCCGGCCGGGACAGCCCGGTTGCCATACAAATATCTAAGGCAGTTGTTACGTGTAGTTGGAGCTCTAATAAGCTCGACAGTGGACAACTCAGTTGGGTCAATTTACAGTATACCTAACTACGTAGCGGCTGAACTAAGATATTTTCCGTGAAGCGACTACTATCTGACCTTCACAACCAACCCACTCACTGGCCTTCACAACCAACCCACTCACTGGCAGTATGTATCGAAGTTCTGTCAGTCGTCGAACTTTTTGGCTGCAACAATTGTCGAACTTTTTGGCTTCAACAGTTTTATCGGAATTTTTGGCTGCAACTACCCGTAACAACTGGCGTAGATGTTTATTATGGCAATTGGGAACAACGGCTTAATGCGATTTCTAAGGCATGGAGCCTGTCATGTCATTGGTTGATTAGATAGGTATACCTTTTATTGGTTGATCAGTATAGTGCTTATGCGCGACCTTGCCCTTATTATGCCGTCTTTTGTTCAAGTACTTAGAAACATTAAATCTCTGATACCAACCATCAACTCCAGTCATCATTGGAAAGTGGTAGTAGATTAGAGGTCGTGTTGGGGCAGCTTCTGAGACCTTCGCCAGATAATCCACTAAATGATTTACTGTCCTCGGCTTATAATACAGTTCTGGTAGGCTCATTATGGCGTCAACTTGCAAAGTTTCCGCGTGTTTTGCCTAAAAAAATAAAAAGAATTACTGAAAGAGCCGGTATACCTACTATCATGGGTTTATATATTTCTAAGAATCACTGGTTTCATCTTCAAATTCGTGCAAATTCATTCTGATACTGGTTACCTTCTGGCCGAGTCATAATTTTGACCATATTTTTCTTATAGGTACTACGTAAGTGACAAGCACACGCCTAACTAATGGAAAGCGGTCACCGTGGCCTATGGACGTGTGCAATACTAAGGGCACACACGCGCTGCCTACCCTAAAGGCCTTCCCTTTGGGGAGGGCTAGGAAGGGGTGAGAGGAGGTGCAGTGGTAAAACAAATAATATAGTACACATGTTCGTATGGATCTCAATGTTAATAGTAAAAAGAAAAGAAAAATTACCAGATCAATAACATCGGGTAGTGGTGCGCCTCCAATTTGCGCTATCACTTTAAGCCCTGAAGGCCTGGCCGCGTGAATCCAAGCTTCTAAAACCGACTTCCTCTCCTCGACATTCAGGGACATAGCTTCTCCTGTAGTACCACCTACTTTGAGAAACAAAGAGCCTATCAAAAGCGTCGGTAAAGTTAAACATGCTATGCAAGATTCTATGATTCTGTTTGTTCGTTTGAAGTGGTTATCTCTGGAACTACTATGTAATGTAATAAATTATTGTTGCATTTGATAGCCCAGGTGCGACAAGCTCGACATTTGTCGCAACGACTTTAGCTAATGAATTCGGTCGCTAACTTTTAGCGACGCAAACTTAACGATATTTTGATAGTCTTTACTTTCCAAGCTAACGATTTTTGTCGGTTTCTCAACGAATATCATCGCAAGACAGACGGATAGCGGAGACTTAGTAACATGGGTTCCGTTTTACTCTTCGGGTACGGAACCCTAAAATATTCTAAATGGTAGGTACTTAGTACTTACCAAGAATACCATTGATGTTATGTTCGCATAAATGCGCCGCATAAACAGGTATTACTTCGAGGCGTAGGCTGCCTGCGTCACACATGGGGGTGAACACCGGGGCAACGATTCCTTCTACGTCGAATACCTGAAGTTATACAGTACAACGCTTTAGTTTTTTATATTAGTTACTTGCTCTTCTCTCGTCATCCGAGTACCAATACCAGTTACATCCAAAGTTTGCACTTTGAAGTACGCACTCCACTCTTTTACACCGTATTTCTATAAATTTGAATTATTATATTACCTTTTATGGCCTGCTTGCTCTGCCTGCCGGGGTGCGAGAGAAAACCCTTATGGGCCACTTTACACCCCATCGTGACCCTGAAGACCCAAGACGACGTGTGGATATAGTTGGTTCGAGTCCAACGTAACCATGCGGATATAGTCAGTTCGAGTCCGACGTAACCGCCCTCGCTGACCATCTGGGAGATATTCGAGGAAACTTGGGCATGAAAAAAAAAAGGCCTGTGTTGCCCCATATCGTGCATGCGATGCGATGCATTTTGCATAATTTTGTGCAAATTGTCTGCACGAAACTAGCTTAGTATCATTTTATGACATAGGGTTCATATGCGTGTGCTCGCACGATGCTGTGCAGGGGCTTACGCGGGCGATTGCTGTCTGACCCACAACGGCGAGAAGATGGGACGCCTTTGGACTATGGATTAGTAGTAAATATTATGATTTGGTGACTTACCATTGTAGAGGGCTGAAAAATATAAAAATATCTTGGGAATTATTTAAGTATGTAGTAGATACTTGAAATAATATGTTATTTTATCATATAGGGCTTGACTCTTACGCCAATTCCTACTTACGACAAATAAGACCTTGAAGTTACACTTGCCAATTTCTGTTCAAGCACTTTTAAGTTCAACCTTCATATGCCCTTAGCTACTAAACGGAACACGAAAGTGGATTTCATTCGAATTTGTAATTACCGTATTTTATGTAATGGAATTAAAATAAAATACACTTAAGTACAATACCTATGTTCAAAAGAAATACTTGAACTGCACCAATGAAATGTCCAACTGTGCTACGAAAACTGATATAAATAGGTACTGTGAGAGTGAAATATTATAGTTCAGGAAATGTTCTGTGGTACAATGTGAGGTATAATCTTACAGACATGCTATGCACGTTTGTGCTGTATTAATAATATTGCTATTAAACATGCAAGATTCAGGTAAAGACTTATTGATTGATCTATAAACCCAAATTAAATATGTATACCTTTTTTTTTCTTTTTTTTTTATCGTGCGGAAATCCCCATGGATACCACCCCCGTCGGCCATCGGGGGTGGTTATGTCGGGATCGAACCGACTAAAACCGCACGCCGTCTCGGGCCTTAGTAACCGTGATGTAAGGTTACCCAATGGGCATATCCCTCGCACCCCAGCTGACCCCGGGCCATCTACGGTTTTAAGATGGCCCCCTCGACCCCTCCAAAGCGGGGGTTGGGCGAGCATCGCGCCACTTCAACGACGGTGGGGTGCAGGGTGACAGGAGGCCGTCCTGTCACCCAACCGTCGGCGCGCAGACAATCAGCTCGCCCCCCGCTCGCTCCCCACTGTGCCATCTGCTAGTCAGAGGGACACGTGGAGAGCCTCGGAGCAGCCCTCTAGAGGGCCACTCCCACCCTGGCTGGATTGGCCGCAGGCAGCAGCGTCTCCCGTGGCGAGTGGGAGGCGCTGCTCGCCTCCGTTGCCTAGTTGCACCACGTGGAGGTTCCGGCCCGCACCCAATTAAATATACCTATGATATTGTTGGAAGTTTACACGAATTGGCGCATACCGCACACTGAAATCAGACATCTCCCCGTCACTACGGCTGGTAAAAGCAAGCAAAACATCGGAATATTTTTTAAATAATAAAATGTATAACATTATGTTTTTTTTTTAATAAATTGTGTTAGGGGATGAGTTACGAATAGTATACACATAATACAGATCAGTGACCCACATACAGTCAACAAGTAATAATGTTCTGGGATCAATGCAAAATAAAAATTGGAATGAGCTAAGAAATTTCGAAATGGTAGGAGTTTTAGTGGAATGAACACAGAATACTTAATACTTAACCAAATAAATAGCGATGGAACCCATTAAAATAGTTTTATTCCAATGTCAACTTAAGTAGTTTGGTTGATAAAATAATTATGCTATGGCGAAATGGTTCAAGCGACATCGAAATGTTCAAAGGAAACACACCCCAAACGACATTATAAATACCTTATTGAAAAGCGATTTTCTTGTCAACAAACTGTACCTAATTGTCGCTTACACCCTTTAGCCTTTCAAGCGTCGATTAGTGGTTTAATTTTCATTGCGTTTGTTACAGTTATACGGTTATACCTACCTAGGTAACGCTAATGAGTTTGAAATGAGAAAAAGGTAATTCATTACGAAAATAATTAACGCTATCAGCAACCTTCTCTCAATGAGACGAATATAAATCTGTTGGAGATAATACTTATCGTTATCTACGCGCTAATCAAAATAGAATGTTTCACGTTATGCCATGCTTACGTTATTTAAGGTCACTGGAGATTGGAAACTCACAAAGGAGACTCTATGTTACAAAAAAAGAAATAATATACCGCTACTATGTATTTAACGGATTACAGTAGTAAAATACATACCTAGTTAGTTCAGATTGATAAGCATGTCAGCAGTTTCAGATTTTATTAATTACAAACAATGCATTTTGATAATTATCTGTATTAGGGGCATAGCGCGCGCCTTTTAGTAGTTTGTCAAGGAGTTGTAAGTATAGACGGCTCCACACATGGCATGGTACGCGTACGAATAGCAAGAGAAATAGTGAGGGAAATGGGCAGGGATGTGGGGTGCCTGCCTTATTCGTCATGGCTCGTCTTGCCGCTCGTCCTGGCAGGTGATCCATTTTCTGTCGATTTTTTACCGTGAGTCAAATAGTTGAAGGCACCACAAGGAACAGCGAAGCAGCAGTGTGATTAGCAGTGTGTAGCTGAGGGGTTACAGCAAGTCTGGTAGAGTTAGTTTACAAGAATTTATTGTGGAAAAATGCATTAATTAGCATCATTCAGAGCTCATAAATTATTATAATCCTACTGCCATAGCCTACTGCAAAGTCATGGTCTAACTAGTTTATTAACCTAGGAAGGAGGCGCTTAGCAACTATTTTAGCATATTATAATATTTATATGTTTTGTAGGTCATTATGTGCGGTATCTATATATACATATAATAAAATGGTAGGAAAGTCAAAACTGTACATTGAATATTTTTTTAAAAGAATACTTGGAGTGTGATCTACAATCGATACCGAAGCCAAAAATATAGTTTTTAGAATTTTTGTCTGTTTGTCTGTTTGTCTGTATGTATGTCCGGGATAAACTCAAAAAGTACTGCATGGATTTACTTCAAATTTGGCAAGAATATTATTAGGAAGTCGGGTCAACACATAGGCTACTTATTATCACGCTCTCACCTACGGGGAACGAGCAGTGAACGTTTATATCTTTAATGCATTCTGTAACAACGTGTAATCTAAACACGCATATTTGAATGGTGTTATTATATTAAACATACTATAAGCTAGCTTCACACTATAAGTAACTTGACCGATAAATTATACAATAAAAAACAAACTTAATTTTGCGGTTCAATCCGTAGACCCGATTACTGCACCAACCGCAAATAATAAGTTTGTCGTAGGTTACGTCAATAAAACTGTAGAGAGTTAAATTCTGTACATTGAAATATTTACAAAATAACTATTCGGGGATGATTGGTGATCAAAACCAATGGTAAAAATGCAATCAGTAATTTTTTAGTCTTTCTGTCTGTCTGTCTATCTGTGCACGCATGGGTAAAAAACTACTGGAGGGATTTTGATCAAACTTGGTACGATTTGTTATAGTTTATACTTCTGAACAACATAATAATATCAACCTATTTATGTCCCACTGCTGGGCACAGGTCTCCTCTCCTATAACGACAGAGCTAAGAGGGTTTAGACCTTAATCCACACACGCTGGCCTAATGGGGTTTGGTGGATCGAACATGTCCTTAGAATTTATTCTAGGACATGTGGGTTTCCTCACGATGCTTTTCCTTCACCGCCAGCAGATGGTAAATCATGTGATTAGCACATATGAATTCCACAAAGTGAAATTCACATTGGTACTATCCGGCCGGATTCGAACTCGATACCTCTGAGCAGAGGCCGCGTCCTTATCCATTTAGCTACCATCACTTACAGGACAACATATAGGCAACTTTTTATACAAAGCCGGGGTGCGAGGGAAATGCTCTAATAGGCCCCCTAACGGAAATTCTCATGGATACCCACCCCGCGGCCAGCGGGGCAGGTTGTGTTGGACTTTTACCGACTAAAACCGCACGCCATCTAGGGTCTTCTGACGCCAGGGTTTAAGATGGCCCATAGAGCATTTCCCTTGCACTCCGGCTTGACCCGGGCCATCTCCGGATTCGAGATGGCCCCCTCGGGCTTGGCATCCACAGTGTTCCCGTCATGCCCCCTTTCACGGGGGCTTTCACGCGCCGCCGCCTCGGCCTGCTTCTGTTAGGGTGACAGGTGGCTCCGACAGAGGTCGTTACACTTCGTCGCCGCCGTCCGGGAGAGCTCTGTGCAGCCTCTCCCGCGCCTCCTTTCGCCACCAATATAGGCATAACGCGCTACGGCGCTCCCAATGTATGTACTTACACCTGTTACGGCTATTCAGGGCCTCCACCCAGATCGGGCACGCCGCTGTAAAGGGCCATGGACCGCACGATCCCCGCGTAGAGCCTCCTGCGGGAGTCATCCGGCCCCCTCATGTTAGGCAACAGCCGCGCCAGAAAGTTGGCCCCCTTACACCCTGGCGTCAGAAGACCCTAGACGGCGTGTGGTTTTCGTCAGTAAGAGTCCGACATAACCTGCCCCGCTGGCCGCAGGGTAGGTATAAGGATTTCCGCACGGAAAAAAGCTTAGGTCATTATTTATATAAGCTGATACCCGCGACTCCGCCCGCGCGCCAAAGTTTAAGGTGGGTCATCATTTTTTGGTTATATCTCCAGTTCTACTTAGCCAATCACAACCAAACATAGGGTAAATTTTAAGTCTAAGCAAGAACTTTCTAATAAAAAAACCTCATCAAAATACATTTAATAGTTTTTACGTCCATCGCGATTATCGGCTTTTGATGTGGTCTTTTTATTAGGAAGGTATTGGTTAGACGAGTGGAGTGAAGAGTAGAATGGAGAATGGAGAGTGGAGGAGTGAGTGGCGTGGAGGGATGTTTTATTAAAATAGACTTGGTGGTGATACCAACCTCCACGCGGGCGAAGCCGCGGGCGGAAGCTAGTGCGTGTATAATCACGTATAATATTTTAAACGCGATACGTAACGTGATTTCAGATTCTCAGTCTGTGTTTCAGTGTCGCGCTGTTCGGAGGTGCAACTGGCCGAATGTAATATTTTGGCGCGTAAAAAAGATCGATAAAAAAACAAAATGTCAAAAGTATCTAATGGTGACATAACAAAATTACTAGTTAATAATAATATGTATACTTTAGATTTAAACAGTGCAGAATATCAAGAATGTGCAGGACTACGGAGACGCTCGAGGGCTGTGGAGACCAGTGAAAGAAGGGTGCTAGTTATTTATACAGGTGGAACCATCGGTATGGTGAAGACGGAAGACGGTAAGAATGGTAGAACTTATAAATAACACGTAGGTACCTTATAAGAAAATAACATGTTGCCCTATATTTAGCCAAATGGGTCGTTTAAAATAGGACTGTCTGTTATTCTTTTCTATGTTCAGCAGTTATAATAGGTACTTATAACAGAATACAAGAAAAAATTGTGATCTGTTTTCTGTTTATGATGTATTTGTTCTTCGCAACTCATTCATCTATAGAAATAAAATTGAAGTGTTTATTTGTAATTTTAATATCAGTTTTTTTTGGTAAAACTTTTGGGTAAAAAAGAATCATTTTTATTTATTTCCTATTTTTTTTTTTGTAGGTACACTGCCGCCTTTTAGGATAGGTTTACCTAAATACTTAGTTTTGATTTTATTATATTGTAAGTAATACCAAAGACGATAGAGTTATCTATCGTCTTTGGTAATACGTTAGTTTATTAAGGAAATTATCCAATTTCTAACTGGTGTATTAATATACACCAGTTACAACACAGAACACAGACCAACAGACCAACATAATATTTATCTATGGTCTAGTCTAGGACCTATGTCTATGATGCCAATTAAATTATGAATACCACACTTCCATAGGCCATGGTACCCGCTTCGTATCAGGCGAGCCGTGTGCTTGTCTATCGCGTAAGTGGTAGGGATAAAAAGAAGTTTACGCCTTGACTTGTACTCCAACTATTGGGCCCAAGCAATGCCTTATTGAACAGGCATTTTATTCATTTGACGATGTGATAACAGTGAAATTAATAGATATACCTAGCTATTAAGTTAACGACTTCCGAAATTGATTTCAATTAATTATGTTTTAATTAATATTTTGTTGATATTTCGAATTTTAACTCGTACAAATTGACAAATTAAACTAATTTAGTGGTTACTTAATTGATAACTTTGATAGGTGGTCGGTATCTGAATTGAAAAATCTTGTGAATGTTACATTACAGAAAAATAAACTTAACCATTAGTTGAACCATGAACGTATAAAACTTTTGGACGATACGCGCTGTAGACGAGACTATGTAACAAAAAAAAAACCGCGCGCGGCTAGATTTTATACTCTGATAATATTAGGTACTACGGCTTAAGGCACCGCCGGTGGTCAGCGTATTCCCCCTGTAAGGGACTGGTCGCGATCAAATTCCGTCACGTCGCGGTCAAAAACAGAAACGGACATTACTAGAACCAGGCGTAACAAGAAGTGGTCAAAAACAGAATTAGTCATATCCAGAAGAGGACGTCACAAGAAGTTGTCACAGAACGCCTAATCGGGTCTAGCCTGTCTCGTGGGGTTTTTTATTTATTTTATTTTTATTTTATTTTATTTTTATTTTTTATAATGTTTACCAGAAGAGATTTGCCCATTGTCGTACGTTTAGCATTTTACATACCTACGTTATTCTTTACCGTTAAAAAGTTAATTTGTGTTTAAATTTTATAGATTTAAAAAGTCAATGCTCAAGTCTACCAACACCATATAGAAACATAATTATTGAACTAAACAGATTTGCCTCACACACACTTGACATTGTTGTACATAGGCTGACGTAACATTGCAAATAATGTCAACCACGTGGTGGTGAATGACGTATGCCAAATTTCCATACAAGGCGTTATATTGTAAACAGAATTGTATGATGTAATAATGTGACTTAGTTTTGAATGACATTTTTATATAGGGTTATTCTTAAATTTGTTAAATCCCAATTCATTTATTTTGCAGAAATGCGGTAATAATATGATGAAACATTGATTTTGTTCAGTACATCTGCTATTCAAATTTAAAGTAAAGAAAAATTAAAATTAAATGTAAATTTGTTATTGAATAAATATACAATTATTAATAATTACAATACAATTACGTTTTATGCTTAAGCTGATGTAACGCTTACAAGTCTTATGAAAGAGACTGATCTCCATAATACAGGGTGTTCCAATATTATGATGTCCAGTACCTATGCGAGGTACGGGGGTACCCTATATGGGTAATATTGGTTACAGTAATACCTACTTAAAAATTATAGGCAATTTACCATACAGTTATGATGGTCAGAATGTAGAGCAGTTAGAAAAGAGCCTACTTAGTAATAAAATCTCGAACGGAGACGTAGACCGGTTCGTGATTTTACTGCAGGTTCTTAATTATAAAGCTGTTTGTTTGTTTATTTAGTCGAAGCGTTATTCTCAGAAACTAACTGGTTTGAAAAAAAATTCAGTCAACCAAACGAACAGACTCTTCAGTTTTATATTAGTATACAGATACCTATTGGAAATAAGTTTGTTAGTACATAGTTAAAACCTGAAAGAGTAATAATTAGGCATGGTGTTGCCTAATTTTCAAATTGTTTAATAAATCTGATCTGATGATAACCCAGCAATAAGATAAATTGTTTACTTAACGATTATTAAGATCAAAGGTCTAAAATACGACCTGGAGACACACCCATCAAACATAAAGGAATTAGCAAATCATAATCATCTAGTAGATAGGTACCTTTCTTTCGTGCGGAAATCCTCACGGATTCCCCCCCACTGGCCACTGGGTTATATCGCACTTGAACTGACTAAAACCGCAATCCGTTGAGTCTGCAGACGCCGGGTTAGGTCCACCCTAAGGTATTTCCTTCGCACCCCGACTGACCCTGGGCCCCCGACGGATTCCAGATCGCGCATCTAGTATCTACCTACATTGTCAAGATATATTTTACCCTAACTCTACTTGCGTGCCGTGCGCTTGTCTGCCAATTAAGTAGTATAAAAACATACAATATATCAATAGGTAGAGACATCGTGGTGTGGCAATACAGCATCTAATTATAACGTACTATTTACGTCATACTTTTGTCCCTATATTAGTTTCTGTACTTATCAATGTTATGATGATTCGTAATATTTTACTGTAAATATTTTGCGGAGGACTCAGAAATGTTTACAAAATTAATTTGTGTTGGTATGACGATAAACAATTTAAACGGTCTATAACATATCGAGCGAATAATCACTTTGTTTGATGCCACAAGATAAGACATTTAGGTACAGATACCGGCACGTAAATTGGCCAGACGCGTCATATGCGCAAAAGTCGATTTTTAGGTCCTCTTTGAGGTATGAGCGGGTCGCGGGAGACGCGGTTGCGCCGTCACTTGACGGGCCAATCAGGTGTCTCCGAGAGACGTCTTGTAGCGAATCAACGTTCCGTTCGTTCGTACTTTGAATCATTTGATTGGCTCAAAGTGCACGATGCGCGAACTTACCCCAAACCTGGCCAAGTTACGTGCCTGTATTCAGAATGAGTTTTTATGCATATCGTTTGCGTGGAACCCTGATTCTTTTACTAAAATTAAAGTAGCTTTTATGTTACGTCCTATAATATTACCTATTTACTAGCGGAATGATCCTGTCTAAGTCGGCCCGGCCGTTGTAGAGATCACCTTTTTCAAACAGACATTTCTATCCTGGAATTCTTTTCCAGCTCATGTGTTTTCTTCCTCTTCCTCCTATAGCGGCGCGTGAATAAATAGTAAATATTGACTTTTGGACCATTGCAGGTTTGTGCCCGGGTAAGAATATGTTCAAGCAGACTATCCAGAAGTACCCTCAGCTACACGATGCCGCCTACTACGATCGGATGATAAGGGCGAACGGATCTGACCATACACTGAAATCCTTCTATGTTTTGCCACGTAAGTATATTTTGGAGTAGAGTTGATTTGCATTTTGCGCATCTTTCACGAGTAAGATTGATTGAGTTTTTCACGAAGGCGGTTTAGCTGCCATTGTAGTATAATATAAATATAAACAGTTAAATCAACAGTTTAAGCATTAATATTGTAAATGGGCTTCCGCTTAGAGTATCTGTCATTTTCATAGTTTCTTGCCATATTGTATACATAAGCAGCTATATATAAGTACCTAAATTAATGTATAATAATTTGGTATAATAATCAATCATTTTAGTTCGTTGATGTATTAAACTCGTTTAATTTCCATGCAAACGCATTTTTGTGGATTGCAACCTAGCTCATACTTTTTATTTTTATACATAGGTACCTAGTTCATGTAATAGTTGTAATCTGTTATGTGTGTAAAATAAATAAATAAATAAATAAATAAATATACACATTGCTTTTAAAAATGAATTACTTGCAATGCAATTATTGTTCTACTAACTGGTACATGAATTTCTTTTGACGTGACATGAACTTTCGCACTACGCTACATATATACAAGACACTACTATTTTATTGTTCACCCGCCTTCGTGAGATAGAATATCTATACTATAAATTAATGTCTAGAAAAGCATTATAATATATTCAATTTACTCCATCCTAAGTTGTGATTTTAATGAGCTATAAATATAGTAGATACATACCTACTTATGATTAGGTGTACCTAGTAAGCATTCTGAGCGATATCTATGCTCAGTAGGCTTATTTATTATTATATAATTTTTACATAAATTTTTGATGACTGTAAGCAGCTTTACATCCACTGTGAATAATGCGCAAATCCCACCAATCCCTCCCGCCAATCACCACATTGCAGCATTGTAGAATGAATTTCTATCCATGGGTTTATAGAATAAAACTACAGTACAAGGTTGTTTGAATACGTCATAGTTAATCAAGTATTTGGGTAACTGCGTCATCAAGTGATAACGTTCTGTCTGATCAATTAGTTGTCCAGCTGACTTGCGAAAATAACTAACATACTCGTAGATAGATAAACAGTGGAACATCAAATATAGAATAGCACCGATCCTCCGAATCAGATGGTCCATAAGGGAAAAATGTCATTGTTTGCAGAAGGTCCACATTGTTTAAAACGTCTAATTTCTAGAGTGACAAAACGACTTACCTACTAGTTAAACGTCCAAAATGTGAAAATGTCTATTGTCTGTCTACCCAATGGGTAGGCATGAGACGACATCTTTCCACTTGCTACGCTCTTGGCATACGCCTTTCGCTTCTTCCACTTTCATAATTATTTTCATACATGTATGCTAGTGGTAGGTACTCTTGCCCTGACCTTCCTCCTAAACTGCCTGGATCTGATTAAAATATGTAAGTCTAGGTCGACCTTTGTCGGGATGCCCATTCACCCTCGCCTCATATAATTATCTGTTTCGTCAATCTCCTTTTTTCTCTCTACATGTCCGAAGTATCTAAGCATCCCTTTCTCTATCTTGGTCACTACATCTTCAACTATAGGTACTACAACGTTCCCTTATCACGCTGTTCCGCACTCGGTCTATCAATGCCTAGGTGGGGATTGGGGGTACACGAATCCTAAACTTTTGTTTCTTACCAGCCCCCGTACATAAGTGGTACAAGCTTACATCGCTAACGAAAGGAATAGAATAGGTCGACCAATCGCACCCAAGCTCGTGATCCCGCCGCGCTTCGTAGACCGGTGACGAGCTTGGATGTTATTGGTTGACCTATTCTATTCCTTTCGTTAGCGATTTACGCTTTTGCCACTTGTTTACGGGGGCAGATTACATTTTGTATGTAACATTTTTCCCTACAGAGACTTGTGACACAACATTTCGGATCCTGTACGACGTTAAAGAGTATGACACTCTGCTTGACTCTTCTGATATGTCTGAAGTCGAGTGGATCAAAATTGCTAAGGACGTCAAGGTTCGTAAGAGTACATTTTTTTTATCGGTCACATCAATATGTCTTACACTAGGCGCACACTGGGCGACACGCGACAGCGACAGCTCGACGTCTAGACGCGACGACAGGCTGCGGCCGGCCGGGCATTTCAATTTTTTCGTTCTATGCTTCGCACACTTGGCGTCAGAGACGCGGAGTCGCGACGACAAGCTAGGGGAGTCGCCGCGTCTAGTCATCATTCTCTGAACCTTTTCCCAACTCAGTTGGGGTCGGCTTTCCAGTCTAACTGTGATGCGGCTGAACTTAGATATTTTACGTGGAGCGACTGCCATCTGACCTCCACAACCAATGGCGATATCGAAGTTCCAAGTTAGACTGGTTGGATTTTTGAGGGCTCCAACTACCCGTAACGACTGCCATAGATGTTTGTATGGCAACCGGGACCGACGGCTTAACCGGAGTCGCCGCGTCTAGTGGCGCTATGAAATTGTCGGCGGCAGCCTGTCGCCCAGTGTGCGTCTAGGGTTCACCCCACCTGACATAACTATAATTATTATCTACTTGTCCTAATTATTTAAAGATGATGCAACGTGTTGATCTCTGAATGAAATTTAGAAGCAATTAGTATGTAGGTATTGTTGAATTCGACTAAAATATCAGCTATTTTTCGTGCGGAAATCCACGCGGCAACTAAAACCCGCGCGCCGTCTTGGGTCTCAACACTCTCAACTATCGGGTGTACCCTCGCACTCCAGCTGACCCTGGGCCACCTGCGGTTTTAGGATGGCACCCTCAACTTGCAGCAATGGGGATCATGGGGTGGCCACCGTCCTGTCACCCGGAGAACTTTTTCTTGATAAAAAAAATATAAACACTATCAATATAATTCACTTTTATCTGCCAACCATAAGTTAAATTGCACATTAATAAGTTTTACTGTTATGAGTAATAACATAAATACAACATAATGTTACCTTATGAAGTTATTACTTTATTTATCTTAATATATATAAATCTCGTGTCACAATGTTTGTCCTCAATGGACTCCTAAACCACTTAACCGATTATAATAAAATTCGCACACCATGTGCAGTTCGATCCAACTTGAGAGATAGGATAGTTTTTGAAACGGATTTCGACATCCACGCGGGCGGAGTCGCGGGCAACAGCTAGTTAAATAATAAGTAAGAACAATATTGTGTACATTATTTTCCTGTAATGTAACTGTTACTCAACTCTACCTACAGTAGTGCTATAATCTACAGTTATTTACTCACAAACCAGAACGTGAAAACATTGTTTCAAAACGTTATGTTGCAGAAATGTTTTAATATAATAACAGTCTGTTTTATGTAAACGAGTTTGTCGCAGCCAACTATTAAATGGCTATGCCAATAGTTATTAAACAAATTAGAAAAACAAAAAACCCGACTGCAAAGTAAAAAACTATACAACTGAAAAGCAAAAAACAAGCTCTACATATCTTTTGTGACTTTCTTTAGCTACTTCTGTTTTACTCTGTCTTCTTTTGCTATTTGTAGGTAGGCACCCTCTTTTCCCCTTAACGACTTGCAGAGCCTAAATTTAATATCTATTTCATTAATCACACCACATTACTAACAGTTTTACTGTTGTGAGTCTTATAAATACGTATGATAAGTTTGTAAATTATTACATAAATATGTGCAGAAATATTACTATGAATTTTGGGAAAATATTGCAGGCGGGAACAAGCTATACCCAGCAAGTGGTGGTTTACAAAATAGCTAAGTATTCCCATAGCTTGTTCCCGCCTGCAATATTTTCCCAAAATTCATAGTAATATTTCTGCACATATTTATGTAATAATTTACAAACTTATCATACGTATTTATAAGACTCACAACAGTAAAACTGTTAGTAATGTGGTGTGATTAATGAAATAGATATTAAATTTAGGCTCTGCAAGTCGTTAAGGGGAAAAGAGGGTGCCTACCTACAAATAGCAAAAGAAGACAGAGTAAAACAGAAGTAGCTAAAGAAAGTCACAAAAGATATGTAGAGCTTGTTTTTTGCTTTTCAGTTGTATAGTTTTTTACTTTGCAGTCGGGTTTTTTGTTTTTCTAATAATTAAGCTTATTTCAAACTTTTTAGTTATCATAATATTGCGAAACGACATCACGATGCGACTTTAAAATGAAATGAAAATTCCTTTATATACTTAGCGCAAAATAGAATGTTGTCAATTTGAATATACAGGGTGAATTTTTCAAAAGGGCTTGGATGGCCAAATCCGAAACTATAAGGAATAGCGAAAAATGCTCAAAGGAGTCACGAGCCCGATTTTGATGAAACTTAAAACCTCATCATTAGATTTTTGAAAAACCAATAATCCTAGCTAGGAATCGAACCTGTTGATTTTGAAAAAAAAACACACCCTATATTATTACACCATACGACAGTGTTGCTATTAAGGATCATATTCTAGGAAGTAATGACAAACCGCAAACTAAAGGAAAGAGCTCATCTTTAACAAAATACATTTTATTTTTACAATGACACGTAGTCCATTGTTTTCAATACATAGCTGGATTTGAGACCTCAAGGATCGTACCTACTGGTTCAATATTAGAATGTTATTGATTCCGTTTCGAATATTCTCCAAAGAACGTTTCAAGTTTTCAACAGAACTATATCTCTGTATCATATGTGTCTTTATAAATTTCGTTTTTGACATACCTTCAGAGAAAGTAATGTAAGGGAGTAAGATCCAGGGATCTCACTGGTCAAAGCACAGGACCATGCCTTGCAATAAAATTGTCGTCAAACTGCTAAATCTAAATCTCTTTTACGGCTATTATGGGCTGGAGCTCCATCTTGTTTAAAAAGAAAACATCAATCATTATAATCATTCTGAGTATAATTTAAAACACGGAATAGTTATAATGATCTTTTCTGGGATTTCGAACGAAACAAATAGGTACATGAAACATGAATTTTATTAAATTCCACATTTTCCTTAAATTTGCCGTATATCATTACTTCGCAGAATTTGTTTCTTAACAGCGACACTATCGTATGATGTAATAATATAGGGTGTGTTTTTTTTTTCAAAGTCAACGGGTTCGATTCTCAGCTAGGTTTATTGATTTTTCAAAAATCTAATGATGAGGTTTTAAGTTTCATCAAAATCGGGCTCGTGACTCCTTTAAGCATTTTTCGCTATTCCTTATAGTTTCGGATTTGGCCATCCAATCCCTTTTGAAAAATTATTCACCCTGTATAGTTTTACAAGGGGAAAGGTCAGACTAGGGCTTAGGGGAAAATTTAGGCTAGTGGAGGCATCAGACGTAAATGTTGAAGTTCTCTTAAAGAGTTTTCGTCGTGTGGGCGATTCAAAAGTTTTTTTGGATCGAGAGCACAAATTGCTAATCCATCTAAAGTCTTCACTCGGCTAAGGGCTACATTGTGTAGTAGAAGCAAGGGGAATTTTAGATAAATCCCTGTACTATTTGTTTAAAGACCTCGGATTACCAAGAGCTTCAGTAAGCTCTGTATTAAATCAAAAGATTTAAATCGGCATTCATAAGATCTTACCTACCATATCTGGATAGGTAGAGTGGGGAACACTACTGACGGTGGAGGTGAGTGCTGACGCGTCGCAAGGTGGCCACCCTAAACCTACTTCTGGGTCGCAAGTCCCAGGCACCGTCACGGGGTTCCTCTCTGTACCACACGCCATGGACTCGGCGACCGCACAGTAAATTCTTGAAATGCTGAGAATCGGATCTCTTTTTTTTACACAATATTGTACTTATACGTGATAAAAATGAATACTATTTATTAACATAGCTGCCCGGATACTAGTAAAGTATAAATCTATCTTTTAATAAGGAGTTAAATTTTCGTGTAGTGAAGGGACATCACCGAAATTCAACCTTAATTATTATATTTTTGCTCATATCTCCGGTTCTACTCAACCGATTATAATCAAATAAACGTTAAATTTTAGGTGTGACCAAGACCTTTTAAACAAATAAAACCGCTTCAAAATTCGTTCAGCAGTTTTTGCATCCATCGTGGTCAAATATTTGTGGCGGAATAAATCCGCCATTTTGATTTTCTAGACATTTTAATATACCTGGTTTCACTCACACAATCATGACGAATCAAACAACACCTTATTTGTCAAAATCCATCAAGCCGTTCAGGCTGTAGAGCGTGCAAGACAAATTTTCAAGATTTTCTTTTTGGCGCCAAAAATCCGCCATTTTGATTTTATAGAAATTTTAATATACCCAGTGTCACTCACACAATCACGACGAATCGAATGATACCTCTCACGTCAAAATCCGTCAAGCCGTTTAGGCTGTAGGCCGTGCCAAAGAAATGGACATACATACATACATACATACATACATACATACATACATACATACATAGTCTCGAAAAACATTACCCTCCTTTCTTCGGCAGTCGGGTAAAAAACACTCACGTTTAACGATTGTCGTATTATTGAAAGTTATACGGCTTATAATATAACTACTGAAACAATTAGGTTATATAAATACGCCTTTTTCCTATTGGGTAGGCAGAGACAACATTTTTCAACTTGCTACGATCTTCACTTCTTTAACTTACGAAAATAAAATGGAAATAAAAGTCAACAATTTTATTAATAAAGTAAACAACAATAACGTAATGATCTCCCTGCTGTGGTTTTCCCTAGCGTCCGAAATATGGGGTTCTTCAAGGAGGGCATTAGAAGGTTTTTACAGGGTCGGCAGCGCGAGTGTGACGCCTCTGGTGATGCACATGTTCATAGGCCATGGTGACCACTTCCCTTCAGGAAGGCCGTGCGTTTGGCTGCACAGTTCGTTCGTCTTCTGTTCTACATAGTTGTTTGTTCGACTTGATGTACAAAGATCGATTTGTTATAGACTTACTATGAGCAGTACGATGGCTTCGTGATCCTCCACGGCACCGACACTCTCTGCTATACCGCCTCAGCCCTCTCCTTCATGTTTGAAAACATCGGTAAAGCAGTAGTGCTCACTGGCTCACAGGTATGCTCTTATTATTTTATTCCTTACTTTTTTTTTTATTCAGTATAGGCTTACGTTAGTGACGATGTGGTCTACGATGAATCACGCTTGCCTAGAAGGATCCTATTCACTCGTGACTTGAATATTCCCAGGTTATAGCTTTCCGGAAACACAGACCCGGGCAGGGAATTCCACTCCATAGCTGTACGCATGATGAATGTATCCGCAAAGCGTTTCGTGCGTATGAGTGGAATATCGACCATAAAGCGGTGTCGCGGTGTCACTTCAAGTCTTTCAAAAATATCATTTTTTTTTATAATGGTCACGTCAATTATGTCTTCACCTGATGGTATGCTAAAGTCTCAGGAATGAGGAACACCATTAATGTACACATTTTGTGCCAGCTTGACGCCATCAGAATGATGGTTTTTCACACCCCACTTAAGGATCCTCTTATCTTAACACCTCACCTCGGTTCTAATCAAAGCTTGCACTTTCTACTTCTCCTATCCATATTTTGGTTAGCTTTGACGGGTGCGACTGCTATTTGATCTCCAATCCCGAGTGGGAAGCCTACGCTAGACCCTTGGCTTGGGTCCCAAAGATCTTGACGAGGTCCCATACGCCCAAAATTAATAGGATCGGCAGCGCAAGTGTGACGTCATATAGGTGTTTCACACATCCATAGCTTACAATCATGTTGGCCGTGTGCTTATCTGCCGCCTAAGGTATAAAATAAACCTGCGTCAGATCACCTCATCCACTAATCAGCAGGTTTTGGGCTTCGAAGATCTTGGAGAGGTTCCGAAACCCAATAGTAATATGCAGTATTCGTAATTATAGATACCAATTTTTGAGCCAAGAAGTGATGGAGTAGATAACTTCGTGTCCTCTCTGATCATCGCCGGTGCCTTCATCATTCCAGAAGTAACAATCTTCTTCTACGGCCAGCTGTTTCGAGGTAACCGGTACGTTAATGATGATTGAAATCATTATTTCTTATGATGTGGTTAGTAATGAGAAGTAAATTAGAAGAAGTATGAATTCTATAGATATCGTCCGAGAGGCCATCTGGAAGGCGTGGTTGGTCCAGGGTCAGCTGGATTGCGAGAGGAATGCCTTATGGACCCACCTTATACCCTGGTATATGAGGACCCAATAGTTCGTGCAGTTTTAGTCAGTTCGAGTCTGATATTACCACCTCCACAGACCGTGGGGGTGGTTTCTGTGGGGATTTCTGCACGATGAAAAATTTTTAATTTTCTAAAAATCCAATGATGCAGTTTTTGTTTTCATCAAAATCGAACGCGGGACTCCTCATAGATTCAGTTTGAGAGAGTTTCTGTGACAATGCAGGAGACTTTGGTCTTCCCGTTGACAGCACAGAATCCCTCCAGTGAGCTCTGGCTACCCTACTTACCGGCAGGAACACAACACGATGTTTATCATGGCCGCGGTCTTCTGTAGGGCGGAGGTACTACCCCAGTCGGACTGCTCAGTTCCGACGGAAGATACCATCGTGTCCTACCTCCAGTACATGCATTAACTCTTGCAAATTCTTTATCAGAACTCGTAAGATCTCCGTCAACAACTTATTTGCCTTCAACTCTCCAAATGCTGAACCGATCGTCAAAGTGGGTCTCGAAATGGAAGTCAACAAGTCAGCCATCTTCAAACCTAATGTTATTGACAAGTTCCACCTCCATCCACACATGTCCAGGCACGTGGGTTTGCTCAGAATATTCCCCAGCATCGGACTTGAAGCTGTGAAGTCGGCTTGCCAGTATCCAATTGAAGGTAAGAAGAATCTTAGCTTATTGATAGAAATATCTTGACAATGAAATAATCATTGTCAAGATATTTATTATCTAGCCTATTAATTTGAAAAAAGTCAATAATTTAAGACGGGATTTGAATCACGCTGGCCTAGAAGGAACCTATTCACTCGAGACTTGAATATTCCCGGGTTGTAGTTTTTTTGGAAACACAGACTCAGGCAGGGAATTCCATTCCTTATCTGTAGGTAAGGCATTCGTTCCCGCTATCCATTATGGCACCTATTCCAGGGATAAAACGTAGTCTATGTGTTATTCCAGACGATAATATCTATCCCTCTGGTCCATATCCCAAGGTTGGCTATCAGATATTGCTTTTAGCGATAAGGCCACCATTTGTGCATTAAATTTACTGTTTACCATTATATCCTCAATCAATAAATTAGCCTATCGATGGCCACTGCTGGCCATAGGCCTCTCCCAATGTGCGCCATACCACCCGATACTCCGCCTTCCGCATCCAGTCCATCCCAGCCACCTTCTTAAGGTCGTTAGTCCATCTGGCTGGGCGGAGTCCCACCCTCCGTTTGCCGACTCGCGGTCTCCACTCTAGGACTCGTTTGCTCCAACGGCCATCGGTCCTCCGACAGATGTTCCATTATTTATCTTATGTATATATATTTGATTGGTGTACAATAAAGTTTATTTCTATTATATTCCCTCTGTCAAATTTAATGTTCTCTGTTTGTAAGAAGAATGTTTTAGTATCATTGTTAACGAGAAACGACTTGTATAAAATGATTGAGGATGTAACCGGTAATTGGAGTGATTTCGTCAGGGTCCAGTGATCAAGGATAGAACGTCCTGTTGTTTGGGCGTAATTGCCATTTTGTTTGTCTCATGAGATGAAGCTACAGCAGTGTGCATTTATTATTCGCGTAAACTTCCGTCAATAACATAGCACTTGTTGTTTTGTGGAAATTCCGTATGCGTTATCAGTTTACGTATTCGCATCGTAATTAATGATTTATTTTAGGTACCTACTGACTGGCTATGCCCCGCGGGTTTACCCGTCTTACTCGGTAGGTACTATAACTAGCCGCGGCCGCCTGTGTCTAGATGACCTTATTGCTTGACTCTAACCTGACTTGAATCTAATCGACGAAATCTGACCGAATCCGATTCACACTATGAAAGTTAAGTACCTAGGTAATATTGCAATAATACTACTTTAAGTGTCACAATTGTAAATCGCTAAGGAATAGAAAATATTAGGTCGACCAATCACACTCCAGATCGTGACGCGGCGCGCGCATCGTACGCCGGTGACGAGTTTGGATGTGAATGGTCGACCTAATCTATTCGTTTCCTTAGCGATTTATGCTGTGACACTTGTCTACGGGGGCTGTACGTTAGTACTACTATAATATTCTGTGACTGTGTGTAAATTTTAGCTAGACCGATTCAACCGTTTTCGCGTGAAAGAGCAACAAGTTTTTTTTTTTGTAATACTACAGGTGTGGTGATTGAGACATATGGTGCTGGCAACATTCCCGCCACTCGCCTAGACATCGTGGAGGAGATTGCGAAGGCGGTGAAGCGAGGAGTCATCATCGTGAACATCACTCAGTGCACGTCCGGAGCGGTCGCCGCACTATACGCCACTGGACAAGTGAGTGACTTAGTTTCTTGTGATCGAGTGAGAAGTGAGAATATGGACATTGGTAGTGGTGACACGAAGAAGACCTGGTAGACCGCTACCAGGCGCGGTAGCGGGGACAGGACCCGGAGCCTCGAGTAATCAAGGTCGTCCACGCACAGCTACGCCGGGATACCGTGGTGGAGTGGAAGGACCGACTTGGGCTACCAAGCGCGGGGCATGCCGTTATAGCGACGGCGGTAAGATCCGTCATGGAGGACTGGCTGGAGAGGCTTAACGGGGGCCTCTCGTACCGGCTGACGCAGGTGATCTCTGGTAAGGGGTGCTTCGGTGATCACTTGTGTCTGATTCGGAAGGAGCCGACGCCCGAGTGCCATCACTGCGTTGCGGGCGAGTACTCAGAGGCGTGGGAGGCGCCGAGACAGGCCCTCCTGGCAGCCCTCGGGGTGGGAGTCCTCACACTGCCGGTATTGATCGCAGCGATGGTGCAGAGTTCGGACGCGTGGTCGACCGCCGCCTCTTTCTGCGAGCAAGTGATGCTCGAGAAGGAGGCGGCGGAAAGGGGGACGCGTGGAGCCGCCTGTCACACTAGTTCGAAGGACAAGATAAGAACACTATGGTTCCGCAGCCCGCTGACCTCAGCTGCCTGACCTCATTGATTATGTTACCACACGGCAATTTCCCAACACAATCTTGATAACCCTTCACAGTTGTGAAGCGATAGCCCCAATAACGAGTGGCAACAAATCACGATGTAAGTCAATAAATAATACAGGGTTAATAATAAATAAAGGTTTATAAGTGCCCGGTTAATGGCAATAGGCTCGCCACCTATTACATTGGGACCTAAACATAAACTGGCGAAATGTGGGTGCTAGCACCTCTGCCTACCCCTTCGGGGATATAGGCGTGAGTTTATGTTATGTTATGTCAACAATAATAAAAATATTGCAAACTATCTTTAACCCGCGGCTCCGTCCGTGTATCATGTCGATTTTCACGTTTTTTGTCTATATCTCTGGTTCTTCTACTCAATCGATTGTGATCAAACAATAACATGCGTAAGAATTTAAGTCTGACCAAGACCTTTAAAAAAAACCGCATCGAAATCCGTTCAGTAGTTTTTGCGTCTAACGCAGCACAAACAGACAAACCGACAAAAAGGGAAAAACAGACAACTGGACAAACGGACAAAAAGACAAACGGACAAACTGACAGACAGACAAGAATTCCAAAAAACATATTTTTGTTTACAGTATTGTTCATGTAACATAACCCAATTTTTTATAGCTGAGATATGACAATACTTTAAAATTTTATAATAGGACGCGTTTTTGTCAATTTTAAAAATACCTCAAGAATGTGAGCACCATCTGATGAGGCCGTCAAGCTGACTTCTGTAATGTTAACCTCCCTTTCCTGAGACCTTTAGCTTACCATCAGGCGAGGTGAAGTCGTATTGGAATACTCTCGTTATAAAAAAGTAAATAAACGTTAGTTTTGCTTTTGTTACAGGCTATAGCAAAGGCTGGTGTGGTGTCAGGTTACGATATGACACCAGAAGCGGCCCTCACCAAGCTGTCCTATGTGTTGTCGAAGACACATCTTACTTATGAACAGAAAATTGAGGTTAGACTCCATTTATGGGTCCTTCCAGGTGGACTTACTATTTTGTCAAACTGATTTGACCACGAGGAAAAAAATCCTGTTGGTCAAACTTCTTGGATTGAGTCCTCGTGGTCAAACTATTTTGTCTAACTGATTGACCACGAGGAAAAAAAAATGCATGTGGACGGAGGGCTTATTTTTTTAAAGTGGTTGTATTTCTACGAAATTAAGGAAAAAATGGGGGAGGTGAAAAAAGAAGTGGGAGTGTTATATTGATGAGGTTAAACTCACGATTGTGCAGGTTTTTATTTGGGGGGGAGGTAGAATATTCGGTGGGGGTTGGAGCGTTGAAGGAAGAATGTAACATTGAGGGGGGAGGGGGGGAGGGAATGCCTGTTAGATATAATATATATTTATTTTCAATTTACATTACATGGTGTGCGATTTACAGATGATGGGCCAGAACATTCGGGGTGAGCTGACCAACATGTCATCTATGATATTCCACGTGAGTTTAAAACAAAAACTACATATTATTCTAGCTTATAATCTATGCCTTTATTTCAACCGGATCCCTTCAGCCGTTTTTGCGTGATAGACTAACAGACATCTACTTATCTTACTCATAAACTTTCTAATATTGTATTCTAGCTTATAAAATCTATGCCTGTACAAAATTTCAATCGAATCCGTTCAACCATTTTAGCGTGAAAGACTAACAAACATCCATTCTCACAAATTTTCTCGTTTAAAATATTAATAGGAAGTAGGATATTTCAATAACCAGCTCCTGTATTTCCAGGATCAAACATTAAAAGACGCTCTGGCGAGCAGCCTCAACATCCAATCACCGAAGATGCTGGATGACGTCACGGACAACGTGTTCTCTTCTCTTCTGCTCTACGGCATCAAGTGTGGCGATGAAGTTGTCGTCAAGAAGCTATTAGGTCCGACCTGATTTTGGGTATACCTACATTTTTGCCTGACAAAAATAAACGCACGTCACGACCACTGAAGTATCACTTACCCTGGTAGGACATATTTACCACCACCCCCGCAGCCATTGGGAGCAGTTATGTCTTAATTGAACTGACTAAAAACGTACGCCGCAGGTTTTTAAATACTAGGGCTTAAGGTGCTCTGAGGAATATTTCCCTAGACCACCACGGTTTTGCCCTTGGAAAGGGGGGGGGGGACCTGCGTCGCACCGCCATGTCAGTTTGGCAGTAGGGTTATAAGTGGCCGTCGTGTCACTTCTCCCCCCCCCGTCACGCTGGAACCAGCGGCAGCTTTCACTCTTGCCTCTGTTGTCCGGTTACACCGTGGACTCGAATCCAGGACCTCACGCTTAACAGTCACACTCGCAACCGCTGCTCCACTAAGGTAGTCACCAGGTTATAAAAAATATCTTAAAACGTTCATTTCCAGATATGGGTGCAGATGTGAATGCCGTGGACTCTGAAGGCAGGACTCCCCTCCACGAAGCCATTCTGTACGGGAACTCCAGCATCGTCGAGTTTCTGCTCAAGAATGGTGCCAACGTGCACTATAAGACCAAGTAATTCATTTCACATACAAATTCTATATAGATACTACTAGCTGTTGCCCACGGCTTCGCTTCCTATGGAAACCTATTCCAGAGACAAAAAATAGCCTGTGTTATTTTATTTCCCTGTAGATCCATATTTCAGCCAAATCCGATCACCCGTAAGAGCGTGATTGAGTAACTAACTACCTCTTTTTTCGTACGGAAATCCCTACGAATACTCCCCTTACTCGACAGTGGAGAGGGGAGAGGGCAGGCGGGGTGTTATGTCTGACCAGTGGAAGTTATGTAGCGACTAAAACCGCACGCCAGGGTCCTCTAGCGCTATGGTGTACTCAGTGACTTAAAATGCATTTCCTTCACACCATAAAGTACCTTACTCTAAGATGTATTTCAGAGGAGGTAGTACCTCCGCCCTACAGAACATCGCGGCCATAATAACCATCGTGTTGTGTTCCCGCCGCGCCGGTAAGTTGGGTAGCCAGAGCTCACTGTATCCCGCCTCTCCCCACCTCTTCCTAACCCTCCCCCTTCCCTTCAGGGTAGGCTGCGCGTGTGTGTCACCCTTAGTGTTGCACACGTCCATAGGCCACGGTGACCGCTTCCCATCAGGTGGGCCGTGTGTTTGTCTGTCTACCCACGTAGTATAAAAACAGTATTTTTTTCCAGGCATGGTGAGTGCCCCCTCATCACAGCCGTACTACGAGATGACCCCGTAATCATTAACGTCCTCCTCAAATGTGGAGCTCACCTCACGAAGGCTGACAACCCTTCGGTGATCGACATAATGAACGCGGCCATCAGAACTGGCAACGCAGTGAAGAAACTGGAGTCGTTGAAACTGGCCGGCGCCAGCTTCGAACTGAGGGATGAACTGTTTCAGACACCATTACATAAGGTGAGTGTGGGGTTGCAGAACTTTTAGTTGGGGGGGGGGGAGAGGTAAAGGAATGGGGGGGGGGGAGTGAAGCATGAAAGGGGAATGTAACATTGAGGAGGTAAGCTCACGATTGTGCTGGTCTTTGTTGGGGGGGATAGGGCGTACGGTGGGGGGGGGGGAATAAAGCATTGAAAAGGCAGTGTTAAATTGAGGGGAGAGATGAGCTCACCTCATGAAGGCTAACAACAAGGTTTTAGTGGGGGGGGGGGAGGGGGGTTAAGGGATTTGGAGGGTGCGGGGGCATAGCATTGACGTGGAGGTTGAGTTCCATCCACATAAACTCACTGAATCTTATGACATTTACAGCGTAGTGGCTGACTAGGTGTTTGTGTGTGCGTGCCGACTTATACGCACCTATAAGCAAGTGGGCCGACTCATGTCTTATAGGTCCATACCATTATTAATCCATCCAATTTTGTTCCCTCAAGGCCGTGCTGTGCAATTGCGAGGATGCTGCCGACTTCCTGATCAAGCAAGGAGCCAGAATGGATTCCAAGGACATTCTTGGTCATACCCCAATGGATTATGCCAAGAAACTCAATAGGGACAGCATATGTTCCATTATGGGGTGTTGCCACCAGACCAATGGGACTACTGAACCTCTTTAGCCTAGGAAAGCTGCGCATTTGAACACCTTTGTGACTGTGGAAGGCTGAGAGGTAGGAGGTAGTATATGGATCTTATAATTCTTATCATGATGTAGAGGAAGCGCGTGAAGTATGTCAGGACAGGGGCAGATGGCGGTCTGTTGTCTCTGCCTATCCCGGAGGGAAAGGGGCGTGAACATATTTATGTATGTATGTATAATTCTTGTTAGAACTAGCATTTATCTAAGTGACTAAGGCTTGTGGTGGATTACCATAGCTTGTACTCTGTGTCAAGAAACGTACCGTCAGCATAAAAAATAGAAGTAAACTTTAGGATTTGAAAGAAAGTGAGCAACGTTTTTTTTATTGGTGGCTCGCGTTTGATCACAATCTCACCCGTTGGTAAGTTATGATTTGGTCGACGGTGGAGCACGCTTGCCTAGAAGTAACCTGCTCACTCTTGACTTGAAGACTCTTGACTCCCAGGTTGTAGCTCTCCGGCAATATAGATTCAGGCAGGGCATTCTACTCCTTAGCAGTACGCGCATAATGAACGTATTGCCATGTAATTTATAGATTAAAACGCTCTTTAATTTTCATCATTTAGAAATTGAGAATTGTAATATTGTGTTATATAGGTACATACAATGTTAAGTTCTTCATAATATATAATCTAAGACTATAAAAATGTCACACTGAAATAAAGTAAAGTCAGCAACAAAAGATGATGAACACTTCTATAAGTACTTAAATGTTATATGACCGATTCTGAACACATAAATACACCTACTTTTTTCGGAATTCTTGTCTGTTTGTACGCGATAGACGCAAAAACTACTGAACGGATTTTGATGCGGTTTTTTTGTAGGATAGGTCAGACTTAGAATCTTATGTAAGTTCGATCAGAATCATCCGAGTAGAACCGGAGATATAGTCAAAAGCGCGAAAACCGAACGAGCTTATAAATTTATATTGGCATTATATTTTTATCAATAAAAATAATTATCTAGATATTTAAGTACCTACTTTTGGAAGCTAAAATTTTTTTATAAATTAGAACGTGTTCAGCAACTTTTGCAGTTGACTGTACCTTGAATCTTGAATGATCTTTGATCTGAAATAGTTTAAGTTAAGTAAGGTATTGAAATACAATACATTTTACAAAAGTCTTTTATTAAATTGAAATTAATGTGAATTTAATGTTACAATATTTTGTTAAATGCCATGAAAGTATTCTGTGAAGGCTTTATTAAAAAATAAATTTATTGTTAAAACCGTTGTTTTATTATAATCTATAACACGTGCGCTATAAGTTGAGACCTGGGCTCTCCGCCCATCTCCCTCTGCACTGCCCCTCAGTCGCCCGTGACGTACTGTTCGCAAAAAAATAGGTAGATAGGTAAGTATCGTCTTGGATGGAAGCTTGTTTACGATATTTTTTGTGCGCTCTGTATAAACACGCGCCGGTTATGTCGTAGTGGTCAGGTCTCAACTTATAGCGCACGAGTAGTACAATCTTGTTTCATGTTCAGAACAAAAATAATAAATAAGTTATTAAATAAAAAATTAAATCATATTGCACTTTTTACCCGACTGCCAAGAAGAGTTATGTTTTTACTATCTCAGCACGTTTTCAAATTACAAATTGATGGCTTCTTAGGCGTAGCACGAGACTGTTACGACAGGGGGCGCGGGTTCGATTCCCGCTCAGTGCAAATATTTGTATGCATGAATATGTCTATTTGAATATGTATAATATGACGACATATTATATGTGTTTACAAAAAAATAAAATAAAATATTTATTCGCATTCTAGAACCCATAACAAGCTAGTTAAACTATGCTTAGGTACTTTGGGTCTAGAGAGCGCTGTGCAGAATGTTGAATATTTATTTATTTGTAATCGTGTTGAAGTCTCAATAAATATCTGGTTTATTGATTAGCACAGCCAAATTACTCATTAGCATAGGAACGTGGTTCTCCTGTAAAGGACAGGGTCCGTAGCTGCTGCAGCTCCGCCCATGGATTCCAGAGATCATGGCGTCTTCCACAGCCGAGGAGTTCACCATCGATGACAGTAGTTTATTGCTGAAATTGGCATAAGTACATAAAAAATTTACCTAACTGGATTCGTAATTATATCATATATTTAAATTTATGGAGGTAGGACACGACGACGGTAGGTATCTCCCGTCATAAATGAGCAGTCCGACTGGGGTAGTACCTCCACCCTACAGAACACCGCGCCCATAATAACCTTGAGTTGTGTTCCCATCGGTAACTGGGGTAGTCAGAGCTCATTGTACCCCTCCTCCCCCACACCTTCGTAGCCTCCCCACCCGTTCCTAGCCATCCCTTCAGGGTAGGCAGCGCGTGTGTGACACCTTTAGTGTTGCACACGTTCATAGGCCACGGTGATCGCTTCCCATCAGGTGGGCCGTGTGCTTGTCTGCCACCTACGTACAATAAAAAAAAAAAATTAATCGAGCACCTACTTTGACTCATCACCCAATAGTTGACCTTCCGGACCGTTGGTTCCACTGCTAAGTTCCACTAAGGGATCCAACAGGATTTTTAAATACTCATGGACCGATTCAGGGTAGTGAAACCAACAATAACTGATAGAAAATGCCTCACGCATTAAAGTCCGCGCTTGTACAATTTTATTGTTGTGCAGAAAGTATAAATAAATTTAAAAAAAATAGTTACTTGATAATTTGAGTGAGTATTGCTCGAGGTTCGGCGATATCCTTCTGCGCAGCCCAGCAGGCCAGTCGGAGAGGGCACCCTCCAAATCCATTGTTGTTCACCAACATTTGCTGTCCCACGTCCAACAATGCATCAGCACTGAACTCCGCATTATCCAGTACTAAAAATTAAATAAAATATTGTATACATCTGTTTATAACAGCATAGGTGCCGCATGCATTATAGCATAGCATAGGTGCCTTTAAAAAGCAAGTACTGTGACTGCCTGCTATTTTTGTTTTGCTTGTTGCTTGCGATGTTTCCTTCTTCTATATTTACCATTACCATGGCGAGGCTGTTTAATGTTAAATGCTGAGTACAGACATAATTGGCTGGCACATTGTACAAATATGTACTCTAAAACTGTCATTTTCTGTTTATTGTAATCTGTTATCTGTTTCTGTACCAAATAAAATAAAATAAAAATAAAATAAAATAAAATAACAATGCCGTTTAATAGCTGCCATCGGACCCCGAGAGACCAAACGTTCCCCAGTCTAACCTTGAGTTTCGTAAAACTTTAAAGTCTAAAAAAGTCCACGAGATGATAGTTCTTAGTTAGTTTGTCGATAGCTCCTAATAGCAACCCAAATTCGATGCAGTTCAACTCAGGGAAAGAGATGGAGCTATGCATCATGACTAGCGCCTTCTCTCTCCAACCTACATAATTAGGTGTATATAACAAATTGGCTGAATTTCGACTTGTATCAAATTCGAATGTTTTGCGAATGCAGATAACGACCAAGAACATTACGAGTATAAATATCCTTCCTGCTCGAAGCAAAAGATCCTACATAGTATAATTTTGAATAAGTTAGCAAAGATCCTGGTCGTAATTAAAAAATATAAAATATAGAAAAATCTGACGGCCACGCTTCCATTTTCGAGAAGGCCCGATTTTGTCACCAAAATGTCAGTTGTGTAAACGGTCAACAACAAAGAAAATACTATTTTCGGGTTACAAAATAAAATTATCAGTGTACAATAGTTATGTCTATACTAATCTAACAGGATTACAACAACCTATCGTAAGTATTTTTGTTATTATTTCGATAATGTTAGTTTTGCAAAAAATACGTTTTATCGTTCAGTGATCTTCGATTTTGTTACAAAAATGTGCTAAAAGCAAGTAAACGTTTTTCTAAACATACTAATATCAACTAATATCTATTTTTTCTTTACGTCATGTGATAGTGCTGATATTTTTTTAATTTTTGCAAACCGAAATGAAATAAAACTTCGAAGATGACGACTTTAATACACAATAATGCGTAATAATCTCCAATTAATGCGTAATAATGTGCAATATTACACACTAATGCGTAATTGAAGAAATGAAGTGAGTATTCTGACAAGTGCTATTAAACTCGACAGGTCATGGAGCAAATGTACATGATTGAAATATTCATTGACAAAGTGACTGTATTTATTAAAGAAGAAAGTTCTGCCGATAAGAACCTTATCATTAAAATAAAGTTTGGGCCCACATACGAATTTCTCATAAAAGAAGGCCAGCTTATTGTCAGTGAGGATAAAAAAGATGACACCGTAGAAATAACCGAGACTGGGCGAAAACAATTTTCAAGAGTAATAAGAGTTGGTAAATCATTTTTGTTCCCTTCCTACCCTGATACCATAGTCACAACACTATCAAAATTTCCACTAGAAATAGAAATATGGGACGATGATGCAAACGAAACCGACAACCAAACTTTTGTGGGCATTGGAACTATGTATTGGCATACACATTTCTTCCATTATTTGAAGGAAACTGCAGATGCTACACGCTTACACGAACCTATTAGTCTTAAAGAAATTACTACTTTATACCAAGAATGTTGCTGTGGAAAAGCTGGAGAGATCACTTTCATATTAAGATTGAGTGCTTTGGGCGGTATGATCATCACTGAGTTCCAACAGCAAATGAATGATCCTGATAGGTTTTGCTTCAGAACGAATAAGGCTCCGAGTATGTTCGACTGTAAGCGAATTGAAGGCGATGATCCTAACTTTTGTATGGTGGGTAGCCTTTACGAAACTACTACTCTGGAAGATCCCGATGTAACAAATAATGCAGATAAGAAAATTGAAGTATGCACAGAGTTGCAAAGTTGTGGGATCGCAGGTGCCGGTGCAGATAATCAAGTTTGCAACCATAGTGAAACTGACGAACCTAAAAGACATACTATTGAAAAAATTAGAATGGGAGATATAGTAGGCCCATGCGGGAATGCCAATTGTCCGTTGGCGCATAAAGTAAGAACATATATTAGAAATCTTAAAACTTATAAGTCGAAAGCGGGTTCCGTGGCTGCAAAGAAAGATACAGGTAAGGGTACTAAGAAGATATGTGGATCATGTGTCTGCAAAGATGACACATGGCATAGAGAAGATTGTCCCGATAAGAAAGAGAAACAAGCTACAAGTAAATGTTCTGGTTGTGGTGGACTGGCTAAGGCTGGTAAAACATGTCTAGATAAGAAAAATAAGCACTTCAAAACTGGAGCAACACCAGTCACTTCTTCACCTGGATCTGCATCTACACAGCCATCTATAAAAGGAAATACGCAAGCTCAGTATGTAACAAGTCTTCCAAATTTTAAAGACGCTATGTTTAGACGCGATTATATTATCCAAGATTATTTTTCAACAACCTACAATAGTGAAGATGATATAGTAAACAGAGTTTCTGCGAGTAGAGCTACAGTTGCTACAACTGGCCAGTCTACTGATCGTAAAACTGACGGTACTAGTAGTCAAACAACATCACATAAAGCTTCCACACGCACAATGGGTATGAACAACCCATTCGTATACAATAGCTCAGTACCGAATTATAGCGGTTGCACGAATGTACCAGATGACAAAGACTGCAAATGTAACCCTCCAAAACCGTCACCTCCTTGCAAGACTTTTGATTGTAATTGTATCGCAGAAACATTTAACAAAGCTTCACGAAAGACACATCGGGCATACTGTCCGCTTTACAAACATAAACATAGTTGTCCTGTGACAGCGAAACATGATGAAGACGATTCTAGAAAGGACGATGACGAAGATGAAACCGAACCTCTACCTTACGGCTTACCTCCCGTACAACTCGGCCCATGTCCAGTGATGGGCAGACCGTGTTCTGTACCAGATGGTTTTGCTAAGATGTACAAGATAGGAGCAACGCCTCAGGCCCCACCAAGCTATAGCGACGCAGGTAAAGTGTGCTGTTCTAAAGAATACCAGAGAATAAGGAAGGCTTTAAAGGAATACATGCAGAATCAAAAAGATCACGATATGCGTTGTGTTAACAAATTTAACGTGGATACTGAAAGAAGATGTTGTGACAAGGAGCAAGTACTAAAATCCTTGTTGGGCAGAGAGTGTTGTGGTGCACACAAAATGGCTATCCAAAAAGAGTACGCGCAAGAGAAAAAACCAAGTTGAATGAAAATTATGAAATTGATATGACTTCTTTTATACTTATTATAACATTGATTTTTATTTTGTAACCCACAAAAGTTAACATCTAATTATACGTATACAACTGATTCAGCCATTTCATTGTAGTCATAACGTGTTACATTTTGGAAATATAAGTCTCTTGCTGTGCCCCTTAGGAGGGGGGGGGGGGGGATGTAGTAAGCCTTCTCGAAGAGCGATACCTATGCAGCTATTTACGGGGAGAGCCCCAATTTTTATTATTATTTTATTACAAGTGTATTATTAGGACCTTGCCTGTAATTCCCTATCGACATCAATGAGACATACCATTGAAGTGGAGGGGATGTAGTAGGCCTTCTGCTCGGGCCCTTTCCGTAAGTAGCAGCATAGCCTTGAAACAAATTACTACACCGCGATGCAATGGCAACATCGACACGAGAGAAGAAGCAAAAGTTGTGCTTTGTCTCAGTTTTCCGTTGTAATTAATCTCTCTCTCCATAGTAATCCAATCACGGTTGGATTGCGTTCAGGGGTCAGCAAGTGCATAGCCGAGCAGGGGGGATTGTGGTCGCAGCACTAGTGGGACCGGTGGGTGTCACGCGGTGCTGCGACGACAATCCTCTTTTGATGAGGCCGTCAAGCTGAGTGCCACCATTGTTAACATGGTACGTGTACCTATGTAATGGTGACCCTCTTTCCTGGGACTTTACCTTCAGCTTACCATCAGGTGAGGTGAAGTCAAATTGGCGTGTCCTATATATAAAAAAAAATTAAACATGGAGATAATTTATTACTCTGTGTAATTAATCTAAAAACACGATACACTAGGTAGGTACTTCGTGTCTGATGTTGTATAATTTAGACTTAGGCTGAAATTTATGGAATAAAATGAAAATGTCTAGATATAAGAGCATATTGAGTCAAGATGGGAGACGATGATGATGGCGAAAACAAAAAGAGAAAGAAGAACTCTTCGAAGTACAACTACACTTTTGGTGACACATATCCAGGTAAAGAATTGGCAATTATTACTAATTACTAGCTCTCTAATTAATTAAATTGCTTTGCCTGACTGTTTGGGCTCAGGCATTTCCGAGTTGCGAAGGAAATGCTTTTTGGACCACCCTACACCTCGGCGCTAGAAGACCCGGGACGGCGTGAGGTTTTAGTCGGTTCCATTCCGACATAACAGCCTCCACTGGGGACGGGTGTGGCATCCGTGGGTATTTCCGCACGAAAACAAGGCACAAGATTTTGATGAATAATCTATTTATGTAGGTACAACAAATTCAAACTCAAACCACCAACTCAAATTAAATTAATTTAAGTAAAAATTGCTGTGCTTCATGACATGAGAAGGCAGTGCCCAAGCTTACTTGTGATTTAATTAGTAATTCTAATACTTCTAATAATAATTTGATTTTAATGACAGGCGTCAACTATGGTCATAAGCAATGTATGTACCTCAAGCCCGGGTTGCCCGTTCCGGCTAGTATGGGGTGGCTCTGGAACGCACACGATGTACCAGGACTGAAGGTAACTTTGATTAAGCAAGAAACATTTCGTAGTTAATTTAGTAAGTACCTTGGAAAACTGACAGAGGTTCTCGAAATCTGATCGATGCTTTCATTATCGGTCTTATTACCGAGAGATTTCAGTGGCAGGTCCAGGCCACTATTTTTACGCGAATTTATACTTATTTTAGCAGGATATGGATAACGCTATGATGAGTTAAGTAAGAAATCATACGGTTGAAAGACTTAAAAGCGTATGCGACAATAACAGTTGACAAAAAAATCGCTTTTCCCTAAAGTGTTTACAATGTCGCTTAGAATGTGTTTCCTTTGAACATTCGATGTCGCTTAAACTATTTTGCCTTTCAATCGAAATATTGATTGACAATACTGATAGAGTTCGTGATTGTACAGTTCCGTCGTGGATGGAGCCCAGGAATGGTCGGCAAAAGCGTAGCAAAGATAATGACGTTCAAGTGCGGACGTGGAGGGCCAGATAAAGACAAGAGTAAGAAGAAGAAGAAGAAAGGTAGCAGGCCAGGAGCTGACGTCGGTGGTGGAGACTCAGAACCGGACGAACCTCTAGAGCCGAAACCAGCTCTCAAAGTTCAGAGGAAAGGCGATGTCTTTACTATACAGGTAAGCATATTTCTGTTGATAGATATGGAGGCCTTGAATACTGAAAGCCTACCATGGAAGACAATTTTAAATTAGAAAATAATAGTACTTAATAAAGTATTATTGAAAGTTGTAGTGTATCTGCTAATTCCGCTAGTTATTTCATAAAAAATATTTACACATAATCTGGGGATACCAATTTTCTGGCCTTTCGGTAAAAAATAGTCACATTTACATTTCCTGCGGGACGTCGGCAGCCGGACGGACGATCCAATCGCGACGCTTGCGGGCCACTTAAAAAAATGTTCATTTCAATATTCTAATCGATTAAAAAGGGTTCATTACAAAAATAATGAAAACAGTAAAAATTATTATATATTCGTTCAGAATATCATTTGGAATATAATAGGCTGTGGAATGATTTCCCTGCTGTGGTTTCCTTAGTGTCTACAATATGGAGCGCGAGTGTGATATTCTTGGTGCTGCACACATCCATAGGCCACAGTAACCGCTTCTCATCAGGTGGGCCGTGGCTTGTCCGCCACCAAAGTGGTATATAAAAAACAACAGCAAGACCTAGAAATTAATAGTATACTGAAAACTTATTACACTTTTTTCAGGTGAATCCATTAAAAGATTTAACAGATATAGCACCAAACGAAGACCCTTACGTAGATTGTGATCCGATGGTCTTTAAAATTATCAAAAAACGAAGTCCAGAGGAACAAGCGAAAGTTGAAGCACGAAAAATGGTAAAATTGAAGAAGCAACGAGATGCCGAAATCAGAAAAGCATTGAACGAAGCTGTAGAGGACATTTGTAAGTGTGCGTACATGGACGTGTTCTGCAACGATCTGTCAGCAATAGATAAGGTTATAGACAGCTGTCCAGCATTTAAAGAACCTGATTGCGTTTGTAACGAAGATTCCTTGAGTTCATTATCCAGTAATGCAACATGGGACATTGAATATACACCTCCTTTTGGATGTTTCGATTTGAGTGCGAGAAAACGGAAGGCATTCATTCACGTTGAGACGCAGTATATACCAGCAGATGCAGGCATAGTGGAAAAATGCAGAAGGTCATGTACATCTTTAAGGCCTAAAAAAGGTGTTAATAAAAAGACCTGCTGTGCACGTTGCGGCTGATATTCTTGTATTATTGTTTTTTTTTAAATAAATATTGAAGTCTCTAGTTTGTTTGTTTTATTTATTCTAGTTTGGTTATCTCTGTAGATTCATGGCGCTTGGTGGAACTTACTTCACACATTGAATTAATTCACTTGATTTTTTCCTAAATATTATTTATCATCTACCTATCTATATATCTTTTCATCTATTCATCTATTCATCTATTCATCTATTCATCTATTCATCTATTCATCTATTCATCTATTCATCTATTCATCTATTCATCTATTCATCTATTCATCTATTCATCTATTCATTTATTCATCTATTCATCTATTCATCTATCTATCTATCTACCCTTCTGACCCATGGTTACACTGATTGGTTACATGATAGTTGTACTAGGAGACTGCCAATTAATTGAAATAAAATCAACCTGACCGGTTTCGGCTCATAGTATTCTCAAAGGTTTTGGACGATGGTTTTGGATGACAAACATACAAGAGAAATAATTCAATATGTGATGCTATACTAGACACGTGTATATTAATTTTTTTAACATCAACGAAGACTTAGATATCTTGTGTCTAAAATTATACAGTATTTCATCACGGGTTTATCTAATGCAAGGGAACATTAGAATCTAAGGAACATAACATAACATAAACTCACGCCTATATCCCCCAAGGGGTAGGCAGAGGTGCTAGCACCCACATTTCGCCAATTTATGTTTAGGTCCCAATGTCATAGGTGGCGAGCCTATTGCCATTAACCGGGCACTTATAAACCTGCGATAAATCTAAGGAAAGGGAGGTAAAATCTCATTAGCAGCAAACATACTCACACTTAGCAAATCGGAAGTTGTCCTGATTATATGAATACTTCTTGGCAAGGTATGGCAGTATCACTGTGGATCCTAACACCACCATGCCACCCAACGCCAAAGATGCAGGGTTAATATTTATTGTCGGGAACCCCTGGAGAAGTGGAATATGAAAAGTTACATAAATTCTGAGGTTGTACTTATACCTAGTTTCGTTTCTGACATGCAACAAGACATAAGATCGGTTCTTTCACGCTGTCCACGTCCGCAGGCCAACTGAGTGTATACCTGAGGCCACCTGAGTGGACAATCCATGGTAGGTATCTCACCTTGTTATTAAAAATGTTTATGATAAGGGTAGCGAGCTGAAAAGACATTTTATTTCCTTTGCTATGTAACAAGTTATGACGTCATATCGTGCTATAGTCAAATAAATAACTACCTATTACTTAATTGATGTTTAAAAATTAATCGGACATAATTTTGTACCCACCACTCTTTTACTATTCTTTGGTTAATAAATTCGGTTAAAAATATAATTTCAAAAAATGACTTGTTACCATCATTCCATAGGCAGAGTCCACTGTTTTCTTCACGGGTATTCTCAAGAAAGGTACTGCGAATTGCAGGTCAATCTGAAAACAGAATGAATGAATGGATACCATAAAATTTTACATTATCGCAAAATCTATCTTTTTACGAAAAATCTCCATTCTATTCGATTTCCAGTTCAATTTTTTTGCATTTGCGAATCATTAAGCATGCTATTAAACTTGTTTCGGTCTTTTTGTATCTTTGTAATCTACTTCTTATTTTATTTATTCATTTTGATATCGTAGATTACTTCATAGGTTTAGGTACTTATTGACTTACAATTTACTTGGGACTAAGAATGGACTTACAATATTTGGGGCTCTAATTCGCCGTTACTATGGACACTTGGGTTTTCAAAGATGAATCTAACGATATCTTATGAACTGTATATTGGCGCCCAAATATTAATTGGGTATGTTTGAAAACTAGTTTTTCATAATATATCTACAATATTATTCAATTCGAATGAATTGAATTTTCACTCTCTACAAGTCTCTACACTACACATCCCGCTCTGTCTCATTAAATTATAATTCTAAATTTAGATCATTTTTAAAGATATAATATTTTTAAATGATCTAAATTTAGAATTATAATTTAATGAGACAGAGCGGGATGTGTAGTGCCATGGTGTGCCTTAGACCTTTATTGAAAAATAAATACATTACTCACTGAAACGTTTTCTTCAATGACATTAAAAGAAAATAATTTCCCTTGTCTATGCTGATAGTCGCTTCTTCTGCGGCCATTATCACTTTTCACTGTTAACACCACACAGTAAATTATTACGAACGCTTTTAACATTTTGTCATTCACATTTTAATTTGGGCAATAGTTTGTAGTTCTCGCGCTAAAACTTGCGCATGTTTGCCGCCATTTTTATGTTGCATTCATTAAAATAGTGAAGGGAATCAATGTGCATGACTACAAAAAGTTTCCGTGTATTGTTGAGCAGTATATTACTTCGCACTATAGGGTTGTAAAACGGCGAGATAGACGTTAGAATGATTAGACAGGCCCCTAGCTTTGTAGGTACCTACCTACTCCAAATCCAACTCCAGAGTTGGAATTCAGGACTGATTTTTCGCAGACAACCCTATACCACCGTGTTTGTAATGATGAAATAATCTTTTAATTTAATTTAACTTTAATTCATTAACCACATCGGTGCCAATAACTATAGACTAAGATCCCACTGCAAAATCATGCATGAATCGAATATTTGGTAAAAACCAAATTTTACGCATATTTATGATTAGGAGAACATTTATTTACTAGGTTGCCTATCAAAATGTGGCCGCTATATGTTTAATTCAATTTTTGCTAATTCATTTTTCGGAAAAAAAATCCATCACATGGTTTTTAAATAAAATATCATCCACGTCACGGCAATACACAAAGGACTCTGAAAAATCACGGTTGCCGTTGCGCACTTCGCCGTACCTCTTCGCAGCCAGGTGTAAACAGGTATGATTTTGATACATTTATGCAATCATAACGGACATTTGTTATTTTTACATCAAATTAAAGCTATTTCTTTTCTGTTTACTATAATATACGGTTGCCTAATTAAATCTGGCTGCAAATAAGGGTTGCTAGCTGTTAAAGATGGTAAATATTTAAGATAGAGTGAACGAGAGCTAGCGCGTAGCATCACTAGTCAGACGAGGATAGCGACTAAATAACGTCAGTATAGCGTTATCTCACTGGAGCTAGCATTGAGTGAGCGAGACAACGCCAAACGCGTGACAGTTGACAGCGGCAAACTTAGGGCGAGCGGGTAGTATATTGTTGTTTTATTTCTAAGAACTAACAAATAATTATTATAAAGATGAAGGCGACGATCACACCTGTTGCCAACAGGTGTGATCGTGGTCAAACGCGTGCCTATTACCAATAAAAAAAAAAAAAAAAAAAAAAAAAAAGGCGTGTTTTCTGTGTGAGAAAAAATCTGTGTGTTAAATGCCACTGAGCCGGATTGTATCAAGTTCAGCGCGGAAAATAATGGCTGGCTACTATTAGATGGTTTTCTAAAACCAACATGGTTCCTGGGAGACTCAACTCCAACGCAAGTTGAGAGTGTGCTATGCGAGTCAATGAACAAATCCTCCGATAATGACGACGATTTAGATATTTGTAGCGATGAAAGTGATAGCAGCGATGATAGTATAAGTGAAAGCTCCATTGATACAGAATTTTAAATAAGAGTTAACATAAACTCATAAGTTACGAAAATATAATACATTTTTTAATTTTTATTTGCTTCAAAGTTTAATTTTTTCAAACAGCACTTGTTCAATAAAATTTTCTTTTATATAAGTAACCTTGGTTTTATTTTTCTCCGATATTAATTTTTTTTGTAATTTTCTTTGTCATTTTGAAAAAGAAGACATTTCTTTTGGAGTATTTATTCAGTAGTCCCTATTACTGTTTGAACCGGTGGTTGAGAACCCTAGCATCCGACGCATGCGCAATGGTTTCAAAGCGTCATACAGCTGGCAATCGCTATCCTCGTCTGACTAGTGAGGCTACGCGCTAGCTCTCTTTCACGCTATCTTAAATATTTACCATCTTTAACAGCCAGCAACCATTATTTGCGGCCAGATTTAATTAGGCAGCCGTATATTATAGTAATCAGAAAAAAATTAGCTCTAATTTGATATAAAAATAATAAATGTCCGTTATGATTGCATAAATGTATCAAAATCATACCTGTTTACACCTGGCTGCGAAGAGGTACGGCGAAGTGCGCAACGGCAACCGTGATTTTTCAGAGTCCTTTTGTGTATTGCCGTGACGTGGATGATATTTTATTTAAAAACCATGTGATGGATTTTTTTTCCGAAAAATGAATTAGCAAAAATTGAATTAAACATATAGCGGCCACATTTTGATAGGCAACCTAGTAAATAAATGTTCTCCTAATCATAAATATGCGTAAAATTTGGTTTTTACCAAATATTCGATTCATGCATGATTTTGCAGTGGGATCTCGTACTACTAGTATCAATTTATCTGTTTATACCCGCCTACCCAAGAAATGTGACAGGAAAAAAATAATCAACCTAACGTTTGCAAACGTTCTACTGTAATTTTCACTATATTTATTGACATAATATATTTAATTAGGTAATTATAAAACACTTTTCATCCATTAACCAGTTTGGTGAAGGTCGTTGTATTGTGGGAACTTAGACTAATAAATGGTAGTGCAAAGGTTCAATCAAATTCATACGACTATTACCTATTTATCTATATAAAGAAATGATGTCTATTCTAAACACAGCATAGCTCTATGTAGTCGGCTTCGCTAATATGGAACATTTCACGGCTATGGTTCACATAATGCCTCATCTAAGATTGCCCATTTAAATCCTAACATTCGACATAATGGTGCTTAATAGTACACATGTTGTAGATCAAATGATTAACAGTGCATTATTCATAATACCCAGACATTTAAAAATTTGGGAATTCCTGATAGGCACTAGACGAGACTTTTGTGTAAATTATTTGTACGAAATTCGCTTTAGGTATGTATATTATTTGCACGAAACAGGTGCCGCATGCTTGAGGGAGCGGACGGCTACTTGGTAAGGTAGGTATGTTTATAAGTTTTTATGTTTAAATTTATAAGTTCTGGCTGGATGGGTTGGGGCGATGTAAAAACGTGACCAGACAGCAGTCGCTCCCATAAAATCAAAGACCACACCATTTATGGTAAGTAGGCGAATGGACCCCTTTTGTTCAAATGATAATTAATATTTTTTTAATTCATTAAGCCTCTGAATTGTTTTTCATTGAATAGGTACTTCTTTGTGATAAACAGTGAATTTAATGGTCCGATTTGACTCGCCATTATTCACACCAACCGGGCATTATGAACAATCACTAAGCCACCAGCCAGCCTACCACCTCATCAATCACTTGTTTATGACAGTTGTACAGTCGACATCGTTATAAGCTTAACACATTTCGAGTTACCGACCACTTTTTCGTTTTTCGTGCGGAAGTCCCCAAGAATACAATACCCTTAGCTGTCACAGTTATGTGGGACTCGGACTGACTAAAACCACACGCTATTTCGGACTAGAGGTCCAGGGTGGTTATCAGGGTGTAACCCCAGCAAGGGGTGGGGGTGAGCATCGTATCGGCGGGGTCTCTGGAGTGTTAGGCAGCCGTTCTGTCACCCCTACGCCTGCGCTCAGAGAACCAGCCCGCCTGCGCCCCAAGCTTACTCTCCGCTAATACCCTCTGCTAGTCAAAGGAACACGAATAAAATACAAAATATCAAAAATGTTTTTGTCTTCTAAAACTCATAAAAATCATCAATTTGAATGTGAAGATCGTTTGTGAACGTGATAGTTTCAGTAACTGTTCTTCTGAGGGCGACTGTACTTGTTGAGTATCACCCAGAGGTACTTTCTCTACAATTGCATTGAAATACTATGGTAATTATACCTAATTTTCAATCTGTTTAATTGAGATTCAGTTGTTTGGTCTCTTACGCGGGTACCGGTTGTGACAGTTGTGAGGTAGGTGGTGCTCAATCGGACCATTCTTTTTCCGTTTCTCTAATGAAGAGTTTACCGCGGGGAGGGGGGTGTTAAAGTTAGGTACAAATAATAGACTCGGAACCGGGAAGTAAGTTTACTCAATAGGCATTTTCTTCACACCCCAGTTATATAAAAAATGTTAAATAAAAAATTCTAAAGCAGAATTTTATTAATTTTGAATCGGTAAACCAACCACCTGGGGTGGGCACTGTGACATTTTAGGGTGGGCCTGGCTCACCCGGCCCCCCTCTAGATACCCGAATATACATAAGCCTACCTACCTTAGGTAAGGTGGAACAAAAGGTTTTTCCCTCGCAACTCGGCTGATCCAGGCCATCGGCCTTGGCCTTAGGAACCACGGCTTCGCCGTCTAGCCGCCGAAAAAAAGGAAGTGGGATGCAATTTTGGCGTGCCGCCGCCGCCTTGACTTGCTTCTGCTAGGGTGACAGACGCCTCTACCCGTCAGCCCCAGGTCTGCGCTCATGAGGACGGAGGTCATTGAGCGACCCCAGACGTCCGCGCCTGTTGTGGGCTTGACTGTCCAAGGGAGTTCCATATATCTATCCCGTACCTGTGCCACCGCCTCCTTCTCGAGCACTTCTTGCAGTAGAAGGAGGCAACGGCAGCCCACGCGCACGGGAAAGCTCACCTCGGACAGTGAAGGCCTCGGATGCAATATACGCTGTTATGAAGATGATAAGATACTTATACCATTTGTCATAGTATTGTTTCAACATCATAAATAATGTTGTTATAACAATGATGCGTTGCGACACAGCCAGAGACGATCGTTGATCTTGAATGCGCTTGCGCTGGTGACAACAATACGCGCTTTTCACGCTCTGAATCCCTAAATCGTGAATTTCTTCGTACCACAGTTACCTACGACTACTTCAATAGTTAAGTGACTGCGTGGTTACTGACCATTTAGTCTCAGGTTTGATTACTTCTTGTATTGTGTTTTCATGCTTGTAGGTATATCTCTAGGATAGGCAGAGGTTGGTTTGTGGCAAAATGCGTCGCCTAGAAACAAGTATAGGGTACGGCATCTAACTTGGCAAGGTTCTGGAGTAGTAGTGCCCACACTACTCCAAAATCTGGCCACGTTAGATGCCGCGCACTATTTTGTAAATTGTAAAGTAAAGAAACAATTTATGAGTTTCCGTCGAAGTTAATAGCAAGAATTGAAAACCAGGAAGGCAAAATAATGTAAGCCAGTAGGGAATTAACTTAACGGTTCCTATTCAGATACAATCATTTGAAAACCGTGACTGTACCTATGTAAAATTATTACGCAACTATACCACATGTGACAATGGTGTTTCCCCATATCATTGTCTTGGAGCATGCTTCGGAACGCCCTGTATATAGATGTATGCGGAATTGGAAGCCGGCAGTCTTTTTGAAGAATTGGTTGCGATGGGTACACAAGCTTTGTTTATAGTGGTCGCAGCGTGCTTGGGTGTGGTTGCAGCAGAATACGGAGACGATGGGTAAGATGCTTCTTTTCTATTTAGGCATCATCCTGTGATATATACTCTCGAATACAGGAATCATAGGATGTAACTATAGGACCCTCAAAGACGCCGGCGCGTCTGTCTCAACGGAGGGAGGTAAGACCCCTTATAGGTACTCCACGTTGAGGTTGCCTGTTCATGATAGGCAGTCAATACTAGGAGGGGTTCCTGGGGAATTCCTTTCATAGGGTATACGAGGACCCTCTACAATAGATAGGTACAGTGACGGAACACCATGAAATTTTAGTCGGTTCAATTCCGATACGTCGACTTCTTTGCTATCCCCGGGGAGTAGGTGGTACCGACACCAGTCTTATTAGTCCCAGGATTATTATCATATCGTAACCCGAATCAGTTTTAATTTCAGCGGCTTCATGCCCAGCTTCCAGCGCACCGAAGACCAGCTGGCAGAACCCTCAGCTAGGGTAGAAAAGGATAGAGATAGCCAAGCTGACAGGACGCAGAGATTTGGAGTGTCATCGTTTGGTGGGACTGGGGTAAGCATTCTTAAATCTTCTGTCTGTAGAATGGCCCTTTACCTAAATGTCTGTGCGTCGCGATTTGTGGTTCCAATTCCTTTTTTTCATTGATATAACTTCACGCCGATGCAAATAATGATCGTTCCTAGTGTAAAATGGCATATCTACCAAAAAACACAAAATTTAAACGGTAGTAATTTGCTTTCCGTGTAAACCAATTATCCTAAATGGAGAAAGCAAAATGTTTCTTTGTGAATCAGTGCAAGTAATCGCATCATAATCATAAAATACTTTAACATTCATCAACACAATGCGTTTAGCAAACGTTTTGAACTTGAATTTTGTCGTTAAAACTAATAGAAAGTTTTTCCGACAAATTACCCACTTTGGTAGGTACCTACATATTCAAGGTGCCTTTTTACGGTCATATCAATTCGAGTCGCCTACAGCGTATGGGGAGAGCCTGATGCGGGCTCGGCGGCCCAGGAGTTCTAGATCTCTCTCGAGCCCGTCTTCTTCTGTTATTCAAGGTGCCTTGATGATAAAAGCAACCCCTCCTTCCCCCATCCATTCCTAGCCTCCCCGCCCCTTCCCAGCCCTCCCCCCTTCCCTTCAGGGTAGGCAGCGCGTGTGTGACACCCTTAGTGTTGCACACGTTAATAAGGCCACGGTGACCGCTTCCCATCAGGTGGTGTTGTGTAGGCAAAGAATGAATTTTTAAATAAGATATCTTTAATTTCAGGGTGGCTACGGCAGCACAGCCCCAGGACTGTACGGACCAGTGAAGATAGACTTGGGAGGAGTCCTATTAGGATCCATACTGGGCTTCGGAGCTGTGATCATTCTGCCTAAAATTATTCAAGCCTTCTCGTACGGTTATGGCGGTGGATATGGCAGAAGTGAGTAGTATTTTGTTTGAAAAATAATTCTAGAACCCTTTATACACGGCTAAAGAAGAAGTTATTAATAATTTACCCTAAAACAGTGAAAAACAATCGAACTAATATATTATTAACAACTGGGGCATTATTATGTTTGACATCGAGTTCTAATCAGTCAAACGTAAAGCCCCATTTACACGATACCATTTTCTGGTACGTACCAGTGCAATTATTGCATACAATAATTGACTGGCATCGTCTAAACTACATGTCACATTCTTGCTCTGCTAGGCAATTATTGCAAGCAAAACTGTTATTGGTGTAAACACAACATACCATAATTGCTTATGCAATTCTTGTATTCAATTGAAGAGAGAATCTATTCTCTCTTCATTGGCAAACATGGGTACAATAAGTAAGGGTGTATTAAAAATAATTTTCAATACAATCTGTTAATAAAAATTAATTTGAATTTCCCTCTCATTTTCCGTTCTTTTAAATAGTTATTTTCATAATTGAAACGTAATTATATCAAAATTAATATGTAAGTAATTAATTTAAAAGAAAAGACTACATATAAATAATAATAAAGTGCTATTTGAATCATACGCATATTCCTATTCTTCTCAAACGTTCAATACTTGAACGAAATATTTGCCAACGCAAATACGTGCAATTCTTGAAGCAACTCGCTTGTACATGGAAAACTTGCATACCAGTCTGTGTTTAGACGATTCAAGACTTGAAAGCAATAATTGCCTTACCATAATGGTATGCGTGTAAACAGAAGACACTTGCAATTATTGCTTGGCAAGAATTGCATGCCATATTCGCATGCAACTTTTTGACTAGTATCCTCGTGTAAACAGTTGCTTACAATAATTGAAAGGCAATTATTGCCTTTCAATTATGGCATGCAATAATTGCACTGGTACGTTCAAGAAAATGGTATCGTGTAAATGGCGCTTTACAGTCGAAACGTGAGAAGTCGGTCGATTTCAATACGTTAACATAGAGGAAAGACCCAGCGTAAAGCTAAACCAACTTAAACGTGTCGGCTAATACGAACGTGTGAGGTACGATTGGTCAAACAGAAGGGGATTCAGTCATAAAACATCTGATTTCTTTAAAGGTTTGGATACCGACTTCAGCCAGGTATCAGAGATGTTTGCGAAGATTGATGACATGCTTGCCCGGTACAATGTGGACTCCACCGCGTGCATGCAGAGACTTTCCTGCTCGTACGTGCAGCTCGCTAATGAGAACATGATTAGCGGTAACGCAACGGATTTTGATGCACTGTTGTCTTCGTTGTCCAAGTAAGTTTTAGGTCTTTACATAACATATAACATAAACTCACGCCTATATCCCCGAAGGGGTAGGCAGAGGTGCTAGCACCCACATTTCGCCAGTTTATGTTTAGGTCCCAATGTAATAGGTGGCGAGTCTATTGCCATTAACCGGGCACTTATAAATTATAGGTCTTTACGCATTCCACTAAAAGGTTTCTACACAGATTGAATGTATTGCCAACCTCACCTGCAAGTGGAGACACCTGCCGAGGGTTAGATGAGGTTGTGGCACAGGATTCCCTCTCGGGGTTGAGGACTCAAGCAGTAATCACTCGAAGATAACCTTTCGGTAGCAAGTAGCAAACGCAACTTACCTACAACCAGGTGCACACGAGGGGGTTTGTAGCCTTTAAAGGCAACCAGTTGTGACAAAGAACTGGTTGCGAACCAATTGCGATAGATTATGGTAGTCACACTTGTGTAGCTACCTACCATTTAGGTATAAAATTTAATTGCGTGGCAACACTGGTGTTTAACTAGATGGCGCTGACTGTACGGGTATACTTAGCGCCATCTAGCGAATGTATACCGAACTACTGATCCTAATACGCTGTGGAAGTTGATTCTTAACAATTTTTTTTTATATTCAGTCCGTCTATTGACTTAACCCCGCTGGATGGTAAGAAGCAAGGGAAAAGTCCAGAGGGTACGGGCCGCCATTCCAGACACCATTCGTCCCAAAACGGCGGTCCCTACCTTGACGGCCTAGACAGATGTCTTATCACGCCCCGCTTAAAAAACCCGGGAAAGAAAGAATGAACTAACTTTTTACTCTCACCATTTCAGAAATTCGCTAGTCCACCGCATGCTGGACGGTACGGCAGTCTTCGACTCAGTGTCGGCGGGCCGCTCGTTAGACTCCGACTGTCACGCCCTCTACCCTAAATGCAAGCTCGACAAGAAGACGGTTGTAAAAATGCTTACACAACTCGTGCCCTCGTAGCTAAACGAATTACTTAGTAAAATTGAAGAAATAAATGATTAGTGATTTAGACTTCGGTTTTTGAATTATTCCTTTTGGCGCATTTTTGAGACAGAAAAAATCTATTAATACTCTAAGGCGTTTTACAGACGGTTGGGCGGGCCAGGGCCCGTAGACAAGTGGGAAAAGTCTAAATAATAGTCTAAAAAAGGAATAGAATAGATTAGGTCGACCAATCACACTCCAGCTCGTGATCCCGCGGCGGCGCGCGCATAGTACGCCGGCGACGAGCTTGGATGTGATTAGTCGGCCTAATCTATTCGTTTCCTTAGCGATTTACGCTGTGACACTTGTCTACGGGGGCAGGCTGGTCTATTTCACGGCAAACGATAGCGCAAAGGGAATCCTATACTACCAACGCACATGAAGGACAAAAGACCACGCCGCAGGTATAGGTTCCGTTTGAGCTATCGTTCGCCGTGAAATTGACCGACCCGGCTCGCCCCGCCGCGCCGTATGCAAAGCGCCTAATATTACAGTAGATACACATTATATTTTTCATACCCAAGAGGGCGTGCAGTTTCGGCCTGAGTTCGACGTACCCCTTATGACCAACGGTGGTGATTACCGCACGAAAAAAAGTAGTTGATGCTAGTACCGTCATTATACCATGTGAAAATAAACATCATGTCAAATAGCGTTACAATATTTTATGACATACCATTCCGTAGGGCGATAAGGGCAAAGGATAAAAATAAATAAAACGTCTTACAATACAAATTTAACAATTTTATTAAAGTCAACACCAAAACCTATCTACATCATATTGATATGCCGGCAACGCAATCCTGAACGAATTATTACAAACCGCACCAAACGAGTCTTCTCGCCATATTCTATCCCCTGACTGTTTCGCTATACATATCATAATTAATTTAGTATCTAGTTTAAATATAAAACTTATGCTTTTTGAGCATTATTTACCCCGCTTTTTGTTTTGGTGGCCGAATGCCGGTGTTACCTTTGCCTGTGATGCATAGACAATTTTACTTTGACGTTTATTTTTTTTAAGAAATTCTTCCACAGTAGTACGTTACTATAGACTCGTTTCAGCCTTTTTGACCGATGAAAGAGCCCTTTTAGTTACTCATGCTTATTACATTGGTCGAAGAAGCTCATGTAACACGAGTCTTTTCTTCTTTACTGCGTCTACTGGTTGTCTGTATTCTAAATACATAAAAAGTTAAACGAACTGAAGGCAACGACCACCAAAGCAAAAGTTAAGTCATGTGCACACAGGAGTATTCAACACACATTGCATTTAAAGCCGTGAGACAGTGCGTTCACAAGCTCTCCCTATGTAATAAAACTAAGCCATATGTTTGAGCAATTTTATTGCACAATTTTTAGAGGGAAAAATTACTGCACACAACCAGCAAATATTTGGATACATACATGGTACTGGTATTATAACTAGTAACAGTTTTCATAACGATATTCGAGATTCGAGACATTTGAAATTGTAGGTAATTTTCTTTAATGTATAATTCGAAATAATGTCTTAAAACATCAACAATATCTTCATATTATGAATCTTATTACTATTAGTTAACAGTTCCAATTTCCGTGCTTGTTAATATTTTTCTTTCATGTAGCATAAAGTTGCCACTGTGCAAAAAAATTGCAGAAATCTAGGCTCACCTTCAACTATTGTGTACATACTCTTAGTAATAAAGCTAAGTTTTTTGCAACGTTGGTCGTTATAATTCGTAAGTAATAATTTTATTGTATCATAATAACATTATACTATGTAATTATTTTTCGAATAAAAAATATTTGACTGTGTATGACAATATTTGCTTTATTTCGATGATCATGTAAGTAGGATATTATATAAAACGTATACAAAAATCCGTCTAGTTAATTATTTCGCAAAAAATTGCATGCGTTTTTAAAATAAAGCAGAAATTATCATACAATATAAAACCAACTAATTCCCACATTTTAATCTTATTATATTTTTAGTATAACTGGAATAATTAAATAAAATGCATGATCGAGCAAGTAAAACAAGTAAATGTTGTTTGGTAACTTTAAATTAATTCATAGACATTCGTAGTGTCGGCCAAAAATAATATGATATATTACCTATCTACTCAGATGAAAATAAATTGTTCTTAAAAAAAAAACAACTTATTACATAGTATTACTATATAGTAGTTAGTTATCTAATAAATAAATAACATAATTAAAAATATTCTGAGACATAAATACGATTAAATGCATTAACTACTCTGTGCGGGCGTCATGACAGTTTGACAGTACCATAAACATAATAATTATCTATATATTATATCTTTGTGAGTATTTAGGAAAAAAAAATTATCTCTTTTACTTGTTCTTACACATAGTATTATTTATTGTGAGGTCTACGAATGCCTAAAATAAGTTGGAAAGTAAAATTGATTTTGAATTCAAAGCTTATAGTACGGGAGGTAGCGTTAATTTTTTTTGGCAAGCGATAGCGAGTTGATATTCTCCACGATAATAGATCTTTATTGATACATACCAGAATTGACCGTCAGAACCCGCACCCGCGGAGGAGTCGAAGGTGACACCATGGTAAAGTTGTCAAAAAAAATTACGCTCCGAGCAATCATTTGCCACGTGAAACTTTATATGGTGATTCCTGAGGTCATTTTCAACTGAGAAATAACCGTCAGATGTGGTGTAGAGTAGAGGTTACACGTCAGTCGCGTATATATTAGACCAGTGCCGATAGTCTTTGAGACAAAATAAATTTATAGTAGGATGAAACCTGTTGGAAAAGGATCAGAATAAAACAAAAATGAAAGGAAAAATAAATTACGGGTGATCTGAGGTCAGGAAGTGGGGAGGGGTGTGAGTTTTAAGGGTAAAAACGGTTTATCTCGATTTCCGGCAAAACTACAAGTCCTATGGAAAAAAGTTAAATGACAAAGTTGTAGGTAATAAAGAGACCTACAACTTTTCATTTACACTTTTTTCACATGACCTCAAAATGTATGTGAAAAATTCAAATAATCAAGTTTTTGGTTTTTTATTTTTATCTTAAGCAAAACAAATTTGTTTTCCACGAAATTTGGTGAAAACTTAGCTTTTTATGTCCTACAGACACTGTATTTTTTTTTATTTGAAATACTCTTTTTTTCAGCTTATTTTGACTAAATATCGAAAAACCACCCTAATTTTCAATCGAAAATTCTCACGTCAAAATATCAGCTTTTTAAAAAAAGTCAAAAAATTTTTTGTTCTTTGAAATTTCTTCTTTCTGATGATGTAAAAATATATATACATTGCTATGGTAAATTTTCTCAGGAAATGACTAAATACAAAAATATTAATTTCGAATTCGAGTTTTTCTTCTTTGCATTTTCTGAGAAAATTTACCATAGCAATGTATATGTATTTTTACATTATCAGAAAGAAGAGATTTCAGAGAACAAAAAACTCTCTGACTTTTTTTAAAAAGCTGATATTTTGACGTGAGAATTTTCGATTGAAAATTAGGGTGGTTTTTCGATATTTAGTCAAAATAAGCTGAAAAAAAGAGTATTTCAAATCAAAAAAAATACAGTGTCTGTAGGACATAAAAAGCTAAGTTTTCACCAAATTTCGTGGAAAACAAATTTGTTTTGCTTAAGATAAAAATAAAAAACCAAAAACTTGATTATTTGAATTTTTCACATACATTTTGAGGTTATGTGAAAAAAGTGTAAATGAAAAGTTGTAGGTCTCTTTATTACCTACAACTTTGTCATTTAACTTTTTTCCATAGGACTTGTAGTTTTGCCAGAAATCGAGATACTTAAACCATTTTTACCCTTAAAACTCACACCCCTCCCCACTTCCTGACCTCAGATCACCCGTAATTTATTTTTCCTTTCATTTTTGTTTTATTCTGATCCTTTTCCAACAGGTTTCATCCTACTATAAATTTATTTTGTCTCAAAGACTATCGGCACTGGTCTAATATATACGCGACTGACGTATAACCTCTACTCTACACCACATCTGACGGTTATTTCTCAGTTGAAAATGACCTCAGGAATCACCATATAAAGTTTCACGTGGCAAATGATTGCTCGGAGCGTAATTTTTTTTGACAACTTTACCATGGTGTCACCTTCGACTCGACCGCTACCAGACCGGTTGACGGCCAACTCTGTTATGTATTAATAAAGCTCTATTATCGTGGAGAATATCAACTGGCTATCGATTGCTTGTTAGAATTAACGCTACCTCCCGTACTATTATACGTCCATACATTGTTCGGAGCCATATCTATAATTAAAAGTATCAAATATATACATTTTTATCATTAAATCTTTGACAACGTTTATTGTTGTGTAAATGGCAGGTAAAACATAAAAAATTAAAACATAAATCATTGCCCTTAATGAAATACAGTGAAAACGCAACCTTAGTTACAGTTGAAATTAATTGTGTAGTCTTAAGGATTTTATATCTTAGATTATTGTGACCGTAGCACATACACAATGTATGTCTAAAAGTAGTCATAATTGAAACCACTAAGATACACTATATTTAGCAAGAAAGGCCACTAAGCGCCCACATTTATTGGTGATGCGAATACAACCTTGAGTATACGGTCCACACCACGTAATCCCGGTAAAATTACACGTAACTTACAGAAATATTCACAACAGTGTGAAGAAATCAGAATTGTTACAACTAATGCCCTAAATTTTAGCTCACTGTGTCAGAAATAAAATGTACACTACACATTTTGATTTGGTACAATCAGTCTTTACGACCGATAAAAAATATAAATGGAAAATTAACTAGAGATGTTTCCCTCTTAGGCGCAATTTATATAGCCGCAGAATGGAATAATATTTACGATTAAATTGTACACAGCATAATGATCTTTATCCTAATAGCTCTATGCTTTAAAATTCCACAAACTGTACCGACAGTAGTTACGAGAATTCTTTAGAATTTCGCGGGAGACGCGACATTTTGGCGTGTATTTATTTTGACATAAAGTTCATTATGCTATGTACAATTTCGTTTGCTTCCATTCCATTCCACGGTAATATTAACTGAGCATTTAGGTCAACATTTTATAGATTGACTGCATTATAGTGAACAATCAATCATTTATTTTGCTAAACATGGGTACAAAATATGGTGTTAGTAATTTTGGTTATCCTTTCCATGTTTTACCAATTTGGTGGAAGGTTAATTTTAATGAAACCTCAAAATTGAACACGAATCTACAACTGCCCCCGTAGACAAGTGTCATAGCGTAAATCGCTATCGTTTCGAATAGATTAGGTCAACCAATCACATCCAAGCTCGTCGCCGGCGTACGATGCGCGCGCCGCGGCGAAATGACGAGCTGGAGTGTGATCGGTCGACCTAAACGTTTCTATTCGATACGATTCGATCGAATAGAATAATTTTGCCACTTGGCTACGGGCACTGAGTACAAATCAAGTGTATTACTTTTGACACACGACTGTAAAAATCAGGTCCATTTATTAGGTACCTTATTTTAAATGTATGTCAAAGTAAATTGACATTTATGAATTTCATCTACGTTTTATTGTATGAGGAGTTTGACGTCAGATGGCGCCGTTAGTACCACAGCTAGTATTTTAAGTCGTTGAAATTTTTTAACGTATCACAGTGGTTAAATCAGCAAAAGCAGCTATTTTTTTATAACAAGAGGGTTCCGTAGGAGACTTGCACATAGACAAAAGACAAGTATACCAAAAATATTAAGAGTTTAATTTTTAAATTTATTTCTGATAGTAGGAGAAAGCAGATAAGATTCGTAAGTTTTTTTTACTGTAAACAGTATAGAAAATAAACTAATAGGTATTTTAAAATAGTTTATATTCTCAAAACCACTGTCAATACGTCATCAACCGTTCTATAAAAGTACAACTGGCGCCATCTAGCACTGAGAACTATAGTAAAATGTACTAGTATTGCATCTATAAAAATCATTGCTTTTCGCTAAAGTTATTGTATATTGAGGAAATGTAAGTCAGTTACAAATATTTGACAAAAAATAATAAAATCTTTTGGAACTGCATACTCATTTCCTCAAAAATACCTAGTATATTGTCTTGGAGAATACCTGTTATCGTCCACGCTCCTCCATTTTGAATAAAGCGATTTATGTACTTCGATTTTTATTAGAACATCACTATTTCTAAATTGCATTATTAATAAGTGAACCGCTACCGGCATTGACTAGTATGTTCTGTGAGTGATCTGAGTGGGAGAGTGGGCTTACTAGTTACTGGGAAATCTGGGAATACTAGCAACGATTATTTTTGAATTTACTTGTGATGTTTTCATAAGCATTAGTTTACATTTCAGAAACGTTGAAACTGTTTTTTTTTATTAGCAGTTTTTGATGAGCTTACAAATTATTTTTAATTGATATATACACTCAATTTAGGCAAATCTATTGAAGGATATGCGTTTAAATTTCGGTGTTGGCTAAACTACCCAACTAGCCCATACTCAAATTTAGCAGTCCGTAGGTAGGCACGTAATTTCACTTCTATATTCACTCGACTAAAGACAACACAATTACAATAACGACGGTCCCTACGTACAAACCCCTAATTACATAACAAAAATTTTACAGCCGAGCGTTTCAAAGTCTCTCGTTAAAACGCTTGTCTACTTAACGTAAGATCATGAAACTTTGTTTAACAGTTGGTAAAGTGATGCATAAGATAAAATAAGAAACAAGCAGTTAAAGTAATATTTTCAATGTGTAACCATACCATACCATAATACAATACATTTTAGTGTATTATTATCACTTATTTAATTACAAATTGAAATTAGTCCTAAAGAAAGTACTTAAGAATATCTTTTTTATAACAAAACGATAGTTTAAAGGAAAGAAATATAGAAAGTAGCTAAAATTTCTTGACTTAGACAATTTTTTTAAAATAAAATAGAGTATCCTGAAGGTCATGATAACAAAATCTGCAAATCCCATATCTACCACTTAGGTGGTTATACTTAGGGACCATCGAAAAATAGCATTTGCTATCGTTACAACTAAGTTTTGATAGAATACGCCTGTATTATAGTTACGTATAATGACGTAGGCAAGTATAATGAAATAATTACTGAATAGGCGACCGTGTCTCGTGGGCATCTTACCGGTATGGAGGAGCGGTCGACTGTAGTTTGTTTCTAAGCGTAGGACAGACGTCAGCCTATTGGCACAGCATGCTGAAGAAGGAATTCGCGTACGCCATCGGCTTAACGTCTGGGTGTGGCTGAAATATATACAAATCGAGATCAGATACGTCACAACGTATTACGTACTTTTATCTAAAACGAAATCTAATTTTTTGAATCTATATTGTGGCCGCGATGTAGGTTCTGTTTTGCTCTGAACTCTAATATTTTTTATAGAATAAAAAGTAGAATAAGCTGCAGCTGCATCTGCAGTGAAATTTTGTCAAAATAGGTCCAGCTAATTTGACGATTACTCGGTACAAACAGACAGACAAAAATAGTAACTTTTAAACTTTCGCGTTCAAATATTAGTGTAATCATGACACTAATATTTTAACGGGAATTAACGCGATCATGATACATTCCAATGGTATGTGTATACCCATACCATGATCGCGTTAATTCCCGTTAACATATTAGTGTAGACAGAAAATTTATGACAGAAATTAGTGTAAAAATGTTAAAAATTAATTTTTCATTGACTCATAATTGCAGTTATTAAAAAGTAACGTTACAAACAAACAGCTCAACTTAATTTATTTGCATGTATGTATAAGTACTCACCACAGCCTCATAAGTTGTGAAGTTAGGTTTCAAGTCTTTGCCGTTCATAGTTATAAAAGCGCCCAAGTTGCCCATTGTATCACTGTAAGTAAGAAATACTACTATTATAGCTTGCACAAGAAAAAGTCTAGCGAAAATTGACACAATCTGTTGTGATAGTTAGATTTTGTTAGTGTAAAGCAGAGAGGGAGAAAGAGAGAGGGGGAAGGAGGGAGAGGGAGAGAGACAAATAGATAGTAGACACAGAGAGAGGGGGGGGGGGGAGGGACAGAGGGGGAGAGAGAGAGAGAGAGAGACAAAGAGGGAGAGAGAGTAGAGTAGAGACAGAGTGGGAGAGAGAGTAGAGTAGAGATGTGAGATAAAGTGGGAGAAAGAGAGAGTAGAGGGAATAGAGAGAGAGAGAGAGAGGGGCAGAAGAGACAGGGAATATATAGAGTGAGAAAGAAAGACAGGTAGAAAGAAGTTACAGGTTAGATTATGACTTCAATTGGATACGTAATCCGTATGTGGACTAATTGCTATTTATGGATATAGCAAATTGTACGACAGAAATTATGAATAACTCACCAGTAATTAGGCGCCGAGAACACAGTTATACACTTCCCCTCATGGGCCACTTCATAGCCGTCATTCTTCACCTCGTGGCTACGAATGATGTAGTCCAGCCCGTTGCGTTGAAGGAAATTGTTGGTGACGTCAGGGCCGAACTGACAGCCCACTCCTCGCTTAGATGGAGCACGACCCATCATGGGTTGGGGATCTGACCAAAGCAGCTCGCACATAATACCTGCAAATGAAAAAAAAAAAATAATTAATCTTCTTCATATCAACGGCTAACAATATTTTCGATAAATTCTGTTGACCCAATACTTGGTTCCAGCCAAGCATTGTGCATTGCTCTACAGAGGTCATGAGAGAATGGGGGGGAGAGGGGGCTGAAATTTATAAATATAATTTTCCCTGTCCATGTCGTATTTTCCTACTCCTTTACTATTGAGAAGTGGGGGGGGGGGGATCGGAAACGGAATATAATTTTCATTCACCCTTTGATCCCTATTAACCCCATCTTACGATACTTAATAATTCAAACACAAACGGTATAGTGCACGGCATCTAACTTGGCAAGATTTTGGAGTAGAGTGGGCCCCACTACTCCAAAATCTTGCCAAGTTAGATGCCCCGTACCTATACTTGTTTATATATGCAACGCATTTTGCCACAAAAAGTATAGTGTACCTACAGCATCTAACTTGGTAAGGTTTCGGAGTAGTGGGGCCCACACTACTTCAAAATCTAAGGTGCTGTGAACTTTATCAAAAAATCAACTCACCATCTTCTGGCGGCTGCTTATTTCTATCCACCTTTCTGATATCATCTAGGGTAATATCATCCTTCGAGAACAGACCACCATGCATCACCATTACCCTGCCGTTAATGCAGTGGGCTAAGGGCAGCCAGTTGTACACCTCAGTGAACAGGTCGGCCATCTGAGATGTGTACTTAGATGTCACTTCACCGCGGAAACCGTACATGCGATTCATGTCCAGAGTCTCGTGGTTGCCTGAAAAATGTAGGAAATTTTGAAAACTAGCATCCACGCGGGCGGAGCGCGGTTTAAGCTAAAAAAAAGGAAGTTTTTAATTTTTTTTTTCAAAATTTACATTATTTTAAAACAAATTTTTAAAAACTATTTTTTTTACATTATACACATACCATGTTAACAATGGTGGCATTCAGCTTGACGGCCTCATCAAATGTCAAAAAAAAGGAATTATGATGTCTTTTTCTAAACAAATCTTACCTCGGGACATATAAAAATGATCCGGAAATAGTAGTTTAAAACTGAACAAAGTAAAGATACATTCAACACTGAATGAGCCTCTGTCTACGAAGTCTCCGTTGAACAAGTAAGGGTTGGTCTCGGAGGGCAGGCCGTTAAGTTTGAAGATATTCATCAAATCATAATATTGGCCATGAATGTCTCCGCAGACTGTGAATTTCTTATCATCCGCAACCTTAATGTCTATGAGGGAAACTTGCTTCTGCAGGTAGGTCTTCACATCGATAAGAATCTGTAAAAAAACAGGTAAAATTTATTTATTTATGGAGTTACAGTTTAAGGAGGTAGGTCTAAAATTAGCTGTCCGACTGTGGTATTACTTCCGCCCTATAGAAGACCGCGGCCATAATAACCATCGTGTTGTGTTCCCACCGGTAAGTAGGAAAGCCAAGAGCTCACTGTACTCCACCAGACCTCCCCCCATCCCTTCCTAGCCCTCCCCTCTTCCCTTCAGGGTAGGCAGCGCGTGTGTGACACCCATAGTGTTGCACACGTACATAGGCTATAGTCACCGCTTCCCATCAGGTGGGCCGTATGCTTGTCTGCCACGTATGTTGGAATAGGGTCCTACGGGCAGTGGGACGAGATCAAATTTCCACACCGGTGAAGCCGCAGGCAGCAGTAAATAATGCGTTCATATTATCATCCACAAACCTTGTAAGCATATTTCTTGTGTAATTTCTTTTGTTGTTTATAGAACTCCATTAGTTCTGTGACAAATTTGAGGGTAACCTTTCCATCTTCAAGTATTGGACCATCATATTCGTCTTCAATGGCTGAAAAGAAATCATAACGCACATTAAAAAATTTGTATTATTACTTTCTACCCTATTACACCCACACAGATCAACCGGTCTGCCTTTGTTGCATCCATCGCGAACAAACAGACAAGAATTCCAAAAAATATTTGTGAAATGAAATGAAATCTTTTTTTTTTTGATCATCCCCATTCTCTTGTAATAATGTAATAGTCGATTCGGACAAAAACTTGACATTGGCGTCTCGCCATTAACAATATTTTATAAACATTTTATTAATTGTACTTGACATTGGCGAAATTGCGGTGATTATGCTGCTGTAGCCATTAATAAAAAGAAGAAGAAGAAATCTTTTTCTGCAAGAAACATGGTTTAATAATGGTAATAGGTTGACATATTTTGGTAAGTGCAGCTTGTTTCACCGTGCACCAGCATGGTGTTTAGAATAGTTCATATAACATAACTCATGTAAATTTTTTTAAACATTGCTAATGTCTAGACATGGCTACTATACAATTTTAAAACAGTATACATAAAAGAGAGTCATTCACACAACCTTTTTCAACAGCTCTAATTTTCATAGATCTCCGTCTCAATAAATTGTACATCACTTTAACTCTCTCATAAAACCACACTTTGAGACAGTTATTGCTACACAAAATAACACAATAACATTAAACTGATAATATCAATGATAACTCTTATCTCGATATCAATCTAATTTATCTTTAGTGTTGATAAAAATGATCTTAAGAGGAGTGACCTTTTTGAACTTACAGTCACTTCAATATAGAAAACCAGTAGAAAAAAAATAAAGAAAAGAAAAAAAAAAAGAAAAAAAAAGAAAAAAGGGAAAAAGAAACAGTAACAACTAATAACTCTCAAATTGAAATGGAGATTGGATGTGGATGGAACTCTTACATTATTTTTCTAGAACAAAAGAAGCCTATGTTACGCCTTTTTATTTATTTTTTATAGATAAGGACTACAAAAAATATAAAAAAGGCCACAAAAAAAGGTTTATAAATGTTGATCAACAAAAATCATTTTGAAGAAGTGCAACATTCTAGTTGATCAAATGATTTGATTAACCACATTCTGATCATATTTAACGGAGCAACTTCAAGCAAACATCTGACTATAACTAGGTTAGGTAAATAAAGATATATGATGTTTTATTCTTGTATAACTGTCTAACAGAGCTTAGGATTTAGAACACATCAAAACTCTTTGGTTACCAAATGGAACGCTGACCTAATTTCAAAATAAAATGGTAGTTTGCAGATCTATAGAAACATCGTTCTATAGTTTTTCTATAACAAAATTTATTTTCTTAGAGAATCCGTTTGTCTGGTATAGATTTTCTGAAAACTTGGGCATTATGGCGCCTCGGTATATCACTCATGTTTACGTTAAAAATACAGGATCTGTTTCTAAACCCCAAAATATGTTTTTGATTAAAAATGAAAACATAACAATACCAAATTGTTAGTGAAATTTTGTTTTATAGATAGAAATACAGTAATGATCTTCAATGTACATGTTCAAACAGATGGGCTAATTTTCATCCATGGTGAAAGTCCTATTGAACATTTCTCCCATAAAAGCTCATAATCGTGTTCTAATTTAACCAAAATAAAGTCCATTATATTTATTTTATCCGAGTGCTAGTCACAATAGTTTTTTCATTAACTGGAAATTCTCAACTTAAGTTAACAGTGAAATAGGGTGATGTTTTTTTTATACTATGTAGGTAGGCAGACAAGCACACGGCCCACCTGATGGGAAGCGGTCACTGTGGCCTATGGATGTGTGCAACACTAAGGGTGACACACACGCGCTGCCTACCCTGAAGGGAAGGGGAAGGGCTAGGAAGAGGTGGGGAGGGATACAGTGAGCTCTGGCTACCCTACTTACCGTCGGGAACACAATACGATGGTTATTATGGCCGCGGTCTTCTGTAGGGCAGAGGTACTACTCCAGTCGGACAGCTCATTTTAGACGGGAGATACCGTCATGTCCTACCTCCTCTGTATGTATGTAATGTATTTAAAACATGTCTATACTTACTCATAGCATCTAGGTTGATGGAATCCGCTATATTGACCTCCTTCTTATCAACAGAGATTGCCTTCTCAAAAGCAATTTTCTTTACTATCTTATTGCATTCATTATATTTCATCTTTGCATCTTGGTCATTAGGCCTAACTTTGGTTACCTGAAAAAAAAAGTTTTTATTGAATAAAATTAAAATAAGAAGATGAGCTCACATACATTGGAGGGAGAATTTGATAAGGATTAAAATGACTTATGTTCTGTTTTGAAAATAGGCGGTATGGCCTATCAATACTTTCATGGCCAAGATGATTGCATCTGCAAGTTATGACATCTGCTGATTGATAGATGAGGCTTCAGGATGCACTAGAGGTTAGTGGCTTCAGATGCAAAGCTACAGATCATTATTATTTTTGAAAAGATTATTAGTATCCAAAATTACTAATATGGCCTGTAACACTTTCAGCTAAATTATTATTCTTATATATATATAATGGCTTGCATTAGGAGCAGGTTCACATTAGAAGTGATGGCCAGGATTTGAACCATAGACCTGATTATAAGGCTGATTCATTATATCTACAAATTACCTGTCCCAAATCCAATAACTCAGTTACTATGCTGAAGATTATGATAAATAAAGAACAGAATGATGTCAAACATTACAGCTTATGAAGTATGTAAGATCAGAAGCAGATAGTAGGCTGTTGTCTCTGCCTACCCCAAAAGAACCCTCTCTCACGGAGGGAGTCTGCCTACCGCGGAGGGACTCTGCCTACCGCGGAGGGACTCTGCCTACCGCGGAGGGACTCTGCCTACCCCAGAAGGGACTCTGCCTACCCCAGAAGGGACTCTGCCTACCCCAGAAGGGACTCTGCCTACCCCAGAAGGGACTCTGCCTACCCCAGAAGGGACTCTGCCTACCCCAGAAGGGACTCTGCCTACCCAGGAGAGAAAAAGGCAAATTGTATTTATATACATGTAAAACAATTATAAATGTTACACATCAATATTTTGTGCAAGATTTACTGTTTACATTTGTAATAATTATGTCCTTCAACACATGTTGAGATTTCATGACATAATAATTAACACAAGTGGTTTTCCCTAGCAACTACAATATCGTCGTTGCGACTTTAAGACCTCTTATGTGTCATTTTTAGTGAAATCGACTTTTTAATGCAGATTGACTCTAATATTAAAGGGCTACCGTATGCAAAAACTCTCATTTGTGTACGACGTTTTAATCGCATTTTATAAACGATATTCAAAATCTCTTATGTGACCCCTCATGAAAAGTTGTTCCATAAAATATCTTATGTGTTAATATACATATAGGAGATACTATTGTACTCTATACTTTTGAGATAATGTGATATTATTATACACATAAGAGACTATAGGTAATGCATTGGAACACACGTAAAATTAAATTGACTGTTAAAAGTTATAAAATCGTTGCATAGAGTAATAAATAGTAGTTTTTTTTTGCTCCAACGCGGAAAAGGTCGCTACACGGCTCGCGGCTTTTTTAAATTTTTTATACAATTGGTATAGATTCGAATTGTGTAAATATGACTGATTGTTAGACAACGCACATAAGAGTAGGAAAATGGTATATTACCGTGAATTGTTATATAGATTATTGTCAAAATGTACCACCTCCTACAAAACGCATTATCGTTATTTCTGACGGATGCTCCCACCAAAATCGGAATCGAATCTTATCTAGCGCACTGAGTAATTTCGCCCAAAAAAATAACATTAGTATTGAACAGCTTTACCTAGAAAAGGGGCATACAATGATGGAGGTTGATAGTGTTCACTATACCATTGAGCAGTATATTAAGCCCCCAATAAGTATATGCTCCCAGTCATTTCATAACCCGGATGAGACAAGCTAGGCTACAAAACCCATACGAAGTTAAGTCAATCCATTATAATTTTTTACTAAATTTTGAGGCACTCGAATCGAATTTGAAGTCTATACGGCCTGGCAAAAAAAGGAGATCCTGTCGTGGTGGACATGGGTCTTACATATTTGCCTAATGGATCTATTTTTTATAGAGACATATCTTAGATTAGTGGACCATACTTCCACAGCGAAGATGTAATCAGAGGGGCCTAGTGTCACCAAACCGATTACCTATACACGTGTCCATTAAAGATTACAGAAAGCAAATTTAAACATTAACAGGAATTAAAACTGGTGATTGATCGAGATTATCTTCCATTTTACAACAAATTATATTACAATCCAGGTACTAGAGTAAGTTGTAGGCGTTTTTATTTGATTTATTTTTCATTTGTCTGGCTGGATTATAAATATATAAGGAAATATAAGGTTACCTACCTATCTAAATAAATGTTATTTAAGTTGTACCTACCTAATTTAGTAGACAAGTAGCATTAGGCACAAACCGTAGTGGTTTATAAATGCTACTATATTTTCACTGTACCTATTATGTATAATTTGGTAATAAATAAAAAAATTAAAAAAAAAAAAGTTTCGTACTCCGAATTTTCTTTCTTCAATTAGTTACCTACTTGTTATTTTATTACCAACATGTTCAATTCTCATAAAAGCAATTTTAGATGTGTAAAAATAACGATTAATTACTTAATACCTACACTGTTTTTTTTACTTTAATTTATATCATATTATGGATCAAAAACTCTTATGTAACCTAAAGTCGCAATCAAAATCTCTCATGTGCTCAAAAAGGGGAAAAACTGTTCTTTTATACTATAATGACTATTTATTTTTTAACACAACTATCAAAATAAAACGTAAAAAAGTATATAGTAGTTACCTATATCTTTTATTTTATTCGCTGTCATTCAAAATTTTTCATTAGACAGTTTTTCTCGATTTTCTCAAAATTATCATTTTTACACATAAGAGGTCTTAAAGTCGCAACGACCATATGGGGTTCTTCAAGAAGGGCATTAGAAGGTTTTTGCGGGGTCGGCAGCGCGAGTGATGCCCCTGGTGTTGCACGCGTTCCTAAGCCACGGTGACCGCTTCTCATCAGGTGGGCCGTGTGCTTGTCTGCCACCTAAGTGGTATAAAAAAATAGAACTCATACTCACGTATTCAAAATCCTTAAGCGCTAATTTGTACTTTCCGAGGGACATGTAAGAAGCAGCTCGCCTGTAGTACGCCTTGGTGTAAGATCTGTCCAGTTCAATAGCCCTCGATGCATCACTCAAAGCGTAACCAAAATTCTCTAGCCTAAGGTTGGCTATACTCCGGTTCGCGAAGAACACCGCATTCTTGGGATTCTTCGCTATTGCCTTTGTGTATAATTCTATGGCATTATTATAACTTTGTTCTGAAAATTTGAGGTTATGTCAATCAGTTGTCGAGCCTTTCGTGTCACGCTCAACATGTTATAAATATTTAATGAGCAGGTTTTTTTTAAAGAAAAGCGACTATGTGGGGTTTGATATATATATTTTCAAATAAACTTACTTTTGAAATACTCATTGGCTTCATTTTTTAATTTATCCGCTGCCTCTATGTCGTCCTGGGCAATAGGCCCCGTAATTTCTTCATTGCTAGCCATTGCTTTTCGTTACGAATACTAGTATACTTAAAGCGTTTTAATCGGAATAATTGGCTAATCATAAGAAAATGTGTTTTTCACACATTCATTTACATGTTATCCGCAATTCATGAAAAATTAATTGACGGCTTGACGGCTTTTAAACGAATGTCTTCCTGAATTTGTTCTGAATGAAAATGAAGGATTCATATCATAGATAATTTCAATGGATGAATGAATGAAAAAAAACCCTGATTCGGATACATGTCAAAATATAGATAGTTTATTATTTATTGTACTTTTTGAATTTTGAAAACAAATTATATTACCAGACCCTAAAACTTATTTTATCCGTGTAATGGTATGAGAACAGCGTTAGCAACCTGAAGTGGACTGACTATCGTACCAAGCCCTACCAGGGGCGTAAAATTATCGTACATTGGGTTGAAATTATCGTACTTTTTACCCGACTGCCGAAGAAAGGAGGGTAATGTTTTTCGAGACTATGTATGTATGTATGTAAGTCCATTTCTTTGTAACGGCCTACAGCCTAAACGGGTTGACGGATTTTGGCATATGAGGTATAATTTGATTCGTCGTGATTGTGTGAGTGACACTAGGTATATTAAAATTTCTAGAAAATCAAAATGGCAGATTTTTGGCGTCACAAATATTTGATCGCAATGGACGCAAAACCCGACTGCCTAAAAACTAAAAAGATAAAAACATGCACTTAGATTGATGTCCGGTGGTCTAGAAATATAACAACTGAACAGTCGGGATCCATTGTTCGAAAGCCAATCTAATTTCAATGGATCCCGACTGTTCAGTTAAGTATTTAATAATTCAAATTGGGTTGAAATTATCGTACTTTTTAGGATAATGTCTATTATAGATAAATAAATCATAATAAATTGTAATATTGATATGCATGTAAATTTTGCTGCTCTAGAAAATTACTTCTTTCTTCACTTAATTTGAATAATTCCTTTTTTCAGAGCGAATACAGACATATAATCATAATAATATAACGAAATGACTGCCAACTTTTCTACACAAAATAATCAAAATATACGATACATTATGAAGTGTGAACATAATCGAAATATCGAACTTATATTCTCTTGTTCGCATTGGTATATGCTATACTAACCAGTAAGAAAGCGTGTACAGCATCGTAAGAAGCAATAGGAATAGAGAACTTGTATTTCCCGGTATTTTTCCCAAGATTTTATTGGACAAAATAAAATCATGCTACTGCGATTTAGACTATCAGCGCATGAGTGAAATACCTACCTAATATAAATTCTCAAATTTTGCATCATGATAGAAATTATCGTACAATCTGCGTACGATAATAATATGCTATCGTACATCGTACGTAGGCACAAAATTATCGTACATGTACGATAATTATCGTACGGTTCCGAACGCTTGAGAATCGCTAAGGAGAATCGATTGCATTTCGGTAGTTCGATTCAAGCGCACTCAATGTTGAACTAATTTTTTGGTTTGTTCGCTTCAATGCCTACTCACTTTTTCTAAAACACAACAACAAAAACGAAGAGAAATGAAGAAAAATCCAAACAAAAAACATCATAAGGTCATTAATTTAATCAAATATAATAGAAAGCACGACATTCATTGTATTCTATTGCAACAGCCACTTAATTCTAGATAAAGGTGGGATAAAGCCATTTATTTATCAATTAACCTAGGGTAAAATCGCTGATGATGGTGGTGGTAAGTGGTCTTGCCGTGCTCTTGCTTTAGGCAGCACACTGAGGAGCGCACTTCGCAGCTCTACTTTTTTTCTGTGCAGAAATCCTCATTGGTCAGCAGGGGTGGTTATGTCGGATTTGAACCGACTTAACCGCACGCAATCTTGGGTCTACAGACACCAGGGTGTGAGGTGGCCTATTAAGGCATTTCCCAGTTTCCCTCACACCCTAACTGACCCTGGGCCATCTACAGCTTCCAGATTCACCATTCTAGGGGCATCCCTTGGGAATGGTGACCACTTCTTTTAGTACTGCACCTCGGCTTACCACCAGGTGGGGTGCAGTCAATCCGGCGGACTAAATATAAAAAAATAAAAATAAGAGATGGTCCCCTCGGATGTGATAACCATGGTTTCCTCATCTTGCCCCGGAAGGGGGGTGGGGGCGCAAGGCATTTCAGCCATAAATATTACTGAAATGAAATATAGCTTACTCACTTTGGACCCATTTTAAGTATTGATACATAGGTAAGGTACCTTGCCTATGTGTGTTAACTTAAACTTAGCCTAACAATTATCTCTCGTTTGATAAGGAAAGACGTCGAATTATTACCTAATTACTAACTTCCCCAATTTACTACTGCTTAATTTCGATGGGGGTTCCAACGCAGTTTAATTTTACCTGGGAGTTCCCGAGTGTCATTACACTCATTACATTAGGTAGGTACTCAGTAGGTACGTTCGTGGGTCACTAGGTACCTACCGTTGGTCCTGGTCTAGGTACAAGAGTTACATAAGTGGGAATGAGGGTGGGATTAGTCCCATCATTGCTGAAAAATTTCAAGAGTTCATCAAATAAAACACTCAAATTACTTCAATAACTTTTACTCTTCAATAATTTATTTTGTCTTTACATAGGTATTTCTTCAGAAATTATTATCTAACATTTACATAAAAGTACCTACTACTTTTTAGGTACACTTATATTGAGGTTATTTTTATTATTATATATACAGAAGTTTAATACGTACAGGCACGAATTAAGGATTTTCGGCATGGCTTGTACAATGATTATTATATCAAAATGAGGAAGATACGAGACTGATGCTTAACAGGAAAGGTATAAAAAAGAAAGCGAAATCGTTGGTAGCTACCTACATGACGCGATTTTACTCAGCGATCGCGTCGATACGTACCATCTTGCTTTGATTTGATTAATGATTAATGCATAGGTACGCCTAAAAACGGTCACTCTATAGCCAAATTTATCAACGCAAGTTTCAATATCATCATCATCGCATCTGAGGTTGTCATCTCAGAGTCCAGGATCTGCTTTCCGACTTTTACTCCTCTATTTCGCATGTTCTTGGAAAAAGCATGAGAGCAAGAAAAAACAGTCAAAAAAAGAACTTCTGAAATTGTGAGAGTATTGAGATTATCTACCTCGTTTTGATATAAAACCAGTTTAAATTATTTGGTGTCAATAAATACATAAGTAGTTTACAATAACCATTGCAGAATTGCGCCTATGAGTAATACAGTAATACTGGTCTTGACTAATACAGCTGAATTCGGCTCTGGACAGTCTGCCCTCTGTGTAATTTCGTTGAAGTACGGTTGATGGAGTTCTTGTCTGTCTCGTATTAGATTACCTATAGCTGTATTACTTTGAGCAGACATTGTGCGGTTTCTGCTTAGCTTCCAAGCGCGAACTGTAAACAAACATTATGATGCCTTAGTAGAAGTACAATTTCAGTCTTGGCCTAAAATATTGTTGACTCTACTCTTTTTGACGGGTAACAGTCATTAGCAGTGATGGGTCTATGCAGCCCACTTTGGGCATAGGTATATTGGGAAGATTGATTAAATGCCCGTTAAATGCTCTAAGTGACAGAGCATAAACCTATCATTATTCATTGTAGGCACAGCTTATGATTTATGACTCATTTATTGAATAGGTTTTTCTATAATATTAGCCGATAACTCTTATAAAATTGGGAAATCCGTTCATTCAATGAGCCATAAAAAAGCGGTAAGTATTGAATTTTTTACTTTCGCCCTAAGTGCGCAATTCCCGTTATTTCGGTCAAAGACTTCTTTTCAAGATGGCGCCTAAAGCTCTACTAAAATCTATCGGCATTTTATCTTTTTATACTAGTTATGCGAACTTAAATCTTATAAAAAAAGATTGGATTAATAATTTTACGAGAAGTTTAATTCTATTTTTAGTGGTCCAGTATACCAGTGATAATTTCCTTGACGTGAGTAGCGACGGTAGCTAAATGGTTAAGGACGCGGCCTCTATTCAGAGGTATCGAGTTCGAATCCGGCCAGACAGTACCAATGTGAATTTCACTCTGTGGAATTTATATGTGTTAATCACATGATTTATATCTGACTGTGAATGAAAAACATGGTGAGGAAACCCATCATATCCTAGAAGAAATTCTAAGGACATGTCAGATCCACCAACCCGCATTAGGCCAGTGTGTGTGGATTAAGGTCTAAACCCTCTCAGTTCTCTTTAGAGGAGAGGAAACCCGTGCCTAGCAGTGAGACATAAAATGGATTGCTATAAGTATTCACATACCTTGTCGATGAAATTCATCAAGATTCTCGCAGTTGTAGAAGACCGCGTAATTCGTGTAGTCAGTTCCCAACACCATTACACTTGAGACTGCCCGTTCTAAACAAAAAAACATTAATTTTATTTAAATACTAGCTGTTGCCAGCGGCTCCGCCCGCGTGGACGTCGATTTTGGAGCTGGTTGATTAACATAATAACAACGTTCAAAAATATGCGTCGTTAGATTACACGTTGTTACAGAATGCGTTGAAGAAATAAAGGTTCAGTGCTCGTTCCCCGTAGGTAATAGCGTGATAATATGTAGCTTATGTGTTGACCCGACTTCTTAATAATATTCGTGCCAAATTTGAAGTAAATCCATGCAGTACTTTTTGAGTTTATCCCGGACATACAGACAAAAAAACCGCAGACAAAAATTCTAAAAACTATATTTTTGGCTTCGGTATCGATTGATCACACCCCAAGTATTCTTTTCATAAAATATTCAATGTACAGTTTTGACTTTCCCACCATTTTATTATATTATTATGTAGAATATAGATTTTAAAACTAATTGATATGAATACCTACGTATTTATATGAATTAGTATTATAATAAAGCTTAAGTAATCTGTGATGAATCGAGGGGGCCATCTTAAAATAGATGGCCTGGGCCTGGGGTCAGCTGGGGCTTACACCCCGGTAATTAAGATCCAAGACGGTGTGCAGTTTTAGTCAGTTCGAATCCGACATAAACACAGGGGTAGTATCCGCGGGGATTTCCACACGTCTGGTAATTGTCTATTGGGTTTGTCTGTTTGTTCGCGATGGACGCAAAAACTACCGAACGGATTTTGATGCAGTTTTTTTTGTTTGAAAGATCTTGGCCAGACTTAGAATCTTAGGCATGTTTGATCAAAATCGGTTGAGTAGAACCGGAGTTATGTGTATATTTATCGCAGGTTTATAAGTGCCCGGTTAATGGCAATAGGCTCGCCACCTATTACATTGGGACCTAAACATAAACTGGCGAAATGTGGGTGCTAGCACCTCTGCCTACCCTTTCGGGGATATAGACGTGAGTTTATGTTATATGTATATATGTATAAATAATAATTGTAATTATAAACTATATAATAAATACCCTTTCAGGGCAGGCAGCGTTTGTGTAACTCTCTTAGTGTTGTACACGTCCATAGGCCACGGTGACCGCTTAACATCAAGTGGGTCGTGTGCTTGTTTACCACCTATCTAGTATAAAAAAGTAGCTTACCTTGAGAATCAGCAACTGGGAAACTATACGATATAGTGGCGCCGCTAGTCGTGGCGTTGCCTTCCGTCTGTACTTCTTCCTCGCCAATAACTTCAACATTGTATACCCTAGTTATTCCGTCGTTACCTATGATGTAGTTTGAACCGATGCAGGAGCTATTTACCGCATCATACCGCTCTGTATGGTACCATTTGCCAGTAAACTGTGAAGATAATTGAAGAATTTAATAGGTCAGTAAAAACAAACGTTGTTTTGGACCCTTGACACCACCATTTTGCACCACCGGTGGTGTCAAGGGTATTTTTAATACCCATTACACTACCAAAGAGTCTACACGAGAGTTTTGTTAAGTTGTATACAGGTACTGATCCCATATTAAATTTTGTTCTTAACGAACGTATTTAAAAAAAAAATGGGCTACATTTTATGGTGGTACAGCACCAATTGTCGGTAGTGTAATGGGTATTAAAAAATACCTTTTACACCACCAGTGCTGCTGTAGCTCTTTGTTAGTGTAATGGGTATTAATAAATAGCCTTGACACCACCGGTGGTGCAAGACGTTGGTGTCAAGGGTCTAAAAGGCAATAAACGACGATAGGTATCTCCCATCAGAAATGAGCAGTCCGACTGGGGCAGTACCTCCGTCCTACAGAAGACCGCGGCCATAATAAACATAGTGTTGTGTTCCCGGTGGTAAGTAGGGTAGCCAGAACTCACTGGAGGGATTCTTTGCTTTCAGCGGGAAGACCAAAGGTTCCTGCGTTGTCAGCACAGAATCTTTCTCAACCCACTTTTCTAGGTTGGCGGAAGGAGGGGTGGGGGAGCCTCGAACTTCCATCTACGCTTCAGAGTTGGCAGCGCGGGTGTAATACTCGTGGTGTTGCATACGTCCATCGGCCACCGTGATCGCTTACCATCAGGTGGACCGTGTGCTTGTCTGCCACCGTGTCAGAGGGTTATAAGGTGGCCCATTAGGTACCTACTTCTATACCTACCTATTATTCTGCGATTCCTATTATACTTACTCACACACACACACACACACATACACAAACACATACACACACACACACACACACACACACACACACACACACACACAAACAAACAAACACACACACACACACACACATATACACACATACACACACACACACAAACACGCAGAAGTCATAGTAAGCGACAGTTAATAATACTGCATTATATCAAATCGATTTGACAAAAATAGTGAAAAAAAAAAACTGAAAATCTTACGCTTGTCATGTTGAAGTTATTGACGGCAGGAATGTTGGCGTTACACTGACCAGGTAGTACGACCTGTCCATCAGTTATGCTAGGGTAATAGAAGCATGCGGCATTGGTTTGGTCAACTGGTCGGTAGAAAACTGAGGTTGATAATACCGGGATTCCGCTGGTTATTGTGTTTATAATAGACACTGAATTTGCTGGTAATGACCGAGATTTACTGTGTTTAGCGCTCCATACTGAAAGAATTAAAATATATTTGTTTGGGTTATATAGATAGTATTATTCCTTCCAGCCTTTACTCAGAGCTAGAGTCGGCTTTAAACCTAACTGCTGAAAGCTGAATTTAGATATTTTCTATGAAACGACTGCCATCTGACCTCCAGTTAGACCGATAGATTAGCGAAGGGATTTCCCCTTGCTGATCCAATTCGCTGCTGGAGGACTGTGCGGCGAACGCGCAAGTATTTTGCGGCTCATGCCACCCTAAGTGTGGCTGTGGGTGGGAGGGACGGGGTTAGCCATCCACTCGCCGTAAAGAGGTGACATCCGTGTGTGCCTGGACTTCACCTAGCTTTACCTCCACTTGCTCCATAACGCTCTCAGCGTAATGGAGCAAGTGGAGCAGGAAATATTCTTGTATAGTTTCAGACCTTCTGTCAAGGTACCTACTGGCACATCGCACACACACAAAATGCCGTAGGATATTTTTTCTGACGACCCAAAAAAGAAGGTAGTCAGGCCAATCCCAGATCCTGGATCTCAGGCTCCAAAGCTTGCCCTTTGGAGCCTAAGATTCGTTCTCCTACATATTTTTTCCTTTAAGATTGGTTTTTACCTTGAAGAGCCTTTTAGGAGTACTTGTTGTTTTAAAAAGATACGCTGCAATTTTACCAGGTTCAATAAATATTTCATTTCAATCGATAATATTTTTGGTGAAGTTTAATCTGTTTTAACTGTGATTAATATAACGCAAATCTCACCAACGGAGTTTCTAATGTTTCCTTTCCTAGTATCACAGTCAAGTCTAAGTTTTAAAACAATATATTAATATCAAGTACTTACCTTGTCTATATTCGCCATCATCAATATTTTTGCAAGAATATAGAAGAGCATATGATGTGTAGTCAGTGGCAAGGACCCAAATTTCTGAAAACGAATTATGAAGCATAAAAAAAGTGTTTTTGAATATTAATTTAGATTTTGCACTAAGTCGCTATACACATTTTATTAGCTCTCTTTAGTGCTCTTCCACCTAGCAATCTTCAATTGTTTACTTAAGTTGAATTTGAGAAAATGTACGGAAATATAGCTGAAAGTCCAGGCAACAATCCCTAATACCATTGAGACCACGGTTAATTAAAATTATCCGTAGTCCCGGTAATGGGTCGATCCAATGGGACCACGGGTAATCACAGGAATATTTTCACGTTTCAAGATTTTATGGAGAACCTGCCAAGCAGACTGGAATCAGTAACCAACAATCATAGTATCTGCCATCAAGGTATATTTTCAAGACTGGGATAGTGCAGTCACGTAATGGACACTTTACTTCAGAGGTTATTTCTGGCATGGTTCTTAACTATTGAAGAAGTATTGACTTGACCATAATACATTTACTTTATGTATACAAGGCTAGCTGTTCCCCTTTAACCGTAGCGTAATGATAAATGGCATTATTATTATAACCTTCCTTAAAAACTGGGCTATCAAGCCTAAGAAGAATTTGGCAGATCGAACTGGCAATTCCAGAATGAAATGAATGGATTTTAGTGGATAGAGGAAATCGGTTCCTTCCTCCTGTAGTCCCGGGGCCTTTAAGCGGGCTGTGAAAAAGCAATAGATGAGGCCGTCAAGTTCAGGGCCGCCACTGTAGCATTACCGGTGTATATAGTGGTGACCCCAGTCCTGAGGCTTTGTTAATTTTGCTGACTTTGTAAAGTCATTTTGACGTGTCCTATATATAGTAAAAAATCGGAGTGTCCAAAAAGCTCTTCAGCTTTATTATTAGTATATTATAGGTAGACATAAAGCTACTCACCCTGAATCTGATTTTCAGAAATTGTTCTAAATAGCCTTCCGTCTGCAGTTGCTGTTACAGTTGCTTCACGGAATGCACCATTGGGATTTTGCACCGAGGTGTCTACCACTCTATACGTGTCACCATCTTGGCTATATCTAGAACTTCGGCAATGACCAGGATGACCGCCTGTTACTTCAAAACTCTCGATTTCATGCCACCAGCCCAGATACTGTAAAAACCATTCATCAGTTATTTGCCATACTTGTACCATTTTTTTCATACGGAAATCCTCATAGATACCCCGCTGGCCAGCTGGGGTGGTTATGTCGCACTCAAACCGACTAAAACCGCACTCCATCTTAGGTCTATACACGCCGGGGTATAAGGTGGCATAAGGCATTTTGCATTCTGTTATCCTGGTTTAAGACCTAAGCCACTCTGATCCCGAGATGAAAGTTTGCACCGAAGCCTTGTCCATCAATCAGCTGGTGTGCCGGTTTGAGCGCTGAAGATCTTGAAGGAGCTCATACAATCCAGCAGTTATGAGCAAAAATTATTCCTCTCGCCAGAAGTTGTGAGATACAAACTTAAATTAATCTTTTTTATACCACGTAGGTGGCAGACAAGCACACGACCCACCTGATAGGAAGCGGTCACCGTGGCCTATAGACGTGTGCAACACCAAGGGCATCACCCACGCGCTGCCGACCCTGAAGGGAAAGGGTGGGGGTAGGAAAGGGTGGGGAGGCTAGGAAGCGGTGGGGGGAAGGAGGTACAGTGAGCTCTGGCTACTCTACTTACCGCCGCCCGGGAACATAACACGATGGTTATTATGGCCGCAGTGTTCTGTAGGGCGGAGGTACTTCCCCAGTTGGACAGCTCATTTGGGATGGGAGATTTGGTCGTGTCCTACCTCCCCACACTGTAAGTAACTAAACCACTTACTTGTTGAATGTTAAAATTTTGTACTCGTGGGATGTCCTCGCATGCTCCTCTGAAAACTGGTGCTCTATTGTTGTGATTGAATGGTACATAAAAACAAGCTTCATCAGTTTGACTGGTAGGTTGGTAAAAGTTTGGTCTTAGACCCTGGGTGTTCTCAATTACAGAGTCAATGATAGGATTAGATACTGCAGACCTCGTTCTGCTGAGTTTCCAACTACTGACTGTAAAAAAAGTAAGTATTGAATTTAATATTTATTCGTCATGATTGTAGGAGATAGTATGATCTCCCATTCTATACTCCATTTGGTTAGGTACTTGCCTAGCTAAAGGTACACAATTTTGTAGCAACTTTTTATAAAAACAAAAAAAACAAGGCTAAGTAAGTGACTAATGGTTCAATTCTGATTTTTGTCTTCAAAATGAGCTTCTAAACTCAAAAATATTCATAAACTAATTTTTTAAATAAAACAGATTATATCAATGATATATTATTATACATGTAAAAATAGGCAGATATATTATGTTACTAGAGCGCGCCAGGTGAAGACTCGAAAACGTCTCAATTGGGACGTTTTTTGACGGATAATGTTTATAGCTATCTTTTTTACTCACCTGCTTATCCCATCTTTCATACTACTTTAACGCTAATTGTCAACAATTGTCAATGTGGATCAGATTTGAGGTGTCAGTTACTATGAACGTAACATATCTTGTATAAAAAATCATTGGATTATATATTATAGCCACATAAACATTGTTTACATTTAGTTAAGAAGTTACCTACCTAACCGAATGGAGTAGGTACTTATAGGTAAGTCATGGAGTACACAGAAAGAAAAGGAAGTTAAAAGTTTTATTAATTAGGTAGTTGAAGATATAAAAGTAAAGGTAAAATTCTTTATTTTCTCTGTACGCGACGTAAAACGCTATTTACATGATATACCTACTCGTATATAGGCACTGAAATGATACGAAGCCATGAAGCATGTACGAAACATACGCCTCGTTCAGGTGTCACCGTCAACAAAATATCTTTGTACCTACGGTGACAAAACCATAGTCAAATACCTAGCTACTTAGTTTAATCTCACATGATTTTATGTCTTTTAACCAGTAACTTTGATTGGACTTTTTTGTTATACAGATGAAATTTTATTCGTTATAAAATTATTTATGGGTACCTACCTTGTCTCCGTCCACCTTCTAAATTGGCGCAACTGTAGACTAACGAATATGAATCGTAATCCGTTGCCAGAATGTAGTAATTTGCTAGTCTTTCCTCTGAAAAAATAAATAAATTTCGTTTTATAATTTTGAATCACACACCATCAAGCGCACATTTAGATCTTGTTACACACAATCACCTAGCCGGTATTAAGGGATTGAGTAACAAGCATTTAAACTCTTTTTTATTTCTTTTTTTACATTTGTATTTTCAGTAGCATATAATAATATGATTAATTTAATATTATTTTCTGTAAGTGTTTGACAGAAAAAGCGACAAAATTATAATTTTATATTGTAGTTGTTCGAACCCTAGCATATTTATTTTGAACTAGCTGATGCCCGTGGCCCCGCCCATACTGAGGTCGGTTATCATTTTTTGAACATAATTATTAATAAAGGATCTGTTTTTTGTTTTAATAATTTTTTATTTATAGTGCATAATAAATTGTAAAATAATATTTTCTAAGTTAAACGATTTTAAATTGTATTGTCATCAGAACTAAAGACTTCTGCTAAATATTTGACACAAATAAACAGGTCAAGTTAAATAAAATCGTTTAATAAAAATACCTCCAATGTGCAGACATAGCTCATAAATTTACATTTTTATAATAATACTTAGTAGGTATAGAAGTTAATTATTGCTTACCTCCGTTCACGACAAAGCGAACCAACAGCTCACCAGTGCCATCAATAGATGCAACAATTGCTTGGCCAGCCTGCTTTTCAAGAACTCTATCAACAACTTCCTCATTATCTATGAGGACCACAGGCACGTCATCAACCACCGTCAATTCGTAAAAAGCTCGATTACATTGGCCAAATTGATTCTCCACAGGATACCTAGCGGTTTCATACCACCGTCCCAAATACTAAAAATAAAGGTACAACTTTAGTTAATACACATTCATCATCGTCATTCTCTGAAGCTTTTTCCCAACTCAGTTGGGGTCGGCTTTCCGGTCTAACTGTGATGCGGCTGAACTTCGATATTTTCCGTGGAGCGACTGTCATGGTCATTATGAACAATGGCGATATCGAAGTTCCAAGTTTGACTGGTTGGACTTTTGTGGGCTCCAACTACCCGTAACGACTGCCATAGATGTTTGTATGGCAACCACGATCGATGGCTTAACGTGCTCTCCGAGGCACGACCAGACCAATGCAAATACCCATATTCATGCATACAAATATTTGCACTGAGCGCGGATCGAAGCCGCGCCTCGTGCGCAGCAGCCGCGTTCACAACCGCTACGCCACAAAGGCTGTCTTACATATCTAAAATCATTGAATTAATGTCACCATTGGGTTGTGAAGGTCAGATGGCAGTCGCTTTACGGAAAATATCGAGGTTCAGCCAAATCCGCAGTTAAGACTGGTAAAGCGGACCCCAGACTCCGAGATGAAAGCTTTGGATGCAACTGGGATTAACGCTAGGTTGAAGTTGAAGTGAAGATTGTACGTGAGAACTTACACCAGTTGCATTGAAATTAGGCACACCATTAATATTGCTAGGACATGGTCCTGGTAATATGATACTGTTAGGCAATTCGTCAAACTCTGGGTAATAGAAGCAAGCATCGTAGTCTTGTCTGGTAGTCTCATAGTAGCCTGGCCAAAGGTCTCTATTGTTTTCGACAATCCGGTCTATATTATTACTGGCTGCATCCGAAATACCAGATCGTGATCTACTCAGCTTCCAACTGAAAACTAAAAAGCAAACATAGGTATTTAATTATATTAACAAGTAATTTATATATAAGTTCATTATAATAATAAATAAATAAATAAATATTCTACGACATTCTACACAGCGCCCTCTAGACCCAAAGTAAGCATAGTTTAACTAGCTTGTGTTATGGGTTCTAGAATGCTGATAAACATACTTATATACTTTTTTTTTTGTAAATACATAATTATAATACATAGAAACACCCAGACCAATGCAAATAGACATATTCATGCATACAAATATTTGCAGTGAGCGGGAATCGAACCATTTTCCAACCAACCAATCATTCAAAGGACCATGCAAAAAATCGTCCCAAAAACCAACCGACAGTTTTCAAAGTTATCTCATTTAATACACCTTGCCACCACGATGATTCTATACAATGACGATATCATCGTAGGTCATGGGGTTATCGTACAAAAAGTATATAGGTACAGGATGTATTTTTGAAACGAGGCAGTAAGGGCAAGTACCATAACCGTTGTAGTTACAGCAAAACGTTGTTAGGAGACCTTCCCTAACTTTTTGAGATATTTTGAACTGCATTCATAGATTTAGCAAAAATCTTAGTTATCAAAAAAATGCCAAAGTCAAAATTTTTTTTGTGCCCATCGATTCTATTTCATGTGGGCATCAAAACTCTATGAAACCATTTTAGTTTTGAGTACAAGGAAAGACAGAAATCGCCAAAAACTTTTCCCATACATTTCGTACGGAAATACGATAAATCAACTCGAAAGTAATAGGTTTTTTCAAACTCCATCGTTTTTAGATTAAAAATGATTATTTGTCTTTTTATGGGCCGTCATAATAATACTGAAACCATCACCATGTCTGTTGGTCAGTTGGGACAGCGTCCATACATTTTTTTGCATGGTCCTTTATCTGTGAGAGCAGGTAATGATGATGATATATAAATGCTTACTTTGTTTCCTATCGCCTGGGAGATTTCTACAGCTGTATGCCAACGCATATTCTTCGTAATCAGTGGCCAAAATGTATATGCTATTGAACGGAACTGTAAAAGAAAAAATGTAGATTTATAATAAACTAGCGTACCCGCGCGCGGCTTCGCCCGCGTGAATGTTGACTATCGCCACCAAGTCTTTTTTAAGCTGAGGGACTACCCGTACTAACTTTCAATGTCTATTCCTTCGCAATCAGTGGTTGCAGCTAAACGTATTCATTTCATCTCAAGTTCCATCAAACCCTTCAAAGTACAGTGCCATCCATCGCGGCCAAAGCCCGTTTATTTACCATCATTATCCTTTTTCATTGTCTTCTAGATTTTATGGGGATTAGATAGCTGCTCTGGCCAAAGTATGTGTGACTCGGAAGAGGCCCTTTGAAAAACCCTTTCATCATAGTTGCATTGCACTTTCACATTCGATGCACTATTTCAAATTAGTGGACATTATTTATTTCCGAAAATCAGAATTTTTTATTATTTAAATCTTGCTACAGACATTGACATTTGACAACCTGATTTAACATTCAAGAAGTTCATGAAAGTAAAGAAAGAGGATATACTAATAAATACCGGTCAAGTGCAAATTGGGCTCGTGCACGCAGGGTTCCGTACAAAATTGGGTTAAGGGGGATTTCCGCATGACAAAAAAAAGGGGCGAACTTAACTTTGTCTTTTCCCTGTACTTATGCTATAAGATTTTACTTTCTGCAAAATATCGGGATTCTAGCCCAAAGGGAAATACCCCTTTTTTTCGTGCGCAAAAACCCCGTCGGGCTTCACCTCAACGGAGCCAACGGAGAGGTTGGTATGTCAGAGTCCTACCAATGCCTGTGTGATCGAGAAATCTAGTGTGTCCTAAAAAGGATATCCCAGAAACCCCAACCGGTTCCGGCCACCAACACTGGCGACCTCGACGTGTTATTAGGAATCTAAATCCGCATCTCTATAGAAAAAGCGCGCGTGGAAATATAACACCCTGCCACCCTGGGTCTGCTTCTGCTAGGGTGACGGTTAGCCTCGACCTTCGCCCTAGGCCCGTACTCATGGAGGAAGGTTCATGTTTCTGCGAACTACGCCACCCGGTGCGCCTTAATCGGCACGGGGGAGTGCTAGATCTCTCCCGTAGCTTTTCCACCACCACTTCTGCGCGCATTACTGCCTCGCAAAAAAAACGGTGGCGTTCCATATACTCTCTATGGTGATCATGGTCGGCACCAGGGACCTCACCATGAGGCTTACCCCACCGACGTCTGCTTCTAGGACATGGCGCCACTCTATCCACTCTGGAGACTCTACCAGTGTATGAAGAGGTGGTGTGCCCACGGATCAGCCCCGGCAATGGTGGCATTCAAACGTCAGCACCCTGCCTACGCAATGCAGGAACTCACCAAAACAGCTATGCCCATCAGTAAGCCTTGGATAGCTCAGGGTCAAGGGTAACCTTAAACTTCGGCGTCTGTAGACTCAAGATGGAGTTCGACTTTAGTCGGTCAAGTCCGATATTACGTCCCTACTGGCCACAGGAGGGGAGAGATTCGTGGGGATTTCCGCACGAAAAATAAGGTACGGCTTCCTAAAACTTTCCGATTGCGGTGCAGGTGACTCACTAACGTCGCCGAAGGTTACTTAACCACCTCCGTCCTCCATGAGTGCAGGCCAGGAGATGGTATGTCAAGCCACCTATTAGTCGATAGTGAGACCACAGTTTGGATATTATGCTTCGTGTAATGCCAAGCATTATCCACAACATTCCTTTTATCTAATTCAACTTGATGCCTCTACGTGTTCTTAAGAAAGAGGTCTTGACAGACAGACAGACGGATAATGAAGCGATAAGGGTTTTTTTCCTAATCAGGCACAGAACCCTAAAAATTAATACATTCTATTTACTATTGAGGAAAAAGAAGTAAAGGATATTACTCTATGAAAATTTAGACAAAGTCAATATTAGTTCCTGTTGCTATGACAACTATTATAGATGGCGATAAAAACGTTTGCAACATTTAATTTTATTTTTATTACTAAATTTCCTGAATGAATCATATATTTTTAATTATGTTATATGCTATTCAAGGCGGAGACAAATCCAAAAAATCATAGATCATGAAAATCTGTTCAGCCGTTCTTGAGTTCTGGCAAAAGCACGTTTTTAGCCCTTTTTAGGGCTTTAGGGTTCGAATTTTAAAAAATCCTTTCTTAGTACACCTCTACGCATTAAAACACACATATTCTGCAAATTTCAAGTCTCTACGACCAGCGGTTTGGGCTGTGCGTTGTCTCTATGTCAGTCAGTCAGGACTTTGAATTATATAGTATAAGATTGTAGGTTACACAGCAACATTTATGAAATTCAAAATCAATGCTGATTCACAAGGTAATAGACGAAACATGTGAGAAAAGAATGCGACAATACAAGTCGGCACACACTCACGTTGTGCTGCTAATTCTGTTGTTACATCTCTAAACTGAAAATTCTCTAAAATTTTCTAAATGCATCTGTTTCTTTCATGATCAGATAAAAAAGGACAGATGATTTTATTCAAGTTAAGAACTGTCAAATTAAGACAGCGCCTTGTTGATGCGTAGTAAGTTAAGTCGCATGTTCGTAGATGTCGACTAAAATTGAAGGGTACCGTCAAGGCGCCGACTTAATTTGACAGGTGTTCACTAAAATAAATAACCTGTCCTTTTCTATCTGATAATGAAAGAAACAGATGCAATTAGAAAATTTTAGAGAATTTTAAGTTTAGAGATGGAACAACAGAATTAGCAGCACTACGCGGTAACAAAAAAAACAGCATGTCGTGCTAAAATACCACAGTGACAGCAAAAAAAATATTCAGCAATCACATTCCAATTAAATTTGGGTGACATGTTGCAACCCAAAATTGACTCACAATGGTTAGCCGCAGACATTTTTGTGGCACAATGTCCTTAGGTCTTAGTCTTTTCTCTACTTACATAGTATACAATGAGGATGTTGGTTGTATTTATATCTTCTACAAACCTTAAGATGTAAGATTTTTTTTTATACTACGTAGGTGGCAGACAAGCACACGGCCCATCTGATGGGAAGCGGTCACCGTGGCCTATGGACGTGTGCAAGACTAAGAGTGTCACACGCTGTCTACCTTGGGCAGGGGGGGGGGAGGGCTAGGAAGGGATGGGGAGGCTAGGAAGGGGTGGTGGGAGGAGGGGTACAGTGAGCTCTGGCTACCCTACTTACCGGCGGGAACACAACACGATGGTTATTATGGCCGCGGTCTTCTGTAGGGCGGAGGTACTACCCCAGTCGGACTGCTCATTTCGGACGGGAGATACCGTAGTGTCCTACCTCCTTATAAAAGTAATTAGAATGCTTACCTCTAGGATCATTAACTCGGATAACACCTCTATTATCAGTTACCGTTGCTTGTATCGTTGTGGTCAACTGCTTTTCATTATTTACGGACCTCTTGGTAACAGTTACAGTGGAAGATTCGAAGCTGTATTCCGTGGAATCACATTCACCCACTTGTAAACCTGAGGGGAACCGGGAGACTTCGTTCCAGACCCCAGCAAACTGCAAACATGAATTATGAATTCAATGAAGTTCTAAAGCAATTGCATTGTAAATATTCCTAATGATTTTCTGATCGGAAAAAGTGATCATCCATGACGGGACCTGGGCCTCGATTCTGTTACAGGCAAACCACTGTAGTACCACTGACAGTCTAAAAAATGCTATTTAATTGTAGACTTTACCATTATAAAGTTAAAGTATATGATCAAATGAAAATATTTTTTTTAATAATAATAATTTATTAGCAGAAAAACACGTGATGCCCTTCTTGAAGAACTTCATAGGGAAAACCACAGCAGTGAGATCATTCCACAGCAGTGAGATCATTCCACAGCCTAAGCTTGCGCGGAATGAAATTTCTCTCATACCTTGGTAATGATAATTCATAAAACATGATTGTAATGGTTTAATAAAACATGGGCTTGCATGAAAGGCTTAATGACAGTAGAGGAAGCGCGTGAAGTATGTCAGGACAGAGGCAGATGGCGGTCTGTTGTGAGGGAAAAAGGTGTGAGCATATATTATGTATGTAATTGTTTATTATACTTCAAAATACTGACCCGATTAGCTTGGAAGCCAGGAACAGCTGCAACTGCACTGTCATCAGGACATTGACCATACAAAATAACATCGCCTCCTTCATTATCGGGATAATAGAAGCAATCGTCATCAGAGTGACCATTCTCACTGTAGTATTGTGGATCCAGAACTTGTACGTCTTTGATGACCGTGTTTATGGCTTCCCTAGCTGCTTCTGATAATTGTCTTGATCTACTTAGCTTCCAACTGAAAACTGCGATAGATTTTTGTTTTATTTTAATTACTTAGTTCAGAGTGTTTCATTTATTTTAAAGATAATGCAATATATCTTACCCGATCTGCTTTCTGAGTCGATGTTTTCGCAAGAGTAGACCAGAGCGTACGACGTATAATCAGTAGCGAGTACCCAATAATCAGCATAAACTAAAAAGTAAACATTTTAATAATAATAAATTAAGTAAAAACTGTTTTAAGTTAACCGCTTTTATGCACTAAAAGCGGCCATATTGGATTTTCTTTTTTATCACATTGAACTATATTTTACTAGTCAAGCCCTTTCTTTTGATAACCATATTGTGGTTCAAAACCAAAGTCTCCTGTCAGTACAAGAACTCTCTTAACCTTTCCCTAATCACCTCCCCAATCACCCCCTATCTCCCCTCGTCCAGTGTCGGAGGCACGAGTGTGGCGTACCTGGTCTTGCACACATCCATAGGCTATGGTGACTGCTTCCCATCAGGTGGGCCGTGTGCTTGTCTGCCACCTAAGAGGTTTAAAAACAAATGTCTTTTACCATCGAATCCATTAACATTGAAGGTGACATTCAGCTTTCCGGTTCCATCAGGACTTGGTACAGCAGATCCAATCCAAGTATCTAAGCGCTGATTGACAATTTGGGTATTTTCTACACGTACTGAACCCTCAGTCGACAGAGAGTAGTCAGCCTTGACGCAAGTGCCAGTCTGGAAGGGTGCTGGATACGACTCAATATCATACCATGCGCCGAGATACTGAAAGACAGAAAATATATTACTATATAACAACAAAAATAAAAAAACTAGGTGGTACAATTTGACGGCACAATGTTTCATTTTGGGCCATCATTTTTTATAGTTTTAGTCCGCCATGTTTTTTGTGTTGCAAGAAAGTGTTTATTTGAATTACGTACTTCCGCCCTACAGAAGACCGCAGCCATAATAATCATCGTGTTGTATTCCCGGTGGTAAGTAGGGTAGCCAGAGCTCACTGTAACCCTCCTCCCAACCCCTACCTAGTCTCCCCATCCTTTCCGACCCCCGCCCTTTCCCTTCAGGGTCGGCAGCGCGTGGGTGACGCCCTTGGTGTTGCACACTTCCATAGGCCATGGTGACCGCTTCCCAACAGGTGGGCCATGTTCTTGTCTGTCACCTAAGTGGTAAAAAAAGTTATTTTTTTTATTGCTGTGACTTTTTACTTACTTCTGCAGCATTAAACGGAGATACGACAGGAATATTCTCGTCACATTGTCCCCGGAATACAAGAGGAGTACCATCAGGCACGGGGTAGTAAAAACATCCTGCAGCACTTCGATCTACTCGTTGGTAGTATTTATCATTAAGCACGTCGATGCCGTTCACTATACTATTGATAGCAACCTCTGCGGTATTTGTCAGCGTATTCGTACGACTCAATTTCCAGCTCCAAACTAAAATATGTGTACACTTTAATTTGACTCATAGATAGATGGAAAACAGTTTCTCTACGTGTGTAAAAAAATGTGTGACGCAACTAAACTTTTTTTTTTTTTTTATATATATTGAGTAAACATTACAAAATAATTTAGTACCAGTAAACCGGAATGGTTTGTATTAGTACTCACATTCGTACACTTAAATCACAATATAATATAATAAGCATGTGTGTAGTTACTAATTTTGCACATGATAACAATATTCATTAGCATTAGTAAGATAAATTCTTCGTGAACCTTATATTTATAGGTGTAAGCATCAATTCGCAACGGCAACCGGTCGGCTAATATCTTCTTACTTGTGCCGTACCTTTAACCGGTTTTGTATTACCGTGGTTTGTTATAAACGATTACATACAGGCTGTTTGATGTTATGATATAATTTTTTATATTTTGTTTTGTAGTAGACACGATGATAAAATGAATAAAGAAATTATTATTCGACGATAGTCTACACAGAGGTCTTTGGACCCGAAGTAAGTATCGTTTAACTGACTTGTGTTATGGCTCCTAAAATGCGGATAAACATACTTTTCTTTTGTAAATACATAGCAGTTCCCAGATTAATGAAAATATATGTAAGTAGCTATTCTTGCAATCAAATATTTGCACTGAGCGGGAATCGAATGTCGTAACAGTAGCTTGCACTACCGCTACACTACAGAGACCGTCAAATCCAAACTAATATTATAAATGCGAAAGTAACTCTGTCTGTCTGTCTGTCTGTTACGCTTTCACGCCTGAACCGCTGAACCGATTTTGATGAAATTTGGTATAGGAGTAGATTAGATCTCGAGAATGAACATAGGCTATGTTTGGTCGCGATAACCAACATCCACGCGATAACCGACATCCACGCGGGTGGAGCCGCGGGCAACAGCTAGTATCGATATATAATCGAACATCGATGAATCGAAACGGATATGGAAAATAATCGAATGAATGCTGATGAATAAAATAGTACCTAATGCGATATAAATTCTTGATAAGGTGATGATAGATAGTAATAAACATACCTCTTCTTCGGTCGTTAGCAATATTTGCGCAGCTGTAGACTAAAGCGTATGAGTCATAATCTGTGTCCAGTATCCAATAGTCTGTAGACGAAGTACCTAAAAAAAAAGTAATTTGGGATTAGGTTTACATCTCATAATCTGAATAATGTATTACTTATTAATAATGAATAAGTATTCTAAAGGATGAACAATTGAACTTCCATTACTTAGAAGAATACTGAGACCATATCAGACTTACCTGGAGGGAAATTAACAAGCAGCTTGCCACTTCCATCAGTAGATGCTACTACGGCTGTTCCAGTTGTAGAATTTAGTCTCTGGTTTATAACTTCGCTATTGACGACTATGACATTACCGTCACCAGCACTATACTCTGCTTCACTACATGTACCAACTTGGAAATCTGCATAGTAAGACTCGATCAATCGCCAGCGTCCCAGGTACTGCAAGAAATACGTTATTCTTATGGTCAATGAATGTTTGAATAAAGAATTTGATATGGAAGGCAGAGTTCTTCAGTGCAATTCTCTAAGGACAAGCCTTGCCGTCGTCGCTGCGACAGCGACGAACTGCTTAGGTATGAAAAGGGAGAAGTGGTTTCAGGCCTTAATAATCGGGCAATGTGTCATGATAAAGTAGTCTATCACGACGTTACTACTATATCGCCTAAGCAGTTCGTCGCTGTCGCATCGACGAACGCAAGACTGTCCTTACAGAATAGCACTGCTATAGTATTCAATTCGTAAGTAACATAACATAACATAAACTCACGCCTATATCCCCGAAGGGGTAGGCAGAGGTGCTAGCACCCACATTTCACCAGTTTATGTTTAGGTCCCAATGTTAGGTGGCGAACCTATTGCCATTAACCGGGCACTTATAAACCTGCGTATTCGTAAATTTTCCAAAAATGTGGCGCGAACGAGGTTTGTACATTCTATTGGTCCAAGTGGTGAACATTGAACACGATATAGAGAGAGTAATTCAAAAGTAAAGCTAAATTCGTAAAACTTACCCTAGCTGCATCGAAGTTGCTTACAACTTTTATATTAGGGTCACATTGTCCAATGAAGGTAACAGGGTCTGTGGGCCCCAGGTCGGGTAAATAGAAGCAAGCTTCATCAGTTTGTTGTATTTTATTGAAATATTTGTTGTCCAAAACGTTGACGTTATTAATTGATCTGTCAATGGCTGCGGAACCCTGGGCGGTCGGTTGCCTTGTTCTGCTTAGCTTCCAACTGTATACTGTAATATAATATACACATTATCTTGCAGTTGCTTGCAGATTCTAATAGTTTATCGGCTTCAGGTACTAAATCAATATTATTGGTGAGGCGGTTTTTCACGCCGGAGCTCAGCGGTGTCTTTTGTACAAGACACAAATGCGTTCCGAATACTGTTCTCATCTCTTGGATGGCTCTGCACAGTACTTATTAGATGCTCTCGACAGATTGCAGCGACGTGCAGTCCGTATTATTGGGAGTCCAGAAATAACGAACACCCTCGAGCCTCTACAGCTACGTAGAGATATTATTGCGTCTTTGGCAGTTTTTTTACCGGCTCTATCATGGCAAGTGTTCCGATGAGATCTTCCAATTAATCCCACCCGAGGCGTAACCCTTACACAGTGGAATCAATTTCATCAAGAACCAAGCGGTTTGGTGCCTCTTTTATTTGCCGCACCATGAAGACTTGGAATTCTTTACCAACGCATGTGTTTCCTTCTTCCTATAGTCCCGTAGTATTTGATGAGGCCGTCAAGCTGATGGCCACTACTGTAGCACTACCGGTGTTTGTAGTGGTGATCCCAGTCCTGAGACTTTACCTTTAGCTTACCATCAGGCGAGGTAAAGTCATTTTGACGTGTCCTATATAAAAAAAACACCGCTAAGCTAGCACAGACTAGCTAAAGAATTGTAGGCAACTTACTTTGTCTGAAGTTCTCGTCAATATTGCGACAGCCGTAGGCTAAAGCATAGTCTTGGTAATCTGTAGCAAGAATCCAGAAAGGAACTGTCTGAACTGTAAAATATAAACAAATCTTAATTCTTTTTTTTATCCAATGACGGGTATAAGCAGGCACAGTACACGGTTCTTGATTTGACATGTTACTATCGGGAAGTAGAGAGTTTTCAGCTCTATTTTGAAGAGGTTCAACTTGGCTGGACTTTCACGCTTCAATCCAAAGTGTCAAATAAAGACAAATAGAGAGAAACGAGAAAAAGAGAACCTTAACAAGAAGAGCTGCTAAGTACAGCCATGTAAATTAATTTAAGATGGCGTCATAATATTTTAGAATCAGTTGCACACAATACAACAGACAGGCTCAATTTATTGCTTTCATAATTCTAACCTGAACATAGGACGGATACTTTCAGAATCATAATACTTACACAGAATATGGCCATATTCAAATTATAAATAATGTATATTATATAACTTAACAGAATAGAATAAGTACAGTTACCGGTGAATGGGCAACCCGGTAAAGGGTGACCTAGGCGTATGTATGTTGATCAGATCCAAAACGTTTTAGAGACAGGCCAGTTCAAGAGCAACTAACGTGCATGTATGAGAACAATTATGAAAGTTATAGAAGCGAAAGGCGTATGTCAAGATCGTAGCAAGTGGAAAGATGTTGTCTCTGCATACCCCAATAGGAAAAAGGCGTGTGACTATATGAAAATAGTATTCCGCTGTTTACTAACCTCTTTCATCCACAATAATATTAATGGTTAGTTTTCCACTACCGTCGTGAGAAGCAACGTTCACTTCACCGCTACTAACCAAGTTGAGTGTTTGATTATCAACATTGAATGAACTGTGCCTTAGTAAATTCGAAGATTGATCTAGCACAAACCGATGGTCAATGCACCGATCATTTACGGCGTAAGGGTATTTCTCTGTCTCGTGCCAAGTTCCACCGAACTGGAAAAATCAGGATCCATTACTATTGGTCGTTTTTTACACGAAAGTAATGCAACATTCTGAAGAATTACTTTTGGACATAAATACTTAAATACAAAGATGTGAAAATCACACAATTCATAAGTTGATTTGTGGCTGACTGAATGTGTGTAGTGACACATTGGTCTAATTCCTTGTCATTATTCTTTATTCGTTTGCAGGAGCTCATTGTAACAGCGTCGCCAATATCTCAACTCTAACTTGGCTGATCAGAAAGGGGGACCACATTAAATGAGTTTCAATGTTCTTATACCTTGGAACCTCGGAGCGAGGAAGTGTAAATTATGAATGTAAAATACTTTAATAACACAGGTAGAAAGAGTAAAAGTAGTAAAAGAGGATATGGTATAGAAAAGTGTACCTTAAAGAAACATCAAATTGGAGAGTAAGGCAGATAAATCATTTTGTGCGAAGCCAAATATTTGGTAGAATTGAAGACAGATACCTAATGCAGGCTGCTAATTCTGTTGTTACATCTCTAAACTTAAAATTCTCTAACATTAACTACTTGCATCTGTTTCTTTCATGATCAGATAGAAAAGGACCGATGATTTAATTTATTTTAGTTAACACCTGTCAAATTAAGTCGGCGCCTTGACGGTACCCTTCAATTTTAGTCGACATCTACGAACATGCGACTTAACTTACTACGCACCAACAAGGCGCTGTCTTAATTTCACAGGTCTTAACTTAAATAAAATCATCTGTCCTTTTTTATCTGATTATGAAAGAAACACTATGCAATTTTATTAGAAAATTTTAGAGAATTTCAAGTTTAGAGATGTAAAAACAGAATTAGCAGCAATATCATTTACATTTATATGTAATGTAGTATTGTATTTTCGACCTACCTGAGCAATGTTAAAGTTTTGTACTGTCGCAATATTTGGATCACATTGTCCAGGGAATATAACAGGTTTGTTTTCTTCTGGCTCTGGGAAGTAGAAACATCCAGCTTCTGTTTGATCACGGTTCAAGTAGTATCTATCATCCAATACCAGAATGTCTCTAGTCACCGCATTTATTGCTTCTATTGCCGGCGGTAACAATGATTTAGACCGGCTCAACTTCCAAGATGAAACTGTAAAATTATATCGTAGCTACTTAGCACATTTAATTAAACAAACTACTAACACTACTATTGGAGAAAGCATACTATATTATAAGTGAGTACCTAAATGAGAAATTTTAATTAGTATCTGTTGTTAATAAATAATGAATTTCATATTCTCATTGACATAATTCTACATTGACATTTAAATCTTTTATATCATTGTTTACTATTAGATATTAATTGAACTTCATAATTTTAATTGACATTATTTTACGTTTCATTATTTTACAATCAAATCTTATATCATTATCATTGTTTTATTATTGACATTACTGTTTACGGTCAGATCTTACTATTACCAGTACCTACTATTGACAATCTTGAATATAAATATTATTAAAATTATGATGATAATTACTAACTGTAAGATTTAAGTTGAATGTTAATGTAGACATACTATTTTAAAATTAATATTGTACACCATGTTAGAGTTCTAATGTTAAGATCTTTTTTATACATAATAATAAATAAAATTGAATAATAGACGCACCAAATTAAACAAAATAATTATCTTCTTACCTTGATAGTGTTCATCGCCCACGTTTCTGCAGGAATATACTAGAGAGTACGAACTATAATCAGTGGCTAAAACCCAATAGTTCGTAGTGACTGAAAAGGAAACACAATAGTCGTCAGTATTTTCATTGTGAATTTAGGATTGACGGAGGTAGGACACGACAGTATCTCCCATCCGAACTAAACAGTCCGGGATAGTACCTCCGCCCTACAGAAGACCGCAGCTATAATAACCATCGTGTTGTTTTCGCCGGTAAGTAGGGTAGTCAGAGCTCAGAGTTCCCCCCATCTCCTCAATCTCTTCCATCAACCCCACCCAAACTCCTCAACCCCTCCAGAGTTGGCAGCGCGAATTTGACACCTCTGTGAAACCTCTGATGTTGCACACGTCAATAGGCCACGGTGACCGCTTCCAATCAGGTGGGCCGTGCGCTTGTCTGCCTCCTAAGTAGTATTTTTTTTATACTACGTAGGTAGCAGACAAGCACACGGCCCACCTGATGGGAAGTGGTCACCGTGGCCTATGGACGTGTGCAACACTAAGGGTGTCACACACGCGCTGCCTACCCTGAAGGGAAGGGTAGAGGGGTAGGAAGGGGTGGGGGGAAGAGGGGTACAGTGAGCTCTGGCAACCCTACTTACCGGCTTTGTATATAAAAGAAGAACACTTATTTTAAAGAAAATAGTATCGGTAGAGTTTGTGTTGTCCTCACCATTCATGCCCCCAACTTCGAAAGTAACATTTAGTTTAGCACTTCCGTCATCGCTAGCAAGAACTGCTTTTCCCGTCATAATGTCTAGTCTTTGGTTAACGACTTGTGTATTATATACATCTACTTCACCATCAACAAGGGTGTACAAAGCATTGTTGCATGTGCCATCTTGGAAGACTTCAGGGTATGACTGGATATCATGCCACAAACCTTGGTACTGAAAATAGTAATTGAAAGTTACTAAATATTCGATTCGAAGAGATTTCTTCCAGACGGTTTTAGAAGGATTCTAGTATGGTGGGATTGGTCTCATCAAGATCTTCGGGGCTCAAGAAAACTTCACCTGCAAGTAAGAACACTGAACTAGGTTTTAGCGTAGGCTTTTCTCACGGTATAATTGCACGGTCGTCGGTCATTAAAGTGTAATGCAACCGAATTAGCACTCAGGGGGCTGTCCACGACACGTCAATTATATAAAAATGCAATACTTCATACTGCTAAAGAGTGGAATGCCATGCCTGAGTCTGTGTTTCCGGAAAGCTGCAACCTGGGAGTCTTCAAGTCTAGAGTGAACAGGTTACTTCTAGGCAAACGTGCTCCACCGTCGACCACATCATCACTTACCAACAGGTGAGATTGTGGTCAAACGCGAGCCTTATACCAACAAAAAAAAATCGGGTAGCGAGCGGCAATTCAGCGTCGTTGAGTTGAAATGAATTGTTAAAAAACATCTCAGTTAGGCCCCAGACAGATGATAATGTTAAAACTTGTTATAATATAAAATTTAGACATTTCTAGTTCAAGTTTGTGAATAATTTTAATTAAACGGTACTTTAGGTTGCGGATAATAAAAATACAGAAGCATGTCAAGATAGATCTACTTATAAATGTGTAGGTATACTTACTAAAACGGGATTGAAATCCCTCATAGCGTTTATGCTCATATCACATCGACCACGGAACCTGGCTGGAGTATTGACATTGGGTTCAGGAAAATAGAAGCAATCAGCTTCAGAGCGGTCTATGATACCGTAATAACGGTTATTTAGGACGAAAATATTACTGATGATCGCATTTATAGCAGCGTTTGCATCCTCGCTCAAAGAATTCCTGCGACTTAGTTTCCAACTCCAAACTAAAATGTTCAAAGATTATCCTTAATCAATCTATACTAATAATAGGGCCGATATTGTTTAGTTGATATGGTATATCTATAATATTGAAAAATAATTCGGAGTATCGACAATTCTTCAAATAGTCTAACGAATTAAACACTTACCTATTTATTCTGTAGATATACTGAGTGCATGTTTAAACTGGACTGGATATTTTATTTAACTAATGTTATTATAATGTAATAATCTAATATAACGCTCTAATTATCTAAGTTATTTAATGTAATTGGTTATGTACCGTTTTAATTAACTTTAAATAAAATAAATAAATAAATGGACGTGGATGATCATATCCTAAGAAATGAAGAATATCGAAATATTGATCACAGGAATCTTGAGTCCGATATTAATGAAAACTAACACAACGTCATTAGATTTTCAAAAAATCAATGGTTCTGACCATATATCAAACTCAGTGGCTTGTAAAAAATCCTTCTGTATATAGCATCATTCGATAGTACAGCTAGTAGGTAAGTAAAGAATTTACGGCAAAATTAAGAATTATTTGTGGAATTATCGATACCCCGAACTTTTTTACTACTATTTTCCCTTTACTATCGGCGAGTATCAGTCATTTGTTTTAAACGCTCTACGCTCTACGTTGCGTAGAGCGTAGCCGCTCCGGACACAACCGCAGAGCTATCCGCACGTAACTTCGTCCGACAAATCCATCCGCGACGGGCGAATGCGCTCCGCACGCGGTCTGTCCGCGGCGCACTGAATCGCACAGTACTATGCAATGCGCATCACATTATTAATTTCATTGAGTGGCATCTGTTAGCATAAGTATATACTTTAATTTTACAGTAAGTTGAAATAACATACCTCTTTTTTTCGAAGCCTCCAGATTCTCACATCTATACAGGAGAGCGTAGGAAGTATAATCTGTATCTAATATTAAAATTTTTGCAGCTACGTTATCTAAAAAAATATCATGATTAAATATCTTATTCATTATTTCACTTTTATTTCATGTCTCAAAAGATTGTCTTACTAGGCAAGGTGATTTCTAAAGTTCCATTTCCGTCATTTCTGACGGTTGCACCGTAGGTATTACGGTTCAGTGTTCGTTCATTAACTTGTTCATGGATGACAGAAAGGAGACCACCTCCAACCTGCTCTAAAGTAACTTCATTACAAGTGCCAGTTTGCAAGTCAGTTGGATAACTTTGTACAACCCGCCAGTGTCCAGAAAACTGTGAACATTTAATCAAAATCACATCTACTCTAACTGATAGTAGCGTATCATTATGGCAACATGAATACAATACACATGCAAAGTGTTGATTTTCATTTGAGCATCCTTCACAGGGGGCAAATTTGTGATGACTATAAGTAGCTCACTACTTATAGTCATCACAAATTTACCAGTGCATTGAATTTTAAGGCTTCTTTCACGTAATTCACGGGCGATAATATTGATCAGCTGACGCGCATATTACCTACTTCTATGGACATAGAACCAGCAGAATAACTTAGTAGTACCCAGATATGTAGGTACTTGTCAGTAAAGTCAACTGATAATGCAAATATCGCCTGGAAGTTGTATTTATTGGAAAAATAAAATCAGCTTATTTACAGAAAGATAAAAAAAAATTAACACTTTCCTTTCATGAAATCTTGAAGATTATAAGTAGGTAGCTAAAGCCTCCCTGTGAAAGATGCTCAAATGCTAATCAACAATTTGTAAATGCAAAACAATAAAATTTCTGTTCTAGTCAATTCTTCCTGATCTGCAAAGTTAAAAAATCTGGCAACTATTAAAAAATTGCCAAGTGATTTAAACAGACTAGTTTTCTATCTCGGGCTTCCTTCTATATTAGAATGACAGCTTTTTCAAGAGGAATGCAACACTAACAACTTACACAAAATTAGACATTAGTACCTACTGGCGTACACACACTACCATCAGTACCTAGCTTACAACATCTTTTTGTTCCCCCAAAGGTTTGCTGGGAGAAAACTCAATATTGAGTTAAGCTCGCCTTTGTATATAAAGCTTATTGTAATTGATAAATTATTTACTGTGTGTACAATAAAGAATTAAAGAAAATCCTTTATCAACAAAAAATTAACTTACCTGATTTGGATTGAAATCTAGAACCCCATCAATGTCAGTTTCACATGTTCCTTCAAGAATGATAGGTTGACCTAGTTCAATAACAGGTAAAGTGCGGCATGCTGTTTCAGATTGACCAACAGACCAGTAATATTTGTTATCCAGAATATCAACGCTCGCTATTACAGTGTCAATAGCTGCTCGAGAATTACTTGAAAGTTCTCTTGTTCTGCTGAGTTTCCAGCTCCACACTGAGGAAAAACATTAAAGTAATTTTGAGTCTTTTAAAATTTTGGATTTCTTACAAGGGGATTTTTTAAGCTGGGAATCTGCTGTGTTCACGAATCAATTATAGTTCGCGCATTTGTAACTGCTACAGTTGTAGATACATTCATGCACTTTGAGGCCATCAGTACAGTATTGGAGAGACGTGAGGCACAGTTGGTACGTGGACATAGTAGATACCCAGTTTTATAATCAAGGTACATCAGGAATTGAAAGAGAACTGTATTTACTGTATCATTTTCCAAGCTGTATACTTGTGTCTGAGAGAAAATTATTGTTCTTATAATTTAATGGTCAAGATGTGAGTATTTATTAAGTATCTGTTTTTTTTCTTTATTTCTCGTATAACGTGTGTGTTTTCGAAATAAATAGAGCATATAATGTTCATCCGTATTCTAGAACCCAATCCTATACTTAGTTTGGGTCTAGGTTACGTTTTGTTGTTCGCCATCTCAGAATAAATACGTAATACACATCCACGAAGATAATAGATTCTTGTGAGGATATAAAATATATCAAAATTCATGAGCAAATAAAATAGTAATAAAGAAATAGAACAGTAAAAGTTTAGTCAACTTTGCATTAACTAACCGATTTCGAGCTGAAGTTTATATGATAGATAAACACAAAATATTACCTCCTCTTAAGCCGTCCTCTCTATCGACACAAGCGTAAGCTACCGCATAGTTCAAATAGTCAGTGTTTAGGATCCAAAACGGTATTGATATAACTGAAATATGAGCACATAAATTAGTATAAACTCGTTATGTTCGAGGTCCAAGCTAACTTTATCTGTAACAGTACCCCTGCTGGTTGATGGACAGGGCTTTGCTGCAGTTTTTTCTTTTGGGTTATATAAACCAGAATTATACAAAATGCTGAAGAATCATTCTAAGCCTTTTCAATAGTGAAATTGGAGTGGCTTTATGAATTATTCTTTCATAACAGGTCCAGAGTTAAAAAATGGTGTCCCCTTGAGGACAAAAAAAAAATCGTCGTCTATTGTATGACATTGAACAACTGACGAATTGTGGGTGTTATAGAACCTAAGCCGTGGCCGGTAACCATAAGAACACCCGTGGTATTCCAAACTGTGTAATCGTGTAACTACAGAACTTCGATTATCACCTATGGGTTGTGCAGGCAAGAAATGGAAGTAAGAAACAACAGTACCACAGTAGTACAAGATACCATCGTGGCACTATCGATGTTTGCAATGGTGACTCCTATTCCAGAGGCTTTGCCTTTAGCTTACCATCAGGCGAGGTGAAGTCATGTTGACGTGACCGACGTAAAAAAAAAGTATCTCCCGTCCGAACTGAGCACTCCCACTGAGGTAGTACCTCCGCCCTTCAGAAGACTGCAGCCATAATAGCTATCATATTGTATTCCCGGCGGAAAGTAGAGTAGCCAGAGCTCGCTGAAGGGGTTCTGTGCTATCAGCAGGGACACCAAAGTCTCCTGCGTTGTCAGCACAAAATCTCTCTCAACCACCCGCCCTCTAATTCCCCCAGTCCCATCTCCCTCAACCCTCCACCCTCCTCCTCGAGGGTCCGGAGCACGAGTGTAAAACACGCACACGTCCATAAGCTTCGGTGTTTGTCTACCACCTAAGTGGTATTAAAAAAAAAGTTATTTTATTGAAACTTCAGCCATTTTAAAGTTGGTGGCTTGATGTGATGGTTTTCGCAGCACTTGTGGGACCGGTAGGTATTGGCGTAGTTTAATGTGTACCCGCTCTAAACCAATATCTGCGCTTTGTCACGCAGTGCTGCGACGGTAATCACCTCTTCTTTCATAAGGCCGTCAAGTTGAGGGCCAACATTATGTCACTGTCGGTGTATGTAATGGGGACACCCGTCTTGACGATTTACCTTTAGCCCACCAGGTGAAGTCATTTGACGTGATCGATATAAAAAAAAAGTTGGACTGGAAGTCAACCCCGACTGAGTTGGAAAGTTGTATGGCTATAGTAAAGTTGTACAGTTTCATACCTTCTCTGCCTGTATTGATATTAATAGCTAGTCTTCCATCATTATCGGTGGCTATCACTTCACCTTGTATCTCCACAAGAAATTGGTCAACGACACTAGATGTCGTTAGATTGAAATCATTGCTGCGCACTTTGAACTCATGTTTAATACACTGGCCTGTTTGTTCTATTTTTGGATATGCTTCTATTTCATGCCATACGCCTTCGAACTAAAATATAATATAGATTAAATAAATAATAATAAATAAATATTCTACAGTGTAAAAAAACGGCGGTAGCCTAGTGGTTTGGGTAATGGACTGCTGAGACGAGGTCTCAGGTTCGATCCCAGGTTCACCATGGCATACACCAATGACTTTTCGATGCTTTTCGAAGTTATGTGTGTATTTATCGCAGGTTCATTAGTGCCTCGGAGAGCACGTTAAGCCGTCGGTCCCGGTTGCCATACAAACATCTATGGCAGTCGTTATGGGTAGTTGGAGCCCTCAAAAGTCCAATCAGTCTAACTTGGAACTTCGATATCGCCATTGGTCATAATGACCATTGGTTGTGGAGGTCAGATGGCAGTCGCTCCACGGAAAATATCGAAGTTCAGCTGCATCACAGTTAGACTGGAAAGCCGACCCCAACTGAGTTGGGAAAAAGGTTCAGAGAATGAATGAAATATTCTACACAGTGCTCTCTAGACCCAAAGTAAGCTTAGTTTAACTAGCTTGGGTTATGGGTTCTAAATTGATAATATATATATTTTTAAATACATACTTATTATACATAGAAACAGCCAGAACAATGCAAATAGACATATTCATGCATACAAATTTAATATTTGCACTGAGCGGGAATCGAACCCGCGCCCCTGCGTAGCAATCGCATGCACTACCGCTACGCCACAGAGGCTGTCTCATCTTTGAATGTGTGTGATCGATGAATCTTATTGATGTTTTATCTTATGTTATATTTAGGTACTTACCCTCCTAAGATCGAAGCCAGCCATACCAGTGCTAGGAGCACACCGGCCAGGGAATGCTACAGGTACTCCTTCCTGTGCGGTTGGGACAAAGAAGCAACCTCTATCACTTTGATCCACTGTGTTAAAATAACGCTGGTCTAAAACTCTTGCTGTGCTCATAGATCTTTCGATAGCAGTATTATCCATTGTTGACAACGTTTTCGATCTACTCAGTTTCCAGCTGCTTACTGTAATGGTGAAAAATCATTAAGTATATTCATTGAAATATTTACATAAGCGCATACAGTCAAGCCACGCGCCACGCTCCGTGCCTCGGAGAGCACGTTTAGCCGTCATCGGTCCCGGTTGCCATATAAACATCTACGGCAGTTGTTACAGGTAGTTGGGACCTAAAAAGTATAACAACTATCTAACTTTGATAGCAACCTATTTATGTCCCACTGCTAGGCACGGGTCTCCATTCCTCTAACGAGAGACCTGAGAGGGTTTAGACCTTAATCCGCACACGCTGGCCTAATGCGTGCTGGCGGATCGGACTAATATCTAACTACTTCGATATCACCAATGGGCTGTAAAGGTCAGATGGCAGTCACCTCACGGAAAATATACAAGTACGCCTCTTTCTTTATATTACTGAGGTGGCATAATATAATTATCAATGAATCGGACAAATTGCCATACATTATTGCAAAACTAAGAAATTAAATGCGCATGTTTGGGTTAAATAAGTGCCATGGGGACGGTTATTTCATAAATAATAATATACTAACCTTGCATTGTGTCAGAATCTATGTTGAAGCAAGAATAAACAAACGCGTACGAATTGTAATTAGTATCTAAGACCCAATAATCTGTGGTTATTGTAGCTGGAAAAGAAAAAAAAAACATATTAATATAGTAAAAATCAAATGCGTAAAAATTATTTTTAACTATTCATTTTCGTTTTTATACTACTTAGGTGGCAAACAAAATCCATAAGTTGTGACGTCACGATGTTAGACATTATTACGTCACAACAATATCAGGTTTTCAAATTAGTTCTTTGAACGTAATTGAACATTTTTTGTTTCATAAAGTGCCCAACTAACCCATGAATAATGATGATATTCTCTACTTGTTTTTACAGCACCTATAAAGAATTTAAATTACCTATTCTGTTAATCTGATTGTTGATTTCAATTCACAATTTGTGTGTAACCTTACCACAATCTCTTGAAGCAATATTCTTTCAATATTAGGTACTTAACTTTCATATTGTGAATCGGAACATCGACGTCGACGGATACTAGTGTTATGTGGTCTAGCATTCTCTTACTTTTATGGTATGTTGTGGATATATTTATTTCATTAAATTTGTTAGTAGATTTACAAGACACAGAACACTTATATAATAACGGACGACGTTTGACCGAGTCCGATTCACACCATGAAAGTTAAGTAATATTGAAATAATACTGCTTAAGTTTGAGGTAAGGCCCCTGAACAACTAATGTATTAAAGGAGATGTTTCATATTTGGCCCCCTAATTGTACACAATACAGAAAAAAAGAGAAATAATACCGGTTATTGGCAAAAATACAATTATATTTATTCGCCTCCGGAATTTAAGGGCATAAATTAATAAAACATGAGTACATTTTTATAGTTTTAGTCCGCCATCTTTGTTGTGTTACAAGAAAGTGTTTATTTAGTTACATTCCGCCCATAACACGAGGTAATAATATTATAAGAATTGAATAGTGAAAAATGAAAACCACATTGCCTAGCTATTTTTCTAAGTAGTGTACAATTATCGGGCCCAGGGTTCGCACATTTGTGAAATATCTCCTTTTAGCTAAGTAAATGTTATTCCCAAATGAAAAAAACTGAAATTCATTTACCATTTGTCCCGGCAATCGGGAAAGTAACACGGAGTTTAGCACTGCCGTCGTCAGATGCGAGAACACCAAACGCGTTGATAGTATCCAGGGTTTCATCTACAACTTGAGTGTTGCGAACATCAACTATGCCATCTCTTAATACGTAAAAAGCATTACTGCAGGAGCCATCTTGAAATTGAGCTGGATATAACTCAATATTATGCCAAAGCCCCATGTACTGTAATTTCAAAATGAAAGATTACGAAAATTTTTCAGATACTTATCATTGATCAAATTTATCCATTGATCTATATATATAAAGTTATAGGTTTTTTATACCACTAAGGTGGCAGACAAGCACAAGGGCGGTGCAAAGCGGTTACTATGGTCTCGCGCTGCTGACCCTGCAAAAACCTTCTAATGTACTTCTTGAAGAAACTCATATTGTAGTCGCTAGGGAAAATCACACCAGGGATATCATTCCACAGGCTAAGCGTGCGCGGAAGTAGCGGAAAGAAGTGTGGAAACGCTCAGCCTTAGGAGAGATTTCGCCTCGTTCTGCATATTCTATCGCCTTTATAATGGCATGTGCGTAAAAATTGTTGAAAATGCCCACGGCCATGGTATACTATCGGCACCGCTCGCCACAGGCAGGGAATTCATTCTCATACATTGCATTCGTCAACGTGAGAGGAATTTTATTCTGCGCACGCTTAGGCTGTGGAATGATCTCATTGCTATAGTTTTCCTTAGTGTCTACATTGGATTCTTCAAGCATTCGATATTTTTGCAGACGCAGCAGCGCGAGTGTGACACCCCTGGTTTCACATAATGGCCATAGACCACGGCGACCGTTTCCTATCAAGTGTGCCGTGTGCTTGTCTGCCATCAAAGTGATTAATTTTGATTTTATATTTTACCTCTGCAGCTCTGAAATTTTGCTTGACAGGAGGAACCTCCGTTTCACATTGTCCTCTGAATATAACTGGCTGATTGCTTGCCTCCGGGTAGAAGAAACAGCCGTTCGGCGAATGGTCAGTTAGGAGGTAGTAATTGTTATTTAGTTCTAGGATTGAATCGATCACTCTGTTCACTTGTATAGTTGACTCGGCGCTTAGAACACGTTCTCGACTCAAGATGAAGCTATAAACTGAAATAAATTTGGATTATTTATATACCTTAAATAATTATGTTTTTTTTTATATAGGACACGTCAAAATGACTTCACCTCGCCTGATGGTAAGCTAAAGGTAAAGTCTCAGGACCGGGGTCACCAGCGGCCCTCAGCTTGACGGTCTCATCAATTTCTTATTCATCTCTCATCAATTAAACCTAGCTTAGTCTTAAATACTAGCTTTACCAGCATGGCTGTAGATTTTTAAGATTCTAAACTTTTGGGACGCTAATTTTTTATACAAAATTAAAGTTATCTATGTTAGGCCTAATACCAGCAAAACTCCCTCCGAATCAGTTCAGCCTAACCGGAGATTATCTCTTTCAAACAGACAGGAAGGCAGAAAGACAAACATTGTTTAATTTGTTATATGTGTCATACCATATCGTACTCTACATTCATTGTGATATTTAAAATTATAGACAGACATCAAATGGATACATTGATCGTACACAGATGATCATTTTATAATAGCATAGTAAAGGATCATCTGTGTACGATGTAACAGCAGAACACTGACTCCTAAGTCACAGGGTCCCCTAGTTTAGGAGGCAGGGTTAATATTATTTATGTCACCTTTTATCTGTGTTAAGTGATTTTTATTTTTATTATTATTTAATAATATTACAAATAGACACTTCAATTTCATTTACTTGTATAGACTAAGGTTTAATATCAAACTTACTTCGTTTCTGATCGCTGGGCAAATCCTCGCAGCTGTAAGAAATAGCATATCCTGAGTAATCTGTCGAAAGTACCCATAGATCTTGCTCCACCGTCGCTGAAATATAAAAGTATGTTATAGTATACCTATACGTATTCAACAACGATGAGTTAAATAGGAGGAATAGGTAAGTGATGATAAAATCTTTTGAAATACGCCATTCGCTTCTTCAACTATTACAATTAAAAAAAAAAAAATTCTACAACATTCTACACAGCGCCCTCTAGACCCAAAGTAAGCATAGTTTAACTAGCTTGTGTTATGGGTTCTAGAATGCTGATAAACATACTTATATACTTTTTTTTTGTAAATACATACTTATTATACATAGAAACACCCAGACCAATGCAAATAGACATATTCATGCATACAAATATTTGCACTGAGCGGGAATCGAACCCGCGCCTCCTGCGTAGCAGTCGCATGCACTACCGCTACACCACAGAGGCCGTCAAATTGTCGTCATACATGCTCCTCAGTTGCGGGTACTCCTGATCAGGCCTTTCTCTAAAACGTTTTGGATCTGATCAGCATACGCCTAGGTCGTTTTCACCTTCGCCTCATATACAGGGTTATTTTTAATTAACTGGCATCCTTCCAGGGGTAGGTAGCAGACATCATAAGTAGCAACGTTTGTTCTACGACTTTCAATAAAACTGAACACATACTATAATGAGTTTTCAAGTTTTTATTGTAAGAACGCGACACTATTAAGTCTATGTTTCATTCATGAAACAAACATTGGTATGTAGGTAGATATAATGATTCACTTTTGATTTTTTTAAAAGTGGTATTTGAAAAGTGGAATCAGCGTATTTATAACATCAGCTATCTACCCCTGCGAGGATGCGAGTTAATTACAAATAACCCTGTATATCTGTTTCGTCAATTTTCTTTCACCCATCCTCTCTACATGTCCGAACCATCAAAGCATGCCTTTCTTCATCTTGGTCACTACAAAAACAATACATGCTTCGATTCGTAACTTCGTATGCACATTTCTTGGTAGTCCTACTAAGTTAATAATAATTAAAATGCTTGAAATACTTACCACCTGGTCCCACGTTTAAAATTACTTTCAATTTTGCACTGCCATCAGTGCTGATGACTGAGGCGGTGCCTCTGATGGTTAGCAGTTGTTGGTTGATGACTTGACTGTTCAATACATCGACGACTCCATCACCAACGCTATATTCAGCTCTGACACAAGTACCATCAGAATTTTCGCTGTGATAACTTGCAATTTGATGCCAGACTCCTGTGAACTGTTAGTAAAATCTTGAGTATCAGACTCTGATGATGAGAGAACTGCAACCATTTCTAGAAGGTAATACTCTCTTCTATACCTACTAATATTATAAAGTTAAAGAGTTTATTCAGGAACTGGTGTTGTACATGTCCATAGGGCACGGTGACCGTTTCCTATCAGGTGGGCCATGTGCTCGTCTGCTACTTAAGTGGTATAAAAAAAAACTAATGGTCCGTATTGAAAAAATCATTTTGAATTGAATAGCTCATTTATCGAGGAAGTCTATTATAGGATAAATCACACTACTGCCAAGGGGAGCAGCGTGGTAATCATATATTATGTCAACGAAACATGTTCTGATTGATGAAAGATTTTTAGTGCTGGCTTCTCTTGAGGTTTAGAGATCAAATGGTAATAGACCCAAATTGAACTAAAATGGAAAATATGAGTATAGGAGAGCGGTTCTTGAGCTGCAAAGTGCAAACCTTGGACGCTACCGGGATTGGTACTCGGTAGAAAAAGGAGGCTTGTGCCGACGTTACGTAGTGCGTGTGTAACGCTAGTGCAGCTCCTCGGACTGAGTATCCATATCATACGAGTTACTGCCATGTACGAGTTGGTCAACAGCTACTGATTTGCGAATACACAGGTGTAGTAACTATCCACTGTTACTTCAGCAGCTCGCACTGTGTAACCTCATTTTTTTATATACTCTATAGGCTCTCGTTTGACCAAAATCTCAACTGATGGCAAGTGATGATGTGGTCGACGATGGGGCATGCTTGCCTAGAAGCAATCTATTCGCTCTTGACTTAAAGACTCCCAGATTATAGCTTAGACCGTCTTAAGATTTCTATTCGTACTTACCGCTGCTACTTCGAAATTCGGTTGTACTGGTATGTTAGCATCACATTTTCCAGGTAGTATTACGCTTTCTCCAGGCCTAATCTCAGGTAACGCATAACAAGCGGTAGCACTATGATCTACATCTTGTAGACTATCCACTCCAATGTTTAATGTATTGACTAGAAGTGTATCGACGAACTGCCGTACCATGACGGTAGCGTAATCTCTTGTTTGCGAAAGGATCCATAGGTTGACTGAAAATATTCGGGATAGTTAGAATCCAGATGCTTATAATATAAATTTAATTAGAAGGAAGAAGAAAGAAAGAAGATATTTTTATTCAGTCTGCTTACCTATACAAAAATACACACAGCATCAAATAAGAAATTACAACATTTTGCATACCTATTTAACTATTAAATGAAAATTAAATGCGCGGTGATGTTCTTAAACTGACTCAACCCATTCTGTTAAATTCACACGTTTAGATGCAAAATCCCTTCAAACGTTCGGTTGAGTGTATGATATTATCATCTAGAACTTTCTATATCCTGCTGATTAACAATCAAGGCTCTGGCGCAGGATTCTTTATGGTTAGGGAGTCAGACGGCAAAAAAATAAAAGCCAAATTAAACCAACAGTTGGGTTTGACCCCAAGCTCCGCAATATTTTGGATGCGATTAGGATCTCGGGTGAAGAAGTGACAAATTAAAACACGCGAGCGGATTGCACATTGCCTCTTTTGCAATTTTTTACCGCCTGATGAGCTCTTTCAATTAGTCCAACTCTCTCCTTTCTTACACATTACACGTGCAAGGTTGAGATATGACCCACACACAGTGCAAAGTTTTGTTGCAGTAAAAATGACACAATAACAAGAAAAAGAGCAACTTCTTTTAGGGACTCTAATCAGACTTAGATTTATTAAGTTCATAAACTGTTTCTTATACGTTTCAAAATGGATTTATTTGTTTAGCAGTTACGCTGACAGACACAGATATACATTTTAAACTCATAGCTTTCCAATTGCGTGATTGTTTAATAAGTTAAATGTCAATTAAATACTTACTGCTTCTATTTGTGCTAGAAATATTTTCACAGTTATAAACGACGGCATAGGTATCATTGCCTCCTGCCAGAACCCAAAAGTCGATAGCTGAAAACGAATATGAAGTTAGAACAAGCAAAAATAATTATTGACATATTTTTGTACTGTCCAGAGTGTCCAGTGACGTCACAATAATACAAGTTTTATTTTAACTGGCTCTGGTGTTTGTTAGTTTGTTTCTATGTTAAGTTTAGTTTGTTACTATGGGTCAAATCTGGGAAGTTTAATTAGAACCACTTTCCGTCATTTTGGACTCAAATTTGATATAAGTACTTGCATTTCTTTGGTGATACCACGATGATTATGATACTATAAATCTGATCTCATGATGGAGACGGAAAGTGTCCATAGGAACTTTTGAACTAAACTAGATAAACCAATCGAGTTTCTGTTCATTGGTTTTTTCTTCGGAAACACTCTGATGCTACGTGATATCTAGGGTCTGAAGATGGAGACGGTAAGTGATCATAATATAACATAACATAAACTCAAGCCTATATCCCCGAATGGGTAGGCAGAGGTGCCAGCACCCACATTTCGCCAGTTTATGTTTTAGGTCCCAATGTAATAGGTGGCGAGCCTATTGCCATTAACCGGGCACTTATAAACCTGCGATAAATACAAACATAGCTTCGAAAAGCATCGAAAAGTCATTGGTGTGTGCCATGGTGAACCTGGGATCGAACCCGAGACCTCGTCTCAGCAGTTCATTACCCAGACCACTAGGCCACCTACATTGGGACCTAAACATAAACTGGCGAAATGTGGGTGCTCGCACAGAGGTGCTAGCACCCACATAGTATTATGTTTATTCCCGAAGGGGTAGACAGAGGCCTACCCCTTCGGGAATATAGGCGTGAGTTTATGTTATATGTTATTATGTAAAATTAATAACACAATGTTTAAAGTGTCTTTAGCTACTTTGCTATGTTTTATGTATATCGATGCTCTAGAAAACAAACGTGCTTATTGCAAAGTTTTGCGCTTAGTATGTTTGTCTTTTGGACCATAGTTATAAGGTTCATATTTGAACGTTAATTTTTTGTTTTTGTGATATTCATTTATTTGACGGGCGGCTGGCAAAACGATAGGTTTCTTTTGGAGTAAGGACATAATATTATGTGTTTGTTGGTGGTATGATGGTAGTATGGTACAGTGGTATGTTGTTACATGTAACATTTGATATCTATAGATACCTGGCCTGTTTATGTTCGATATTCCGTCATTTGACGACGCGTCCTGATCTAGAGGTAAAAACAGAAAACAATCCTTTAATTGTATCTCAATCAGCAAAGTCTTTTACGAAGTAAATTTTGAAAGAAAGCGCACACACTTTCAAGATACACAAAAAAGCTTAACAGAATTGGATACAATTTAAAAGGATCTACTGCTACCTTTGAACTATTGAGGTGTTACAGTAGACCTGGTGCTTAAGCAAAAGGCACTTTATAATGAGATTTAGATTGCTATATTCACAAAGCTTCACTTTTTTTAGTGTTTTGAGGCACACTGGTTTACATAATAAAACTTTTTGTGCTGTTAATATATCGGGATCACCATACAACTTAAAGCAATATCAGTTGCGTTTTGCCTTTATGATTTGGGGAAAGTAGGGTACCCAAAACTGACATAATATAATGTACTTATAATTATATTTAAAACAATTTAGTAAAGTACTAGGTAATCTAAGAAAAAGGGCAAGACCTAGTCTGGATGCACTAGGTCCACGTTTTGATGGATAACTTTTCCGTCAAGTTCTAAAAGGTTACCATTAATTTGAAAGGTTACAAAATTGAACAAGTTTATCAACATTAACGCCTAGTTAAGTTATATGGTGAACTCTATATGCGTTAAATAAGATGCTTGTACACGCTAATATAATGATGAAAATTTGATACTCGTACTAATTTGGACTTATTAACGGACAATGGAATATGAATAGGAGAATGAGATGTTTATGATGCTAAGATGATTTTATTAGCCAGCAATTTTCACTATACAAATATTCAGGAAAGTGGACGGACAGATAGTTAGCAGGGTAAAATTTTTTTTTAACAAGTAAATGTAGATTGATAGACACTGAAATAAAAAGTTGTAATTAACTATAATATACTAGCACAGAATATTTAATAGTACTAAAGAGTAATAATTGAAAATTAAGAAAACACGCTTTTATCGGTTACGTAATGATAACTGTTTGTGGTCAATAGCTTCAAATAATGTACTTATTATTGCACTGATTAATGGTTACTCAATTAACTTTTATCATTTTCTACTCTACCAGCTGATTTTTAATACCTTTACTAAGTATTAAAAAAAATATATTTTGGTGGAGTGGTGGTTATATTAAATGTTGCAATTAGTTTACAAGTTTCTTTTTTGAAGCCATTTTGTTAAGGAACCGTATTTAAAGGGTTTCGTCCGCCATCTTGTGCGACCATTTTAAATCTCATCTTTACGATACTGAGTAATGCAATCACATGTTCAAAATTCAGTCTTCGCCTAGTTTCGATCTTATATGGATCTCGCAACCCAACTGTCAAAAAAGGTGCTTTTGTAACCAAGAGTTCGAGACTAGACTGAAACTGCATTTTGGACATAATTTCTATTATGAGAATTGGCCCACAGAGGTGATGGTAACCTAATTTAGCTCGTAATACTAACATACATTCCAAGTTGTATAAAATCTTGTTAAATACATAGTATGAGAAATGTACTTACGACCACCGAATTTGGGGATATCTAAGGTCAACCTCGCTGGTATAGTAGACGTTCTGGCCGTACCCCTCGAATCTTCTGGGAAGTTCTTCTTGACACCATAGTAGTGAACATTGGCGATATTATCTGTTTCTTCGTTAACAATTATATTAAATTGAGAACAATCAGAGCTTGGCTCAGGTGTTGCTGTCCTTTGGATTTCGTACCACGTGCCTCCGAACTGGTAAAAAGAAAAAATAATATTACTTCATAGTCATTATTATTAATAATTATTATATTACTGTTAGATATCTATATTTCAATATTGTAAAGCTGAAGAGTTGGTTTATTTTATTGGCCATGCTAATCTCGGTAACTAATAGTTCAAATTGATAAGTTAATTTTGTGTTGAATAGCCTGTTAATGTAAGAAGGTTATAGGTTTAATATCATCACGCTACTACTCAGGGGAGAAAAGCAGTGCTCATATATGTCAACAAATCGGGCAAATTTTCATATATTATGGGAAAACATAATAATGTATGGGCATATATGGGTTCAATAGATATACCACCACGGGGACGAAGAATATCACAAGCAATGCCGTGAGGGAAAGCTAGTGGCATTATATAAGCCCTACTAAGATTTACAGAACCTTTCGAAGTTAGAGGTTCGGTTCCGCGACCTGCGGGAACCTATTCCCAGAATAAATAATGGCCTATGTGTTATTCCGGACTATAATCTATCACCAGTACTAAATTTTAGTGAGATCCGTTCAGCCGTTAGTACGTGATTGAGTAACAAACATTCAAACACTTTCACAAACTTTTACATGTGAAATGTTAGTTGGAAGCTCAGGACGTGTTGTATCGATAGCAAATGCGATTGCTGTGTTATGTAGTCTTGGATTCGATTGTCAGCGCGGAGCGCCTGTGAAATGTTATAGAGTGCTTTGTTAGAGCTAAACTGACTGTCAACCATTTGGAAGTTAGAAATAGTTTCGGCATCATTCACTAGATGGCGTTGCGTTGGTCGTCTTCATTGTACTAGTCTGCCGTCCTAATTAAAAAGGGCACAACTAACATTTTGTAAATATTGAGAATATAGATATCGAAATATTTTTTGTTTTTGTTGATAAAAATACCATTAAACTATATTTGCCGCAATTCTGCGAATGGTACCTAATACTTGCATTTGTATAGTACATAAATAAGACCATAGCAATTTTTATTTTATTTTTAATGCATATAATCGATAATTAGCATAATTATTTTCATCTTATTATAATTAAAATCTAAGAGAAATATTTTTAAGTTTTTTTTGCTGAATACCTACGTAATTTTACTGAATCAGACTCCTGCATGATTTCTTCAATTCTAGTTTCACTTTTCTTGATTTATAATTTAATTTACTTTGTCTAAATTATTATTTCTTTTCTAGACTGACTTATTCAATAACGCCTAATGTAAAAAAGTTATTTAAATACCATTTAAGAACGGATTTTTTACGCCTTTTTTACGGAAGACGGAGAAAACAATGTTGTTTTTATTGCAATTTAAATTTACAAGTTTAGTAAGCAGAGTCAGTGCTTATCGATAACCTCTGTGGCGTAGCAGTAGAGATTCGATTGGGGGCGGGTATTTGATTCCCACCTAGTTCAAATATATTTGTATACATTACGGCTCTTTGCATTGCTCTGGGTATTTCTATGTATAATATAGGTACATGTCGACAAAAAAAAAATTAAGTATGTTTATCCATATTCTAGAACCTAACACAAGCTAGTTAAGCTATGCTTCCTTTGAGTCTAGATAGCACTGTGTATGATGTCATAGATTATTTATCGTTTATTCATAAGGCAATGGGGTGGCCACATCTGCCGAAGGACTAATGGCCAGTGGAGCAAACGAGTCCTAGAGTGGAGACCACAAATCGGCAAATGGGAAATATCCTACTTTCCGTTTTCCGATTCGCGGTCTCCATCGCTCGCGCCCACAGCACAGTGGCTGGGATAGACTGGATGCGCAAGGCGGAGGATCGGGTGCTATGGCGTACATTGGGTGAGACCTATGTCCAGCAATGAACTGCAATATGCTTATTGATTGATTCATAATAAAATCAGTTTTATCGATAAACTGCGGTATACTTCAGGGTAGGTTACACTTATAAAGATAATAGGTATACCTAATGATTAATATCCATTCGTTCCAAATGTCACCGTATCAATCCTACTAATCTATCTATAATTACTACCTATATAGATTGTAAAGTAGCTGTGTTTGTACATTTGAGATATTTAAAAAAATACTTGGGTTACATTTATGAACGATTATGAACACAATTTTATTTTTGTTTTCTTGTCTGTTCACGTTGAGCGCAAAAATTACTGAACACATTTTGATGCGGATAATTTGTAACTATCCCTTTACGTGATGAAACTTATACCAAAATGAAGATAATTTTATTGCTAATTTAATGATAATAATCTTAATATATATAAATCTCGTGTCACAATGTTTGTCCTCAATGGACTCCTAAACCACTTAACCGATTATAATAAAATTCGCACACCATGTGCAGTTCGATCCAACTTGAGAGATAGGATAGTTTTTGAAACGGATTTCGACATCCACGCGGGCGGAGCCGCGGGCAACAGCTAATATTATATAAGGTTGTTTGCGAAAAATTGATGCTATAATTCAGATTCTCTGTTTTTTTATAAATTTGATAGCAGGCGGTACTCATAAATTTTCTTTCGGTTTATGATTTGTGAATGGGGTACCGCCTGCTATCAAACTTGTTTCAGACTTTACAACAGCAGTCAGGGTTTTATTTAATCATTAATTTTATTTTATACATTGTACTAACGACATTATTACCTTTTAATTACCTTCATTTTGATACCCTACTCCAGGGTAGGCGGACCTTTATGCATCAACGTGCCATTTTTTTCTAAAACATGTTTTATCGGGTCACTGGCGTGCCATCAAAACTCTTTATGAAATAATGTAAACAAAAGAGTTATATTTTTGAAATGTTTTTGTTACACGCATAATACCTAATAGTACATTATGATACACGGGAGGTAAGTTGAAAATTACGGCAGAGGCGATATTGCTAGCCCTCGTTATAAGAAGCCGAGGATAAGTAATTTTCATACCTCACGAGTGTCATACGACGTTTTATAACATAATATTTGAACACTTCGTAGTATAGGATCATTCTCGTTAGATCGTCATAAAATACCTATACCTAAATACATTTTTTATACAAGTTTTATAATCGGCGACGTGCCCAAAATATTGCGCCGCGTGCCACCTATGGCACGCGTGCCATAGGTTCGCCTACCCTGCCCTACTCGATAAGTTTGAGCAAAAAGTTTTTTTGATAACATACATTTTAGCATGAAGCCTCATTCATCGAAATTCATAGCCGTTAGGCCAGTAGAGGGGAACAAAGAAAACTACATACATACATACATACGCACGAAACACATTACCCTCGCTGGCGTAGTTGGGTAAAAATACACATAACATTTACCTGTTGCCATGTTAAATCTTCCTGTAACTGTATGTCAGGGTCGCACTGTCCCGGTTGCACGATTTGTCCCACACACAAACCTAACATAGCCCACAGGGCAAAAAATAATAAATATAATTTTGTCATCATGAGATCATTTCGTTCCCTTCACAGCACAAAGACCAACATAATCAAATGGCGCTATTATCTCTTAATATATCATATTTATAGAAAATCTTATCAAAGTATTTTTTTATCTATTTTTGTTAATCGCTAGATTCGTATTGTTATGAAGTATGTACCTACTAAGTTATAATGGACTGGTGGCCGATGGAGGAACTGAAAGCGGCAGGATTTATGCCAATCCTATACCATCACAGAACATAAAAAGGCAGTTTAGAAGTAGTATCAAAGTAAAAATATACAAAGAAATCGTTGTCATCAAAAAATACACTTACACAGACTTCTAGTATTTCTTTTTTTTTATACTACGTAGGTGGCAGACAAACACACGGCCCACCTGATGGGAAGCGGTCACCGTGGCCTATGAATGTGTGCAACACTAAGGTGTCACACACGCGCTGCCTACCCTGAAGGGAAAGATGGAGAGCTGGGAAGGGGTGGGGAGGCTAGGAAGGGGAGGGGGAGGAGGGGTACAGTGAGCTCTGGTTACCCTACTTACCGGCGGGAACACAACACGATGGTTATTATGGCCGCGGTCTTCTGTAGGGCGGAGGTACTTCCCCAGTCGGACAGCTCATTTCGGACGGGAGATACCGTCGTGTCCTACCTCCTTGAATTTCTCATTGGATGCATAATTATAGGCAAAGTATAATTACACACCATATTTTACTGAAATAAACTTACGTACCACATTCTCTGAACCTTGTCCCAAATCAGTTGGGGTCGGCTTTCCAGTCTAACTGTGATGCGGCTGAACTTCGATATTTTACGTGGAGCGGCCATCTGACCTCCACAACCAATGGTCCAATAGGGTCCAATGACCAATAGCGATATCGAAGTTCCAAGTTAGACTGGTTGGACTTTTGTGGGCTCCAACTACCCGTAACGACTGCCATAGATGTTTGTATGGCAACCGGGACCGACGGCTTAACGTGCTCTCCGAGGCACTAATAAACGTGCGATAAATACACACATAACTTCGAAAAGCATCGAAGTCATTGGTGTGTGCCATGGTGAACCTGGGATCGAACCCGAGACCTCGTCTCAGCCGTCCATTACCCAAACCACTAGGCTCTATAAAATATTACATTGTGAACATGGTGTTAATACAATTGTTATCTATCAATATAATAATTATTCCATTAGATACATGAACCTAAAAACATGTGGACGGAACGCGTTGAACAATACAACTGACGACGAGGCGGCCCACTTTCGTATACATACAAGTCGGAGTTAGCCAATACACGGTAAACGTAATTTTCCAGTCAAAAGTCAAAAAACATTTAGCTATTCTGTATAGACCATTAAACGGCACTTACAAAACGTCAAAGTCAGTTTAAGTTAGCGATAAAAAATAAAATACAGCATGTCTTGTGTAGTGAAATGGTGTAAAAACCGTAGTAACAGCGAAACAAATATTCAAGAATCACATTCGGATTTGGGTAACGCATTGGAATTCAAAATTCACTCACACATGGCTAGCCACCGCCATTTTTGTGACACAGTCTTGTATTCAATGAGTTCCGTCCGTAGGTTTTTTGGTTTCATGATTAGATTATGACATTGGCTAAAAGTGTTATAATTATTGTCAAACTTCACACTGACACCCGCTACTGTTTAATAATCTTGCTTGACACGTTTATCAAGTCAACATTACATATACCTACCGAACTTACCTACTACTAATTTACTCGGTATTTTTTACCCGGGAGGCACTGTTTGTGTCATAAACAGGGGGCGCGCCTTTCGTCGGGTTAAATTTTGTATCTTCTAATACTTTTTTATTGGTCTGAGCTTCTAATGTATTTTTTCATTTTTGCTACTTTCATGCGATGGCTTTCTTGATCGAGTTTGCCTTTTCATGCAGAAAAGGACGAGTACCAATTTATAATTATTAAAAGTTAAGAAAAAAAATGGATAGATTTCTTTTACCTTTAAGAGATGGCAGTTTATAAAAAACTACCTAGTCCCCGTGGCAAGATAAAAAGTATCCTATGTTCGTCTCCTAGAAAAGTTAATATGGTCGTTAGTTTTCTTAAATTTTCTAATGTCCCGCGCAACTTTCTTAACTTTTTCTTTCATAAAAACCTTCTCCTGACAATAACAAACACAATAAAAAAAGAATTAGTGAAATCGGTCCAGCCGTTCACGCGTGATGCCGTGACCAAGGGAAATAGGGATTCATTTTTATAATTATATAGATGTATGTTAGACCATTAGATATTAGACATACGAAAATACAGTATTACATGTGTTGTCAGGAGTATTGAGATTACCTATCACGTTTCACATGACAACTTATTTTAATTATATGTGTAATTTTTATCATGATTTACTATATCGGAATTAGTTAAGATTATAATTTGATTAGGCTTAGAAACTAACGTAATTATAACTTGTATTGGTATAAATAAAGAATCTAATAGTTTTGAACACAAAAACTTAAAAATTATGTTATAAAGAGAGAGGTCGAATTTTATGAAGTTTTATCTATGTTAGGATTGATCTTTGGAACCACAAACAACTCGAAGAACCCGAATTGGTTATGTTTCTACCACTATAGATATGGCGAGAAAGCAAACAAGTGCATCGATCCCTGTAACTACAAAAAGCCGGTAAACTAGGAGAAATACAGGTTGCAATGACTGCCCCGAATGAGTAATTCTTTCACCATTTGAAAGGTATTATCCCTCTTTGGATAGAGGTTATATATTATTTTGTAAGGGGACTTCAGTCAAAAACTCATATACCTAAACTTCTAATTGCTGGTAAATTATACAAGACTTCGGTGCTAACACTTATACATATAATGGTATGTGTTCAGATGAATTGTTCGACATGATGCCCACGGCCACTTTTTATCATCGCACCGCTCGCCACAGGCAGGGAATTCATCCTCACACCATTGCATCCGCCTGCAGTGCGTACTGTGAGATTTGAAAGGAATTTTATTCCGCGCACGCTTGGGCCGTGGAATGATCTCCCTGCCGTGGTTTTCCCTAGCGACTACAATATGGGGTTATTCAAGAAGGGCATTAGAAGGTTTTCGTAGGGTCGGCAGCGCGAGTGTGATACCCCTGGAGTTGCACGCGTCCGTAGGCCACGGTGACCGCTTCTATTCAGGTGGGCCGTGTGCTTGTCTGCCACCTAAGTGGTATAAAATAATGAGACTTTTGAGAATAATTTATTTATATTTTATTCAAACGACTATAACAATAAATAAACAATAATAATTGCATGATTATTACTTATATAATAACATAATAATAATAAATTTCAAGGACAAACTTTCGACGCTGAATATAATACTGACAGTAGGTACTTATTATTGTAATGATTGCTCGTGATAGGCTGTTGAGTCACGAAAAACAAACAAGTTCTGCGTCATTACACCTATAACTACTAAGTACCGGTAATTACCTACCTATCTTATCATAAGATCAAATTAAAAAGTTTCGATGAATCTTCTTTTATGTACTTAATTTATTCTAGGTTGAAAAAGTACAAGGCAAGATGCAGATCCGAAAAACTAAGATAAACAGCGCTATCTATCTAGACCCAAAGTAGACATAGCTTGGTGACTGGATAAGGATATTAAACCCCCAAGTTCGATTCCCTAATTATTTTTTTAAAATTCAAATAGTTGTATTATGTAACGCCTATCTGCCAAAATTGGCCCAACTATTACAGAAATTAATAAATCCTTTTTCAAAAAGAGACGACAGATATCCATTTTTTTATACTATACACTATACCTACATACACTCATAATGAATTAATTTCAAACCTATTATTATAATGTATCAAAAAAATACAAGAGTCAGTAGTTATTTGCGTTATCATTATTAGGTAATCAGGTTATCGATTTTTTATATTTAATTTCCGTGCTATCAAGATTAGCTTATTTCCTTTAAAATTTATTGGTAAACAGACTTATATAGCAGGTGGAGTCTTAAACGGCTTTCTTCCTTAATCTAGAAACGCTTTATTAGGCAAAAACATACATACATACATACATACATACATAAACTCACGCCTTTATCCCCGAAGGCGTAGGCAGAGATGCTAGCACCCACATTTCGCCAGTTTATGTTTAGGTCCCAATGTAATAGGCAAATACAGTCAGTGATAAACTTATGTATGTATTTTATAGTACGTATTAAATAGCTACAAAACCGAGCGTATAATTTTTAATCGACTTCGATCGACCTCCAACCGACTACGATAAAACAATTTCGTCAAAAACCAAGCGGTTCGGTGCCTTTATTCTTTGCCGCACCATAAAAACTAGGAATTTTTTCCACCGTAGGCTTTCCTTCTGATAAGGCCATCAAGCTGAGGACCAAATCGGTGTCTGTAATGGTGGCTCACCTAATGGCAAGTGGTCGCCGTGGCCTATGGACGTGTGCAACATCAGGGGCGTCACACTCGCGCTGCCGACTCTGGAGGGGGAGGTTTGGGAGTTTTGGGGGGAAGGTTGGAGATGGGGCATTGGGGGTTAGGGGGATTGTGAGCTCTGGCTTCTGGATTATGCTCTATATATAGGCTCTATGGCTATAGAATAACTGATAAGATTGATTCTGTGACTAGGCTTCACGGCGCACTAAAACCTCAGATATATACCTACCCTACCTACAAAACCGCATGACTTCATCGCCTATTCTACTGACTAAGCAGCCGACGTGATGACTTTGAACTTGAATTAGCTAATATTTGCTCAGTAACTACAAAATTGTTCTTAATAGACTTAGTTAACCTTTGCGTCAATCTTACTTATAATGAAAATGCGAAAAATCGATGAATGGATGTTTTTTTTAAAATAGGACACGTCAAAATGACTTTACCTCGCCCGATGGGAAGCTAAAGGCATAGTCTCAGGACTGGGGTCACCACCACATACACCGGTAGTGCTACAGTGGCGGCCCTCAGCTTGACGGCCTCATCAAATGCTTTTTCACGCCCCGCTTAAAGGACCTGAGACTATAGGAGGAAGGAAACACATGCGCTGGTAAAGAATTCCTGGTGTTTCTGCTGGTAAATAATGTTGCTAGAATCGTGCTAGAACGGCTGAAATTCAGTAAATTGGTATATACCACGTATATACCTTATCGACGTCCGGAAAAACAATGAATCGGCGACAATTTCAACCATATGTTTTTAAGTATTTAAAATAAAACCATCGTTAATACACATGCAACAGTTAGGTAATATCAAAGAATATTTATATATTTACTGAAACTCGATATAAGCTAACAATAGATAACAATTTGGAGATTAAAATTGTCATAGGCGATGGTAGCTGAATAGATAAGGACGCGGCCTCTACTCAGAGGTATCGAGTTTGAATGCGGCTGGACAGCACCAATGTGAATTTCACTTTGTGGAATTTATATGTGCTAATCACATGATTTACCATCTACTGACGATGCAGAAAAACATCGTGAGGAAACCCGCATGTCCTAGAAGAAATTTTAAGGACATGTCCGATCCACAAACCCGCATTAGGCCAGCGTGTGTGGATTAAGGCCTAAACTCAGCTCTCTTGTTAGAGGAGAGGAGACCCGTGCCCAGCAGTAGGACATAAAAGGGTTGTTATTATAATTATCATAGGCTACTTTCTATCTCTGTAATACGTACCCATGGATTCCAATGCAATGCAGTAGAAATACAATTTTGCAGCTACGTTTAATTTTTCCTCAAACGATAATTCGATGCGAGTTGAACACCGAGACATCGCGGGGTGTGCCTTGTTACTCAATTGACACAACACCAAATTGTTGAATCACTCTCATCCTTTAAACTTTCCACTCAGTTATTACATACAATTTGAATTTTGCCCAACAACAAGTCTGTACTACTCTGAATATGTACGAGTATGGCTTAACATATTATCCTAGTATTACTGATAGCTCGGATACATTTATCTTCTCTTAGTAACCATTTTGCGGTTCGAATTTGTTTATTTTTGTTTTGGATAGCTCATTTACCGAAAAAGTTTATACACCTTGGTTCCCAAACCCGAGGGGGCCATCTCGAAGCTGGAGATGGCCCGGGTCAAGCCGGGGTGCGAGGGAAATGCTCTATGGGCCACCTTACACCAAGTCAGAAGACCCAAGACGGCGTGCAGTTTTAGTCGGTAAGAGTCCGACATAACCTGTCCCTCTGGTCGCGGGGTGCGTATCCATCCATCCATCCGCACGGAAAAAAGGCTATATTATCATCACGTTACTAAGTAGTATATAGCCTGTTCTACAATACCAATGCCAATCTCCTAGGAGCAGTGATCATAAATGTCAATAAATTGGAATTTTTTTAATAATTTATTGTAGAACAGGTGTGTCAGGGTGAAATATACTGCGGGCGAAGCCGCAAGCTACAGTCAGTATTACTAGATTCTTTGTTAAAATCTCTGCAGATAGTTAAATATTTCGATACTGGCTGCAATTCGAACTCGCAATAGTCTTGTAGCAAGACTAAAGTCGTAGCTGGGGCCTTACTCCGAAAAACGAAAATATTCGTACCTATCCGTTGACGTTTTGACCATTTAGCTACCCCGAAAGTGTTTCGTTTCGGATTTCGGATCCGTCTTCGATCGTTTGACATTGAGGTTGTCGATCGTTGTTGGTACACCTCCTACTCCCAAAATACATTTGACGTTTACGCTGTCGTTGTTTGACAAATTGTCCGTTTTCGTTCGATCCGAAACGTTCATGTTCGATTTTCAGAGTAAGGCCCCAGGTTTCGTAGATATATTTCACTAGGTATCTATCTATATTATCATCGATTCACTTTTCTTGCCAACGATAAAAGTACCTACCTTATGTGTTATTCCAGAGATGTTATTCCAGATCTTTCACTGTACGGAATTACAGCCAGATCCGTTCAGCCGTTTGAGTACGATTATTTTATTGGTAATAGGCTCGCGTTTGACCACAATCTCACCTGTTGGTAAGTGATGATGAGGTCGACGGTGGAGCACGCTTGCCTAGAATTAACCTGTTCACTTTGGATTTGAAGACTCTTAGGTAGCTTTCCGGAAATACAGACTCAGGCAGAGTATTCCACTCTTAAGCAGTACGCACGATGTACTGCCAAAACGTTTTGAATGATTGGGTAACATACATCCAAACATCTTCACAAACTGTTGTCATAGTTAGTACAATAAGTATTTAAATTACTAGGACACACATGATGACTAATAATGTAAAACTTTCTGTAAAAAAACATATTTTGCAAAAGCAAATAGTTTAGTACAAAAAAATTACACGGTTATTATGAGTTTAAAATGGTTTTGAAATCTTCACTGACTTCACCACTTTGTTTGTTATTAACATTAGGTGTTCAGTAATTTTGTTAGCTAACATGTTTCATAGCAGTTACTTAAGTATATTTGGTGAATGATATGTTCCTTCAAACATACTACATTCTCTTAAGAAGGTATTTGTCCACGTTTCAGGCATGACAACAATACGTTTTACTTCAACGAAACTGGGTCGAATACATTTTTTTTATATAGGACACGTCAAAATGACTTTACCTCGCCTGATGGTAAGTTAAAGGTAAAGTCTCAGGACTGGGGTCACCACCACATACACCGGTAGTGCTACAGTGGCGGCCCTCAGCTTGACGGCGTCATCAAATGCTTTTTCACGCCCCGCTTAAAGGCCCCGGACTATAGGAGGAAGGTACATCAGTAAGAAGCTGTTTTTTTCCTCAATATTAGTCTTCTATGCCTTCCCAAGCTCTAGAGGTATCGCTCCAGGAGACAGGCGGCTCCAACAGTCACGCATCACCCCCAGGCCTGCGCTCATTGAGGGCGAAGGTCGTTGAGCAGAATGAGTTCTATATCTCCCTTGTTCATTCTGTTATGTTTCGCATGAATGTTTCTAGCTTTTACTTCTTTAACATAAAATAAATGTTGTAGATACATGTATCTGCTAAAAGCCTACAATAAAAATGGTTTCTCTTTCAGATTATCACTATAACGTAAACACTACAGATGTGTGTGATGTGGTTGATAAGAATTTCGAAACGATAAACTAGCTCGATAACAGTTTGCACCAAATAATCAATGGTGTCCGCTTATCACGCCTATGAGTAATAGCATAAGCCAGACATAATGGAATCATAGGGTGAAAAATTAGGAGACAAAGCAATTCTGAGTACAAAGAATTGCTTGGATTAAGTTAAAGAAGCTGTTGCTAAATCAATAATACATCTTATGAAAGTCTTGAAGAAAAAAAAGGATAAATAAATAAAAAAGTATACTAAACTGATACAAATTGAAGTATAAAATGTCAATGTTAGTTGTACAATGGCTAATCATTGTTTTGCATATATTTTTCAACCTTCTTCTTCGAGTCAATGGCTATCAGTGTTTCCCTCTCGTTAGATTTTCCAGCCCAATAATTGGCTACGGCCACAGCGTTGTCCGTTGCTTCACATAAGTCCTCGATAGTGCAGGTGGAAGGACACAGAGGGCAAGAGAAACCTGAAATAAATAATTACTACCTACAAAAAATTTTGATTGTTAGTTTAAATTACAGGTATATGTACCTGAAAAGCTGGTACATCTGCCAAATCCAGTTGTAAATTAGAAACTTGAACCTTTCCATTCCAATATGTTCTCAATTTCATATCATAAATGTAAAGGCGAAGGCTCGTAGCTTATAATGTGGGCGTATATATGCCCTTGTGGCTTCAGGATTTACTTAAGTATGTACATAATTTGGCCACACCAATCAGTAAAGTAAATAGTAAATTACTCAGAAAACTACCAGCTAATGTTTGCAAATGTATAGAGTAAGTATACAATAACAATTTACATTGCAAAAAGGGGAATAAAACTTAAAGGAAATTGGATTCATTATACTCTCGATTTCCCAGTTGCATCCAAAATTTTCACTATGGACCCTACGCTTATTATTTTTGATTTTTTTATGTCAGTCACGTCAATATGACTTCACCTCGCCTGATAGTAAGCTAAAGGTATCTCTGGAATGGGACTCACCATTATAAACACCGATAGTGCTATAATAGTGGCCCTCAGCTTGACGGCCTCATCAAAATGCTCTTTCACGCCCCGCTTAAAGGACTAGGGGCTATAGGAGGAAGGAAACAAACCTCCTAAGCTTATGAGGCAAGTCTGTGCCAAAGCCTTGTCTGTTGCTAAGCAGGTACACAAACCAGATGAGGTTTGCTTGCACCCCAAAGATGTTGTTAGGGTCCTACATACTCCACCACGTAAAATAAATTGTGGTGTATTGAGATTAGTAACATTTTTATTGACGTCACATTTTTTTGAACCACTTTTGAATATCATTTTCTGGTTTAACAAAAATGTGTTTACCTTTTTTGCGTGGTATCATAACAATTTCACTTTTTATATAGATATAGCTGTTGCCCGCGGCTCCACCTGCGTGGATATCGGTTATCACGTGGATGTCGGTTATCGCGACCAAACATAGCCTATGTTCATTCTCGAGGTCTAATCTACTCCTATACCACATCAAATTCGGTTCAGCGGTTCAGGCGTGAAAGCGTAACCGACAGACAGATAAACAGACAGACAGAGTTACTTTCGCATTTATAATATTAGTATGGATTTGTTGAACTGGAACTTTGTGTACAAATAACGTAATACTACAATAGAAAATGAATCAGTGCTGCCTTTATACTCGGTTTCTGCTCTAGTTACAGTGAGCATCACAATTAGTTATGGATGATTTGTGGCCTTTTGAGTTTTAAAGGTAGGCAGAGTGGGATTAAACTATTAAATTTCAACCCTAAAATACATCCAGAAAATTCGGGTTCTTCCAGGTGGACAAACTATTTTGTCAAACTGATTTGACCACGAGGAAAAAAATTCCTGTTGGTCAAACTTTTTGGATAGAGTCAAAATAATTTAACAAAATAATTTCATCACCAGGACTCTATCCAAAAAGTTTGACCAACAGGAATTTTTTTCCTCGTGGTCAAATCAGTTTGACAAAATAGTTTGTCCACCTGGAAGAACCCGAAAATTCGGCTTTTAAAATTCTTACGCGATTACGTGAGTGAGCGTGCTAAATATATCTACCGGCAGGTGCACTAAAGATGTTTTTCACACAGATGTATTATCATATCTATAAATAAATCTATCAATTGAGGCATTTTATCTAAATAAAGAGTTTACTGAACCATCTCATGTCACAGAACTAATGAAAATTGTTCTAGAAAAAAAAAATAGAAAATGAAAATTAGTAAGTAATTATAACACAAAATAATTAATGATAAAATGATAGGATTGGTATGTAATCAACATATCAAAATCAATACTTTATGATGATGAAGTAGTAAAGATGATGATTCAACTTATGCATACTTAGTTATACTAAGATAGTAAGAAACGTTAAGATTTTATTTATTTACAAAATATATCATATTTATTTCTTACAATTAAATTGTGACTGCCATTTTATCATATTCCATGATCAATTCAAATATTAAATTCATCGAATGCAGTTCACAGATTTTCAGTCAATTAGGTCTCATCCAGAATATGGACCTCTCTAGAAATTCAATCGCTTCATCCTCCGCAATTCTGTCAATTAAATAATCCTGAGTATGAATTGTGCCTGTCCATGACCTCTGTATCTTAGGCTATATAAAGATACGTTGACAGGCACAGCAGCCAGTGTATCTCTGACTACCGCCCAGTCAAAAGAGACGAAGTCAACTTAATTTTTACCAAATATAATATTTTTAATTTTCTTAAAATGCTTCGGTTTTTCATCGTCATTATTGTCGCCGTGGCAATGGCTAATGGGGCAGCTCATAAAGGGGCGTGTCCTGCAGTCAAACCGGTCGAAAACTTCAATGTAACCGCTGTAAGTGCTTATTTGTGTTTTACTAAATTATTATCTAAACCAATTTGTTTCACTTTTGTTTTGTAGATAATACCTCTTGATTTATATCTCTTGATTAGTTAATGTCATCGTTTTAATGTTATCTTTAATCAAATATTTATATTTAGGTATTTTGTTATCAATATTTCGTTCTTCAGAGGAATCTAGTTTTGAAATTGGAAATTATTTTCAATTGGTTTCAGGGTTTTTGATTACCTCAACGTATATGATTGAGTTTATTTTTACATAAAGGCTTGTGTTAAGTCTGTCGTGTAAATTGGTATTGTAAAATTGATTTTTGGTTTTTGATTTTGTGAGAAAATTCTCAATGGCGAATAACTAAGTTCGCCACCTATGAATTTGAATGTAAAATGTCACTGTTGAAATTAGAGTGTAACATCTATCTCTTCGGGCATATACAATGTGATTAAGTGTATGAATGAGACAATATAACAGTGCTATTTCAAATTATGTAGTTATTTGGGTTATCACAAGCTTCATGCATAGGTCTAAAGTTTTTACGTATTTTTATTGTCATCACTAAAATTAAATTCATAATAAGATTTTTATTCTACGCAAGATTAGGCTGTGAAATGATATCCCCCGCTGTGGTTTTCCCTAGTCTAGTCTAACATATATTATGAAGTTCTTCAAGAAGGGCATTAAGAGGTTTTCACAGGGCCGCCAGAGTTAGTGTGACACCCTTGCTGTTGCATACGTCCTTAGGCCTAGGTGACTGCTTGCCATCAAGTGGACCTGCACTTAACTGCCAGCTAAGTGGTATAAAAAGGCACTAGATACTTAATATAGGGCTTAAATATGTTATTAAATTTGAAAGAAGGTTATATATAGTGTATGACCATAAGTCACTCTTCGATATAAAATGAATCATATAGATAAATAAGTTCGAAATCAAGTATTAAGTGCGTAGGTACGTATTTAAATTAAATTTGTTATCTGTAATGGTAATCTTATAATTAGCTTTATCTGCTACATTGAGGAAAAAGATTATATGCCTAATATTATGTATAACTAGCATCGTCACGCGGTTTCACTCACATAAATCTTGATGGCTTGAAAATATCGAAATAAAAGTAGCATATTACTAAGGGCTAATATAGCATTCTAATGATGTAATATTTTTTGAAATAAGTTCTGTAGTTTCAGAATTTGTCGATTACAAATAAACAAAGCTTTCTTTTTTTGTAGTCGATAGAACTGAGTTTGACTATTATCTCACCAGATATTAAGTGATAATGTCGACGATGGAGCACGCTTGCCTAGAAACAATCTATTAACTCTGGATTTTCCTGTTTTTTTTTAATAACAATATTAGTGTAGATATAGACAGACTAGCCGATGCTCGCAGCTACACCAAAGCTGAGGTCGGTTATCTTATTTGATCATAATCTCCGTTTGGCAAACATATTTTAAGTCTAACCATGACCTATCTTATAGAAAAAAATATATGATGAAAATAATGGGAATTCGGGACCAAACATACCACCCTGCGGCACTCCAAACTTATTAAATTTAAGTACCTAAGTGTCTAGAGTATGTCATTAGCAGATTGTCTTTTAGGTTTTGTAACTAAGGAAGGTTAATATAATTGATTACGCAGCAGAATTTTATTGTCTCTGACGATGCGTCGTTAGATGCAGGAAATTGCTTACTATCAAACTGACTGCGTATTTGTTTACCAACCACAACAGTTGTCCTTGACTTTAACCCTACAAGTAGTAGATTTGACTCATACAATAAACATCCAATTTCCTAATAAATGGATGGACGCTATTAACGCACCCGTGGGTCGCGAAATTGAATGATTTGAGTCAATCAAGCGGTTTATTGATTAACCAAGCGTGAAGGACGCAGCGGCAAATTGAAGTTCATTTGTTGCATTTAGATAATTAGTTAACTATTGACGAACGAGTAGAATCTCTAATAGGTACTAACAGGTGCATTATTCCATTCTACCTTAACATCCTTATAAACCATCCATCCATTTTATCCATCTATAAAGTTATCTGGACGAAATTGTACCTAATAACATGAAAAATAATGTAATAAAATTCAAAAATACTTAGTATTTGATATCCGGTATTTCGGATATTCCATACGTCCGCGTCATCGTGATATTGTTATCTGTTATATTTTCTACATACCTTAGTGGTATAAATCATCTTTAGTGGTTTATCAGATCCATTTTAAAAGAAGTAAGATTAGAAGTTCTAAAAATTGATTTATTTCATAGATTTTTTTTTGTTCTAGTACCAAGGCGTCTGGTATGAAATCTCAAAAATCCCCATCGAGTCTGAAGGTTCAGGCACATGTGCACAGGCTGAGTACACTCTTGATGGTGACGTGGTCAAGGTCAAGAACTCAAATATCATTAATAGTGTACAGTACTACATAGAAGGGACTGCAAAGCTCGCTGCCGATGCAAATAATGCGGCTAAATTGATCGTCACTTTCAAGTTTGGAGGTGAGAATTCTCGAATAACAATAAATTATTATACACATTGAGATGTTAGCGGTCATTGCATTGTATTTATTGTTTTGATTGACATATGTGTATAGATAGTAAGAACACAACATGAAAAACTACTCGAAGTTGACGAATAAAACTGATATTTATTTTGTATGAATTTCCTACAAGATTTCATATTGACGTGGATCTATGTTCAATAATGTGCTTAATAATGAAAAAAATGGTAGTGAGGTAAAGTTAAAGTAATTAAAAGGAAGTAAGATATTAGAAATCTTGTAATAAAGGCAGGTTAGAAGCACTTGCTATTAACAGGTATACATAAAAGGTATACATTGAATAGAAAAACAGTAGAATAAGAACTTCAGGTGTATATGCACCAAATCAAATGGCAGGCTCGAAGTAAATAAATAATTTATAAGTCATAATCATAACTTATGTTATAAATGAGGAATGTTTTCCATTTAAACATTTATTACTCATCAAATAATCATAATCCGAACTATATAGATAGATATACACAATTATAAAAAATGATACGGGTAATATTAAATTTCAACCAAAATATGATAGCTGGACGATGATTTAAGCGACGACTAATGCAAGGTGCGCCAAAATGCTTAAGTACTGATAAAGTATTTATTTTGTTTTTACGTATATTGGATTTCCGTTGATAATGATTTCATTCATCAGAGACTAGCTGCTGTTTATGGCATTGCCCACGTAGAATTCTGATGATTCTGAAATTCCATTTTCATTTCCTGGATAATAATAAGCTTATAATGTTATTCCTTACTATAATCTACTCCTGTGTAAAATTGCATTTGCATTTGTGTGTTGGGAGATCAGACAGCCTCCTATGTAGTCTAAAGGAGATGGAGAAAATGACTCACAAGTTACGAGGTGAAGCCTCCGAAGATGATGATAAAACTCATGATAACTGAAATTAGAAATATATTTATAGATAGATAGGTATTAGTAAGTGAAAGCTTTGGATACGATTGGGGATTAACACTAGAATAAAGAAGATAGATAGGCATTAGTACTACTGAAACCGATGTCAATTATACATTGATTGTTTTTTCACAGAGATCGAGTCGAACTCCGATCTTCTGGTGCTATTAACTGATTACTCCGGATACTCTATTGCATACAACTGCAAGTACGACGAAAAGACCAAGGAATACCAAGGTAAGTTCAGAACGTAAACACACTTAGGTATTAATTATAAATCCAAAAAATATTACTTAAATGTACAGTCGTGGATGCTCAAGAGTGTACCGGTAATGACGGGTTTTAGTTTTAATCAGACCTAATAAATGCGGAACTATTCAAAAATTTAGTACTTACTTATGGATTATTTCTATTAATCAAGCGCGTTGCTAATTGTCGTCATTCTAATCAAAATAACTAAGGGATAAGGAGACAGTTACTATTGGTTCATGTTACTGCTTACTGCCGTTTTACTCAAAGCAGACTTTTTATGCTGGACCTGTTGCTATCGGAAAAACAAGTGGACGTACCTATAAATGTTACATTTGTTTGTTATACAGTGCAATGCAGTATACTCCAATTAACAGTGATCGGATTTCAATATTTTTATTATTCTTTCGTATCAATGTTGCCATCGTGGTGTAGTAAATAGTTTCACGTCAATGCCGCTACTTACCAAGAAGGCTTTCTATCTTCGAGAAGGCTTACTACATCCCCTGCACCTCAATATGTCTCATTGATGTGGATAGGGACTTACGGAATAGGGAATTAAAGGCAAGGTCTTAATACTCGTAATAAAAGAAAAATTGGAATACATCCTTTCAAAAAAAGTCACGGGCCTTGTAATCGTAATTGTACCAATGATTATTCCAATCGATCATAATGCATGATTAGTTTAATCTAATCTTATTATAATGTGTGATGGAAATGGCATGAAATTTCAGTCGAAAGCAATATGACTCACTCTAGGTTAAGACAATAACAACATGCCATAATATGTATGTACTTGTAAAGATGTTCTATTTCACGAAGGCGGTTTAGCTGTCATTGTAGTAACACATATTATACACATTACTTTTAAAAAATGAATTACTTGCAATGCAATTATTGTTCTACTAACTGCTAAATGAATTTCTTTTGACGTGACATGTACTTTCGCATACACATGTACGCGTATTTACAAGACACAGGTACTACTATTTAATTGTTCACCCGCCTTCGTGAGATAGAATATCTATATTAGTATTGATACTAATACATTAAGAAATGTGAACATTAAGTAGAAATCGTTTATCTGTATAGGGCTGTATAGAGTGTATAGTTTGAATGTATTCTGTATAATTATTTATTGTATAGAATACAAAATTGTAGTTATGGAATTTAAAGGACTGTCTGCCTTGTATATGTTTTTCAAAATTTTATCTACTTTCTTTTCGTAAATCCATAACTATATTAGGCCGATTAAAATAGATACAGTTCATGTGAGTCACAATTACTAGTGTCGACTTTAATTTTATCGCCATTTGCAAAGTATTTTACGATACCATCCAAACGGAACATGTCATTATCCACTAATTCAGTTATTAGATATTAATTCTTTGTCACACCTCGTGTGCGAACTCGTGATAGTTGAACTTCGTACTATTTGCTAACATGTTACAATGACGATAACATCGACGATAACAATATTAGCGGCATTTTTTGGCATCCACTTCTACATTATATCCAAATTTACGTCTTTTATCAATATAACGTAGGTACCCAGCCTACTTTTGGTATAAATTTTCTGAGGATTATTGGATAAAGTGCCTACAAGTGCGTGTTAAGAACGTCGAAGATATAAGTGCTTAGAAACTAAATCTAGGTATTATAAGCAGGCAATTAGATAACGATTTTGTTGTCTTAGAAAATATATGATTAGTAAATCCTTACTTTATGACTTATCAAGTGAAAAGTCAAGTCGAGCAGTTACAGTATTTTCTTGAGTTCCTGAATATTTTTATCACTAAAACACATACAATACTGCTCTAAAAGAGATATATGCGATTCATTATAGTGTAAGTCAGTTACGTTAACAAGATTTTATATTATAAAAATACATTTCAAATAAATAATCTTTTCAGAGCATGCCTGGATTCTCTCAAGATCAAAGAAATTGGAAGGTGATGCGAAAACTGCAGTTGATACTTTCTTGAAAGACAATCCTAAAGTCATTAATACCTCCGAGCTCGTTCAGACTGACTTCTCCGAAGAAGCCTGCAAGTTCACATCGACAGCTGTCATGACGACACAAGTGGCTCAGCCTTGAATCTTAAATCTTTAGACAATGGAATCCTGTAGAGTGATATACTTAGTGCCTTATTGTAAAAGTAGAGTGGACATCTAAAATCATCATCTCTTATTTTCATGTTTTCATTTTTGGTTTAATTTTCTTTTATATATATATGTTCTTAAAACAAGCTTGATCTTCAGTTTTTTATCAATTGATATATTTTTAGTTAGTGAGATTTTCAGTTCTATTTTCTTGATTTTTTATCTTGTCTAATACGAAATCTGAATTCGTTTCAAGAAATGAAAATTCTTGTTTTTATTTGTTGTAGACACTTTTTCAATTGTTTCAGTATTATTGATTTAGACTGCTTCAGATTTAATACAAGACATCAATAGCCCATTTGGTTAGAAAGTGTGAATAACGAATAAGATAAATTAAATTAATGTGCAATTTTTTTTTAAATCTAGATTACTTTGGAAAACTGTAGAACAGTTTTCCAAAGCTTTATGTTTCGTATTATAAATTGATTCTGTTTATCATTTCATTTAATTTTATCAATCATAAATAATAATGTGTCATTAATAATTACTTATCAATTGTCATTCTCTATAATAATCAGTATTTTAATTTAGTTGACAATACACTTACGTAAATAGAAAACAGTTTATTTAATCCTCTAGACTTAGATATTGCAACTACTAATATTTGAGCTTGGTTTTGTACAATACTGAAAAAGTGTAATTTCATTATTCTAAGAATCTTGCTGCCTTGCTGATTGATATTAGCAGTTTAGATATTGCTGGTTAACTTTCAGTATCTAAACTGATATAATCAATTTAACTTGTGATAGATATAACCTTAAAGATAGTAAGCACTTTGTGAAGTGTATTTATTCGATAATAAATTTTTGTAATTGATTTTGTTTTATTATTTACTGTACCAGTATTAGCATCGAGAAAATTTATTTCTTTCTTTACTATTTTTAGGCCAAAAGCACCTATAAAAAATCTTTAAGTACTTATTTTGCTTGACATTTTTATTACCTACAGTTCTTTAAGTAACTAATCTATTATTTTTCTTTTTAGAAACTTCGGCATTATTACGTCTTTAAAGGATTTATTATAAATGACAGATAGCGTATAATTCTTAGAAAGTGATTCATTATCACATTCTTATAAATATTTTTTAGTTAATATCTGTATAATAAATAGCATTCCGATTTATATCCATCTTATCTAACAACTACTGCAATATATTATATGATGCAGTAATAAAAACCCTTTTTCGATTACTTTTACTGTCATGATTAGTTTTCAATTCACCGGTTATTTGTCATTTTAAATCTAGTCTTAAATTGTGTACCAATCTATATATTCCTTTGTGTTAATAAAGATTACTATTATTATTTGCACATTTCCTTTCCAATCTAGGTACTTTTGCTAACATTATTTTTCTTTATTTTTTTCTTTAAATATTTTCGTCGGGAGGCTTGTGTAAAAACTAAAGTTGAAGTCGTTTGTTGCTTTTAGTAGGTAGTATGGTTCGCTATGTTTCGCTTTTCGTGTAGACTCACCAAAATACACAGATAGCATGGATGTCATGAAATTGTTTCTCCATTGGTTCTGTACCTTGAAGTAGATGTGTTTTTGCTTTATTAGAAATAGTTTATGAATAGTAAAACTATTACCGATTTAATCGAATCAATTTAATTTCTAAAGCTATTTAATAATCTTATCTCGTTGTTGTTAAAATATTGCACAATGTTATACAATGTTTTTAGTAGATTAGAAAATGTTACTACTAAAAAAATCCGTTTCTAATTTCTTGCTAAAGTTACAAGTTGCATCGTTGAATTCTTTGAAGACAAATTCTTGTCTATGCTCAGCTAGATCTGTGTACCTGGATAAAGCTTCGTCAATCTTCTTGAGAGTATCGCCTTGGGGCTTATCTATGCTGCGTGTAAGGATCCAGGTGAATACTGCGAACATCGAAAATTAGAGATAAGCTACTATCACAAAAAAGTTTTTGAAGGAACATACTGGCTGAACAAAATTTAAAGTAGAAATACCGTCGACATGATAGAAGATGAAGACGAAAAAGCTATTCATACAAATTATATTCATAACAGATATAAGAGTTTCATTAATGCAACTATCACCAACAATCCACTGCAGTATTACAGAAGTAAATAAATTAACCAGCCCTGTAGATGTTGGATCATTGAATAACTAGGCGAACACAAATAAGGTTGTCGACTAAACGGATTCATTTGATTCGAAGTTAATAGGATAAATGGCGACTGCCTTTAACACTAAATATTTGATAACTCTAGCTGATAACTGGCTAACTGTATTATTATTAAACTTCTCATCCTTATCATCTTCATTACCATCTAGCGTTGGATTCCGGTTGGATCTGCGCTCTTCACCTAAAAACGGGTTTCAAGGTAAAGAGCGCAGATCCAACCGGGCCCACTTGCCGGTTTTTACTCCTCCACTTTGCAAAGTCTTCAGTAGTGAGACCTTTGGCAAGCAGATCATCCCTTACGAAGTCAAACCTGTATTTTCTTGTTTCTGAGGTTTACATCTCTTGACAGCTGCTGCGGATTAATTATCAAGTCAACTTATAGGTATAATTTTATAAATATGTCTGAATACTTATAACATCCATACCATAATGTTTCTCTTCACCCTTCAACCATTTGCAGACATAAAGAATAGCGTAGTTATCATAATCGGTAGATAGTATTGTCAATGGGTGCTCCACCAGATTATCTGAAATTAATGACAAAATAAGAAAATGTTAAGGAAGGAGGTACTCGTACTAGTCAATGTCAAGATTACTCAAGATATGTGGTTACTGGCGTCTATAAAAGCTTATAAATATAAGATGACCCCCCCATCCCCCGTCGAAAGAGATCTTATGAATTTTATGATCAGCAGGTATCCTATAGTGCCACGTTGCATACTTGAACGGCTTCTTTAAAAGTGAAATCTCGCTGTACTCAATCTTTGTGTTCCAGTCAATTTCACCTGTCGTATGTATTTGTGTTTCGGAACGATGGACGAGACTCTGGCTTAGGCTCTCCTCTGGGATTATTGGATCAGACAGTAGTCACTTCCGTAGTAAACTTTCTGAACAGCCTGTAGACGCCTCGTGCAAAACTGGTACTCGTTCAGTCGCTAGTCGCAGCATCGCCCGCTCGCCTTATGTATACCTTTTATTTGAACCTACCCTCCTTTGAATAATTGTATACCTACCTTGTCTTTGTTTTCTATTATGTTTATTATTTCGTTCACTTCCAATACTTGTCGCAACTTACTGTGTTTATATTATGGCATACCAGGCAAACCCACTGTGGTTTAAGGTTTTGAACATATTATACGATGTATGTATTATATTTAGTAAATAAATAAATAAAAAAAAAATATTCCAAAAAAATAAATTGTAGAAGAAAGGAAAGTGGTATTAGCCCCCTGAATTTCAAAGTAAAAACTTTGGATTCAACCGATTGGTGCTCAGATAAAGAGAATAAAATTGCTAAGTTAATCTTAAAGCTTTTTACCTGCGTATTTAAAGCTTGTTATAAACTGGGCGCTGTCATTAGGGTGATAATGTGTGTGAAGCATGACAGAGTAAGACAGCTGAGTCCGGTTTCCTTCATTGCCATCCACGTAAGTCTCCTTCAAGGTATACCATAGGCTGTCTTTCTTAAAATAGAGGGTCGCACAGTCGTGGATGTCTTCACCATCACTCGCATAACCTCCAACGTGGTACCAAAGACCTGAAAACTGATTTTGAGAATTCATTAGTATTACCAGACCTTAATATTTAGTATTTCACAATCAATCAATTCCGTCAACCTGATGGTTCACCATCAAAACCAGCTATGATACGATAGAAGAAGTGTTTCTGAGAACTTTTTCTTTTGATGTATTTTATTGTCAGTTTCAATGTATATTCTGAACTGGACTAAGGCATCGTTTAATCCATTAAATTACATTGGTTTCACCCGCAGATATAAAAAAATATGATGAGTTGTAGAAAATCAAAATATGTAGGTACCTATTCAATATTATATCATACAAAACTTTTCGCTTAATACCACTGTCATACTTTCCGTTTCTCGTAAACTTTAAACTCAAACACACAAATTCTTTCACATCTACTTCTATCAGAAGTTACTCTTCAAAAATTTCGCTCATTTCATTGCTTTGGTTTTTAGGGCGTCATACAAAACGTTAACTTACTGTAGAATGAAAAATATAAAAAAAAATATTCTTAAATGTTAGCGTTACATTAGTTAACTAAATAAAAATACCAATTTTTAAATTCAATGTCTCCTTTTAGTTAGCTTGGATAATCCTCCTTTTAGTTTGCTACATATAAGTAGGTACTAATAAATTAGATTAAATTTCAAAATCACATACCTTAGCATAGTCCAATTTTACCTGTAGCTTTAAGTTCGGACAAACACCCGGTAAGGTATAATCTTCGCCTAAAACCCCAACAAAATAAAAAAATAATAAAAAAATCATTTTGTAAGAAATGAACTGTACAAAGACGAGATTACGAATGAATGCATAATCGCGCATCGTGTCTTGTAAAATTGTCCTCACAGTTGTAAAGACATTTTACACTAAGTAGACTAAATTGCTTATATTGAAGTTAATAACGAACATCCTTTGTTAGGAGGAAAAATTATTTTACAATGACACATTGTCAGAGGCCATGCCAAATAAAATTGCCATTGTTATAGGTATTTTGAGGTAATACGAGTATACTGCTGGAAAGTGTCTCTAGTGTAAATGTCGTAGTGTTGAAGTTTTAACTTCGATATGTCGATAAAATATTTATTTAACTTTAGTTAGCTTTATTCGTGTGTAAGTGCACGAATAAAGCTAACTAAAGTTAAATATTTAATCGACATAGAGTTGAAAGTATAGTAAAGTATAGTCATGTCAGTATGAGTCATACCGATGAACGATATAAAGAACACATCATTACAATACATGACAAAATTAAAATCTGATAATAACTGGACTGTCATTCTGAATGTCGATGCCACAGCGACGTGTCTAATCAAAATGTTAATTAGTCGCAATGAATTATTATTATTATTTTTTTTATACCGCTTAGGTGGCAGACAAGCACACGGCCCACACTGATGGAAAGCGGTTACCGTGGCCTATGGAAGCGTGCAACACCAGGGGCGCCACACTCGCGCTACCGACCCTATCGTTGCCCGGTTAAACTGAATATTACTCAAAACGTGTGGCTAAATAATGATGTCTATATAGTTCGCTTGTGTCACTTTCCTGATTTTTAACTAGAAGTCTTTGGCTAAACTTAACATAAACCGGTTAAAGATATATGAAACTGACATCGGGCGATCTTTAAAGATGGACTTAAGGCTAATCAATTAATGCGAGAATTATTCACACAGCTAACATTATTAGCATTAAGATACTACACAGTTAAAGTATTTATCTCTATCTTTAAATTGAACCTAGTATCGTACGATGTACTTCTTCAAAAAATATATTATAAGCACTCTAGATAAATGTATATACAGTACAGTTTTATCTACATAACTTAATCTTGAATACAGATAATGTCAAATTCTTATAAACTGAATCATTATCACTTATCGGTTGCCAAGAACGCGTATACGCATGTTTATACACACTTCCTTATTAGTCGTATTTAAGGCCTTACTTACGGCCCGGGGTGCGAGGGAAATGCTCTTTGTGCCACCTTACACCCTGGCGTCAGAAGACACTAGACGGCATGTAGTTTTAGTCGGTAAGAGTCCGACATAACCTGCCCCGTTGTCCGCGGGGTGGGTTTCCATGAGGATTTCCGCACGGAAAAAAAGGCCTTACTTACGGAGGCCGAGGCTACACGTGCCGCTCGACTCCTAAAGCCTGGTTTTGCTCTTTTATTTTTACCACAGTCTAACAGATGATAATATTACAATATCTATCAATTTTATTACAAAGTCTGAGTTTAGCAGAATATTATACTTACCTTCTGAAGTTTCGATTGCGATTCAGTTAACATGTTGCAATATTGGACTTTGAAAACTTTGTTACAAGAATACTTTTTTGACATTAATTTGTGAGATCGAGATGAGATTAGAACTGAATTTTGTACCTACATATATTTTATTCCAAGAATTTACCTTCAGAGTCTAACTTACCTTCCTTTTCCTTCGTGCTTTCCAGTTTTCACTCCTCTATCATATCTGCATGTAGTAATGCATCAATGATCTTTCCATCTGTTCTAGGCTTGCAGTAACTTCTTACCATAGCCGACTCAGTTATCGGGTAAGAAAAACAGATAAAAGATTATACGGCGCGATTATACTTAGTGTGAATAATTTCTGTGTCATATTTTATCATTCTTCTGATGAGAGTTTTATCTTGCGTGCTGCTTTGTTTTTCCGAATTTCTATTATTTTGAAAGATATAAATAGTGATAGTGTACTTTAGATTAGCTTTTATATTTAAGGTAAATTTAGCAGTGTGTTTTGTTATTAGCAATGCCACGTTTACCTTTGATAGTATCTTTTGCTCCAAGTCAAAAAAGTATAGTAAGTAGTAAATTCGCAATGCTGTCTTTGTCATGGTAAGCCAAAAACTAAAAAATAAATATTAGAATTTCACGACACGGTTGAACATTTCCATTTTGAAAGAAACGAGTAGGTACTACACTCGAGAGCAATGAATCCGGGTCACTTAAAGAATCCTAAAAATCTCGGAAACTAAAAATGCTAGGTTAATGCAATAAATTGTATTTAATAGACAATGTAATACTCCTTAAATGAAGGTATTAAAACTTCTTAGTTATTGTAAAGTTATATCATAAAAAAATCAAATTTGAAAAAGGGCCACTTTCGAAGATGGAACTACGAAATTACAGCATTTGGTTTTGCTTTTGTTTGTAATCTGTCATTTATGTGGGTACATAAACCATGTTGATAGTGCTCTATATTCATTATTCAAGCTGAAATTATGTCGCTTACGCCTGAAGAATGCACCAGAATACTTACAATGCTGGAAACCGGCCGGAGTCAGCGCGATACAGCCAGGACTGTCGGTGTGTCGCTGTCAACAGTACAAAGAGTTCTCCGACGTTACGAAGAAACTGGTTCTAACCTACGCAGACCAGGAACGGGCAGAACCAGGTGTACCACAGCACGAGAAGACCGATACTTGGTGAACACCATGCTTCGAAATCGCTTTCTCACAGGAACTGAACTCACCAATCAGTTTCGACGCCTCGGAGGAAGTAACCCAAGTGCATGGACAGTAAGACGTCGGCTTGCTGAATCTAACTTAAAACCCCTTAGACCTGCAAACGGCCCTAAACTGGAGCGTGGGCATCGTATTTCGAGACTAAGATATGCCCAGAGCCACGTAAATTGGAGTATTGAAGATTGGTCAAAAGTTATGTTCTCCGACGAATCAAAATTTATGCTCTACAAGCACGATGGAAGACACAGAGTGTATCGAAGACCAGGGGAAAGATTCAAGCAAGCATGCATCGAAGAAAAAGTAGCCTACGGTGGTGGGTCTGTACTTGTGTGGGCCGGAATTTCTTCTGAAAGTCGCACAGAGCTGGTGATCATAGAAAACGGCTCTTTAACTAGCGTAAGATATGTGGAAGAAATCCTCAATGATCACGTTGGTCCATTTATGGTCAATTTAGGTGAGGATGCTATATTTATGCATGACAATGCCCGACCTCATACAGGTAGGATTGTGAATGACTACCTTCAAGAGATGAACATTACTCGTATGGAGTGGCCAGCGCGCAGCCCGGATATCAACCCGATCGAGCATGCTTGGGACGAGCTAGGCAGATGCGTAAAACAACGAAACCCTCCCCCAATCACGCTTCGTGAGCTCAAAATTGCTCTCACAGAGGAATGGCAGAATATTCCCCAAAATCGTATAAGGAACTTGGTGTACAGCATGCCAAACCGCGTAAACGCAGTAATGGAAGCACGAGGAGGCAATACGAAGTATTAAAATTCAAGAAAATCGTAATAAAGTTCAAAAATTTCATGTTTCCTATTTTTGTTTTAAGGAGAGATCAGCAGTTTTTTTCTTTATGTAATTTTGTGTTAATAAAATGTATGGTGACTCATATTTTTTTTACTTTCATTTAAGGAGTATTACATTGTCTATTAAATACAATTTATTGCATTAACCTATCATTTTTAGTTTCCGAGATTTTTAACATTCTTTAAGTGACCCGGATTCATTGCTCTCGAGTGTAGATGCTACCATCTAAGCGTCATTACATAATTTGGGTTCTTCCAGGTGGACAAACTATTTTGTCAAACTGATTGGGCATACAGTGGTCTGTGTGATCCACCATCTTTGAAAGGAATTGCAGACAACGAAACCGATCACCGGGTTAAAAAAAAGATTCAGAATACTGAAAATATTACAAAATATTTTATTACCTAATCACAGTCAATTACAGCAAGAGCTTATGCTACATTACCAGAAATTACTAGTAAAGAAATCGGTTTCAAACTTCTTGCTAAAAGCACAGGTTGCGTCGTTGAATTCTTTGAAGACGAAGGCTTGCCTGTGTTCAGCCAGTTCTGTGTACTTCGACAGAGTGTCCTCGACACTTCTGAGAGTGTCTCCTGAAAGCTTGTCCTTGCTGCGTGTGAGAACCCAGGTGTAAACTGTTAATAAATGACATAAAATATTAGTGTTTTGTGCGGTTCTCAAGCAACTCCTTCCATGAATGGTCAAATATGTATTAGACCATGAAAATACTAGATTGTGGGTGTTCTTAAGAATTTTTTATATCATTTTCGTTGGAAATTGACTGAGACAATGCGCTTCCTATGTCAGATCTGTGGGGTTATAATTACATATGTTGGTGTGAGATACGATTGCGGTTGTGCACGTGCAACTACGACCCCACGAAGTCCGTGGCTTCTTTTCGTAGTTCACGGCGATCAGAAGGGAGAATTAAATAAAAGTTGCTACGTTAGAACTGTAACTGTATTTCTGCGATTAAGTACAAGGTTACACTGTTAATTTATAATCGCGGAAGGGTTGAGGTCAGGCGCAAGTGACTCGAGTGCGCGTGGAGAGGTAACTGGCTTGCGACCGTTCGATGCCGCAGAGCCGCGATTGGAATACGCTGAATATGCACTTATAACGCTGTGTCCCTACAGATCTATCAGAATATGTATTGTGTTTTGAAGCCGCAGTAATTATTGTAAGATTACTAGCTGCTGCCCTCGGCTTCGTTTGCGTGGAAATCTGTTCCCGTGCCGTCTTCCCATGGCAGCCTACTATAGGAATAAAAATAGTCCATGTGTTATTTCAGACTATAATCTTTCTCTGTACCACTTTCAGCCCTTTAGCCGTTAGAGCGTGATTGAGTAACAAACATCCAAAAATCTTCACAAACTTTCACATTTATAATATAGGTGGGAAGTAGAATGTTAAAACTTTAATTAATGTTCTTACCATAATGTTTTCTTTCTTTTTCCTTCAGCCATTTGCAGAAGTAAGCAATTGCGTAACTATCGTAGTCAGTGGCCAAGATCATGAACGGGAACTGTAGCACTTTATCTGAAATTCATTATAAAACATCATGAGGATTTTTTTTTTAAATAATCTTTTTTAATTACCAGGTAGGTATAGGGCGTGAAATTGTAATGATCTTTGAAAATACATGTAACTGGCGCCAAATCCGAGGCATTGTGTTTCAGGATGGTCGATTTTGTGTCACTTCCATTTTCTTCTTGAATAAGCACCCGCGTCGATAGGACTTCCAGATTTATTTTAGAAAATTATAAAAAAAACTATTTTTTTGCGTCCGATACCTAGTAATAATAGACGTAAAAAATTTAAAATTAACTTTGGTCATATCTTTTGCTATAAAACGCATTTATAATGAAATAAAAAAAAAACAAAATGAAAAAATATTTATTAATTTTTAAATAATAATTATTTAAAAAGGAATAAAAATTTTATATGAAAATTACATTATTCAAAATTATACAAAATATAACAAATATTTAATTAAAATACATGAAAAATTGCCTATCGTATTCAACAAGAAAATGGAAGTAACACCAAATTGGCGATTCTGACACAAGGTGCGCGGGCGCATTAAAAGTGTAAACGTTTGAATTGAAGAGTTTCTTACCTCCAGCTTCATGGCTTACAATAAATTGAGCGCTATTGCCAGCATCAAATGTAGGATCTACCCTCGCGAAGTACGACTTTTGAGTTCTGTTCCCTTCATCCAGGTCAATGTAAGTCTCCCTCAGGATGTAGCCCAGGTTGTCTTCCTGGAAATCCAAAGTAGCGCAGTCGTAGATGCTTCTGCCATCGCTTGCATAGCCGGCGACGTGATGCCATAGACCTGAAAACTAAGTTTGAAAATTGATTTGACAAGGTGAAAACAAATAAAGCAAACAAATCAAACCTTAACTATGATATTTTACTGCACATTAACGTATTCGTTCAACGGATTGCATAAAAAAACAATAACTTTTATTGGGGCCTTACCACAAACTCTTCAAGCAGTATTATTTCAATATTACTTAACTTTCATAGTGTGAATCGGACCATCGACGTCGACGTATACTAGTGTTATGTGGTCAGCATTCTCTTACTTTTATGGTATGTTGTGGATATTTCATTAAATTTGTTAGTAGATTTACAAGACACAGAATACTTATTATAATAACGGATGATGTTTGACCGAGTCCGATTCACACTATGCAAGTTAAGTAATATTGAAATTAATACTTTAAGAGTTTGTGGTAAGGCCCTAGTGAGGCCTGAGTGCATGACTCTGCTCTGCCATGGAGAATACTTCCCAGCGGAGCCGCTTCACTGCATAATTTTTGTTATCTAGCTAATTTTTTAAACCGTTCGTAATTGCTCAGTAATTTTAGCCCTAAGTATTTAAACTTCATTATCAAAGATAAATATTTAATATTGTCCAGTGGCCTTGATAGATAATTTATATAATTTATATCATCTATAGCTGGAATCTATTACTGATATATTAATGAGGTTTAACCACAGAACATTAAAAAACCATAGAAGTAGTAATTAAGTAAAAATACAAAGGAACAGCTGTCGCCAAAAAATACACTCACACAGACTTATAGGACGTCTTATTGGTTGCATACATTTTACCTTAAAATATAAGAAGAGCAGAACTACACACCTTATTTTACTGAAAATGAATTTAAAGTACGTTTTGACAAGGTATAAACTTCAATGATGCTTACAGAGTACCATCAAATCTGCCCCCATTTTAAAGTAATATACAACAAAATTATGTTTAAGCCACGTTGGAATAGAGCACACATTTATTTATCCCAATAATACCCCATCTAGCGGTCAATAGCAAAATCAATGTACATTATAGTTTTGCTTTTCACCAATAGATGTCTAAAATTGTATTGTATTGCAAATCAGTCCTTAAATATAACAATGGTAAGGATGAAATTAACTTAACTCAAAATACGGACACCACATTCTGTCGTACATTTTTCACAAACTTACCTAAAATGATAATTTTGACAGCTCTAAGTAGTGTACCCCATATAGTATAATCGAAAATGAATCTAATCGATTTTCGATTATCGTTCCCGTAGAATATGGAATCGATAGTTATAAAAACACAAAAGCATTTATTTTTTTATTATTTTAGGTAACTTATTTCAGAATGATAAAAGAGAAGTTTTATGGTACCTACCGTAATTATGTCTTGCATTATACTTAGCCACTTTTATTATTATATTATATTATTATTAGCTATATTACAAAAAATTGTAGTAGATAAGTACTTAAAATTTCAATAAATTAATTTAAGTTCGATTCATTCGATTCCTGTGTGTCATAGTCAATTGTGCTGAATTCTTGCAAGACGCTTCACTATGAAAAGTGGGCGGTACTTGTCAATGTGCTACGATAATTTTAGAGGTATTATTTTGTATATAAAAATACGATACTTCATAGACGTGAACTGTCAAAATTATCATTTAGCATCCTGAATTGGACAGGTATAGAAACTTCTAGAATATTGAAGTAAATATTTCGTGAAAACTTATAGGAAAATAAACCTTAAAATCAATCGCATAAACTTGTTTTTTGATTATTTTAGCCTGCGTTGTGCACATACACAAGTGTATATGTGTGAGGTAAATGCAATTACACTTAGGTTTTTGGCGACACAAACACGCCCCCATACGATTTCTAGTCCTAAGGATTTTTCTTTGTTCTGTGGGTTTAACATAATATTTTAGGACCGACTATAGAGTGCTATCTAGACCCAAACTAAGCATAGGTAGCTTGTGTTAATGTATTATAGCGATATCTAGTATCAGTGTAGGTAATTCATGTCTATAATACGTATACATACTTAGATACAGAAAAAGGAGGAGTTCTTATATATTTTTTCTGTTCGAGTCATACATAAAAACATATACATAAAAAACCCTAGATACACAGTCTTGAACTAAAGTGACATTCGAATCTATCAATCATACATACGTACGGTAGTTATAGAACATACTTTATATACACTTACTTTATATTTTACATAATTCTACATCATGATTTATTTAAAGCTCTTTTTACAAAGCAGTGTACATAAACACGAGCGATGCGAGTCTATTTGAAATAAGTTCTGAGCACTAATTTTTAACCGACTTCAAAAAAGGAGGAGGTACTCAATTCGTATGCTATTTTTTTTGTATGTATGTTACGCGACAGCGGCGCCAATTATGGATGGATTTTTGGAAATTTTTTATTGTTTGAAAGAGGCTACTTCTGAGGTGGTCCCATATCCAGGGTATCAGGATCTAATGCTGGAATCTTTTTAACATACTACGCTCCATGCTGCGTTGACATACTTAGCATACGTAGCTTTTGATAATTTTTGTTCATAGCGGTTTATAATATACTTGATTTTAAATCCAAATACTATCATAAAACTAGATAATATTTCTGTGATCATAACTGTTATCAGATTATTTAAACATTCTCGGTAAATTATAAATGAATGACTGTAGATCAAGATCATTATCAAATGAAAAATAGTATGTTAGCGTCTATATAGGGTGATAAGTTGTACTGATAATTTAAAAAAAAGTACCATTACCGATAGAAATTATTGATGGTCAGATTTTAATTGGACTTTGTTAAAGACTAGCGACCCGGGACCCGGCTTCGCCCGGGTGTAAATTCCAGTTTTCTAATAAAATATATAGCCTATGACACTCAGCAATAATGTGGCTTTCTATTGGTGAAAGAATTTTTTAAATCGGTTCAGTAGATCCCGAGATTACCCCTTACAATTTAACAAATATACAAACACAAACTTTACTTCTTTATAATATTAGTATAGAAGACGATTTTATCAATTCGACACGTATTTATGTCAATTTCTTGGAACTGCAGTATATCTATACTAGTATTATGAATGCAGTATAACTCTGTCTGTTACGTTTTCACACCTAAACGACTAAACCGAATTGAATGAAATTTAATACAGAGGTGGACTAGAGCTTGAGACAGGACATAAACTACTTTTTATTGTAAAAAAAGCCTGTACGGGCACAAATAGGGTAAGAAAAAGAAAAAAGATTTATGATGAATCCAACGCGCCACCGGTACATGGTGGATATCCCACTCATACGCACAAAACGTTTTGGCAGTACGTTCATCGTGCGTACTGCTAAAGAGTGGAATGCCCTGCCTGAGTCGTATTTCCGGAAAGCTACAACCTGGGAGTCTTCCAGTCTAGAGTGAATAGGTTACTTCTAGGCAAGCGAGCTCCACCGTTGACCACATCATCACTTACCAACAGGTGAGAAAAAAATCTCGTTTAGGTTTTGAAGTTTGAAATCTATGCAATCATCATTTACTTTTGATGCTGACCGTACCTTGTTTTGGGCATAGACATAACCACAGACAACATCTCGAGTATCTAGACAAGTAATTGTCGTTTATATCAAGACCTTGACTACACTCTCATATACGTTTGTAGCCTAATATGAACTATCCGGTCTGAATTATTTGGTTGAGTCTTTCAAATCTTGAAGCTTGTAGGTAGGTAGGTACGCATTTACCTACAAATAAATTATTTTATTTTATCCGGATTTTAAAAACCATTATATTAATTATTAGTTTGCTTGGTAAATAGAATATTAAGTTATATGTTTAGATTTAAACGGTGCGGGTCTGTCTCAGTAGTTCGGTGATTTAGTCCGGTAACCGGACTGATGAGACTTTTCAGTCTCAGGTGAAGAAATTCCACCGGACTAGCCATTTAGTTCAGGTAGAGGTGTACCTACCACCTCTTAGGAATTTATGTTACCCTGAGACTGAAAGTATTCAAGTCACAAGTGAATAGATTCCTTCTAGGCAAGCGTGATTGATCGTAGACCATATCGTCACTTACCATCAGGTGGGATTGAGGTCAAACGTAAACCTATTATGAATAAAAAAAAAGTCCGGTCACCGGATTAAATCACCGAACTTGTGAAACAAAGCCAAGATTAACTTTTAAACTTTCGCGTTCCATGATTATTATACGTAAACGGGAATTAACGCGATCACGTTGTATGGTATGTATATAAAAGGTATGTATATACCTTTAACGTGATCGCGTTAATTCCCGTTTACGTATAACAAAGCCAAAATGTCAATATATGCGACATCAGTTAGTAAGAAAATACTTCCAACTCAAGTACCTATCACAAAAAAAGTAGGTATACTTACCCTAGTAAAGTCGAGATTCTCTTGCACTTTAACGTTCGGACAAACTCCAGGCAAAGTATAATCAGCTCCTATAACCCCCACCACATACAGAGAGACGAGAAATATTATCATATTGAACAACTGGACGGGGCAGAGACGAGATTACGAATGATGCGCGCAACCCACGTTGTAATTATCCAATATGGAGTTTGTAAGGCCTTTTACACTAAAATAGACTAAATTGACCACACTGAGGCGAGTAATGTGGACATCCTTTGTCTGATTTATTGGCGAAAACGATGTTTATGTAACGTACTTGCGGATGGAGGCCATTTTATTGTCGACGTATTAATGTCTGTAAGATGCACCTAGATGCTGCATTCGGGCTTGAGGTGATGGTTGTCGCAGCACTTGTGGGACCAGTGTGTATTGGCGTAGTCTAAACTAATATCTGCGCTTTATCACGCAGTGCTGCGACGACAATCACCTCTTCTTTCATGAGGCCGTCAAGTTGAGGGCCACCATTATGTCACTGTCGGTGTATGTAATGAGGACCCCCTTCCTGAGACTTTATTTTTAGCTTACCATTAGGCGAGGTGAAGTCAGATAGTCATAAATACAAAAAAAAATGCACTATCATAGGCATTTATTTTATTTTTATGCATTACGAAACCATTTTACATCTCTCATTTGTCCATACTAGGTAGGTATTTATGTTTCTGAAGGCAGAGGTAATTATTAAGTATACACTTTGTTCGTTGAATGGCTATTTTAGTTTGATTTCACTCTATAGTAATACCAAGAAATCTTCACCTGATAATCGTTTTAGAGCAGGCAGGGGACGGGCTGGTGGGGTTGACCGGACGGCCTCTTGTCACCCTATAGCGATACTCGTACTCCTCCCCTTTCTGGGGGTCGGGCACGCCGTCTTTAAAACGTAGATGGACCGGTGTCAGATGGTGTTTGCTAAAAATTAGGAATAAGTACTTAATTTATATTAATTGAAGTTTCATTCCTTCGTTAAAATATGGTGCATATAGCTTAAGGTTAGGGTCAAGCTGATATTGTTAATTTCAGTCATTAAAAGATTACAGGTTCGCAGAACATTTTTATGGATAAACAAAAATAGTTTGTAGAATCTTAATAAACATTATAATTATGGATTACTAGAAAAACTTAATACTTACTTAGCTAAATATACAAACTTTTGATATACCTATATTTCTTTTTATATATAATGTAAGTACAGTTGGCAACAAAAGTTGCTGAGCAACAAAATCTAGAAATGATTTTTCAATTGAAAAACATTAAGAATCTAACGGAGCCGATGGTAACTTATGATTATTCTGGTTACTCTTCAATATTTTAGACATTCTGATGAATCTGAATTGTCGTATGTAAAGGCAACACGTTTCATGTAGTAGTTTTCAAGTAAAGATTCACGTTTGCAATTAATATTTTTTCTTTTAAATAATGTTGTAAGAAAACTGAATTCAACCAAAGCATCACAAACATCTATCGACAGTACCATAGCTATTCATGTGCATCTACTATCAACTTAACCATGGTTCCAGATTAGACTAATTTTGAAATTTGAACTAAAGAGAATGTTTTTAAAATTGGAACTAAAGTGCGTGTTTGTCAAATTTAAACTTAAATGTGCGTGTTTTTAAAAGTTAAACTATTGTACATGTTTTTGCTGATGATAATAGTTTTAAATCCCAATGGATATTTTTTCCAGGTATCAGTTAGCTACATAGCAAAATAAATTAGTAACTACTTGGAATTATCTCATTTATATTGTGTCATTTATCTCATTTATATTCACAGAATAATAATGTTTATATTGTGATAGTGACGTAAATAATAATGAACTTTCTGATAACCTGAGATTAACAGAATAATAGGTAAATACATGCTTCATCTCAATATATTTATTGTAGATTTTGTCTTTGGCAACAACAGTCGGATAGTAAATTGCAAAATGTTAAAATTAATATTATCTTTTTTATTTTTATGCGTGTGTAGTGCGTTTGGGTATTTCACTTTGCCTGGTAAATGTCCTGAAAATGTCCAGCTGCAGTCGGAGTTTAGACTAGCTGATGTTAGTACAACCGATTTAATTTTATTGTTTTTTTTTAGTAAATGTGTTGATTTAATTGGTTGAAAGTGATATAGAAATCAATGGGTTGAATATTGAATATAATCAATAATCGACATGGTAACCAATGATAATTTGCGTAAAAGTGTCACCCATGGTGTAACTGATAAAGCAGATGGTAAATCATGTGATGTTTTATAGCTGGCTATAAACATAACATGATTTATCATCTGCTGACAAAAGGGGATCTGCAAAAGGATATCTATCCTTTTGCAGATCCCCTTTTTATCACTCAAAGTCAGATAGCAAGTCTAACTATAAAATTTCTTTTGTTCTTGAATCGAAGTATGGCAGTTTCGTAGTTAGAATAACAAGCAACTTACTTGGGGTCACTTGAGTTGCTTTTCATTGGTTGCGTTTCATTGCTGGGGGTGAAAAGCAATTGAGTTGGGAAAACCTTGAAGGATTATGGTGAAATTATGACAGGGCTTATAAATAAAATAGGATAATAGCAGCGTGTTTGTAACCCTTATTGAATATCTTAAATTCCTTAAATCTTTTCCAGTTCTTCAACAAATGGTACCAAGTATACCACTACTCCAGCGATGGCCAGCAGTTGAACAACTGCTCCGTTCTGGAACTGTCAACGAGTTCTGTCGGTATCTATCTGAACCAATCCAGGGTAGACCGCGGACTGTTTCATAGATACAGTTTGGGTAGACTTGAGATCCCTACGAGCATAGAAGATGCTGCAAAATTGGACGTGACATTTTATTTCAAGGATCAGCCTAGGAGATGTAAGTATTGAATTTAATGTTTTACTTTTAAAGGAGTCCTGGTAACCAAAATTACTAGATATGGATAAGGAAGCGGCTTCTACTCAGAGGTATCGAGTTCGAGTCTGGCCGGACAGTACCTATGTGAATTTCACTTTGTGGAATTTATATTTATGTGCTTCACATGATTTACTATCTGCTGACGGTGAAGAAAAAACATCGTGAATAAACCCACATGTCCTTAAAGAAATTCTAAGGACATGTTCGATCTATCAACTTGCGTTAGGCCAGTGTGTGTGGATTAAGATCTAAGCCCTCTGAGCTCTCTTGTTAGAGGAGAGGAGACCCATGTCCAGCAGTAGCTATATATTGCCATTAAAATTTTCTTTCAAGCTTAATTATTGTGTGGAGAAGATTCACGTTCAGGGCCTTTCCATCGTAAATCTATGGTGTGATCTATGGGCAGGAACGCCTAGCTATTTAACTCCGAGCAAAGTCGAGGCCTTGTAGTTTGCCAATGTGTCGATGCCAAACTCACAGGCGGTATCGAACGTTTTAGGAACGATTTTGTCAATTTTTTATTGTTGTTCGTAATATAATATAACTTGATGATGTCCACAGCTCCACCCGCACGTAACTTAGCTGTAATGTTGGTCACATCCCCGATTCCCCTTAACCAATTGCAATAAAAAAGAAGACAGATTCTAAGTCAGACTGAAGATTTATTTTGCTCTATCACTCTCGGATTTACTGGAAGAAAACTCAACATTGAGTTAAGCTCGCTTTTGTACCTAAATTATGTATTAATTTATTATTATTATAACATTATGTCTACATTTTTATAAAGTCAAAATGACAGACCAAACAAGTCTAATTTATTAACCCGCCCCACATCGTACCTGGTGCAAAGGTGCCCATGACGCTGGCGGCATTGCCCCGTTGAATAGCTATGGCCAACCGTTGCCCCAGGTACGAGCCGGTGCGGGAGTCACCTAAATATCCTTTTATAATTGTATAAAAAAAAATATTTACAATAAAGAATATGAATGACTGAATTAAAAAAATTGCATCAAAGTCCGTTCAGTTGTTATTGTGTCCATCGCGAATAAACAGAACAATAATAAGAACTCAAAAAATAATACTCTTGTGTTCAGAATCGTACATTTAACATACCTAAGTTTTTTTATGTGTTTCCAATGTAGGTACGGACACAGCTAATTTATAATTTAATGATACTGAAATAAATATATGAAGAGATTTATTATCGTACAATTTTCGTTGCTTTCAGTGGAAACTAGAAGATATCCATTCCGAGTGTTACGTACAGACTATAACAACTACGCAACTGTGTATACTTGCGAGCATAGCCCAGCCATCGACAAGCATTTTAGTGAGTTGTTTCTTTTTAATTAAATTAGTACTTAAGTATTGCCAAACAGAAATGTAGTCATCTATAGACCGGTACTAATATTATAAAGAGGAAAGGTTTGATCGTTTGTTTGTCTCGAATAGGCTCCGAAATTACTGGACCGATTTCAATAATTCTTTCACCTATAGAAAGCTACAATATCTAAGAGTAACATAGGCTATCATTTGTTTTCAAAAAATTAAGGAATTCGTAATACATGCGGGCGGAGCCTTGGGCAACAGCTAGTCTACTATATTACACAGTCTACGGCACAGTTATAGGTAGGTACACCAATGATCTAAAATGATAGCAAACTATCTAATTTGTCGTTCTACTTTATTTTCAGTTTACGTCTGGATTCTCTCAAGAAAACCGATTTTTAACGTGGTCTCCAAAGAGTTGGCTATTACACCCCTGTCACAGATTGGCGTGGATTCTGAGAAACTGGTGAAAGATGACCTCTCGAAGTGCACTCCTAAATATTATGAAGATAGGAAAGCCGAACCTATGACGTTTAGGTATCCTGTCAAAATGAACTGATAATATTGTACAGTCAGCGGCAAAAGTTAATGATGATGGTACAGATTTCAAACTCAAAAATCTGAATAAATATAATTAAAATTATGTAATAATCAAATGCTTAAAAATTGTTCAATCAAAAAATCAGAATTAATATTATTAATTATATAATAACCAAAGTTTAAAAATAGTTTCATAGTGCCCATTAATAAGTAATTAAACAACATTTTTATTAAGAAAAATTAAATTACTTTGCTTTTATTTTTTAATATTTGAAAATTTTCATCTACTTTTGACGTTGATGGTACAGAAAAATAAATGATTAAACAAACTTTTTAATATATTATTATAACTTATATTTGGCCTTCGATATAAAATTTATTATCTTCATAACGATTGCCCAGTTGTGTTCAAAGTTTGCACTTTGGATCTCAAGGTAAGCCTAATTGTTTTTGATTATTATGTCGGTATTTTCGGGAGTGACTGCTGTTTGACCTACCAACACTGAGAAGGAAGCGTGAACGTTGGACGCAACTGGGCAATCGCTAAGAGGATGATTAAAATGATGATGATGAGTAAAATCTTACAAATAAAAAGAAACAATCAATACTTGTTTTCAGTTTTGTTATAATTACACAATTACATTAATATCAGTTTTGGTTATGTTGTCCTATACACTACTTATGACCTACTTCCTAAAACAACAGAGATTTTTATACACATACAATTTTTTACAACCCAGACCATAGCTTGCTCCGTTAGTATATTATAACAGTATTTTTTTTTATGTCGGTCACGTCAACATGACTTCACCTCGCCTGTCCCATTGAATTTTAATTTTTTTAAATTTGAATTTTATAGTACGCTTTTTGGGAGAGTTTAGTATGATATCCACAGCCACATTCTATCATCGCACGTTCGCCACAGACAGGGAATTCATCCTCACACGTTTCTAGCCAGAAACAGTGCACACAATAAAGTACGAAAAGAATTTCATTCTGTGCACTTTCACGCTGTGAAATGATCTCCCTGCTGTGGTTTTCCCAAGCGACTATAATGAATCCTTAAGAAGGGCATTAGAAGGTTTTTACAGGGTCAGCAGCGAGAAGTGTGACGCGTTGGTGTTCCACACGACCAAAGGCCGCGGTGACCGCTCCCATTAGGAGGGCCGTGTGCTTATCTGCCATCTAACTATTATAAAAAAACTAGCGAAATTCAAGTCCCGTTCTGGGTATTGACTTTTCCATTTACAATTTAAAAAATATAAATAACCAAATTAAAAAAAATATTTATATTATGACTAATGCAAAAGTTATTATAGTTTAACAATGAATTTCAAATATTGAAATTGATTTTATTGCTATCCATACATTTTAGTACTTTTTATAGTGTTGGGATGACTTAATAATGGATTTTGGGATGAGTTTAGAATATTTTTTTTAAGGTGGGGTGAGTAAGGAATATGCGTTTAGAATTATTTGAGAATGGGATGAGTTTTAGTGGAATGAGTACGGCATAACCCTGAATGTCATAGGTTTTCTTATAGGTAAGTACTAATCATAATAAATTAAAAATATCATTATTTGCAAATGACAGGCTTCTCAATGGGTCTGTTATATTTTCTGCTTCTATAACCGCTGTCCAATGATAATAGCACGGTGTAGCCCTCTGTTTCACTTTCTCTAAATACCCAATGTTAGCGTAGGGTATTGAGGTCAACTCCTGCTGAGCCTTCCGGAGGGTCTCTTCAGGTAGACTGAAGGTTCTTGACAGGATCCAGGCTGTAACTATATAAAAAAAATAACTTGTCTACGCCTATATCTGCATAAAATATTATGAGTTCTTGGTGCACTCAGCGCAACGGAGTCTTAGGCATTGCCTCTCACTCGCAGGGGAGACTCTGGCTCGCTATGTGTCCCTCTGACTAGCAGAGGGCACAGAGGAAAGCAGGCGGTTGGATTTTTGAGCACAGACGTTGAGGTGACAGGACGGTCTCATTCTGAAGGTTGAAGGAACCATCTTAAAGCCATAGACCGTGACCCAAGGTCAGCCGTGGTACGAGGGAAATGCTTTATAAGCCACCTTAAACGCCGACGTTTGAAGACCCAGCGTGCAGTTTTAGTCAGTTTGAGTCCAACTATAAATGGCCAACAATAAAAAGAAATAAATTATGAAAAAATCTTTTTCAAGTTAAACAGTTTTAAATTGTATTGTCATCAGAACTAAAGACTTTTGCCCAATATCAGACCAATCAGACAACTGAAAGGGGTTCAAATTTCGGTTACTAGATTTGACCCAAACAAACAGGTTGAGTTGAATAAAACTATTTAGTAATAATAAAAAACAAAAGGTTTCTAAATACCAAATACTTACTTTAGGTACTAGTGCTTTACTTAGATACTTGTTACAGTTCAAAATATTTAATACTTACGGTATTTAATGTTCAAGTCTTCGTTATTTTTACATCCATACATCACTGCATAGTTCAAATAATCTGTGGATATCACATACAGGGGGATGCCAATTGGATCTGAAAAATTTATAATGATAATTTAGAAGGAAAGACTTGACCATTGACCACTGTACGAATACGAAGTCTTCTGTTTATTTGGAAGTCGGTTTTTGCGTTTTTTGTGTATTTCAACTCAACCGATTGTGATTAAGCATACGCTTGCAAATCTCCACATTATAAATGACTAGCTGTTGCCCGCGGCTCCGCCCGCGTGGACGATAAACCTCACGGAGCCCGAGACCTTTCCAACGAATGCAAATCCGTGGAAATCGGTTCGTGCGTTCTGGAGTTATAGCGTCAGGAAGGAAAACCTGACTTATTTTTATATAGTAGATAACCAAAAGTAAATAATACTATTTAAATACGTTTTTGATAAAACATCATCATGATTCTAATCTACTTATTCAATTGCATTATGAGCACATTATATATTATTGGGATTAATAGCGTGCATTAAAATACTGATTTAATTCATAATCATCTGATACGGGGCCCTACGGGTCAAGAATAAAAGACTTAATTCCGTAGGTCCGGTTTATTATATTCTACACAACTTAAGTCGAGTGTCGGTTTGGGTATAAGTACACGCCACTATTCACGGGAGGCTGAGCAATCCACTCAACTTGGGGTCCGGGCTGGTCCCGTGCGAGGGTGATGTGGTCTTCCGCAGGAACTCCACTAGGCGTCTCGGCCGCTAGTCCGGTCCGCCGGTTGTCGCTTCAATTAAGTTGATGCCGGTACAAAGTTCAGCCGGTGCGAAGTTGAGCCGGTACTAAGTTCAGCCGGTGCGAAGTTGAGCCGGTACTAAGTTGAGCCGGTACTAGGTTCAGCCGGTACGAAGTTCCCTATTATTGGGAACAACAGCTTATGTTTGTAGCTTCCGAAACTTCCCGCTATAATGCTATTCTGCGGACTTAGGTTTATTCGATAGTACCTAGGTTCTAACTAACACGGAGTACTGCAATCTTCTGCTATACTAGTTGTTTCGCTGCGAAGTGAGGCGATCGAATGAAGTCAGAGGTCCAAGCACCGTCCCCGCGCACCTCCCGCGCGCCTCAGCTAGTGAGGCGATCGCGATCGCGGCGCGCGCTGATTGGTTACAATTCCATATGATTCATTTTATGCGTTTTCGGCGTGTTCCATTACCTTATTTCCGGCTCAGCTCGCCAGCGCTATGACGCGCGTTGCAATCCCGCGAGCTCAGCTGATTTCAATTTGTAATCCCGGAACCAGTGTTACGTAACACATCATCATCATTCTCTGAACCTTTTCCCAACTCAGTTGGGGTCGGCTTTCCAGTCTAACTGTGATGCGGCTGAACTTCGATATTTTACGTGGAGCGACTGCCATCTGACCTCCACAACCAATGGCGATATCGAAGTTCCAAGTTAGACTGGTTGGACTTTTGAGGGCTCCAACTACCCGTAACGACTGCCATAGATGTTTGTATGGCAACCGGGACCGACGGCTTAACGTGCTCTCCGAGGCACTAATAAACCTGCGATAAATACACACATAACTTCGAAAAGCATTGATTTAATTCATAATCATAGGGATAAATAATAATATTTAAAAGACAAATTACATACTGAGCCGAATTCATGTTGTTATTGGTATGTTGTGACATAGCGTACCTACAGTCGCCTGCGAAAGTTCTGGTCCTTCGAGCGCAGGGGGTGATAGGACTCACTTGTCATACAGACAACCCCACCCGGTACAGATGCGCGATATAGTCCCCCCCCCCTTTTCAGGGCCAAAACGGGAATATCATGGTTTCTGAACCCGTGGGGTTCATCTCGAAGCTGGAGATTGGGCCTAGGTTAAAAGGGGTGCGAGGGAAATGTCTCTCAGGTCACCTTACATCCCCCGTATCCAAATCTGAACCGAAACTTCGTGCGGTAGTGGGTTTGAATCTGACATAACCACCCCCGATGCGAACGGGGGTAGCATCCATGGAGATTGCCGCAAGAAAAAAAAAATAGTACGTCGTTTTGCTGACATCTTTGTCAGGTACTGAACAAGCATCAACATTTTAATTTTGTCAGTAATAGACTAAGATCCCTGCAGAATCATGCATGCATCGAGTATTTGGTAAAAACCAAATTTTATGCATATTTATGATTATTATATTTACTAGGTTGCCTATCAAAATGTGGCCGCTAATTATGTTTAATTCAATTATTGCTAATTCATTTTTCGGAAAAAAAATCCTTCACATGGTTTTTAAATAAAATATCATCCACGTCACGGCAATACACATAATACCGCGTTTACATTCAGCCCATTGCCGCGGCAACGAGCAGGGACATGGGGAATAAACTGGGAAACGCGAGAATGTAAACAGACATTTCCATCGCCTTTGACGTTGCCGTTCGCATTGCCCGGCTATCCCTCATTTGGCGGTTTTTCTAGCGGACATCAAAGCGCGGCAATGCGAGCGGCAACGTGTGTTTACATGTTGCTCTCTCGTTCAGTACTCAAAATACATTGTTCTATTACGATGAATTGCTATCATCCACCATCTTCTCTGACGACGACGTCTCTTTTGAATTCTATTTTTTTTTTAAACATTTAAATAATTAATTAAACTTATAAGGCAGAGCGCCGACGCTGCGACAATTTCCACGTTATCCATCGCCCAGAGTCGAATTAAAAGTACATATGAAGCGGCAATGTAAACACTCATTTCCGCTGACGTTGCCACAGCAATGTACGGGGAAATATGTACGGCAAGGCAAGCGGCAACGGGAATGGCTGAATGTAAACGCGGTATAAGGACTCTGAAAAATCACGGTTGCCGTTGCGCACTTCGCCGTACCTCTTCGTACCTGTTTACACCTGGCTGCGTGATTCTGGAGTGGGATCTCGTACTATAAGTTGGTTGACTTATTTCTAAGGAACACGGTTCAAATGTAATAGGTAGGTATGTAATAGGTATGTAATAGGTATGTAATAGGTATGTAATAGGTATGTAATAGGTATGTAATAGGTATGTAATAGGTATGTAATAGGTATGTAATAGGTATGTAATAGGTATGTAATAGGTATGTAATAGGTATGTAATAGGTATGTAATAGGTATGTAATAGGTATGTAATAGGTATGTAATAGGTATGTAATAGGTATGTAATAGGTATGTAATAGGTATGTAATAGGTATGTAATAGGTATGTAATAGGTATGTAATAGGTATGTAATAGGTATGTAATAGGTCTTACCAATATTAGTTCTATCTACACTAAAAATAGCTTCATCACCAGGAACATAGCTGCTATTCCTCTGCAGTATAAATCGTACGCCATCTCTGACATAAATACTTTCAATTTCCACTTTTCGCTCGCAATATTGCAGACGCATGTACGCGCAATCTCCGTATCGCTCATACCACTGCGGAAACCGTTCGATTTCATACCATTCGCCTAAGAACTGAAATATAAATTTTTGACATTGTAATAATTTATTTTTGTATTTTGGTGTCTCTATGTATAATAAGTATGCATTTACAAAAAAAAAGTATATAAGTATGTTTATCAGCATTCTAGAACCCATAACACAAGCTAGTTAAACTAAGCTTACTTTGGGTCTAGGGAGCGATGTGTAGAATGTCGTTGAATATTTATTTATTTATTTAATAAAATTAATCGAGTTTTGCATGTCAGAAAATTTACGACGTAAGCCTATAAATAAATAAATATATTTCGTTTCATTTCAATTATAAGCAAAATATCTGGTAAATTAGTAATTAAGTACCTACTATCTCAATGATTTCAACAGCATGAAATAAAAAGAATCAAAGTGAAAATTTAACGAGATAAGATTATTGCCAAAGATTTGAGAACTAATTTTATCTTTCCTTGCGTTATGGGCATCCCGGCCTCTGAAGACCCGAGATGGCATGCGGTTTTAGTCGGTTCGAGTCGGACATAACGCCCGCTACCCGTGGGGATTTCCGTACGAAAAAAAAGGACTCTGACATACCTATTGTTGTAGAACAGATTTTGCTAACGGGAAATCATTGACGTATTATCACTAAAGCGAAGGAAATTAATACAAATGGTTTGTCAATTTTAATCTAATCTTGGCGGTTAATGTTCGCTAGGTGATGACTAATTTATACAGACCTACATCAATCAATTTAAGTAGGTATACTTTGTCTAATGTAGGATGATAATAATGACAGCTCTAAGTAGGGTAGCCCATATAGTATAATCGAAAATGAATCTTTCGATTTTCGATTATCGTTCCCGTAGAATATGGAATCGATATTTACAAAAACACAAAAACTATTTATTTTTTATTATTTTAGGTAACTTACTTCAGGATGACAAAAGAGAAGTCTTATGGTATAGTATTTATGTTTCGTATCATATTTAGCTAATTATATCACAAAAATTTTAGTAGTATACCTAAGTACTTAATAATTTCAAGAAATTATTTTAATTCGATTCATTCGATTCATTTGTGTATAGTCAATTGTGCTATATTCTTGCAAGACGCTTCACTATGACAAGTGGGCGGGGCTTGTCTATGTATTACAATAATTTTAGGGGTATAATTTTGTATAAAAAAATACGATACTTCATAGACATGAACTGTCATTATTATCATCCTACATTAGACAGAGTATAGTATAATCATCATCATTTTTGATATAGCGATTTCCGTCTGCTCAGAGTTTGCTTTTTGGAGTTTGGTGTCCGCGATTATTTTTATTGGTATTTCAGCTTTTCCAAACCGATCTGATTCCTCCAAGCCCTTTTCATCATCGAAAGACCAGACGTACCCATAGCGATGTGCCATCGTTATATTATGGTAGACATTCCGCTAATACACACGAATCGCTTTAGCAATACGTTCATTATGCGTACAGCTAAGGAGTGGAATGCCTTACCTGAGTCTGTGTTTCCGGAAAGCTATAACCTGGGAGTCTTTAAGTCTAGAGTGAACAGGTTGCTTCTAGGCAAGCGTGCTCCATCGTCGATCACATCGTCACTTACCATCAGGTGAGATAGTGGTTAAACGCGAGCCTATCGACTATAAAAAAAGACCTTTCAAACCAGAAAGGGGTGCCTGCACCAGGGTCTCATTCATTATTTTGCCGTTTCATCATTTACGCCTGATATTTCTATTTCTTTTTAACCTCCCCGAGATTATGAATTAAAACTCACTATGTCTACTTTGTTTCTTTAGTCAGATCGCAGGATGGGCATAGGTCTACTCACTGCAATCTGGGACTCGATTCTCGACAATTGTTTACCTTTAGCAGAATCTAGGCCGTGGCTAGCCTTTGTTGTCTGATGGCGCTCACGACTTTTAGGGACTGCGCCGGTGCCCTCCCCTCGTACTGTCTTCCCCTACTGAGTGCGCACCCCAGTGAACACTACGGGACGCCACGATGCGAGACCATTTGGTTGTATGGTGGACCCGCCTGTCCTCCATCCATGGCCATACGGCGGGAGAACTGGCATACTGCGTCCTAGCACTCTGGGCTTGCGAGGTGGGAGCGTCAGGCCGCTACGTTGCCTCTCTCTGAGTGCATCAGCCTTCATGACTGTCTTAGCAAATGAGACGATGCGACTGCTGACTATACCTCTTCGTTGTCCACCATTGCGTGAACTACGGCTGGCAACGAAAGGTCTTGTCTAATCCTACCTATCAGAGTCGAACGCTGCCCGCTCCAGGCCGTCGCGAGTATGCTCTGCCGTGTCCACGACCCCACCGCCGAGATTATGAATTCTATGCAGCAGTCAATAGCCTACTTGAGCGGAAAATACTTTATCAGTAACTTGAAGACTTAGGGCCTTACCATTGTACCTATGTAATTTTATTACCAGTAAAAAAATACAAATTAATAAGAACCTAAAACCGGGGCGTGAAAAAGCATTTTGATGAGGCCGTCAAACTAAGGCCCACCACTGTAGTACTATCGGGGTATGTAGTGGTGACCCCTAATTCTGAGATTTGCCTTTAGCTTTCCATCAGGCGAGGAGAAGTCATGTTAACGTGTCCCATAAAAAAAAATCTTACCCTTTCGAGATCCAAGAACTGCATAGGTTGGACTTCAGCGCACGTTCCAAACTGTACCACTTGCCCACCACTTAGTTCCGAATTTAAAACTAGCACTAAACATATTAAAAACGACTTAATATACATATTTTTGTCAATATACGAACTCTCTTGAAAACATACTGACATTGTTCAGATTAGTACAATGCATTATCTCCGACAGGTAGGCAGATAAAAGAATAAGTGAAAATTTCATAAGTTATTTTGATCAGATTAGATTCAGAATACAATGCGTTTATGTGTGTCAATATACTCGTATTTATTTACAGAAGGTTGCTACTGATTTCACAGGTATTTATGAGATAAGGCAACGTATTGCAGATGGTACGGACTGGACGGAGGAAAGAAGATTGACGAAACAAATTAGTCAATCAAGTGAGAATAGGCAAGTTCCTAACACTATGGGGATGACTTTTCTGGGGAGTACCACCCTCTCAATGATAGATGTGATGAATTGATAAAAAAGTAATAACAGATAAAGTTAAAATATTGATAATTTAAGCAATACTAACCAACGATTTAGCATTTCTAAGAATGAGTGATTATTCTTCAGACCTGACACATTGAGACCTTTCCGTGCCCCGAAGAGCACGTTAAGCCGTCGGTCCCAGTTGGCATAGGAGACCTGTGGCAGTCGTTACGGGTAGTTAGAGCCTTTAAAAGTCCGACAACTGGTCTGACTAAATAACTTCGATATCGTGTGTTGTGGAGGTCAGATGGTAGTCACTTAAAAGCTGAACAGCCGACCCTAATTGACTTAGGGAAATGAGTAGGACATACAGAAAGTAGACACCATTGATGTGATTTCCTTCTTAGAATAAGTAAAATTGTAGAAAAAAACTTTTCAAAGAAAAAAAACCGCCTTCAATGGACCATACGGGAAGTGCCAGCTATCAATGAAAAAAGAATCATCAAAATCGGTTCACCCAGTTGAAAGTTCTGAGGCAATAAACAAAAAAAACAATACAGTCGAATTGATAACCTCCTCCTTTTTTTGAAGTCGGTTAAAAATGAATGGTTCTGTACATAAATAACATGTGAAGCGATTACGAACTCTTGTGACGACATTGACATCTTCAGTTGTGAAATTAAGATAGCTGTTATCATACTGTAGAAAAAATATATACAGTCGATTGAAGTTTGTCTAGAAATCGATGTCAATAAAGAAATGCAGACAGACAATAAAAAACGGGGTCATTATGTTTAACGTGGCTACTTATTGAAACGACAGGATAAGGAAGTTACTTCCTATTTTTTTGATTGGTTAGTTAATTGTCACTATTAAGCACCTTTTGTCACTTTTTTTAGAGCAAATCGAACTATTTATGGATTGAATCACTTCACTTCTGCCCCACGGTAACACCGAAGTGGCAGCGGAAGTAATAAAAACATGTTCATTGTAAGATCTTAAAAAAAATTGGGACTATCAACATTTTACTACGAGGCTGGCAAGTTTGGCTCTTGCTCTATTATGTTTCTTACCACCTTTTCATACAACCATAAAGACTTGGGACTACTTATATACCAGCGCACGTGTTTCCTTCCTCCTGTAGTATAGGGTCCTTTAAGCGGGGCGTGAAAAAGCGTTTGATGAGGCCGGCAAGCTGAGGGCCGCCAATGTAGCACTATCGGTGTATGTGGTAGTGACCCCGGTCCTGAGACTTTACTTTCAGCTTACCATCAGGCGAGGTGAAGTAATATTGACGTTTCCGATATAAAAAAATAATTATTCCAATTAAAAAGTTACTTGTCAGCTTACCTACATGTGTAGTCGCCACAATAAAATGACTTTTTAAAAAAATCATATTTAGGTACAATCCACCTCAATATTATCTACCTTCTACGAAAACCCTTCGATAGATCATCATTAATATCAAGTGACCTCTAGTTCGGCATTTGGTCAATATGATCAGGTCAGGTCACGTCAGGTTAATTGGTGACCTTGTCAATTGACAGTGCGTTGAGGGTTATGGGTTGAATTCCAAAGTGATATAACTATTTGTGTGATGTAATAAGTTTTTATGAATGAGAGAAGCTATATTGAATAAGACAAAGGAACTCGTGTATGGCACCTTGTTCATTCAATAAGTAACTAGGTAATTTCACTGAGTGTATCAGACGCCTCTAAGACCTGCAGGTACTGGTAATTTTTATTGGTATATTGACTTTTTCGAGAGCGACTGCCGTCTGTTCTCATAACCCTGAGAGGAAAGCCCGGTGTCAGGTTTTACTACTTAGGTGGCAGACAAGCACACGGTCCACCTGATGGAAAGCGGTTACCTTGGCCTATGGACGCGTGCAATACCAGGGGCATTACACCCGCGTTGCCGTTCCTGAAAGCGGGAAGGGGGCTGGGATGGGGTGGGGGGCGGGATGAGCTCTGGCTACCCCACTTACCACCGGGAACACAACACCTCCGCTCTAAAGCAGAGGCGCACGACTAGCAAATGAGATTGTCCTGGGCCCCAAAAATGTTGGTAAGGGCATGTACAGCCTTGGTTTTTTTCTAGTGAAATTCTCAAGGATACCACGCCCGCCGGCCAGAACCGACTAAAACTGAACGCCATCTCGGGTACCTACAAGTAAATATAAGTATGTAGTGGTGACCCCAGTCCTGAGACTTTACCTTTAGCTTACCATCGGAAGAGTTGAAGTCATTTTGACGTGTCCTATATAAAAAAAGTAAAGAAGTTTAAATAAAGTCGGTAGCAAGTGATGTCGCGAGAGACTTAGGACTCTTTTTTTAATCAAGATGGCTTACGTTTGACCTCATTTCCGCCTTCTATACCAATCTTATAGAAATTTAGTAACATCTTTGTTGGTAATTCCGTTTCCAATTCTGTATAATCATAATTATAATCATTTATTCATAACAATTTTTACATTGTGTTGAATGTCATGAATGGATTACCAAGTAATCAGGGGCCTTACTCCGAAAAACAAAAATATTCGTATCCGTTGACGTTTTGACCATTTAGCTACCTCGAAAGTGTTTCGTTTCGGATTTCGGATCCGTCTTCGATCGTTTGACATTGAGGTTGTCGATCGTTATCAGTACACCTCCTACTCCCAAAATATATTTGACGTTTTCGCTGTCGTTGTTTGACATAGGTCCGTTTTCGTTCGATCCGAAACGTTCATGTTCGATTTTCAGAGTAAGGCCCCAGCCCCGGAACTCCAGTACATTAACAAAAACAGTTCCGCTTATAAGACGTAACGTTTTACGTCACGTTTCAGTCGCCCGCCAGCATCCGTGGTCAGTGCTTGTTAAAATGTTAGTGCAGAGTTTACTGGTGGTGGTTTTGGTGTGGGGTGTTGAAGGAGCTTCGATGAATGCCTCCTGCCCTCTCGTAACACCGAGGAAGTTGGATTGGAAAGCAGTAAGATTTAGTTTTATAGTGTTACCAGTCTATACTCATGACTCCGCCTGCGTAAATAATGGTTGTTTTTTTTATTCAAGATAGGCTTACGTTTGACCACTATCTCACCTGATGGTAAGTGACGATGTGGTCTACGATAAATCACGCTTGCCTGGAAGGATCCTATTCACTCGTGACTTAAATATTGCCAGGTTATAGCAATTTTTGGTCCAGTTGCAATTAACTGTACAAAATGTAGCATTATCAGTGTATGTTGTGGTGACTGCCGGTCTTGAGACTTTAGCTTACCATCAGGCGAAGTGAAGTCATGTTGAAGTGTCCAAAAAAATATATGGCAGATTTTAAGTGTTAACTTTCAAATAAAAATACTGAATCAAAATCCGATTAGTATCTAGTTTTTGCGTCTATAGCGAACAAGTAGATAAATACACAAGGATTTAAAAAAGAAATCAGAACCGTTCAAATAACATAAGAAAACTATTATATAAGAAAAGGTTCCTTCTAGGCAAGTTTGATTCATCGTAGACCACATCGTCACCATCAGGTGAGATTGTGGTCAAACGTAAGCCTATTTTGAATAAAAAAACAAAAAATACCCCATGTATTTATTTTAATATCTTCAATGTACCAACAAAGCTCCTTTACGATTTTATAATCCTAGTAAAATTGTTAATGCGAAAAATTGTGAAGATATCTGGATTTTTGTTACTTAATCACGCTCTGACGGTAGAACAGATCTGCCTGAAATTTAGTACAGGGATAGATTATAGTCTGAAACATACACACAGGCTACTTCTTATCCCTGAAATATGTTCCCATAGGTTAGCAGGAACGGGATCAGAATCAGGCAACAGCTAGTAGATAATCTTATTAGGACGAGATACTCGTATTTTTAGGTAGATTAAGTATCCGTAGATGGCCCGGGGTCAGCTGGGGTGCGAGGGATATGCCTACTTGATAACCTTACACTCCGGTAATTAAGACCCGAGACATCGTGAGATTTTAGTTGGTTCGATTCCGACATAACCACCCCCGATGACCGACGGGCGTGGTATCTGTCGGGATTTCCACACGATAATAAAAAAAGTAGATTGAGTATATTTTTGAAATATATAAACTTTTGTTTATTATCTCCCACCCCTTCCTAGCCCTCCCCTTCCCTTCAGTGTAGGCAGCGCGTGTGTGACACCCTTGATTACAATGTGAAACTAGGGCTATGTTGTAAGTAATCCTTTTGGTCCAGATTTTTATATTCAAAGGTACAAAAAGTTAACTGTAGGACGAGTAGGACACCGAGGTGGACCACGGATGTATACAGTTAATTGTGGAACACCTAGGTGGACCACGGGTACATAAAGTTATCCGTGGAACACTTAGGTGAACCAAGGGTACAAAAAGTTAACCGTGGAACGCCTAGGTGAACCACATAAGTGTTCCACGGGTCAGAAACGATGTCGCACACGTTCATAGGTCAGGCCACGGTGACCGCTTCTCATCAGGTGGGCTGTGTGCTTGTCTGCCACCTACGTAGTTTAAAAAAATCATTTTTACCAGATTGATAACAAAAACACTTATATTTTGTTTTATTTAGGTAAATTATTACGTAGATATCAAGAAAGTCTATTTCTGGCAGCACTGTTTACGATTATAGTCACAAGATCAGGTTCAAGAACTTCCACGTATATTTCTACGTCTAACGTAAATTAGCACTGGTATGCTAACATGCTTGGCGGTCTATTTTCAATTTTGTTAATTGTTTATACAATCATTTGGCTATTGGCAGCTTTCGTATGAACATCTAAATACATACAAGATATTTTAGACAACATAATTTATTGACGAAAATTTTGTATCAGAAATTGAGAATCAGTTGGTGGGGTATAAATATTACATTGACAAGTAAAAGATAGTGAAAAAATGATAAAAAGGAAAAGAAGGGAAAACAGCATACTGTTACTAAAAGTCAATCAATTTGCCTCTTGCAGTCCACTACCAGACATAGGCCTGGAATTCTTCACCAGCTCACGTGTTTCCTTTCTCCTATAGTCCCGGGTTCTTTAAGCGGGGCGTGACAAAGCATTTGATGAGGCCGTCAAGTTGAGTGTCAATCAAGGGTACTTATTTAATAATTCCCCTTCCTGAGGTTTTACCTTTTAACTAACCATCAGGCGAGGTAAAGTCATATTAACGTGACCAATATACAAAAAAAAATGGATAAACTACATTCTTATCTAACTAGACATATTGGTTGTAATCACTTAAAGTCCGCTCAATTTTTTTTCAATTCTACAGCTCGATGGAACCTGGTACCTCGCAGCAGTAGCGACAAAGGACCTGGAAGTTCAAGGCGACTGTGCAATGGTACTCTTCGACCACCAGAATATCACAGACGTATCCATCAGCTGGATCACCAATAATACAGTATCGTACTACAATGGGACTGTGTCGTTGAAACAGAACCCAAATACCAATGCCAGTGCTGACCTCTTGCAGGTGGCTTATAATGGTAAGTAATGATGGCTTAAGAAAAATCTTTGTGAAGGTCAGATGGCAGTCGCTTCACGGAAAAATATCGAGGTCTAGCCAAATCCGCAGTTAAGACTGGTAAAGCGGACCCCAGACTCCCGAGGTGAAAGCTTTGGATACGACTGGGAAATAACGCTAGGATGAAGAGATGGCTTAAGAAACTTTTTAAATTATTTATTTATTATTATTCTAAGCCTGCGGCTCCGCCCGCGGTTTTCGCGTTTCTGTGTATATCTCCGGTTATACTCAACCGATTGTGATCAAACATGCGTAAGGTTATAATTCTGACCAAGAACTTTCGAATAAAAAAAACCACATCAAAATTCATTCAGTAGGTGGTTTTTGGGCACAAACAGACAAACAGACAAGAACCAAAATATTGACACAGCTACTTTAAGATTTTACAATAGTAGATACCTATAGATATCTTATCGTACACTATTATTACAGGACCAAAAAGTAGTGTAGGATAAAAAAAACACAATTCAACTATAATAACACATTAATAAAAAAATAATAAAACACGAATCAATTGATAATCAAATAATTAATCAATTAATATCAAATATCAAATCTGACAATCAATCAATTAATAATCAATCAATTAATAAATAATCAACTTATAGTAATAAATAATTATCAAATAGGTACTTACCTAATTATTAAATGGCATTCAGAAGTTAAAAAAGTTAAAATAACAATTAATCGAATGTTATTTAAAATGATCTAGAATTACATAAATTTAACAAAAAGCAAAACACAGTCACGTGCAATAAATTTTATCCTGTGATTTATCTCTTTCAGATAAATAGGATTAACTGCAATCCAAAAATCAATGCTAGATGTATATCGCCCCGTTACTGTTCAAATTTATTCATATTGGCCTTTATTCGTGTATCGAATAATTTATTGTAATTCACTTAATAATTATACGTGTTATATTTACATAGATATTGTTATGTAAATAATTTTTTGCAGTTGCTAAAACAACGTAATTTATTTTTTCAGATAACAAAACGGAAACTTATTCGTTCTTGGATGTAAATTACGATCATTATGCAGTGATGTTTGCTTGTTATGACAATGAAGATGGAAATAGCAGCACATGTAAGTATTAAAATTAGAAGGAATCGTCGTTTAGGTCATGAGAATTAAAATGGGGGTCAGGGTTCAGTTTAACGGCCTCGAAATATTATGGTTTTTCACGGCCTCAAAAGATGTGTTTTCATGGCTTCGATGGATACTTTCTCACACCGCTTTTAATTGAGATTGTAAAAAGCTGGATACACGTATGTTAGTAATGGATTCCAAGTGCTTATGGTACAAAAAACCCTTTTAGTATTTGATGGAATAGACTAGTCTATAAGGGCAAGATGACAAGGTTCAGCAAAGAAAACCCTCATAATTACAGACCAACAAATATCTTGAAAATAGGTCAGAGTAGTAAGGAAAATTTCGTGCATAAATGTACAGTGGGGCGAGCACGAATTTTCTTTCGAATACGAGTTCGTAACGTGTGCGATAGAAGCTAGGTATATGAGATTTGTACAGTTCCTTTTACGCACGATAGGGGCGCTGTACAAATTTCATACAATTTTTATCGCACACGTTACGAACTCGATACGAAAGAAAATTCGTGCTTGCCCCACAGTACAGACCAACCAAAAAACGAATAAAAGGAATGATCAATCAATAACAAGAGCCCTTTGAACCCGTGATTGGTTTAATATAATCTATGATTGGTTAATTGGCGCGCTTCGGCAACCGAACAACCAAACTATCTAAGACGTAACAACGGTTTCTGGTTACTATAGTGAATCGTTTAGATGTTTGTCTGTTTATTTTCACTTGGTGTTTCAGGCTTCTAGTTCTTTTGAGTTATTACAGTTAGCGTTGTAGTGACCAAGATAGAGAAAGGGATGCTTAGATGGTTCAGAAATATAAAGAGGATGGATGAAGGAAGTTTGACGAAACAGATATATGAGACGAGGTTGAATGGGCAACCCGGTAAAGGCCGACCTAGGCGTACATATTTTAATCAGATCCAGGACGTTTTGGAGAAAGGCCAGGTCAAGAATACCCAGAATCGGCGTGCATGTATGAAAACAATTATGAAAGTTGAAGAAGCGAATGATGCCAAGATCGTAGAAAGTGGAAAGATGTTGTCTTTGACCACCCCAATGGGAGAAGGCGTGATTTGTATGTATGTACAGTTAGCAGTTAGAAACATACTGTCCATAAAAATGTGTTTTCTTTCAAGAAAGAAAATTAACAATTAAATTTTTTGCGAAGTTTTTACTAGGAACAATTTGCCGGTCAAGTGGAGGCCAAACGCGTTGAAACGGAAACCCCGCGATGCTGACAATCGAATCGCTTGTTGATTAGTTTAAACGGTTTTTAGAGTTCATTAGTTTCTGGAAACTTCTTGCGTACGTTTGTGTTAACCTATAGCGGTAATAGGCCATTGTTTTGTTATTATTTACGGGTAGATACTGATGGAAAGATGTTTAGACGACCATATTTTCGTCAATTATTTTCTGCCACATCTATTAGAACAATGTCCAGATTGCGAATTGCACTGTTTTTTTTTATATAGGACACGTCAAAATGACTTTACCTCGCTTGATGGTAAGCTAATGGCAAAAAGTCTCAGGACTGGGGTCACCATCACATACACCTGTAGTGCTACAGTGGCGGCCCTCAGCTTGACGGCATCATCAAATGCTTTTTGACGCCCCGCTTAAAGGCCCCGGGACTATAGGAGGAAGGTGTGGACTGTGAACTACTTGACAGAGAAATCCAGATTAGGTCTAGGATAGGACTTATTAGGGGTTCAATTACATACTAAACCATGTCAACTGGGACCGATGTCTTAATGTGCTCTCTGAAGCGCGGCAGAGTCTCACTGTCATAAGAATGGTCAGATTTTCTATACTGAGTTTTTGCGTTTGCCATTTCACACTCGCTAGTGAGGGCGTAAATGCAAATTTGTATGGGATTGGATTAGCGCCGCCTGGTGACAAACTTGGGAATTATTTTTCGGTGAGTAAGTTAGCTCCTAACGTGACACTTCGATTTACTTAATTCAGTGACAACTTCTGTCAAAAATTTTTGTGCAACTCAGTATAGGCACTCAGTTATCCTAAGACGGACCTGTCTAGTATGCTCTTTGGACCACCTTACACCCTGGCGTCAGAAGACCCTAGACGGCGTGCGGTTTTAGTCGGTAAGAGTCCGACATAACCTGCCCCGCTGGCCGCGGGGTGGGTATCCATGAGGATATCCGCACGAAAAAAAAAAAAAAAAAAAAAGGTACCTATTGCTTAACCTTGCAATGTGCTAATCTACTCGATTATTACTTAGCCACAAACCTCACAGTTAGTAACATACATTTAAACATTATTTCGAAGAGTGTTGTGTTGCCGAAAAATTTAATACTCGTTATTTTTTCAGATGAAATTTGGAAGCTAACCAGAACACCACATCTAAAAGATACAGATGCAGCTAAGCTTGACCAAGCTGTGGCCAATTACACTCTTGAAAATACGGAGTTTTACACATTCAACAATACAGAGGATAATTGTAGAGTAGGCAGCAAGGGACATCAGCTAGACACTTCTAGTCTTATTCTGACATCTGCAGCAGCTCTTGCGCTTTTCAGGAGATTATATTGAGAGGGACTTTGAATAGATAGTAATTATTTTCTTTTGTAGATAATTATGCGAAGATAAAATGACTCTTAGGACGTTTACACACGACGTTAAACGTGCGTTGTCCAGCGAATTAGCGAATAGTACATTCAATAGACACGAAGCAATCGACAAGGTGTGACATTTTAATACATTATCGTATTTGTATAGCACTTGTGCATACTTTGGTACTTACCTATATCCACAGACCGTGCCACAACTGTGTTTGTATTGATACGAACCCATAGGTAAATATTACTTGTTAATATTATTGAAGTACTTATACCTCAATGGCTAAGTAATTATGTGCTGATGACGTTCAGAGGATTCGCTCATTAAAAACGCGCGATGTCAGCCCGTTCAAAAACGTCGTGTGTAACGACCCTTATGAGTCGAGGGGATATCTGCATTTATAAAATAAGTGTTTGTCTAAAGAAAATATTGTTATTATGCATCACTCGAAAGTTAGTAGGTACGGGATAATTGCGAAATTTTAGACGAATATTGCAACAAATTATAGTTTTCGATGTCTTATTTCTTAATCTTGTATTTATTGTTGATCATATTTTTAAAGTAGTAGGTACTTTAAAAATAAAGATCAAGAATTATATACATGAATTTAAGCTAAAATAAAAAAATCAAATAAGAAATTTATTTTGACTATAAGATACTTGCCAAGCAAACAGCAATTTAATAAAAATTTCCTATGTACCTACAATTCAAATTGTGATCATGTCTTCGCAGTATTAATTTATTACTATAATTTAAGAATTAAATATAATAATTATTTGTTGTTTTTCTCTCATTTGTTACAACATTCAAGGTAGCTTGGTGGTAAGTCGTAGCAGTTGAATGCAATACCGCTACACCACAGCTAGAGGCCGTCATCATAGGCATCATATAGGCATGTTTATAGACGAAAAATATTTAAAAAAAAAATATGCCGACTCGTTTTCAGATGGGCGAAGGTCGATCTTCACCAACTCTTAGCTTATAGCTTTTTTCAGTTTTACTTTTATGTTTCCTTACGGCATCTGTTGATTGATACTGGTACTTTTAGTGATATAACAACAATAGCGCAAGAAACCATTCTTTATGTCCCAAACCAACCGTGCCACTTCACTACGTCAAGGCTTTTACAAACCAAGACAAAGATGAGAGAACTGTTCCATTGTGTCGTAACAGATGGCGCTATAATCAATTTACTCGTATTTGCTTGACTAACAACAACTAATAGGTAAGTAATCACTATTCTCTATTAAACCGTTTTTCATACAATACATGTCATACAGACGGCCTCTGTGGCGATGCAATTACTATAACAGGGAGCGCGGGTTCGATTCCCGCTCAGTGCAAATATTTGTATGCATGGATATTGTCTATTTGCATTGGTCATACACACACAAGGTTAACTATGCTTACCATGGGTCTAGAGAGCGCTGTGTAGAATATAGTACAAAACATGGTGAAGACAATACTAACTTTATGTTACCGACACTATTTTCTTTGAAATCAATGATTTTATATACAAGATATGTTACGTTCATAGTAACTGACACCTCAAATCTGATCCACATTGACAATAGTTGACAATTAGCGTTAAAGTAGTATGAAAGATGGGATAAGCACGTGAGTAAAAAAGATAGCTATAAACATTATCCGTCAAAAAACGTCCCAATTGGGACGTTTTCGAGTCTTCACCTGATGCGCTCTAGTAACATATCTGCCTCTTTTTACATATATAATATCATTGTTTGAAATACAATTTTAAAGTCTCAACTCTACGGGTGTATGACAGCCGTTAGTGTTGCACACATTCATAGGCCACGGTGACCGCTTCCTTTCAGGTAGGTCGTGTGCTGGTCTGCCACCTACGTATCTAGTATAAAAAAATTGACTACCTTGTTTCCATTTTAGTCACCACGAACTATTGAGTTTTAGTCACTGACTTATGCCATACGCATTCTTATTATTGCAGAAACGCAGATTACTATCATGATAAGAAGATTTTTTTTTCTAATTTAGTGCATTCTGAACTCAATAAAATGTGAAAAACAAGCTATGGTATAATTTTACAGTTTCATATTTCTTACCCAAGCAATAACGAGAATATTCAGGCCAGCAAAGCTTCAGGTAAGACTAGTACATATCAACGATCATATCAATCAGTACATATCAACGAAAGGATTACAAGTTTTCGCAAAGAAATTTCACAATTTTACCTCTAATCTGCGCAAACGAATTAATAATTCAATAGTGAAACCATTTTCCTTGCCGCCTCCAAAAAAAAAATTAGATTTTATCAGGCAATACCAAAACTATGTTTATAAAGAAGGTACAAAAGGTCTAGCTGCAAGTGTAATACGTTCATTTGTATGGAAAATGCAAGGGAAAAAAGAGCGAAGCGAAAAGCAATTTCGAAAAAAATGTTCTTTCATTTCACGAAACTCCAACTATTTCTTTTAGTGGTATACATACTGAGGTTTGAATTTTTATATTCCATTACTAGCCAACTGACATTGCAGTGTACAAATTTTAACCAAACTATGCTTTTATGATAGACCGAAAGATAATATTAATACATATTTCTTTACGAGCGCATGTGTTTCCTTCCTCCTATAGTCACGGGGCCTTTAAGCGAGGCGTGAAAAAGCATTTGATGAGGCCGTCAAGCTGAGGGCCGCCACTGTAGCACTACCGGTGTATGTAGTGGTGACTCCAGTCCTGAGAATTTGTCTTTAGCTTACCGTCAGGCGAGGTAAAGTAATTTAAACAGTTCCAAGTCATTATGGCGCGGCAGAAAAAAGAGCTGACAGCACGGAATCCCTCCAGTGAGTTCTGTTCGTAAGTTTGACATTTGTGAGATCGGGATGAGATCGGAATTGTGCCACGGAGAGCACGTTAAGCCGTCGGTCCCGGTTGCTATACAAATATCTATGGCAGTCGTTACGGGTAGTTGGAGCCCTAAAAATCTCAACAACAACGGTCTAGCTGCAATGCTTCGATATCGCCTAATGTCACCATTGGGTTGTGAAGGTCAGATGGCAGTCGCTTCACGAAAAATATCGAGGTCTAGCCAAATCTGCAGTTAAGACTGGTAAAGCGGACCCCAGACTCCAAGGTGAAAGCTTTGGATGCCACTGGGATTAACGCTAGGTTGAAGAAGAAGAAGAAAGATGAGATCGGAACTGAATTTTGAACATATTTTATTACGACAAATGACCTTTAGATTTCACCGTCCCTTTCAGACAGATTCATCAGAAATTCTGTCATATAACTCGTATGTGTGTACGTACAGCGGCTGCATTGTATTTTATTTAATATTCGTTTTACATCACTATGGAAGTTAGAGAGCTTTGGTTAATGGAATAGACTTGCGGATTTATTAGTAGCATAATTAACAAAATATGGTTTTCCCTAGTGCAGGGTTGGCGAACCAGTGGCACACGTGCCACTGGTGGCACGCGGCACAATATTTTGGGCACGTCGCCGATCAGACAAAATTTAGCTCCGTCTTATAAAGAACATTGCTTTTTTAAATCTTAAGCAAAAAGGTTTTATGTCAGAAAAATGGTCATTATTTTATGAAAAAAATACTTTGGGAGATAAAATATAATCATTAAACGTTTCATCCCTTTCATCCCTATAATTTCATTGATATTGACAATAAATTCAACCATGTTTCAGTGACAAAACACGAAAAATATTAATTATAGCTGTTGCCCGCGGCTCCGCCCGCGTGGACGTCGATTTTCGCCTTTTTTTATTATATCGCCGGTTCTAATCAGCCGATTGTGATCAAATATGCGTAAGATTTTGAGTCTAACCAAGACCTTTCTAATAAAAAAATCCCATCAAAACCCGTTCAGTACATTTTACGTCCATCGCTGTCGACGTAAAAAAACACTGAACGGATTTTGATGTGTTTTTTTATTAGAAAGGTCTTGCTTAGACTAAAAATTTACCGTATGTTTGGTTGTAATTGGTTAAGTAGAACCGGAGATATGACCAAAAACGACCTAAAAACGAAGCGCGGGCAAAGCCACGGGTATCAGCTTGTATAAAAAGTAGCCTATATGTTGCCCAGAACTATGAACTATAATCGTACCAAGTTTGATCAAAATCCCTCCAGTAGTTTTTGATTTTAGCGTGAACAAAAATTTTGTGCGGACAAACAGAGGCACAGAGACACAGACAAACAGACAAAAATTCTAAAAATCATTGTTTTGGCATCTATTACATTCATAAAGTCCCCTAATTATTTTTTTTCTCATATATCTTCCATGTACAGACGCCGATCAGTTACAGATTTATTATATGTACTTATAGATTTTGTATCGTGTTATAAAAACATTTTAAAAATATACCTCTTTTGTTTACATTATTTCATAAAGAGTTTTGATGGCACGCCAGTGACCCTATAAAACATGTTTTAGAAAAAAATGGCACGTTGATGCATAAAGGTTCGCCTACCCTGCCCTAGTGAATGTAGTCACTGAAGTTCTTCATTAGAAGGCGCCTATAGGGTTGGCAGGGTGAGTGTGACACCCCTGGTGCAACACCAACTTACCGGCGGGAACACAATACGATGGTTATTATGGCCCTGGTCTTTTGTATGGTGGAGGTACTACCCAAGTCGGACAGCTCATTTCGGACGGGAGGTACCATCGTGTCCTACCTCCTTTTAAGATATCCACATAATCTCCAGAAAAACTTACTGTTTATTACAGTCTCCAAAACCAAATATATCATATTCCAGTCCAATCCGAGACACTTACAACCGCTTTCCCTGCCGCTACGTTGTCAAGGAATTCAGCCAGTTTTTACTTTGAAAAGTTAATTAATATAAAGCAGATTCATCAAAAAAAAAAACGTAAAAATAAATGTAACTTTAGTCTCCACTAAATGTATAATCTAATCTTATCAATCTCGAGGCGGGACCAAACAACGACCCTCCAATTATCCTTTTGTTCGACGTCGGTATAACATTCATTTACATTTTTTTTGCTACATTTATTGTTCGTGGCTTTTGCTTGGAGATTAAGTTGTTTGCTTTTTGTTTTTATTATGCAGAACAGGGATTAAGAGGAAGTTGTCGTTAGTAGGTTATAATACTGTGAAAATGTATTGACAAACAAGCTGCTGTTTAAAAAAAACCTTTTTAAAAACAAGCTTTTATTATTACCCGACTGCGCAACGCAAAGGAGTGGTAATGTGTTTAACAGCCTATGTATGTATGTATGTATGTATGTATGTTTGTATGTTCCTTTGAAGCACTATACAGACCAAACGCCTGGGCCGATTTTCATGATTCACACGTCAATCGATTCCTCTTAGTCCGGCGAGTGTCACTAAAGACATGACGTCAGTGAAAATTCAATATGGCGACTACAGGCCGCCATATTGTGAAAATTAAAAAAATGAAAGTCAGCAAACTATGTCAAGTGGGGTATCGTTGAATAGGTATTTAAAAATCATTTTTAGTTTCCTTTCAACATTTTTCGATTCCATTGACCATTTAGGATCTATAGCGATTTAAAGTTGCGTAACAACAATTCATAGGTTTTTATTAGACAGTAGAAAGTCCAATCGGGTAAATAGCTGGCTAGGACACTTATAACTAAAAAGTATAAAATAAAAAAATATAATTTAGAAATTAAAAAACCCGACTGCGTAAAAAACTAAAAAGAAAATAAACAAGCACTCAGATGTCCGGTGGTCTAGAAACATAACAACTTAACAGTCGGGATCCATTGAAAAATAAGATTGGCTGTTGAATAGTGGATCCCGACTGTTAAGTTGTTACGTTTCTAGACCACCGGACATCTGAGTGCTTGTTTATTTTTTTTTTAGTTTTTTACGCAGTCGGGTTTTTTAATTTTTTACAATATTGTATTGTCATGGGACTTACATAAGTATGCCGAATTTCAGTTCAATCGTAAAACCAGAAGTGGTCGAAAAATGGCTTACAAGATTTGATTACTGACAACATGACAGGTAAAATTAAATAAAAGCTCTGTTTCGTGTAACATGACTATATGTACTGATAATAATATAAGGCTGTAGCCCTCCATCTGTCGGATACCACCCCCCTCGGCCATTGGGAATGATGATGTCGGACTCGGACCAACTAAAACCGCACGCCGTTTCGTGTCTTCAGATGCTGCGGTAAAGCCATGTAAAAAGACCCAAGATGTATTTCGCTCGCACTCCGGCTGACCCCAGAACAATCTCCAGCTTCCAGCTCCAGAGATGGCCCCCTGGGGTTTGGGAACAACGATGTCCCCAATTTGTCCCCCGGGAAAGGGGGAGGGGGAAGCATCGCACCCTTTCGCCGGATTGACATATAATCTGACCTCGAGAGAAAGAGCCACGCCTGAGTTTCTTCTATAAATATGATGAGAAACTGTTTTTTTTAATGTTTGTTTGTCTGTTATATAGTATTCGAAGTGGCGGGGTCCAAGACTCCTTTACGGCATTTTTATAGCAGATTAAAGTCCACGCGAACCAAGTCGCAAGTATAGCCAAGTGTATTATAAAAAAAGTTATCACTTCCAGCAAATTTATAAACATGTTTGACTGCATACATTTAAATTAAAAACTTGACAGTGCACCGTTCCCAAATTTATAATGAATGACGTCAAAGCGCGGCGTTGCGTGCAAATGGGCAAATATACCGAGTTTAGTGCCACATAGTGTTGTGTGATATTGCCTGACGTATTGCCACTAGCAACAGTACGGATAATGATGCGTCGCTTCGAATTAAATTTCCAGGTTGAACATCCAATTTGAATATTAATTGTCACATTTTGATGTTAGTATCATTTTGTTAACTTCACTTAATTAAGTAATTATTCGTTATCTTATAATATTGGCTGTCTTTAAAAACTTTCACATCTATAACTAGTCATTCGCGACTTTGTCTGTGTGCTTTTAGATTTTGCAATTTTTTACGCGGAACCTTAATTATTATTCCAAAATTAAAGTAGCCTAAGTTACTCCTCGTTAAATTTGCTATCTGCTCGTGAAAGTCCCGTCAAAATCGGTCCAGCTGTTTCAGAGATAAGCCAGAACAGACAGATAAAATTAAAAAAAAAAGTTGTTTTGTTATATGTACCGTGTATTATATGCAAAAGCACTTGCTAAAAAGCGGTTATTTTAATATTACGAATAGACAGTCTAATTTTATTTACATACACATACATACATATGCTCATGCCCTTTTCCCTCCGGGGTAGGCAGAGAAATTTTATTTATTTGTATGTATTACATAACATAAATACGTATATATATTTTTTTATGTCGGTCACGTCAACGTGACTTCACCTCGCCTGATGGTAAGTTAAAGGTAAAGTCTCAGGAATGGGAGTCACCATGGCTAACACCGATAGTGCCACAATGGTGGCACTCAGCTTGACGGCCTCATCAAATTTATTATTAGTAAGAATAAGATAATATAGAATACAAAATATCAAAACAATTCATGATATTTTTCTCAAACATCCATCTCTCGAGCTTAATCCTTAACCATAGATTATCGATTGCTGAATTTAATTTGAGCAACAAGCACGTACAGGCACCCGGGAGGCCCCTGGGGGTCGATTGGACCCGGCAATATGTTCCACGTAATCGATGCTCGAGTTATGGCGATCCTTGGTGTTTTATTATGATTTGTAGGGCTGATGATGGTGTTCCGTTTTGGGTGGAATATTTTTAGAAAATTCGTTTTTGGTATTACATACGTTTTTAGAACACATTAGATATTATATAAAAAAGTAGGTTTAGTAAAAATTTTTTTTTTTGAGTTCTGGGTCTGTTTGTCAGTTTGTCTGTTGGGAAGTGGTCACCGTGGCCTATGGACATGTGCAAAACCGAGGTGTCACACACGCGCTGCCTACCCAGAAGGGAAGGAGGGTGGGCTAGGAAGGGGTGGAGGGAGGTGGGGTACAGTGAGCTCTGGCTACCCTACTTACTGACGGGAACACAACACGATGGTTATTATGGGCGCGGTGTTCTGTAGGTTGGAGGTACTACCCCAGTCGGACAGCTCAGTTTGGACGGGAGCTGATACTGTCGTTTCCTACCTCCTACCAATTTTTGTAACGTCACATACCGACTTCAAAAAAAATCTTATACTTATTTATTTACAAGCTATAAGTATACTTCGAACCGCGGTAGCCTAGTGGTTTGGGTAATGGATTGCTGAGACGAGGTCTCGGGTTCGATCCCAGGTTCACCATGGCACACACCAATGACTTGTCGATGCTTTTCGAAGTTATGTGTGTATTTATCGCAGGTTTATCAGTGCCTCGGAGAGCACGTTAAGCCGTCGGTCCCGGTTGCCATACAAACATCTGTGGCAGTCGTTACGGGTAGTTGGAGCCCTCAAAAGTCCAACCAGTCTAACTTGGAACTTCGATATCGCCATTGGTCATAATGACCATTGGTTGTGGAGGTCAGATGGCAGTCGCTCCACGGAAAATATCGAAGTTCAGCTGCATCACAGTTAGACTGGAAAGCCGACCCCAACTGAGTTGGGAAAAAGGTTCAGAGAATGAAGTATACTTCGAACATTAGAAATGTATACCAAGAACATGGCCTATCTAAAGCTTGTCCCACACCTCCGCGTTAACTGCCCCCGTAGACAAATGGAAAACGTCTAAATCGCAAACGATCGCTTAGAAAACGAACGATTAGGTCGACCAATCACATCCCAGCTCGTCGCCGGTGTACGATGCGCGCGCCGCGGCGGAATCACGAGCTGGAGTGTGATTGGTCGACCTAATCTATACGTTTTCTTAGCGATCGTTTGCGATTTAGATTTTTGCCACTTGACTACGGGCACTGACATCCAATCGCCAACTGAAGGCAAGCACGTAACTGTGGATTTGTCGCACGTACGGCTCGGCAGCAGCTAGTTAACGGCTAGGTGAAACCTGCGACTGACGTCACGACGTGGACGTTGACGTCAACGGGTTAGCTGCCGATAAATGAAGCGTGGCAAATGGTTTGTGGGTCATTTGACATTGCCTTAGAGTCCTAGTGTGCAAATCCTAGAGTGGAGACTGCGAATCGGCGAACGGATGGTGGGATGACCCAGCCAGATGGATTGACGATCTGAGGTAGCTGGGATGGAGTGGATGCGGAAGGGAACATTTTTTTATACCACGTAGGTGGCAGACAAGCACACGGTCCACCTGATCGTCTAATCTTCGGAAGCGGTCACCGTGGCCTATGTAATGTACGTGTGCAACACTAAGGGTGTCACAAACGCGCTACCTACTCTGAAGGGAAGGGCTAGGAAGGGGTGGGGAGGCAAGGAGGGGAGGGGGGAGGAGGGGTACAGTGAGCTCTGGCTACCCTTCTAACGGCGGGAACACAACACGATGATTATTATGGCCATGGTGTTCTGTAGGGCGGAGGTACTTCCTTGTCGGACAGTTCATTTCGGACGGCAGATACCGTCGTGTCCTACCTCCTGGGATCGGGTGGTATGGCGCACATTGGGAGAGGCCTGTGTCCAACAGTGAAAGTCGATAGGCTGATTGATTGACCTTGAACCTGAACAATACAACTGACTACCTAATATGTACAAGTGTGCACACCTTCACACACTAGTCAGCCACTACGAGGCAAACTTCATTCAATTCTATCAGTTAAAATAGAATATAACAGCCCCCGTAGACAAGTGTCACAGCGTAAATCGCGAAGTAAACGAATAGATTAGATCGACCAATCACTTCCAAGCTCGTCGCCGACGTACTATGCGCGCGCCGCCGCCGCGGCGGAATCACAAGCTGGAGTGTGATTGGTCGACCTAATCTATTCTATTCCTTAGCGACTTATACTTGTGACACTTGTCTACGGGCCCTGAATAGAAAAATAGAATAGAAAATAGCGAAAGTAAATACAAATACAACATGTCTTGTGTAGTAAAATTTTGTAAAAATCGTAGTGACTGCAAGAAAAACTATCAAGGAATCACATTTCAATCAAATTTGCGTAATACATTGCAACCCATACACACAATAGCTTTTTTCTATATGATTAAAGTACAGTTAGCTGTTAGTTAATTGTTTTCTGTCTGTTTTTCCGGCTATCGTCTGAAACGGCGGTACCGATTTTGACGGGACACTCACTGGCAGATAGCTACTGTAAGAAGGAGTAACTTAGGCTGCTTTAATTTTGGATTAAGATTTAGGGTGCCGAGCAAAAAATTAAAACCTTAAGTCTTTAACCACGCGGATGAAGTGCCGTACAACGACAGCCTGTAAATTATAATACCTATTTATTGTTAACATGCTTTTGTCGCTGACTGTACTTCGAGTGACTCATTTGCACTTAGAAAGAATAAAAGAAAAGAATCACGAAAGCGAATCATGAAATTAATAGTGTTCAAATAAGTTAATTTCCTCGCAAAATTTCTGGCCAATAATTCTATTATTGTGAGTCATTGTCGGGATTTCTCTTTGTCTCAAAAGAAAAATCGTGACCATTGTGATGTAATGGAGGCCAGGCGAGACCAAAAAAGGCATTTAAGCTATTGTACTACAGAATTCTTTGGGTGACAACATTTCTTGTTGTTTAGGGAACCTCTAGGCTCCGTTTTGTTAAAGTAATTTTTGAATGTGGTAGGTAGGTACGTTTATAGTGCTTACCTGGAAAGTTAGCTTATTTGAAGAATGACGTCATCATTGCAATGGCATTTAAATTCAAATTCATTTAATTATTGTTTGTCACAGGTAGATAGAAGATGTTGTCAATTACATTAAAAGTATCACCGTAGCATGTCTGATAAGACGTACAATAAGCTTTTAGAGCTTATACATTGGAGGTAATGTTTAACCCTCCCACTGATTAACTCTTGATATGGCCTTTACGGGAGTGACTGCCATATAACCCCTTAACCCCTTTTTGTTTCGTGCGGAACTCCCCACGGACACCACCCCCGCGGCCGGCGGGGCAGTTATGTTGGACTTGAATTGACTAAAACCGCACGCCGTCTCGGGTCGGTCGGTCAAAAGGTATTTCCTTGGCACCCCGGATCCCTTAACCTTGAGAGGAAAGTTTGCGCCCAATGCAGTTATCTTAGTGGTATTTCAAAAAATAGTCGTAAATAGTTATACACTCTATGAAACAGAGCCAGTTTAACGACAATTTTTACAAAAGACAAACCAATTTCAATGATTAAATTGAAATGGGACCACACGGGAAGCACCAGCTATTAAATAAAAAAAGAATCATCAAAATCAGTTCATCAAGTCGAAAGTTTTGAGATAAGTAACAAACATAAAATAAATTGTGAAAAAATATTTTTAAGTTAAACGGTTTTAAATAGTATTGTCATCAGAACTAAAGACTTCTGCCAAATTTATCAGACCAATCCGACAACTGAAAGGGGGTCAAATTTCAATTACTAGATTTGACCCAAACAAACAGGTCGAGTTAAATAAAACCGTTTAATAATAAAAACTGTCGAATTGAGAACCTCCTTCTTTTTTGAACTCGGTTAAAAATGTCAGTATAAATACACCTCTGCTTATCCCTTTGTAGTATAAAAATACGTCTGTATAATGTACTCGTATGTAAAAATATTCACGACAAAAAGATTTTATACACAATAGCAGCTTCCTTTGACCAGTAGCTCTATAACGCAACACAAACTAATGAAAACTAGTTAGAGCTCTACTTCTGTATCGTACAAACATTTTATTTTATTTTTATTTTCGTTCGTGTGTCCCGACTAGCTCTTGACACAAACACTAGGTGCCCTGAAAAAGGATTAAATCGATCCAATTTCGTGCTATACTCTGTTTGCTCCGGATTTTTCGACGAAGTGAAATTTTCTGCAGGTTTCACGTGAAAGGAGGTGATTCTGATTTCGGTGATACTGTCCTTTGACTATGCCTTAGTATAGAGGAGTGCTAACCTAGCATTTTTAGTGTGATTAAGCCATTTGATGCTACAAAGAGGGACAAAGATAACGTGGAAACTAAGAATACCTACTTGTACAGGAATAGATAGGTCGTGCATTCGACTGTTAAGTCAGAGGTTGTAGGTTTAATTCTCGCTCAGTGCAAATATTTGTGTACATGAATATGAATCTTTGTATTAGTTTCGGTGTTGTAAGTGTTTATCCACATTCTAGAACCTATAACATAAGCTGGATAACCTATGCTTACTTTGGGTCTAGATAGCGCTGGGATGATTGATTTATCAAAGTAATAAACAAGTTCATACTAAATGCGATGGTTACTAGACTTAAAAATGCTTGTGATATCAAAAAATCCGCTAATGCAGACTATAAAGGGGAAGTAAACAAAGACATGAGGAAAATTTTTGGTTTTATTATCTTCTGAGGACAAATGTAACATTTTTCAAGGTTTTTTTTACAGTTATATGTAAGGCACATGTACCTAAGTGGGCAGGTAAGTCGAGGTCGACCTCGCAGAGTATTATACACTGACCAAATTAAGGAGTTATTGCAAAGAGGGCAGGTCAAAAGCACTCGAAACCGGCGGGCTTGCATGAAAGGCTTACTGACAGTAGAGGAAGCGCGTGAAGTATGTCAGGACAGAGGCAGATGGCGGTCTATTGTCTCTGCCTACCCCGGAGCGAAAAAGGCGTACGCATATGTATGTTTTACGGCTAAGGTGCAGGGTATCTTGGAATATGTTAAGCAATGTTAACCTAACTAAACTCACAAAACTCTTTGTAAATAATAACTGGTAGTAGCTTTAAAATATTCTCAAACATCGACAGGACTGAAACAGGCTCTTTGTTCTCAGTAGTCAGTGCAACGCGGTCTTTGTGAAACAGTCACACAACGGTTCACCGAGTACCAATAATACTACCAAAAAATTTCTTTGAAAAATTTGCCATTTTTTAAAATACGCTTCATAAGTCCGATTTTCATGGAAACGGACGAAAATTTTTCTTTTATAATCTTTTATGATGGCTTCAAAAATGTTTAAATATTTTTTCTTTAATAAAAATTCCAGCACCTGAGTTGTAAAAAACAAATGAATTTTGGTAGTGATTTTATTGCCTTTGTATATTATTGGACGTGGGAAATATTTTCAGTTTATTGGGTACAGCGACCCGTTCCAGCTTCGGCATCGTAATACTCGTACTAATGATCTAGCCAATTTAAGTATATATATATATGGACTTGCCAGTCTTAAGTTATATTCTTGTGTATGCACTTAAAAGTAATCTTAGCAAGATGTAGGATCATTAATTAGCAGCATCAGACTTATCGACTCGAGAGGACTGGTCTATTACCAGTTACTTTAAAATTCTGCAAGTTACTTTTAAAATAAAATTATTTTTAACGGATTTATCGCAATTTAGTAGTACGTAGCACTATGGGTGTAGGTATGTAGTGGTGACCTCATGTCCTGAGACTTTACCTTTAGCTTACCATCAGGCGAAGTGGAGTCATGTAGACGTGTAAATAACAATAACACCAAATAAATCGCGATAGCATCCGTTAAAAATTGTTTTATTTCAATGTGTGTCATTCGGTCTTCCGACAACATAAAAAAATATTTCCAAACAAGTGCAAAAAGTTCTAGAATTTCAGGAAAAAGCAATTTTCGTCGCAAATTCCCATAACGTGTTTACTATCGTTTCACAAAATGCACTTTATATCAAAAACTAGTATAACAGACAACTAGTTATTAAAACTTTTATTCCCCATTGAGCCAGGAGTGATGACAAGTTTTGAGGACACAGTATGGAAACTTAGTTCTACCAATATCGTGGTTCTACCACTTATAGTTGTTGGTATAACGTCTGTTATAAAGTTTTTCTGCATCAAACAGTATCATTCTATACTATAAATATTCAACGAATAAAGACTTTGACTTTGACTTTGACTTTGATTATAAAGAGGTAAAGTTTGTGTGTTTGTATATATTTTGTTAAATTGTAAGGGGTAATCTCGGGATCTACTGTACCGATTTTAAAAATTCTTTCACCAATAGAAAGCCACATTATCCGTGAATGTCATAGGCTGAATATCACCACGCTACTGCCCAAGGGAGCGGAGCAATAATCATAAATGTAAACAATTCCGGTGGATTCCCATACATTTTAGGAAAACTGATAAATTATGAGCGTATTATGTGAGTTAAAAAGGGTGCATCGGGGTTCGAAATACGCCACGGGCGAAGCCGGGTCGGGTCAGCTGGTCATTCATAAAAGCGTCTTTTTTATACCACTTAGGTGATTAGGTGGCAGACAAGCACACGACCCACCTGATGGGAAGCGGTATCCCTGGCCCATGGACGTGTGGTACACCAGTGTCGTTATACTCACGCTTCCGACCCTGGAGGGGAGGGATTGGGATGGGAGGGGGGGGATTGGAGTTGGGTTGAAAGAGTGTCTCTGTGCTGATCACGCAGAAGATTTTGGTATTCCATCAGCCACTGAAGGTGCCGTCAAAATCGTATCCAGCCGTTCTAGAGGTTCCTCATTGAAAGACAGGCACAAAAAATTTAAGGCAGTAAACTCACTTCTGTTGGAAGCATTTGCCTGGTTACAGAAATTACAGCTATTACTAGAAGAATGAAAAAAAAATGTTTACGTCCGCGTAATGGTTAGTGGTTTGCGTATCGTGGATGTTTGCAATCAACGATTTTTGGCACACAGTCTTTTAACATTTGTATTTTTTCAGCTGTGACTGCACCGAGCTGTACGAAATGTTAGGCAATTACAGTAAGTAGATATATTTTATAGTAGAAATATTTGTAATCAGTTTGAAAGTTTGAAATATTATTTTATGTTAACATTATGTAAGTTAACAGGTAGGAGTTAATATAAGACTCAGTAATAGATGATAAATGCGTGCCAATGGTCTCACTTTGAGGGATGATAAATCCCATGGGCAGTGGTATGGGGGAGAGTATGCATATGACAGTCGCTCCCAGAGAAACCACAACGAATCAAATTGAAATGAGATGTTGGCACTCAGATGCAAAGATTAACTTATTATTACATTACGATTTATTATTATGTAGTTTAATATGTTAAAAAGTAAATCTTCTTTATGAAGAAATATAATAGGTACCTAATACAATCGTAACTAGAATGAGGTAAGTATATTGATAAAGCTAATTTGTGCACAGTATCACAATATAGTGCCATTAAAGTTCTAACAGATCTTAAAGTAACGAGAGATAATTTCCCACAAAAATAAACTCACAGAAAACGTTAAAAGTGTTCACATAAAGTAAAAGTTAGCAGTTGTGTAGATTGTTCCGCAACCGACTTCTCAACTAGCTGAGGAATTGCGGAAATACGTGAGTGACACACGGACTTAACAGTTGGAAAACTGTGTGGTGAAATTCACATGATTATTTTACTATTCTCTGAACCTTTTCCCAACTCAGTTGGGGTCGGCTTTCCAGTCTAACTGTGATGCGGCTGAACTTCGATATTTTCCGTGGAGCGACTGCCATCTGACCTCCACAACCAATGATCATTATGACCAATGGCGATATCGAAGTTCCAAGTTAGACTGGTTGGACTTTTGTGGGCTCCAACTACCCGTAACGACTGCCATAGATGTTTGTGTGGCAACCGGGACCGACGGCTTCACGTGCTCTTCGAGGCACTAATAGACCTGCGATAAATACACACATAACTTCGAAAAGCATCGAAAAGTCATTGGTGTGTGCCATGGTGAACCTGGGATCGAACCCGAGACCCCGTCTCAGCAGTCCATTACCCAAACCACTAGGCTACCGCGGTACCCTAGTAGTATTCACATTATTATTTTACTAATATTATAAAAAGTAAGTTTGTTTCGGAGTTTTACAAAAACCCTTTGAAAATATTCTAATGCTCAATGCTCTGCTTGAACATAATATTGTAGTCGAAAACCATAGCAGCGAGATCACTCCACTGCCTAAGCGTGCGCGTAAGTTTGGCTAATCTTCGAAATATTGTAAGCGGGGCGTTTAAAGGCATCTGATGAAGCCGTGAAAGTGAGGGTCATCATTCCGGCATTTTTTGTATCTGTAATGGTGACCCCCATTCCCAAGACTAGCATACCAACAGGTGAGGTGAATTCATATTGACGTGACCAAGACGAGAAAAATCACTGCACTTATTGGAAAAAAAATCATTGTTTAAGAGCTACTTTATTTCCGATGGTAAACGCCTATAATATTATACTGATCATATTCATCGTTTTGCAACAAGAAACAATTGAAAGATGTGACTGCCCCTTAGTTATCTTATGGACATTTGAAAATATATAGTGATACATTTCTGACTCTTGCCTCGACAGAAACCTTTCACTTGCATTGTTCCTGACATACGCCATTTACTTATTTAACGTCTACGATGGCGGGTAGGTAATTTTAACCTAGCATAGCCTAAAATGTTTTCTATCTGAATGACATAAGTAATATGCAAGCCGAGTTTCCAATTACAATAGCTAAAAATATTAGTGTTAGGCTCACTGCACGTAAATGTCCAATTCTGTTGTGTACAAGCTGACCCGACAGGCGTTGTCCTGTCTTAATGTGCTACAACAACCTAAACTACCAAAACTCCATATAAAACTGAACTTTTGACAGCTAAATATTGAAACAACTGACATGACGTTACATTAGAAAAGTGTTATTGTCAAAAGCACTAAGAAGGTTTAATTAGAAAAGTTAATTATGGTCGTTCAGTTTTCTTAAATTTTCTAATGTCCCGCGCAACTTTCTTAACTTTTTCTTTCATGAGAACCTTCATAACAAACACAATAAAAAAAAAATTAGTGAAATCGGTCCAGCCGGTCATGCGTGATGTCGTGACCAAGGGAAATAGGGATTCATTTTTATATATATAGATAAGTTTCAAATTACTGTTGGCTATCTTCCTGTCCCGTGTGTCCCCGATGGCTTAAATAAAAACACATATAACACACACGACACTCGTTTATGACGTAATGGTTCACTACCGATTCAATTTCAAACTGAATGCGGCGTCCGACCAGTTTCATATTTCTATTTAATGCTCAGAATTTAACTTTCGATGTTGGTTAAATAATAGTGCTGTCTGAGTTTAAATTTGGAATTTGAGAATTGTAGGTTTTAGAAATGCGATGGTAACTGAATGGATAAGGACGCGGCCTCTACTCAGAGGTATCAAGTTCGAATCCGGCTGGACAGTACCAATGTGAATTTCACTTTGTGGAATTTATATGTGCTAATCACATGATTTACCATCAGCGACGGTGAAGGAAAACATCGTGAAGAAACCCACATGTCTTAGAAGAAATTCTAAGGACATGTCCGATCTACCAACCCGCATTAGGCCAGCGTGTCTGGATTAAGGCCTAAACCCTCTCAGCTCTCTCGTTAGAGGAGAGGAGACCCGTGCCCAGCAGTGGGACATAAATGGGTTGCTATTATAAGTTTTAGAAAGTGTTTAAATTCTTTTTAATGGCATGGGATTCATGTTAAGGGTTTGAATAGACGATAGTATATTTGGTTTGTAAATAAACACAGAATGTTTTAGTGGAATGTACATAGTTACTATGGCCTATAATTTTTATGATTTTTATATAACTATGCCTTATGAATTTTTATGCCTTATGAATAAACACAGGGTGATTTAGTGGCATGTACCTAGTTACTATGCCTCGTGATTTTTTTCCGATATTAGAGGTTAACTCAGACGCCGGGGTATGAGGGAAATGCTTTTTAACTTAGACGTTACCGTCTACAACAAAGAGGAAGGTAAAATTCGAACAAAATTCTTCATAGTTCTACAGAAATCCACGTGGGATAGTATAGAGAACGTTATCTATACCTTTCGTCACAATGTGGGGGAATTCCCCCTGGTAAATTTGTACTCTTTGTCTGAACTATGTTCTGGGAGACTTCAGTGAATAAGTTGGTTGTAGACAATCATGGTTGCGAATTATAGCGCACTTTTGATCGCATCTTACCTTAACAGGTTATAACTACTGGGTAGGTATTGCTGGTTACTGGTGGTAGAAATTTGACGGCACAAATTAGTGACAAATTTCGGCCGGGTAGGGTACCACCGTGCACGGTTGCGAAAAACCCTCTATAGTAATCTAATCTCGGTTGGATTGCGTTCAGGAATCAGCAAGTGCATAGACCGGTGGGTGTCACGCTGTGCTGCGACGACAATCCTCTTTTGATGAGATCGTCAAGCCAAGTCCCACCATTGTTAACATGGTGTAATGGTGACCCTCTTTCCTGAGACTTTACGTTCAGCTTACCATCAGGCGAGGTGAAGTCGACGAGCCGGGCCTTCCAATAATAAAAATATTATTCTTATGGTTTGTAAAACCATACCAGTATACGAGCATACCACAATTGAAATTTCATGTTAATTAGTAGAGAAATATTATAATTCAGATATTATATTTTAAAACAACCCCATATTTCAGATTACACAGTTTGCGGTTTCCACATATATTAAGCTTGGCTCGGAAAGTTCCAATCTATTTTGTACGAAGGCAATATCCGGTGATATCGTTTCCCGCGAACAATTACAACTAGTTATAGTTTAAAACAGTGTTGTCGTCTGCACGCGTCTTAGTTAGTGTAACGATTTTATATTGTTGTAAGAAAACTTCGGTTTTGAACATATAACATTAAAAGACAGTAGAAGTAGTATCTAGGTTAAAATACAAAGAAATCGTTGTCGCCAAAAATATTCTCTCAAAGACTTCAAGTCCTTCTCATTGGATGCATATATTTTTCTTAATTTTTTTTTATACTACGTAGGTGGCAGACAAGCACACGGCCTACCTGATGGGAAGCGTAGCCTATGGACGTATGCAACACTAAGGGTATCACACACGCGCTGCCTACCCTGAAGGGTCTGTAAAATATGGGAAAAGTATACTTGCACACCTTATTTAACTGAAATGAACTTAATTTTTGATCAGTATTAATCTATGTATTCAATATATTAACCCCTTAAATGCGTGAGTCCTTCAGTTAAGTGTATCTACACTTAACTATTGGCGACGCAGCCCTGCCCCCTTGCTACTTATACTTATAGATTGCTTTGAAAGGGTTTAGCACTTTATTATTGTGAAATAACGACTAAAAAACCTGGAGGGCTTGGCGGTGGGGATTGAGGGATGGGGAGGGGGACTCTGAGAGCTCTGGCTAAATAATATAATATAATTTTATAAACACTATAGTAACTTATAACGTAACAGATACTGTCGTAGATGTAACATAACGCTAAACATAATAAGCATATTTATTTACGCATTGCGTTACATAAGCCTCATTAGGCATACTGTCCTTATGTTTATATATTCATTATATTTACACGCCTTTATGAATTTTTAGGCACGCACAATGTCACTAATTACACAATAATCCGTGTTAAGCACGCATCAAATTTCCATTTTTATTTTGTGCGCATTTTTGGCAAGGGTTACACAAACCCGGAGGAAGTGGGCGCTTTTGTGTGTGCGTGACGACGACGACACGGGGAGGCAACGACTCTGTGTAGGTATATTGATATAAATATTAATGAATTCTTTGACCCATGAAAGCAATTCAGTTAAGTTTACATTGAAGACCGAATCGATAAATCATTTTGATTTGCACTGTAAAGAAATTTAAAAATTAGTTTTATTCCAATAATTATTGGAATAAAACTAAATCTCTTATTCTAATATCGATCTCCCAAATGTCAAAATCAAAACCTGGGCTATTTAAGCGGGGCGTGAAAAGGCATCTGTCTAGGCTTTCAAGGTAGGGACCGCCGTTTAGGGACGAATGGTGTCTAAAATACCCCGTACCCTCTGGACTTTACCCTAGCTTCTTACTATCTAGCGGGGTGAAGTCAAATTAACGGTGTGAATATGAAAAAAAAAAGATATTCTCTTGGCTTTTTTTATTATGTTTCGTAATTGTTAATAGTTTTCCAGTTTATTAATTACAAGTAAACAAACTTTTCTATTTATAATGTTATATATAGATTTATCGATGTCGTGTCGTTGAGTATAAACACCCTATTGGGGGTGCGTAGTACAATTTACTACTTTCCGGTCCGGATTCGCTCACGTACGATACCCTCGTATCACTCGATGTATGGGTCACCTTGTTTTTTACGAAAAAAAAATCGCAAAAATTTACATTTTGTCCCTAAAGTTCGAATGTAAAAGTTGCCATCTGAAGTGTTGATTTTCTGTTTGGAGTGGTTTGAATATAAAGTAACTGAGAGTGGAGTGAACCTATACCGACATTATAAATGTTCTTTTTTTGTTTTTATATGTAAGTACTTAGCGATAATAGAGAAGAATTACTGAATTGTTCTTGATTGGTACCACAAAATTTGATAAAAAAAAAAAACTTTTTCCCCAATTGTTTTGCTCTATTGGCCCGAAATTAATATCAACTTCTAATAGGTACATTTTGATATTTTCATTTTTGGATAATAAATTGAATGAATGGCAAATCAAGTTTAAAAGGCAAATAGTTTCATTTTGGGGAGGGAGGAGACCTCAGGATTGACTCTATAAATAGGGTTACTAAATGGTGATATCTTGAAGGGCAGGTCAGGAACTTACAGCTGAAACAAATGGGCTTGCGTGAAAGGTTTAATGACAGTAGAGGAAGCTTATGAGGTATTTAAGACCAGAAGATCAGGGATCAGGGATTTAACTATCCCTGCGAGAGAATGAATGTACAGAATTGTACTTTACGACGGCGATGGCCTCTCAGTGGCATAGCGGTAGTGCATTCGACTGCTGCAACAGGGAAGACGGGTTCGATTACCACTCACTGCAAATATTTGTTTGCATGAATATTTGCATTGGACTGGGTGGTTCTATGTATAATATTATTATGTATGTATTTAAAAAAAAGTATATAAGCATGTTTATCCGCATTCTAGAACTCATAACACAACCTAGTTAAACTATACTTACTTTGTGTCTAAAGAGCGATGTGTAGAATGTCGTAGAGTATTTTTAAAGAACTGTCAGTGTAAGTTATAATATATTATTTTGTGTTAGAATATTTTTATGCAATTAGATAAGATTTTTTTTAAATTCTTTCGTTTTGATTTTAGTTTCTTATTTCAACGATTAGTTGAAATGTACAATAGTTTGTGGACACTGGACACAGTTAAAAAAAATTATAATTATAAATTCCATATACAGTTTAAACAACGGTTAACGAGAATGTAAGCCGTCAAAATGTCAAGTGTGCGCCAATAAAACGAAAGCCGAATGATTACCGAGTGCGTTCGGCAAGCATCGGTTGACGAGGGCGGCGACGAACGTGCCCGATCGTGATTCGAATTTGGAATCACTTGAAGACTGATTTCATTCCGGTACACATCCAATTTGTAATGCACTTAGGTGGGTTATCTATGCGTGTAGGCATGATGTTAGAATTCATTATGCATGTAGAGTCTGTCTCATGACTCTCACACACTCACATCACAATAATTCTTTACCATTTATGTTTCCTTCCCCCTACAATCCCAGGTCCTTTAAGCGGGGCGTGAAAAAGCATTTGATGAGGCCGTCAAGTTGAGGACCACCATTATAGCACTATCGATGATGGTAATGGTGAGACTCAGGCTTTAACTTTAGCTTACCATCAGGCGAGGTGAAGCTATTTTGACGTGACCGATGTGAAAAAAAGCTATGCTTAATTCGACAGTCTCTGTGGCGATGGCATAGCGGTAGTGTGCTCTATAAGAACGACAAGGGTGCGGGTTGGATTTCCGTTCAGTCCAAATTTTTGTATGAATGAATATATCTAGGTATTTGCATTGGTCTGGGTGTTTCTATAAATATTATTTATTATTTTATTAAAAAGTATATAAATATCTTTGTTTGCATTCTAGAACCCATAACACAAGAAACTATTCTCGCTTTGTGTTTGGAGAACGCTGTGTAGAATGTCATAGATTATTTATAATTTAAGTCTAGATAGCGCTACCGATCGATAGAAACTCATTAATAAAACGCGTAAATTAATAATATCACCCACAGCGCTCATAATCGTTTAACGTGATGAATATAATTAATTAAGTAGGAAACACTTTGTAGGCGAATTCGCCATAATTTTGATCAACACGGAAAACACAGGCGGGCACAATTAAGTTTAAAATCGCCTTCATTAACATAATCAGTTAATACTCTGCACCGTGATAGGTATATATCTATCTACTACTTAACTCATATGTATTGGTATATTGTAAATATTTTGCAGAAGTTTAAACTTGTTATGAACTTTATTATTTGCGATAGTAGCTGAATGGATAAGGACGCGGCCTCTACTCAGAGGTATCGAGTTCGAATCCGGCCCGATAGCACCAATGTGAATTTCACTTTGTGGAATTTATGTGTGCTAATCACATGATTTACCATCTGCTGACGGTAAAGGAAAACATCGTTAGGAAACCCACATGTCCTAGAAAAAGTTCTAAGGACACGTCCGATCCACCAACCCGCATTAGGCCAGCGTGGATTACGGTCTAAACCCTCTCAGCTCTCTCGTTAGAGGAGAGGAGACCCGTGCCCAGCAGTGGGACAGTGTTACTATTATTATTAAATATAAAAAAAACTAATTCAATGACATTTAAAGCTAGCACTTTGGAGTTCGTGGTTCAGTTTCCTGCTACTTTAAATCCTCCTGCTATTTGTCAGATTGTTTGGACCTAGCAGTCTTCTAAAATTCTGCATTTATTGAGAAAAGTCTTTCTCCCTTTGCAAAATTACATCACCCCCTATGGACATAAACTATACAACCATTAGGTGTATTACGATGGCTTGAGATAAAAAAACTCATAATTATTCTTACAAAAAAAATACCAACGGACCTAATTGAAATGGGACCACACGGGAAGCGCCAGCTATCAAATGAAAAAGAATCATCAAAATCGGTTAACCCTGGCGAAAGTTCTAACGTAACAAAAATTAAAAAAAAACATTCGAATTTAAAACCTCTTTTTTTGAAGTTGGTTAAAAACCGAAGTGACGCAAGAGCGGGTTGCCAAATGAAATTAGTCAAGTCTGCCGTACTTAACCTACTGACAATACCCTGGTATTTGATAGGGAAGCGATTGTCCAGGCAGGTTCGGCATAATCAGATTACAAGCGCGCAGATGACGGCGAGCGATTCCGATTTGCATCGGTAATGGCGCTAAGTGCACTTCCAGCTCGTTTCGTTCACATGTTGAGAACTCGTAAACGAAATGTTTTTGGGAGTACTAAAGGGTTCAGTTAAATGATAGTCATTATTAGCTTAATAAGTAGGACTAATACAGTCAACAGCGATATTAGCGTAACATATTTCAAGTTACTGACCACGTTAACTCTATAACTTAAACAAATTCCTTAAGAATTTAAATTAGTCTCCTGAAAATTACAAAAAGAATTACCTACATACATAATTATGCTTATGCCTTTTTTCCTCTGGGGTAGGCAGAGACATATCAGCCCGCCATTTGCTTCTGTCTTTGCATACTTCACGATCTTCATCTACTGTCATTAAACTTTCAATGTTATCTCACCGATTTCGAGTGCCTTTGACCTGTCTTATTTTCAATATCTCATTAATTTTTGTCAGTGTATGTTCAGCGAGGTCGACCGGCTTGCCTGCCCACTTACCTACATTTGTGCCTGGCGTGTCATTCGAGCAGTATTCATTAGCTATATGCTCAAAAAGAATTATACATGTTTTTATATTCTCTGTCGTGTTTGTAATAAGCAGGACAAGTATAATATGCAAGAATTTTTTGACTGCGGTAGCCTAGTGGTCTGGGTAATGGACTGCTGAGACGAGGTCTTGGGTTCGATCCCAGGTTCACCATGGTACACACCAATGACTTTTCGATGCTTTTCGAAGTTATGTGTGTATTTATCGTAGGTTTATAAGTGCCCGGTTAATGGCAATAGGCTCGCCACCTGTTACATTAGGACCTAAACAAACTGGCGAAATGTGGGTGCTAGCACCTCTGCCTACCCCTTCGGGGATATAGGCGTGAGTTTATGTATGTATGTATGATTTTTTTGAAATATACGGGTATCGCTGGACACGAACAGCTAATCTAAAATAAATTATAAAAGTCATTAAAAATGTTAAATTCCAATAAATCCTCGACAGGAAATGCATCCTCGAAAATTGCCAGGACATAAAAAAAATCCCCCACAAATCCGTTATAATAAAAATCAGTGTAACAGACCGTTTAAAAAGATAATTTCGAAAAAATGCAATTCATTCCACTCCCCGGTTTCATCCCCCACCCTTAAGGGGTCATTACGATACGAACGTGTGGATAATGTCTTCCACTGTGCTTTGAGTGCTCTGAAACGATCGTTCAACAAAATGGTAACAGTAGTTAAAATTCGTTTCATTTTTTACTGAAGAACCTTTAGAGTGTGGTGGATTTAACTGTAGCTGTGGTAATATCACGTTTAACATAATATCAGATATGGAACACTTATATCAATAAAATTTTTGTTCGACACAGAAATTTTACAGTGCGCGGTTAACCTAAGTTATGTTCTGTTTACCGGTAACTGCGGTAGCCTAGTGCTATGGGTAATGGACTGCTAAGACGAGGTCTCGGGTTCGATCCCAGGTTACCATGGCACATACCAATGACTTTTCGATGCTTTATGTGTGTATTTATCGCAGGTTTATAAGTGCTCGGTAATGGCAATAGGCTCGCCACCTATTACATTGGGACCTAAACATAAACTGGCGAAATGTGGGTGCTAGCACCTCTGCCTGCCCCTTCGGCGATATAGGCGTGAGTTTATGTTATGTTATGTTATGTTAATCATCTCTTAATCCTACCTATTCTGAGGTACCTAATCAAATATTGAATTAAATTGTTGTGCTCCGCGCACCGTGTCTAAATATGAGTTAGTGTACACTCACACAGTCTTTTGTCGTTCCTCTAGCAATTTGCCAGTTGCGTTCAAAGTTTGCACTTTGTAACCTGCGCGTTCCCTGTGGTAGCAGTCGAATATACTACCGCTACGCCATAGAGGCCGTACGTAGAGTTTAGATAAAGGTATACTCATTTTAGATGGAATTTTTTAGGTGATAAGCAGATGGAGGCGCGGGGCGGTCAAAATGTCCGCGACGCACTCTTATTATTACTATTATTAGATCGCATTGAGCCCGCGTATGTCTGATAAGCGGCACGAGCTATTTCGCGGATAAATGCAACCTTATGATCGTACAAATAAGAGTGCGTCGCGGTCATTTTGACCGCCTCGCCTCTCCGTCTGCTTATCGCCTTGTCAAATTAGTACGTTTATCGAAAAACATAACCATGATTCAATATGTATGTCAGTTTTAAATTATAGTCTGTACTTCAAAATTAATATTCACACAGGCTTTACCTATTACTTTGCTAATGTGACTTACAATAATCTTGACTTTCATAAGTGTTACCTACCTTGTAACCTACAAGAATAAAGATATTTATTTTAATTATAATTATCACGAGCACTGAAGCACTTATATTGTGCGTATAGTGTGAAATTATAATCTGCATAAAGTAATCTACTTTTGCATATGCACGACAAGGTTTTAGATATGTATAAATTGCGTGTACATATTCACAGACCAGGCTATAAATAACTAACCTATCTCTACACCGCCAACATTAAAACCGAACTCAATTTCCCATTCAAATTTTATCTCGGTATCATAAAATATCACACGTAAGGGGTGAAAGTGTGGGGTAGAATTCAGGGGTGATTTTCAGGGGGCTTAAAATCTTTAAGTAAAACCACGTAACGTTTCATAATCTCCTATGTACCTATGCCTAATAAAAAGGCGTGGAAGATTTGAATATGCATTAACATTATTTTGTTTTCACCCCTTCTGTACTTAAGTAGGGTTGTCCAAATGAGAAATTTTTCTTACAAAGGAGATGTTTCATTTTGGGCCCCCTAATTTTGTTGTACACTGTATAGAAAAAAAGAGAAATAATACCGGTTATTGGCAAAAATACAATTATATTTATTCGCCTCCGGAATTCAAGTGCATAAATTAATAAAATATGAGTACATTTTTATAGCTTCAGTCCGCCATGTTTGTTGAGTTGCAAAAAAGTGTTTATTTAGTTAGATTCCGCCCATAATACGAAGCAATATTATAACAATTGAATAGTGAAAAATGAAAACTACCTTGCCTAGTTTTTTTTCTAAGTAGTGTACAAAATTATCGGGCCCAAGGTCCATACATTTGTGAAACATCTCCTTTTCTGTCATGATACCAGGGTGTTTACTCAAGATTTTTTAATACCTATGTGTTTTGATGTGCTTTTCATCCTGAAATAAAAAGTTATGAATTATGAATTATGAATGTGTGTGTAATTATTTTACAAAAAGGTACGTACGACTTATTATCAAATCTCTAGACCGCTTATGTGTTGAACAGTAGACATCTTGCGGCTGTATGGTTTCAGCTGTTATTATACAAAAGGAGCAGTTATTGACTAGGCTATGTAATCATACTTACGGAACATGGCCCAATCGTTGGTATTATATTATGGTATATACTAATCAGTATATAACCATTAACATTACGAAGCTGTATGAGGCCGTCAAGCTGAGGGCCGCCACTGTAGCACTACTAGTGTATCTAGTGGTGGCCCCAGTCCTGAGACTTTACCTTTAGCTTACTATCAGGCGAGGTAAAGTTATTTTGACGTGTCCTATATAAAAAAAACGACGCAGGATCAGTAACTCAGTTTACTTTGCTGTCTAGCTGACTAGGGCTAGGTTTGGTCTGCTATCGAATCATTGGCATATCGATTCTCACATTTTTTTTTCTCAGAATGCTGCCTGTATGTAACAGCATGCTGCATACGTTAGCAGACGGATCATAGTCCATGAAGTAGTCCACATTGACATGGCAATTCAAAATAATTTTCTAATATGGAATTCGTAATATTTTTTCAGTAAATTAGTGGGTAGACAACCCTACCAAAAAGGGCCATTAGGTAGAGTGTTATTTTAACGCCCTCAAGTTCTGAAAGTGAAGTTTTGTAACTTGTCCGTGTCATTAAGTGGCTCAAGACTGTTAATTATTAGGTACTGTTTTTGGATGTTCCCCTTTTAGCTGTGTACTAAACGGGTATAAATGTGTACTAGCAACGAGGCTAAAGTCTGAACGTAATTCTAATATGGTTCATAAAAATTAATGTTTCTTTGTTAGTTTGTTCTTTTACTTTTGTACTTTACGATTATATCATTGGTATTGATTAAAAAGCTTTGTACGATATTTTTTATAGTCTCCTCAATGAATTAGTAGTAGATTTACAGTGGATTTATCTGGTAAAATTGATTTTTTTTATACCGGCCCACCCGATGGGAAGCGGTCACCTTGGCCTATGGACGTGTGAAACACCAAAACGTGTCACATACGTGCTGCCTACCCTGAAGGGAAGGGGGGAGGCCTGCTTTCCATTTCCAAAAAAGTTTTCCACACTACAAAAAAGGGGTAGGTAGAGACATCAGTCCGCCATCTGCTTCTGTCCTTGCATACTTCTCGAGTTTCCCCTACTGTCATTAAACCTTTCATGCAAGCTCACCGGTTTTAAGTGCTATTGACCTGCCTTTCTTTACTGCCCCATTAATTTATTGTCCGGAATTACCCTGGAAATAGCCTGTTAAATACATCCAAATACACACAACAGAGTGAAATGCTAGCGTTCTATTTGAAAAGTCGCAAATACACAAACATTGGTCTGTATTTCCACAACACTGTTTCGGTAAATCTAAAATTTATTTATCTGTACCTACAAATTCATTCGCTATTTGTATGGCACTCATAAGCGAGGAGTCCGAACAGTCATTACTTACGTCCGTACATATTTCCGAACGTGACTTCAATTGAAAGCGGACCTGCCAGCAATTGAAACATTTGCAGGTATGTACTGAACTGAACGTAAACGGAAACGCAGAGATCTTCAGCGAGTAAATAACAAGAAAATACCGAAGTATATATTTGAGAAGGTAGACATTACTTTCTTTGACGAATCTAAATAATGCCAACAAAAACTTTCGCGTTGTTGGTACCCACCTTAAAAACTAAAACTAAAAGAGCCATGTGTTTTAACGCTTACTTCTAGAATTTAAAGTGAATCCTATCCTAGCAGCGATGGTGGCGCCACCTACGAGACTATAACGGCTAATGAGAAGAAGAACTTGTTGTTGCAAATCTGCGGTGTGGTGTCAGAGCACACCAAGAAGTTGTGTACTAGGTAAGTGACTCCGTCCTCTACGAGCACAGGTCTGGTAGTGAGAGTTCGAACAGCCCGAAAATGTACACGTTTAGGGTATAGGTACACAAACATGTACCGTAGAATTACCTGAGGTTTAGATCTTTCACCGAACGTTAGTCCTCGTGACTGAATTCAACCGAGACTCCAGTCTTCTATTCTTTCCCTGGGCTCTAAAGTACGAACTTTGAATGCAACCTTGACAAATGATGATGATGAAGAAAACACACCGTTTGTGTGTCCAGCAACTTTTGTCGTCGAATGTATTTTTTTAGTTTTATTTTCGAAAGTGACCTCCTGTTCTTATGTACACTCCATGCCAACATAACAAACATCCCACTTCCTACTAATTTTACTTACTACTATCCTATCCTACTTCCTACAGAAGATGTTTGGATGTTTGTTACTCTTTCAAGCAAAAACGGCTGTACGGATCTAACTGAAATTTGGCAGAGGAACAGATTATAGTCTGAAATAACACACAGGCTACTTTTTATCTCAGGAATAATTTCTCATGGGAAGAGGGATCTAGAATTACCACGCGGGCGAAGCTGGAAGCAAAAGCCAGTAACCGATAAATAGGTAACACTGAGGATATCACGTATATGTTGCCGGCCTTGTAATACATCCTTTGTGAAGAGCCTTACTGTAATTCGTGCCATATAATATTAGGTAGGTATATAAAGCAGGCGGTTTCCTGTAAGCCGATATCGCGATATATTGAGCCGTCCCATAACAGATAGGTATACTATAACCATAGCTCTTTTGAAGGCCCTCTTCAATGTTAAGACATAGATTAATAAATTTAGCAGTGGGTATGGGAGATCTATATATTTTTATGTTATGAAATATAGTTACGAGTATATCATTTTACGTTTATAAAGTTACTAGCGTACCCGCGCGCGGCTCCGCCCGCGTGAATGTTGGCTATCGCCACCAAGTCTTTTTTAAGCTGAGGGACTGCCCGTACTAACTTTTAATTTCTATTCCTTCGCAATCAGTGGTTGCAGCTAAACGTATTCATTTCATCTCAAGTTCTATCAAACCCTTCAAAGTACAGTGCCATGCATCGCGGCCAAAGCCCGTTTATTTACCATCATTATCCTTTTTCATTGTCTTCTAGATTTTATGTGGATTAGATAGCTGCTCTGGCCAAAGTATGTGTGACTCGGAAGAGGCCCTTTGAAAAACCCTTTCATCATAGTTGCATTGCACTTTCACATTCGATGCACTATTTCAAATTAGTGAACATTATTTATTGCTTATTTATTGCCGAAAATCTGATTTTTTTATTATTAAAATCTTGCTACAGACATTGACATTTGACAATCTGATTTATCATTCAAGAAGTTCATGAAAGTAAAGAAAGAGGATATACTAATAAATACCGGTCAAGTGCGAATTGGGCTCGTGCACGCAGCGTTCCGTACAAAATTGGGTTGAGGGGGATTTCCGCACGACAAAAAAAAGGGGCGAACTTAACTTTGTTGCAGTGCTTCTTGTCTTGAATGACAGACATACATTTTTTTTTTGGTGAAGTAGGTAATATTTATGCTTTCCGGACTTTTCCCTGTAGTTATGCTATAAGATTTTACTTTCTGCAAAATATCTGGATTCTAGCCCAAAGGGAAATACCCCTTTTTTTTCGTGCGCAAAAACCCCGTCAGGCTTCACCTCAACGGAGCCAACGGAGAGGATGGTATGTCAGAGTAGAGTATTTCCTACCAATGCCTGTGTGATCGAGGAATCTGGTGTGTCCTAGAAAGGATATCCCAGAAAACCCAACCGGTTCCGGCCACCAACACTGGCGACCTCGACGTGTTATTAGGAATCTAAATCCCCATCTCTATAAAAAAGCGCGCGTGGAAATATAACACCCTGCCACCCTGGGTCTGCTTCTGCTAGGGTGACGGTTAGCCTCGACCGTCACCCTAGGCCCGTACTCGTGGAGGACGGTTCATGGTTCTGCGAACTACGCCGCCCGGTGCGCCTTCATCGGCACGGGGGAGTGCTAGATCTCTCCCGCAGCTTTTCCACCACCACTTGCGCGCATTACTGCCTCGCAAAAAAGCAGTGGCGTTCCACATACTCTCTATGGTGACCATGGTCCGCACCAGGGAATTCACCATGAGGCTTACCCCACCGACGTCTGCTTCTAGGACATGGCACCAGTCTATCCACTCTGGAGACTCTACCAGTGTATGAAGAGGTGGTGTGCCCACGGATCAGCCCCGGCAATGGTGGCATTCAAACGTCAGCACCCTGCCTACGCAATGCAGGAACTCACCAAAACAGCCATGCCCATCAGTAAGCCTTGGATAGCTCAGGGTCAAGGGTTACCTTAAACTTCGGCGTCTGTAGACCCAAGATGGAGTTCGATTTTAGTCGGTCAAGTCCGATATTACGTCCCTACTGGCCAGAGGAGGGGAGAGATTCGTGGGGATTTCCGCACGAAAAATAAGGTACGGCTTCCTAAAACTCTCCGATTGCGGTGCAGGTGACTCACTAACGTCGCCGAAGATAACTTAACGACCTCCGTCCTCCATGAGTGCAGGCCTGGAGATGGTAGGTCAAGCCACCTATTAGTCGATAGTGAGACCACAGTTTGGATATTACGCTACGTGTAATGCCAAGCATTATCCGCAACATTCCTTTTATCTAATTCAACTTGATGCCTCTACGTGTTCTTAAGAAAGAGGTCTTGACAGACAGAGAGACGGATAACGAAGAGAAAAGGTTTTTTTCCTAATCAGGCACAGAACCCTAAAAATTAATACATTCTATTTACTTTTGAGGAAAAAGAAGTAAAGGATATTACTCTATGAAAATTTAGACAGTCAATTTTAGTTCCTGTTGCTATGACAACTATTATAGATGGCGATAAAAACGTTTGCAACATCTAATTTTCTTTTTATTACTAAATTTCCTGAATGAATCATATATTTTTAATTATGTTATATGCTATTCGAGGCGGAGACAAATCCAAAAAATCATAGATCATGATAATCTGTTCAGCCGTTCTTGAGTTCTGGCAAAAGCACGTTTTTAGCCCTTTTTAGGGCTTTAGGGTTCGAATTTTAAAAAATCCTTTCTTAGTACACCTCTACGCATTAAAACACACATATTCTGCAAATTTCAAGTCTCTACGACCAGCGGTTTAGGCTGTGCGTTGTCTCTAGGTCAGTCAGGACTTTGAATTATATAGTATAAGATTGTCTTCTTTTTTATTTTTACAGGGTCGGTACTTTATATTTCAATCGATGTTCTATTGATTATATCTATTATTTGTTGATCTATTTTGACCTATGTTGATCTTAAAATTGAATTCATAACTCTTCAGAAATTCTTGCCAGTATCTTTTTTTTTTGTAGTCTTATTTCCATTAATATTCTGCTGTATTATACTGTAAAGACTTCTATATATGGATTTCTCTTTTGCCACTTCTGAACCCACGTCCAATTGCAGGGGGTATAGGACCCACTTTGCTACCTGGAAACTTCCTAAATAGTCGGAATTCTCCGCTTATCGTAGCGATACTGGAGATAAGATTTATGGTGAATGATTCTCTGTTTGTCAACCGATTTTTTAACTAGTAGCCCTTAAAAGGGAAAAAGGTTCAGAGAATGATGAGCCCTTAACTAGGTTTAGTGGTAAAATAAAGAAAAAAGATTTTATACTTTCAATGTTTATAGTAGAATCGGGTCAATGCTTAATGGGCAAACTAGTAAGTAGGTACAAATTCCCACACAACAGTATACTGCACCTTCTACAATCTAATCTATGACAAACTTTTACACAAGGGAGTTGTAGTTTTGAAGAGTAGGGGACTTGAATTACAACCGACGTTTATCTGTTATGACCCGTGCAATCTGCGGAACGCTGTTTCAGTAATCTATGGCTATTGCACCAGGGATGGTCCACCTTTATATAAGGCTGTATAATTTTACTGCGTAGACTTTTATTTGGGTTAGGTTGAATATACAAGAAAATTATTACAAGAATAATTCTGGACTATATATTACGTAGCGGAATCTAGATATAAAACTAGGCTTAGGAATAATATAATGCCTAGAATACAGATAAAAGTAATTCTAGATATTGTTTATGAATTGGTGGTGGGTTTAGTCTCCCTGTTGTGGTTTTCACTAGCGTCTACAATATGGGGTTCGTTAAGACAGGCATTAGAAGGCTTTTACAGGGTTGGCAGCAGGTCTATGATGCCCCTGGCATTGCAAACGTCCATAAGCCACGGTGACTTCTTCCAATCAAGTGAACCGTGCGCTTGTCTGCCACCTAAGTGGCATAAAAAGTTTTTTTATATATACTACGCAGGTAGCAGACAAACACGGCCCACTTGGTGGGAAGCGGTCACCGTGGCCTATGGACGTGTGCAACACCAAAGTGTCACCATGCGCTACTTACCCTAAAGGTTTGTCAGATGTGCTTTTATAATAATATCATTACTAAGCTCACTGAGGTCATTAACCTTTGAAAACACGTTGACGAACAGTTACCCGCCATCCTTATTTCATTCGAAAAGGTAAAAGAAAATGCGTTACTTAAACATTTACAAAGGCCTATTTTGCATAATGATTTTTTCCTAAAATTAGTGAGTAGGTATTACTTTAAATGGGAAAGCAAGGGGAGTTGAGAAAAATGACGTAATTAGGCGGACATTTTAATTTCGTGCGTTTATGCCTTCGTATCTTTGTAACGGCGGTGTTTTACGAAACAGCTGGCTTTCGGCAAGGCGGCTTTGAAAGTAATCTTCTACGTTTCAAATCTGTAAGGATTTTCGTGGTAATCTTTGAAACTGTACATTATTCAAAGTTAGTACAACATTTTTCATGTACTTAAGTTTTTACCATTTTCTTTAGATCCTTTACTGGGTGAGAAATTTGAAATATGGGTGTTAGTGTAAATTCTGAAAACTGCTTGTAAAATGAGGGGATTTAGCATCGCTGCCTAACCCTTCTGAAATATATAGGGGTAAGGATTTATCTTTTCGTTTATTTGGCATTAAAATAAACATTGTTATGTTTAGTATTGCAGGGAAGTGGATTCATTTTGAAACCACAGATGGCCAGGGTCAGTCAGGATGCGAGGGAAATGACTTTTGGGTCATCTTACACCCCAGCGCTAGGAGACCCGAAACGGCGTCGTGTGGTTTTAGTCAGTTCGATTCCGACATAACCTCTCCACCCGTGGCGACGGGAGTGGTATTCGTGGGAATTTCTGCACGAAAAAAAAAACATTGCAGAGACTTTGTACTTATAGTTATTAATTTATTAATCGGTTATTATAGTATAGGAACCACAGAACAAAGAAAAATCCTTAGGATAGGAACCAAATTAAAAGTGGGCTCTAGAGCAATGTCCTCTTCCGGTAGTGTGGTCGTTATGTTGTTCCCATACAAACCAAGATACACACAAGCTAAAAATGCATCAGGACTACCGCTCCGATGATGATATGAATCCAGTTTATAAAGTTTTGTGATACCAGAATTGGTAGCCTACTCTAACTTAGTAGTGAAGTTCATCATTAATCCCAGAAGATGGCGCTTGCAAATCAGGCTGTTCTGATGTGCCAATGCATACACAGCATACAATTTAGTCACGATGCTCTACTGCACAGTCGAACAACCATTTGAATAATATGTAGCGTTTATATCAAATATTATTTTGAATAAGACTTGTGAAGTAGTTGGAAAGCGAGGCGAGAAATATGACAGTTCTCTTTATGAAGCGAAGCGGTAGGCGATTTCCGCTCAGTGCAAATATTTGTAGGCATGAATACCTATATCTATTTGCATTGGTCTGGATGTTTCTATGTATAATATGTACTTATTTAAAAAAAAATGTATCTAAAAATATGCACTCGTATATCCGCATTCTGGAACACATAACACAAGCTAGTTAAGCTAAACTTACTTTGGGTCTAGAGAGCGCTGTGTAGAATGTCGTATAATATTTGTTATCTTAATATATATAAATCTCGTGTCACAATGTTTGTCCTCAATGGACTCCTAAACCACTTAACCGATTATAATAAAATTCGCACACCATGTGCAGTTCGATCCAACTTGAGAGATAGGATAGTTTTTGAAACGGATTTCGACATCCACGCGGGCGGAGCCGCGGGCAACAACTAGTTTTTATATATTTTTTATTTTCGGCCCCTAAATTGACTTTACTTCGCTAGATGGTAGAAAACTGGCATAAAGGAATCTAAATTGAAGAAATAAAATATTCTACGACAAAATTTACATAGCACTACCAAGATCCAAAGTAATTATATGCCCATAGCACTAACAGTGAAGGTAAGGTGCGAGGGTGACCGGCCTTCCTTGACAAGCGGCTTGTGGAACTCCCGGTCAGGTCGGGAGTGAATTCCCCACAACTGAATAAGTATTGCATTTTTTTATATCAGTCACGTCAATATGACTTCACCTCGCCTGATGGTAAGCTAAAGATAAAGTCTCAGGAAGGGGGACCCCATTTACATACACCGACAGTACCATAACAGTGGCCTCATCAAATGCTTTTTCACGCCCCGCTGACCCGGGAACATTAAAAATACGAATCTAAAGATACTTGAAGCTAGTCTTTTTATTATAGCTGACAGTGTACAACAGCTTTATAAGCTCTCGCTCACCAAGTTTATGACATAAACAAGCAACATCTGCTTGTCTTATTGAGTTTGGAACTCAATATTGACTCTCAATAGTAAATACGTACCTACAAATCAAATTTCAACTTTGTGTTGATGTATCTTGTATATTTTATATATTTATTTTTTTATACGCTTAGGTGGCAGACGAGCACACGGCCCACTTGATGGGAACCGGTCACCATAGCCTATGGACATGTGCAACGCAAGGGGCGCCACACTCGTGCTGCGGCGGGCAAAACAACTGAAGTAAATTTTTGATCAAAATTTGACCATCTCATTTTTTTTTATACGTGTCCTACACATCAAAATGACTTTACCTCGCCTGATTGTAAGCTAAAGTTAAGTCTCAGGACTGGGGTCACCACCACATACACCGGTAGTGCTACAGTGGCGACCCTCAGCTTGACGGCCTCATCAAATGCTTTTTCACGCCCCGCTTAAAGGCCCCGGAACTATAGGAGGAAGGAAACACATGCGCTGGTAAAGAATTCCAAGTCTTTATGGTGCGGCAGATAAAAGAGGCACCGAACCGCTTGGTTCTTGATGAAATTGATTCCACTGTGTGGGGTGATACCTCAGTCTAGCACGTGTAGTTCTGTATAGGAAAGGAGAGGGTGGGATCATTCAGAATAGGCATGATTTACCCGATAGAAAAAAATAGTAAGTCTAGAAAGTCTTAATCAACCAGAAACAAACTCCTGTGCCATATAGGTAGGTATACCTTAGGTTTAAACTTCGCCCTGTAAAATTTTTGTATCAACCAAAAATTAAATATGTTTTTTCAACATCCTAGTATAATATAGATGTTACGGCTAATAACCGAAGTGCGGCTGCACCTAGTTTTAGCCGGTTAGGTTAGGTTAGGTTAGGGTAAGTGGCTACACCTAGTTCTAACCGGCTAAAACTAGGTGCAGCCGCACTTCGGGTATTAGCCGTAACATAGATATAAAGTATTATATAGATACTAGCTTACCCGCACGCGGCTTCACCGGCGTGGATGTTGGCTAACGCCACCTAGTCTTTTTTAAACCGAGGGACTACCCGTACTAACTTTCAATGTCTATTCCTTGGCAAAGAGTGGTTATAAATAAAGGTATTCATTTCATTCCGAGTTCTATCAAAACCCTTCAAAGTACAGTTCCGTGCATCGCGACAGAATAAATAAATAAATATTCTACGACATTCTACACAGCGCCCTCTAGACCCAAAGTAAGCATAGTTTAACTAGCTTGTGTTATGGTTTCTAGAATGCTGATAAACATACTTATATACTTTTTTTTTTTGTAAATACATACTTATTATACATAGAAACACCCAGACCAATGCAAATAGACATATTCATGCATACAAATATTTGCACTGAGCGGGAATCGAACCCGCGCCCCCTGCGTAGCAGTCACATGCACTACCGCTACGCCACAGAGGCCATTGGCCTCTCATTGGCCAGAAGGTCGTTTATTTACTGTCATTGACCTTTTTCATTGTCTTCTGGATTTTATTATATAGATATATATATCTGGTTATCAGCTGGCTGAAAGTCAATCTTAACCAGCTCCTCTCCTACATTATAAAAAGTTCTAAATAGTCATAACCCTTCGTATGTCGTAAAGGCTAGCCTCTTATAATTATGACAGCTGCCCCCTACTCGTTTATTCACGACACGACAGTCCAACGGCCGAGGCACCGCCCCGGGGTGTAGGTCAGGTTAGGTCATCGGACCGCACAGGCTTTTAGCTTACACTCCAAACTGAGAAGGTAAAATCACTGAGAATTATTTATGTGCCGAGTTATAAAGCTTTTGGATTAATATTTTCGGGTTAAGGGCACACGTTTTATTGGCTTTTCGTGAATATTAACACAATTTCTCGAGTTAGGAATATTTCAGTAAATAATGTTCTTAATTTTTTAAATAATTATGGCAGTCGTTTCGGGTAGTTGGAGCCCTAAAAAGTCCAACAACAACGTACTAGCTGCAATGCTTCGTTATCGCCTAATGTCACCATTGGGTTGTGAAGGTCAGATGGCAGTCGCTTCACGGAAAATATCGAGGTCCAGCCTAATCCGCAGTTAAGACTGGTAAAGCGGACCCCAGACTCCGAGGTAAAAGCTTTGGATGCGACTGGGATTAACGCTAGGTTGAAGAAGAATGTTCTTAATTTTTTGTATTATACAAGTTAAGAGATGTATGAGGCTTTAACAAGATCTTCGAGGAGACGCTCTGTCGCGGACGTAGGTATTCTTGTTGAGGTACGCATATAATATTAATTAAAGGAAAAAAAAAACTACTTAAGACTTAAACTTAGAGTACAATGTTGACAATTTAACACTACACTCCAATCTTTGAACAGTTTCCGTAGCTACTGAATTAAACAACCCGTAAACATTGTGAAGGATTTAGACTAATCGAATAGAATGCCTTATCGATTCCCTTGCTGGAATGCTCTAACATCGATATAATTTCGCATATATCCGTATCTTGTATACTGAAGGTGTATCGATTTGCCTTCAAACGTGTAGCCTAATCGAGTTACGTAGTATGGATGCAGTGGAGCATCCTTGCTTGAATTATATCTGTCTATATTTGCCTGCACCATATTATCTTGTTAGAGAACCGGTGCACCACAAGTGATCGTATTCAAACTGGATATTAGTTACAGATCATTTCTGCCAGGTCAGTCTTAGGGTGGGTGACCATATCTAACTTATTGAGACCACTTCGTACCTTTTTTTTTATCGTACGGAAATCCCCATGGATACCATCCCCGTCGGCCATCGGGGGTGGTTATGTCGGGGTCGAACCGACTAAAACCGCACGCCGTCTCGGGCCTTAATTACCTACCGGGGTGTAAGGTGCATGTCCTACCCAATGGGCATATCCCTCGCACCCCAGCTGACCCCGGGCCATCTACGGTTTTAAGATGGCCCCCTCGACCCCCCGTGGCGAGTGGGAGGCGTTGCTCGCCTCCGTTGCCCAGGTGCACCACGTGGAGGTACCGGCCCGCACCCAGACCACTTCGTACCTCGGAGAATTTATGTTAAAGAATTTGACCACAAATATGTAGAATCAATAAAATTAGAAGACAGAACAAAAAAATTCAGGGGCCTTACTCTGAAAATCGAACATGAACGTTTCGGATCGAACGAAAACGGACAATTTGTCAAACAACGACAGCGAAAACGTCAAATGTATTTTGGGAGTAGGAGGTTTACTGATAACGATCGACAACCTCAATGTCAAACGATCGAAGACGGATCCGAAATCCGAAACGAAATACTTTCGGGGTAGCTAAATGGTCAAAACGTCAACGGATACGAATATTTTCGTTTTTCGGAGTAAGGCCCCTGATTCGAAAGTTTACCACATAACGTAACATTTTACAAAAGTGATACTATGAAACGCATTATTCTCAAACTGACGACAGCACTTAATACTATGGCTTAAAACCTACCGAAAATGCTACTAGGTATTTGTGTTTCGTGCGGGTTCAAAGTTGGGGATACAGATCTCATGAGAGCCCTCAAGGTGGCGATACTACTTATCTCTCCGTTCGGTTTACTTTACTACAGTTCCTAAAATAAGATATTCACAGTGCTGCAGTGCAGTTGCAGGAGATTAAACTTGTTAATCAAAGTAATTACTTTGTAAGAGGTTTCTACTCTCTTTAAGAGACCACACAACGGATAACCCTCTCAGAATAGGTATATCAAAATGTGGCAATTTGGCAAATCTTATCTTACTGAATAAGCTAAAATCTTCAACTCTGCTAAGAGAATACATAGCCAACTAATATAGCTTTTATATTTTTAGGACTTGGGGAAATACCATGTTAGTGACTAAACATTTAATTTTTTTTCTCTCTCTATCTGTCTCTCCGACGATGTAGTAAGCCTTTTTGAAGAGCGATACCTATGCTCAGGCCCTCCTCGTAAGTGGCATTGCCGTGAAACCAATTACTACATCGAGATGGCAACATCAAAACGAGAGAAGTCTATTTTTTAATATTGTATTAATAATAATGTGTATCTCGTAGGTTAAGTTCTGAATATTTTTTTCCTTATTTCTTTCTTTCTAAGTTTCATGAAGATCTTGGATAATAACTTATCATCATAGTGGATTAGTATTTGCCATCAATAATAATACCATTTAAATTCCTACACGCAGAAGCAACAGCCCGCCATTTGCTTTCGTTCCCACATAAATCACAAGTTTCTTTATAATAATGGCAACACAATCGAAGGTAAGCTTGAATATATTGCTTGCAACGTTATTAGCTTACTTCCAAATTTAAATAAATCTTCGTGAAATCTTTTAAATTTCAGCGTAGAAAACAATGTACAATATTATCATGAAACTGGAAAATTCCTCGCAATTTCACAGTCATATAAAAGCTAGTTACAAACACAGGGAAGCACAAAGAGGGTATTCTTAAAGCAATTTCCAGCCGATATCGTTTAGCGTGGTTCGCTTTAATCTATTTTTAAGCCATAACTCCATGGCAGGGCTACCAAATGTGAGATCTAAACTTCCCTAATTTATTTATTTACTAGCGTACCCGCGCGCGGCTCCGCCCGCGTGAATGTTGGCTATCGCCATCAAGTCTTTTTTAAGTTGAGGGACTGCCCGTACTAACTTTCAATGTCTATTCCTTCGCAATCAGTGGTTGTAGCTAAACGTATTCATTTCATCTCAAGTTCTATCAAACCCTTCAAAGTACAGTGACATGCATCGCGGCCAAAGCCCGTTTATTTACCATCATTATCCTTTTTCCTCCCTTTTTCATTGTCTTCAAGATTTTATGGGGATTAGATAGCTGCTCTAGTCAAAGTATGTGTGACTCGGAAGAGGCCCTTTGAAAAACCCTTTCATCGTAGTTGCATTGCACTTTCACATTCGATGCACTATTTCAAATTAGTGAACATTATTTATTTCCGAAAATCTGATGTTTTTATTATTAAAATCTTGCTACAGATATTGACATTTGACAACCTGATTTAACATTCAAGAAGTTCATGAAATAAAGAAAGAGGATATACTTACTAATAAATACCGGTCAAGACAAAATTGGGTTGAGGGGAGGGGGATTACCACACGACAAAAAAAGGGGGCGAACTTAACTTTGTTGCAGTGCTTCTTGTCTTGAATGACAGACATATACATTTTTTTATTGGTGAAGTAGGTAATATTTATGCTTTCCGAACTTTTCCCTATACTTATGCTATAAGATTTTACTTTCTGCAAAATATCTGGATTCTAGCCCAAAGGGAAATACCCCTTTTTTTCGTGCGCAAAAACCCCGTCGGGCTTCACTTCTACGGAGCCAACGGAGAGGTTGGTATGTCGGAGTCCTGCCAATGCCTGTGTGATCGAGGAATCTGGTGTGTCCTAGAAAGGATATCCCAGAAACGCCAACCGGTTCCGGCCACCAGCACTGGCGACCTCGACGTGTTATTAGGAATCTAAATCCCCCATCTCTATAAAAAAGCGCACGTGGAAATATAACACCCTGCCACCCTGGGTCTGCTTCTGCTAGGGTGACGGTTAGCCTCAACCGTCACCCTAGGCCCTCACTCATGGAGGACGGAGATGGTTCTGCGAACTACGCCGCCCGGTGCGCCTTCATCGGCACGGGGGAGTGCTAGATCTCTCCCGTGCCGCCCGTTTCCACCACCACTTCTGCCCGCATTACTGCCTCGCAAAAAAAGTGGTGGCGTTCCACATACTCTCTATGGTGACCATGGTCGGCACCAGGGACCCACCATGAGGCTTACCCCACCGTCGTCTGCTTCTAGGACATGGCGCCACTCTATCCACTCTGGAGACTCTACCAGTGTGTGAAGAGATGGTGTGCCCACGGATCAGCCCCGGCAATGGTGGCATTCAAACGTCAGCACCCTGCCTACGCAATGCAGGAACTCACCAAAACAGCCATGCCCATAAGTAAGCCTTGGATAGCTCAGGGTCAAGGGTTACCTTAAACTTCAGCGTCTGTAGACCCAAGATGGAGTTCGACTTTAGTCGGTCTAGTCCGATATTACGTCCCTACTGGCCAGAGGAGGGGAGAGATTCGTAGGGATTTCCGCACGAAAAATAAGGTACGGCTTCCTAAAACTCTCCGATTGCGGTGCAGGTGACTCACTAACGTCGCCGAAGGTAACTTAACGACCTCCGTCCTCCATGAGTGCAGGCCAGGAGATGGTAGGTCAAGCCACCTATTAGTCGATAGTGAGACCACAGTTTGGATATTACGCTTCGTGTAATGCCTTTTATCTAATTCAACTTGATGCCTCTACGTGTTCTTAAGAAAGAGGTCTTGACATACAGGCAGACGGATAACGAAGAGATAAGGATTTTTTTTCCTAATCAGGCACAGAACCCTAAAAATTAATACATTCTATTTACTTTTGAGGAAAAAGAAGTAAAGGATACTACTCTATGAAAATTTAGACAAAGTCAATTTTAGTTCCTGTTGCTATGACAACTATTATAGATGGCGATAAAAACGTTTGCAACATCTAATTTTCTTTTTATTACTAAATTTCCTGAATGAATCATATATTTTTAATTATGTTATATGCTATTCGAGGCGGAGACCAATCCAAAAAATCATAGATCATGAAAATCTGTTCAGCCGTTCTTGAATTCTGGCAAAAGCACGTTTTTAGCCCTTTTTAGGGCTTTAGGGTTCGAATTTTAAAAATTCCTTTCTTAGTACACCTCTACGCATCAAAACACACATATTCTGCAAATTTCAAGTCTCTACGACCAGCGGTTTAGGCTGTGCGTTGTCTCTAGGTCAGAAGATTACAGAAAACGACGGCGATACAATAAATAATAATTCTGTAAAATATAATCTAAAAGTAAGGTTTACTTACGACAGGTTTCCGTTTTAATAATAATAAAATAGTAAATAGTATATAGTAAATAGTATTCACTTTGATGCATAGCAGTTTATTTTTTTAATAATATCTTCAAATAAATGACCTAAACGTACCTAATATTATAGTACCTACTATCGCTTACGTTACATTATTTTTTAATTATCACCACCACTCAGATTTAGGCAGATTTTTTTAACGTAACCTAACAAAATGTACAAAACTAGGAAGATGTACTAATGAAACCGAATACAACAACATTATTAAAAAATATATATTTTTCCCCAAAATTGCGAAAAGTATCACAGTATGGCAACACCACCCCGCGGTCAAAAGGAAGCCTTTGCCTCAAGTATTCTGAGTACCATCTTCAAAGGAAACTCTCAAAGGGCGAAACGGAAAATAATATAAATTTTCTTGGAGGGAAAAAAGAAAATCTTGTTCCGTTAACAGACGCCAAGTTATTTATTGAAGTAAAAGTTTGTTAAAATGTTTTTGTTACTCTCGTTGACCAGAAACTATTCGAAATACGTTGAAACAAGATACTAAGATATTTATTTTTCAAGTAAGTGAGAAGTTGAGTTTTCGAATCTAATCTAGGTTATTTTTTTATTCGGAATTGGCTCGTGTTTGACCACAATCTCACTTTTTTACACCACGTAGATGGCAGACAAGCACTCGGCCCACCTGATGGGAAGCAATATGTATGAGATATCCACCGGGTATTGGTGGCGCGTCGTCATACCTCTGGTCGTTCGGTGATGAAAGGGGCTTGGGGAAATTAGGTTAAGCAACTCCAGCAAAAATTCCTCGAAGTGCATCCGGTAAAAAACCTCTCTTTAGCTCCCTGCGTTTTTGCGCACTGGATTAACCGTCTTGGCGTTGTCCATAGGAAGGAATGGGAAGCCTATTTTACTCCACTGGGAACTACCTAACGCAAATATTTCCCAGAAGACTTATTATTGTTATCTCTTGAGAGTTGTTTGATATTATTTTAATTAATTTAAGCCGTACGATGGCAGCATTGCTTTCATATAACGTTTTGATTGCCAAAGTTGGCGAGCAAGCGACAGTTGATATTAATTTTATCCTAATAAATTACGTTTCAGATACTTCGTGGAAGTGTTTAGAGTAAAGTAAATAATGTTTGTTTAAAACAGGTGTATCTCATAACATGGAGTGACAGGATTTTCATATGGGATAACCTTTGACTGCACCTATGATGTAACGGTAGTGACGGGGTCGATTCTCGCTCAGTGCAAATATTTGTACCTATGCGTGAATATTCTATTTGCATTGGTCTGCGTGTTTGTATGAATAAAATGTATGTATTTACAAAAGAAAAGTACATAAGTATTTTTCTTCCGCATTCTGGAACTCATATTACTCATATAGTCCAACCAGTCTAACTTGGAACTTCGATATCGCCATTGGTTGTGGAGGTCAGATTTTTTTTCGTGTGGAAATCCTCATGGATACCCACCCCGCGGTCAGTGGGGCAGATTATATCGGACTCTTACCGACTAAAATCGCACGCCGTCTAGGGTCTTCTAACGCCAGGGTGTAAGGTGGTCCATAGAGCATATCCTTCGCACCCCGGCTTGACCCGGGCCATCTCCGGATTTTCATACTCCTCTAATAGACCTAATAGTTATTCAAACTTATGGAGTAGGATATTAGAAGGAAATTAAAAACTTAAAATTTTAAAATAAGATAAATTATTAAAAATCAGCAACCCAACTGCAGCTGTTGAAAAGATTGATAGCAAGTAGGAATCGAAGGCGGTATCATACGTAAATTTATGCCACTGAACTATGAAAGCAGTAAAACTAAGTAAAGCACTAAGTAGGGTAGCCAGAGCTCACTGTACCCCTCCTCCTCCCATCCCTTCCTAGCCTCCTTACCCCATCCCAACCCTCCCCCCTTCCCTACAGGGTAGGCAGCGCGTGTGTGACACCCTTAATGTTGCACACGTTCATAGGCCACGGTGACCGCTTCCCATCAGGTGGGCCAGGTGCTTGTCTGCCACCTAAGTAGTATAAAAAAAAAACTCTTCAACTGGTGATTATCCTGCCCCAGTTTTTTGAAATATTGCTCCATTAATATGTCTGTCTAAATTACTTTTTTATTGCGCTTGCATGGTGATATTAATATATGACCATACAATGGGAACAATATTTTGTAGCTATTGTACTACATCTGAATAAAGTTAGATACTTGTATAATATTAAAGTTTTACTTCATAACTACTTGTAGTTTTCTTTTTCTTCTATCGTATCGATGGCGTTTCTGTTCTCAGCGGTATTAATTCAATAATATACGAACACCACTAACATTCCATTTTCATCCAGAGAGAAACCTAATATTTGTATAAAATAATCGGTTGTCTGTAAAATCGGTTTACTGACGATAGTTGAACGTGACAACGTATTATTGTATAGCAGCCAAATAGTCCACGCGGACGCATCATCGCTCACTCAAAGTAGGAGAGGAACAGATGTCAAACGCTGCCGAACGCGGAGGCCGATTGTGCCTCTTTGTCGCTCGTTCTGTGCTCTCGATTGTACTTCAAGCCTTAAATGGAACGCCTCAGAGCGAGGTAACGAGGTCCAAAAGGAACGAAATATAAAAATATGTAAATGTGGTTTAAGCATCATGGCTTCAGTTATAATTATCCACTCATATTAACCAAAATGAGAGTATTATTGCAAATTTTAATATAAAATAAGAGTCCACAACAGGCCCGTCCATAAATCAACTGATGACCGAAGTTAAATCAGATTGACAGTTAGTAATGAGAACATCAACTCTCCGATTAACACGCGATGTACATCACATGATGATATCATCGGCCATGACGTGCCTATTAATATGTATGTACTCATGTATGGTCAACCAAAATATATGGTCTATTAACATAAACTCATAACATAACATAAACTCACGCCTATATCCCCGAAGGAGTAGGCAGAGGTGCTAGCACCCACATTTCGCCAGTTTATGTTTAGGTCCCAAACCTGTGATAAATGATAAAAAAACACACTAAACTTCGAAAAGCATCGAAAAGTCATTGGTGTGTGCCATGGTGAACCTGGGATTGAACCCGAGACCTCGTCTCAGCAGTCCATTACCCAGACCACTAGGCTATCGCGGTTATTATGGTCTATAAATGTTGTTAATAAGTGTATAAAATAAAATTGCCACTAAATATTTTAATTGTATGGTTTTATACTAACGGTACTAACGGTTGTATACTAGCGCAATAAAAAACATTTATACAGACATACTCGTATTAACTCTAGTACTTAGCTGAAAAAAATTACCGTAAACAAAAAGTAGTGCTTGGTGGGAGATATTCCTTATAGAAGCACTGCATCAGAGCATTAAGCTGAGAGGCTGTTAATTTTGAGGAACTGCAATGTTACCGTGAGTAAATTAATAGTTTTAAATCTTAAGTTAACCAACCAAAGCCATTATGTCAATAATAAAGATAAAATTCCAGCTTTTTTTTAGGACAAGTCAATATGACTTTACCCCGCTACCTCGCTCGCCGGTAGTGCTACAGTGGCGGCCCTCAGCTTGACGGCCTCATCAAATGCTTTTTCACGCCCCGCTTAAAAGCCCCGGGACTATAGGAGGAAGGAAACACATGCGCTGGTAAAGAATTCCAAGTCATTATGGTGCGGCAAATAAATTTCAAAATTCAAAGCAAATTACTTTGCACATAACTAAATTTATATATAATTTGAAACAATAATTGTAACTATTGTAAGTAATACGGTATTAGCTACGGTAAAATCCTCTCACTATTAAGAATAGAAAAGTCAGTCTATTAACAATGAGTGCTCCATTCCAAAAATAACAACATACATCCAGTTTACTTAGATTGTTTCAGACTATTCCTATTATTATTTCAACTTACTCCGGATTGTTCGGTTCGATCCGGTTCCGACCGCCTATATCCGGTTAAGATCGGTTTACGACGAGGCATCGTATCAATTATTACCTGGGAAACTCTAAAAGTTTAGTTGGAGATAAATTTTATAGGTTTTCCTGTGAAATTCTTACGTCCACCAGCACGTTTCGGGTTCAAAGTTAATCAATTATTAAAGGGCCGAATGACCGAATAAAATTGAGCCTTTAGATCTATTGTTTTAAGAAAAAGGTCGTAAAATGCAAAGGGTTGTTTCTCTAGCATTTGATTTTGATTCTTTTGGTGGAGGTTTTTAAAGATGATAGTGCCATAACAATATTTTGAAATTAAATATTTTTAAAGTTCTTTGTCTATATCTTATTAATGTATGACTGAAGAATGGCTTCTTCCTTTTTATCTTTTATAGAAGTAGGTATTTGGAATTATTTTATGGAGAACCATTCCACTCGAATCCATTCACAAATCTATTCTTATAAACGATAAAAGATTAATAAATCAATAGATACCTAGAAAAGTATTTGGCTAAAAAAAAGCAACATTCATTTTTCAAACTACTGCATGTTTTTTTATTACACAGTACATACGTAAAATATAGAGACAAAATTTAGCGGGGTTAACTAAAGGCAAAACTTTAAAAAAAAACAGTAGATAAGCATATAACGTCCATAAAGCTTGACTGAAATACGTTGCACCCGGGTGTACCCTGGATAAACAGCTCAAGCGATAATATAATCCATCATACATTATTCAAAGAACCATAGGAATTAATTCGGAAGCTTTTTATTTCATCCTCTCTGTGTTACTGATGAACTGCGATTTTAGTCATTAGCGCTAATGGCTGGACTGATTTACTTGTTGACTAATGAACTCCAAGTTCTAAGTACTATGCAATTACATAAATTATTATTTAGTAGTAACTTAACTTAACTTAACAGACGTTGTCACGTAGGAACTTGTACGTTTGTACGTTTATCGTGCGTACTGCTAAAGAGTGGAATGCCCTGCCTGAGTCTGTATTTCCGGAAAGCTACAACCTGGGAGTCTTCAAGTCTAGAGTGAATAGGTTACTTCTAGGCAAGCGTGCTCCACCGTCGACCACGTCATCACTTACCAACAGGTGAGATTGTGGTCAAACGCGAGCATATTACCAATAAAAAACAAAAAACTTTCCCTTAGATGTTTTATCAAATTTTTGTAATTTATTTTTTGTTTTATTTTGTTTTATACTTGAGTACTTAGTTAAAGAGTCGGAGTCGGAGTAAGTACCTTACGATTCGCGGGTCGCAGTCCCGGGTTCAAATTCTGGACATTACACTTTCGATGTGAACCTATTTGTAACGCAAGAAATTCTGTTCAGTTAGTGAGGTTAGGGGAATACTAGTAATTTCAATAAAATTACTAGTATTGTTTAAAAAATTAAAAATAATTTGTCAAGTCCATTGTTTTGGCAATTTCAGTCTATTCTTATCATCAGATGATATAAGTATAGTGATATCAAACAATAGAAAATTATGCGAATAAGAAGAATTCTATTCTATAGTGTTACGGATTAAATCGAGTTGATTAATTAGTTGCTATCGGTACAAACGGCGTCTGCCATCAACACTAAATAATTTATAGCACTAGCAGATGGTAATTCGCAAAGTACCTAGATTTACTCTTAGTAGAGTTCATAATTTAAATAAAACCAACAGTAAAACGGAACGGTGCCGTGGAAATAAATCAGACAGAACAATAATTTATTCGCATTGATTAAACAATTGTATTGTCAGTGAATGCTGTTTATATTGGAGTACTTAGTTATCTTATTTCAATTCATTCTACTTATTATACTTCCTGTTAATATTATAAATGTGAAATTTTGTGAAGCTTAAGCATGATTTAACACACAATTGAGTTGGTAGTTAAACAGAGTAAATAAAGGAACATTTTAGGGTGGAATAACATAGGCAAACTTTTATTTCTGGATTAAATTCCCATGGAATGCAGAACTATAAAATAGAATCCCATGCCAGCAAAGCCGCGGACTATTCACTACTTGGTGAGACTTAAAATCTGTGGCATGTTCGGTTGCAATTGCTAGGCATCGGCTAATTTTATACTATAATTTTTTTTAATGATTGTGAATTGGAAACAATAAACATCCAGGACGGGACTTGAACTTACAATTAGTCCCTTACTTTTTCCGACGTAAAATCAATAAGAACAGTTAGTATAATGTCATTGAACAAATTTTTTAATTCATTGTTTTATAAAACTTAGTTTTATAATATTAGTAGGACTACAATTTACTTGTTGCCGAACGCGTCCAATTTTCCCATTTCACCGCGACACGCAGCATACGCTTTCATAAAGGAACGTATGCATCTGCATTAACAAAATGGCCGCCGCCTAATAGCATTACATTCTTTCCTCGGATGCGCCTTTCCTGTTCCATTACTGCTTTGTACTCAGAATTGTGTGTACATTGGCACTCAAATGTAGGTATGTATACTTGTGTGTTTTTAGGGTGAAAAATATTACAAGTGAAATATTTTTTGTTTAACGTAAGCTACTTTATTTTTGTAATGTAAGTAATCTAAAGGTAAATGGTTTGTTTGTTTGAATGTGTCAATTTCTGGACCTACCAAAACGCCAAGAATATTTATTTTTAAGCTGGGGAGTGATTCTGCCGGGTTCCTTGAGTACCTAATGGCATTTGTCTGGCTGGATGGTTATGCAAAGTACTAAGTATATAAAAAAAAAAATATAAGGTTACCTACCTATCTAAAAAAATGTTATTGAAGTTGTACCTACCTAATTTAGTAGACAAGTAGCATTAGGCACAAACCGTAGTGGTTTATAAATGCTACTATATTTTCACTGTACCTACATGTATAATTTGGTAATAAAAAAAAAAAGTACTTTTGCAAATCGTATTTAAACTCCACGCTACGGCTTTTTAAAGCCAAGCAATAATGAAAAAAAAAAGACTGCGGTCGATCTTATTATACAATCGAGTACCTATAATAGGTTAAACTTGTTATCAATAAAAGAGGTATAACTAGCTTGTGTTATGGGTTCTAGAATGTGAATGGAATATATAGATATTATACCTACAGACGAATGCAAATATACCATATTCATGCATATATTTTTTTGCACAGGAATCGAATCTACGATCCTTAGATTATTAATATGTCTAGATAGACTGTCAAAGCGTTGAAAGCGGCCCAAAAAATACTCACCAAAGGTTGATGTGTAAACGATTTTCCTGCTTTAGTGTCAGATGCACTGTCAGTGGGCACTGTCAATAATTTGAGATTTTAAAAATAACGATATGGGTGGTAAAAGTGTGCAGAAATTATTCAGGGCGTATTAAATAAATAAAAAAAGTTACCCATCATCGGTTTGTACCATTGTATCGTACTAATTTTAGCAGCATAAGCCATTAGATTTTTTCTAAAATAATTTAGTATTGTTGTCGCCATTTTGTACTTAACGGGTGTGTTGCTAGTTACTCAAGTCAAAACTCCCATAAAAAATCATGGCCTAGCGGGTATATTATGCAATATAATGTGAAATACAATATTATGAGTATCGTATGAGGGGTTTTTCGGTATGCTGAGTACGAATTTGATGTCATTTTTGCAAGTCAAGATTATAATATATGGTCATCACGTCAAAACAAATATTCAAATCCATACTAATATTATAAATGCAAAAGTAACTCTGTCTGTCTGTCTGTTACGCTTTCACGCCTGAAACGATTTTGATTTTCCATAAAAACGGGTACAATTATTAGGTACCTATTTTTAATTATATTTGGACGCTTTAGGTTTCGGTTAGGATAATTGCTTCAAAATGCAGTAGCAAAATTTGAAACGAACAAACATACATACTTACTTACATTACATCCATGCAGCCAAGTTGAATAAAATATATATTTTCTAAACTGAATATACTTTTAATATTATTAATTAATACATAAAATTTTCCCTATTTTTAAGGCAGTTTTCAGCAACTGGTATGTATTTATACACGCACACTAAAAAGCAAACTGACATAACGCGAGTGTAAGACGAAGCTGTCACGCACACTAATAAGGAAAATTCGTCCCATTTCTTCTTGTCATTTTGCAGCGCGATACTCCATCTAGACATATTAATAATCTAAGCTACGATCCTCAAATTGTTGTCGAACTACTAGTAGGTACCTAAAAAAAATGCAAAAGTTCCATGTGGAACTAGCTTCATGGAACTACAGGAAATAATCTATTATGATAAATTACTTAGAATCCCGTATTAGTTATTAGGTATTTGTGAATACTCTCATCTCTGACGTCATAGGACACATTACGTAAATGTGCATAGTCGCTGCAGCCAATACTCGTAAAAGCTCATCCGGAACTCGTCGATATCCGACTTTGTCCGGAACTAACGGTTTCGAACGGTTTCCACCTCTAATGAATATCTGATTCCATTTCCATATGCATTTATAAGATATACGGAACTCGTTATATCCACAGAAACAATAAATAAGACTTGAGCAAATAATAGTTGAGTATAATGTGAACATATACGAGTATTATTCCTATCCTTGAAGTGTACTTAATAACAACTTAGAAAATTATATGTTAATTTTTGGTGCCTATTTTTAGACTATCGAATTCTTTGTGCCTTTTTTAAAGAATGGTTGACGAATATAGGTACCATTCTTTGGAAAAATAAAAAAAAAAATATTAGTAATCGAAATTACTAGTATTCCTTTAACCCTTTCAGCTAAGCTAATTTGCTTGTGTTTGACCTACCTGGAACTTTAAAAAAACCAGCCACATAAAACGAACCCTGTCCATGTAATTTTATTATACTGAAGGAAAAACACGTATATTGTATGTATACATACAATACAAACACAGGCAGATGGACAGCATAGTCTTAGTAATAGGGTCCCGTTTAAATGTCCTGGGCGACTGCTGGTAAGCAGCACTAGGGTTCTCTCCCCGCCTCTTCCTCACTCTAGGGGACGCGTGATATAATTCCATCTACATAATAATTCAAGTTTTTAAACAGTTGACATTATAAAACATATCCAAATGATATAAAACCCTAAATACATGTACAATATATAAATTCAACTAAAATCATAACATAACACAGTTTACAAATGCCCTGCCTTTTAGAACCCTTTTAACATGTACAATAGGAAATATTGTATGAAAAGTGATACGTATATTCGGGTCTTTATTTCTAATGGCACAAAAGATTATCTACCCACCATTAATTAATTTAAGGGCTATCTAGTTTACAGTCCAGTGGCGGCTTTTGTTCTCGCGGCCTATCGCCTCAGACACTGTTCGCGTCAAAGATTATATTCAAAATAGATGTAGATATGATTTTTACTTTGCCTTATTATTAATTAGTTCAAAAATATTCAGTCAATATGAACGGGAAGGTAATGAGGGTTAAATAAAAAATATTAAATTATGGAAAAATGCGTCATTAAATAAATGAATGTGATTAATCTGTAAACTTTTGAAGAAACAAATCTATTTCTTGCAATTGAAACACTTGAGACTTTTCCCTTTAGTGCCATTGTAAAAGTACAAGTTCAAGCTATAGAAAGGCAATAATGTTATTACGTAATAATCATTAACAATGCTTTCATCGTGGAATTTGGGTCCGCTTACTACACCTCCTCCTTTTGCTTTGGCTTATACAGTTTTTATTGAAACGGATGCCGTCTGACCTCCCAACTCCGAATAGAAAGCTTGCACAAAAATAAATATAATTAATTAGGTAGTTAAACTACAAGATTTAAGTGTCTTAACTTTTAAACTTTCGCGTTCCATGATTAATTATACGTAAACGGGAATTGACGTGATCACGTTAAAGGTATATACCTACATACCTTTGGATGCCTGACGTTTCGACCAGGTTACACCGACACCGGCCGTGGTCACAGGCTGACTGTTTCAGCCGCGCACTTTAAGTGTCTTGTCTATTATCTATTTAATCTATGGCGTCGTGAACCCTCAAATATAATAGTCGTAGGTACACGCACACAAGTGTAGAAATACCCCGTATAGGTCACTTGGTTTCAATGAGCCTATTATACACCATAATCATGTGTGTATTTGCTAAGTTTGATTAGAAATTCTATTACGAAGGTACATGTTGACGGTAGAATGTCGTTGAGATAAACTCGGGGAGAGCGTGGCTTGTATTAACGTCTATACGGCATTCTGTGTTTTAGGCATTAATTAAGTGAAAATTATATTTTATTGCACCTGTTCTTTGAGTATTTATACCTATTCATTTTTAACTAATTTTTAACCGACTTAAAAAAAGGAGGAGGTTCTCAATTCGTACACTATTTTTATTTTTTTGTATGTATGTTACGTGATGCTAATTATGTATGCCAATTGGGAAAATCGAGGGGAAATCATCAAATTTACGGCAAAAATTCTGTTTTTGATGCCGTTGTACATAATAAACCTCATAAATAGGTACTTTTCTATTTCTGTACACTAAAAAGTAAAAATATTAGTTTGTGAAGTCGGTTTTTTAAACGTAGTTATAATTTATTATTTAATGTAATGTTACAGTTTTGGGAGTTAGGGGACAAAAATTGCACGAAATATTAGCATAGGAAAATTAAAGTTTTATACCTATTTAAGGTTGATTAGCAACAAAAGGGATTTCATTAAAATGAGAAAGCTGAAAATGTAGTAGGTATAAAGTGAATTCAGTTTTCTAGATTTCAAACTATTATAGGATAAAAATATCATCTAATTTTTTAGGCTGTACCTACTAAATTATTTTATCGATATAACTCTGAAGATATTGTCAAACAAAATTTATAGCTGGTAATTTTAATAAAATAGGAATTCTAAAATTGTACGAAAGTTGCCGACAGTTTCTAAAACAACATGCTAAAACATAATTGATTAAAATTTGATCTTTATGGATGTCGTGCGGACTTCTTGGAATGGTTTTAAAGATAATTACTTTGTTTTTAGAGTTATTTAATAATCATACAGAATTTTCGATCTCGCTAATTACAGATTAATGAATATATTTGTTTTTTATATCATCAATATGTTTTTATATCAAGTAGGTATGTACATTTTTTTTTAAATTTATTTATAGAATTTACAAACTTACATGGTTTAACTTAAATATTACACATAAAAACCAATAAGGTTTGCATTGTGCCACACAATTCGTCAGTACATAATAAAATAATAAAGTAAAAGTGGGTAGGACTTAAACAATTCTCGTAATTGCATGCATACAAACTTAAGAGTAAAACCTACCTAGTTCTATTCCAACTTGCATTTATTTTTAAAAAAGAAAGTCTTTTAGCTTGAATTTAATATTCTCTTTTGTAAGAATAAAAGAGTGCTGGCCTCAACCTCCACTAAGGTGCGAGGGAAATGCCTCTTGGATTACCCCGATACTCAAGACCTGTAAAGGCGAGCGGTTTTAGTCGATCAAATTGATTGACGGACCAAGAAACTATTAGTGATTTTATAAAAGCAGCAAATTTCACTGTGGTTGTAAAACAGGGGCTTGATTTAGTGAAATCTAATTAACAAACCTCTTTTATTTGCCGCACCATAAAGACTTGGAATTCTTTACCAGCGCATGTGTTTTCTTCCTCCTAATAGTCCCGGGGCTTTTACTTTAAGCGGGGCATGAAAAATCATTTGACGAGGCCGTCAAGCTGAGGGCCGCCACTGTAGCACTATCCGTGTATATAGTAGTGACCCCGAGACTTTACCTTTAGCTTACCATCAGGCGAGGTGAAGTCATTTTGACGTGTGCTATATATAAAAAAACAATTTAATAAACTAATTATCAAGTTTACCATTCCTTGCAGTAATTTATTCATATGCGTATAATAGCCCAGTGTTACGATAATTTATGTTAAAACATTTTTGGTGGTCTTCCATTCCTTTTCAGAATCCATTAAGAGATCCTCTCGGTCCTTTTGAAGAGTTTCTATTTGCATTTGAAATTTTGTTGAACAATATACGGACAGACTTTTCAATACAGCCTGATGTTGTATTTTGTATTTCAGAAAGATAAGATAAAGAGAGTCAATAAATTAAGATTTTTTTATTTTATTTTAACGGTTTCAAATTGTATTGTCATCAGAACTAAAGATTTCTGCCAAATATCAGACCAATCAGACAACTGAAAGGGGGTCAAATTTCAATTACTAGATTTGACCCAAACAAACAGGTTAAGTTAAATAAAACCGTTTAAAAACACTGTTCTATATGAGTATGGGAATGGGTATTCTATGTAATATTAATTTGTAAATTATTTGTGTCTGTATATTGGCGATTGTAAAACAAAAACTTTGGTTATGTTAATGAACGATATTGAACCGAAAAATATATTTTTTTTAAATTCTTGCCCGTTTGTCTATGTATTTGCAATGAACGCAAAAACATTAAACGGATTTTTTTGCGGCTTTTTTATTAAAAGGTCCTTATAAGACTAATAATAATCTACCGTATATTTGATTGCACTTGGTTAAGTAGAATCGGAGATATGACTAATAAATTATAACCAACCTAAAAAAATACACAATTACCTTCATAAAATGCTTTACAACCTTGTAGCTCTCGAACTTGTCCGATTGTTACTACGAAGTTGACTTGTATTAAGTTTCAAGCGCTGGCAGAATGTTAACCCACTGGATAAGTTGTCGCTACTTTGCGGCCTATCAAAAACAACGCGCTGTATCATACGGGTGTAATTTGTGTCAAGCATGCTGTTTAATAAGAAAAATCAGGCATCTGTTAGAAATCGAATCTTCCTATCCGAATCGAACTATGCCTGCGGATGAAGAATGCCAAAAAAAGAAATTGTGTTCATGATCATTCATATAACATAACACAAGTATTTTTTTTAAATATCTAATGTACCTACAGACACAGCTATTTTGCCATTTTATAATTGTATAGATAGATGGAAGGTGCTAACCCGTTCAAATGTACTCTTTAACGTGGATGGATTTGTAATGCTTTTTGAAACTCGCGTTGCTCCAATGGCTGTTGTGTGTCCAGTTTATTACAATTACATACACACATATGGAGCTGGCGATGATCGAAATTCACCCATTTGATTTTGTCAGTTTCAAAAGTGTTCAGAAGGCAGTTTCAAAAAGCATTGTAAATCACATCCATACTGTTTTGAAAATTGTATAACAGATTGAGGTTGAGGAATCCCAGTGCTCCTGCACAACTTCGCAAGAAGAAATCCAGGGAATCCTTGATTATGTAAACGATACAATGACATGTTAATGGATATATTGTCTATCCATTGACATGCCTACGATGACTTGCCTATCAAAAAGTTCATGGCAAGTAAAAGTTATTTTCATAGTTGATCCAACTTATCATCCGTATGTTTACAGTAACAAGCCATCACGTCCTTAGTTAGTGAATTGTTGAAGGGAAAAAACGGCTACAAACTTTTTAATGCGTGGATAGATTTCCTAAATGTATCGTCCCTTTGCGTAATCAAGGATTCCCTGGATTTCTTCTTGCGAAGTTGTACAGGAGCACTGGGATTAGTTGTTTACTTCATTTTGTAAGCAGCAATGGACTTTTTCTTGAAATACCGTGCAGTACTATTGCATTATGTATGTTAAGAAGCAAGAAGAAGAAGTATGTTAAATAGACCGTGGTAGCCTAGTGGTATGGGTAATGGACTGCTAAGACGAGGTCTCGGGTTCGATCCCAGGTTACCATGGCACACACCGACGGCTTTTCGATGCTTTTCGAAGTTATGTGTGTATTTATCGCAGGTTTATAAGTGCTCGGTTAATGGCAATAGGCTCGCCACCTATTACATTGGGACCTGAACATAAACTGGCGAAATGTGGATGCTAGCACCTCTGCCTACCCCTTCGGGGATATAGGCGTGAGTTTATATTATGTTATGTTATGTTAAGAAGCAACGGTAACTTAGTGGTTAAAGAGTTGGCTTTACGATCGAGAGGTTCTGGGTTCGAATCCCTTTTTTTATTGTGTGTAAATCTTCACGGATCCATGCCACAGTGGGCGTGGTTATGTCGGAGAAGAACCGAGTAAAACCGCATGGTGTTTCGTCATATTAGCCTGCGTGGCCGGGGAATCTATTGGGTTTGAATCCCAGCCTTTATTCTACCATCGTAAACCTCGTTAACCTGCTCTTAATACTGCCAATTTAACTTTGCTGGATAGGTTGAGGGGTAAAATAGTCATTTCAGTTGCTATGCTAGTATACTTTAAACGGTTTTATTTAACTTGACCTGTTTGTTTTGGTCTAGAAATTGAAATTTGACCCCCTTTCAGTTGTCGGATTGTTCTGATATTTGGCAGAAATCTGTAGTTCTGATGACAAATACAATTTAAAACCGTTAAACTTAAAAAAAGTTTTCTTATTTAAAATATTTTTATATACCATGAAGTGCAAGGCCATATGACCTGACTGATGACATTTTGGATGGATCTTTTATTATACTGCTACCATTATTTTTCCTAAAACACCATGGTCCGAATATTTCTTGGTGTGGAAGAGGAACGACCCTATAATAAGTCTACTGATATTTAATTAAACATGAACCTTATTAAAATTTAAAAAAAAACAGAAACTGCCAAGAAACCACCAGACAAAGTAGGTGCACCATAATTTTACATATCCGAAATAAAAAAATTCAAATGTCTAGGCAAATGTAACCCAAATGGAGACAGGCTCTAAGGCTCGGGTGACAAAAATATCGTCTAATAGCTAGGATTGTGAGGTATTCGGAGGAGGTCACGTACGCGCGTTATGAAGGTGGCTTCGGGCGCGTGTTACATTGCATGAGTTACTCAACGTCCTGCGATATGGATGTCTTTTGAGTACGGTAGGCATATTGTCATGAGGAACGCAGACCGTCCTTAAATTTTGCATTTTATTGGCAAGTTTGTAGCCTCTCGTAGAGATTTTAGCACATTTTTGAAGTGATTTGATTGAGACCTGTGATGGCCCTGATACTTCTGGCATTTATTTATTTATTCAAGCATTCATCGGGTGGATTCAATAAATGCCCGATTTATGCTCAAAGTGACAGGGCATAAACCCATCACTGTGTAAGACTAATGCACTAAATTAATATTTATTTTTTATTCATTATGGTAACACTGTATTTGAAACTGTTGTATTTATTAACCACATAAATCACCTTTTTGCTCTTTGGTGTACCATAAAAACAAGCACATCAAGTTGTATTGTATACCTAATAATGGCGGCCTTTATATTTGTTGCATTGACATCTTAAATCCCCTTAGGCCACGATCTCCACACTCCCCCATACTCAACCTTTTATCAGCTATTTTTAGTCCTTTCAAGGAGGATCAAGGAGGGAGCAATAGCTTAATTTAAGGTTATTTTCCTGAAACTCGAAGTAAGTACTTACTATCGGAGACATCCTACCTTTCAAAGTTAGCTTGGTCACCCTACTGCAAAGATTCCTTTCACGAATTACTCGAAGCAGGCTGAGTACGTCACGGCCACAATACATCCATCAGCTCTATGATATACACTCAGAGGACGGGAGACATGCCGGATATTCGTATAGTCCTACAATATAGCTAAGTGCATTTACTATTACTATCGACTCAATATCAAACTTCAATGAGTATTCTCTAGGCTTCTCTTTTCTTCTCCTTTGTTTCCTGTGATCTTCGATACAAATAAGTGAAATTTCAACAAGAATAATGTTTTTTTATTTTTTTATTTAACAGAAAATATATAATCAACTTATTTACCTACTAGTACCTAGTATTGGAAAAAAAAATAAAAAGTTTTATTAGTACATTACGCTTGTCGCTCAGTCGTTATACCTCAAATATTATTGGATAATTCCATGAAAGTGACGTTGCTAACACACTTATGACTTTAAATTGCTTTTTCTTTATTCCGATAACAATTCTGATTCTTCCATTTTCCACCAGATCTTCCATTTTGGGGTTTTGAGTCTGCTTTCTTTGTGGTTAGAAAAAGTAGTATTCGATCCATTTTTGTTTAACATATTAAAAAACTGCGACAGAGCTCGGCCCTAAAGGCCTTGGTAGCGAGAGCCCAACCAAGATCTTGGGATCCAAGTCCTATTATATAGATTACGTGTTATTGTTCTGCATCTTAGTAAACAAAAATGAACAAAAACCTACAAGTTAGTATACAATTAAACGAATATGAATTTAGTAAATTGTAATTAAATTGCTAATTGTTGTAACTGTTAATATATTACAGCTAATGGAGCATTAAATTAGCCATTAGGCGGCGTTATGCTGTTTATACTAAGGAGGTTAAGTGTAGGGGTCTGGTTATCACGTGTGCCCAAAATGGAACAGCAAACAAAATGGCGCCTAAATACATATGCTGCGAAATAGTGTGACCATAAATTTTTATTTTAATGTTATACCGGTACTGAGATTGTTTTGTTGTGAGCAAAATTATTTTGGGCTTATTGGTTTGGACCAAATCGATATTACCAACGCGTGGGTAGTAATAGATATTCACTACATAAAGTTGCTTGGATATTTAGTTGTAAGGTGAAGGATAAGATTGTATTGAGCAGATTAGTGGAGGTATAATATATTTAGCGTAGTGCAGATAATATATGATTTATTATATTATACAGATAACTAGCCGACGATGCTTGCGTCTTCGTCCGCGTGAATGTCGGTTATCGCAAATTTTGACCATTACCTATCTCCGATTCTGCTTAGCCACAAAACCAAACCAAACAAACAACAGATTTAATAAAAAATCACATTGCACCACATCAAAATCCATTCATTCGTTTTTGCGTTCATCGAAAACAAACAGACAATCCGATAAACATGAAAACAATTCTGAAAAATAAATGAAATCACTTTTGACAAACTAATAATAGAATAGGAGGTAAACTTATCAGAACAGCACTCGAAATCTATTTGTCCATCCCACTCACCGTGTAATTTATTTGTACCTGATCTGGCACATAATAGCTCGACTATAACTATTCAATTCCATTCCATTCAATTTGTCGTATCCTATTGCGGGCTATAAGACAGTTAATTCAATATACCCTCTCTATCATCCGTCAATAATGCCGACCAATAAACCAAATATAGCTTTCTTGTGTGATCGATCTGCGTCTGTCAGTATATATTTAGAAATTGCAATGTATGTTGGGTCACGATTGTTACGAATACTGGAAGTAATTATTAAATTAAATGGGTAATTATTTGAATAATGAGAAGTTATGCTTTGGTAAGAAATTTGTGTGTGTGAAGATTGTGTTCTGAGATTTTGATGGCGGTGCAATAAGTGCGTGCTGCTGAACCGAAGGTACTTAGGAGTCCATGGTAGGTAGGTAGGAAGGTAGTAAGTAAGTAGGTCTACTTTTTGAGATGTGGTTAATGCCTAAAGGGGCTTAGATGAAGGGGGTAGAAGGGGGATGGATTCTAAATTACATCTAGTGGTTAAGCCACTCTATTATGAATTTAATTCCTTTAAGTCACTATACCGTTAACACCGGAATATCAACTATTTGGTAGAATAACTAAACTTTAATACTAGCTTCTTACAGGACTTCTAAAATTTCACTTAGAAGTTAAAATTTTAGTGAAAACCTATGACTTATATACTTTTCTTCTCAGGTAATGTTGCTTTGTAAAATAAATATAAGAAAAAATCCATTTCAGATGATCCCAAGCAGTATAATAATGGTTTATATGTACATTATAGCAGTAAAATATCAAGATACGCAGTAACCCGATACTGGAAACCTATATAAAAGCTTCCGATTTCCAAGTACAGAACCAAATAGGTATATTGTACAGCATCAAAAAATGTCGCAGCAAAATAGGTTCGGCTATCGAAGCATCTGGAATTCACATAATGGCGGGAACGAAGCCTACTCATTCAATCAAAACGAATACAGGGTGACTTAACCGTGCCATAACGAGGTAAATGCTTAATAAACCGCCAAATTGGCTGCCTACCCACCTTGGCGTAACAGGTGAAGTATGACCCATAAAATTATATTAGTGATATAAATGAGGGGTCCAAACATCGTAGATTTTGTGGGACTAGTAAAAAATATGTGGTGCTGAGGTATATGAGGGTTTGTGTTGTAATGCTGATGTATTTTATTATAGTGGGTGTAATGCGATGTAATAGGTATTAAGTGATATTAGTTTAAAGATTATGTAACTTAGATGTTAAATATTTTGCAAAATACAAATTTAACATTTGATAAAAATTTATTTTGGAAACACATCGACGATTCATTCTTTCTGGATCCTGATTGAATACATAATTATTTGTCAATATTTTTTAATGATACGTTAACTACTATGAAGAAATTAATTCGCTCATGAATAAATTAAAAAATATAGGAATTGTTATTTATAAATGTACAAATACAACTAGTAAAACCTATTTGAAATAATGTACTAGTTTGTCTTTTGAATTAAGAATAAAGTTAGTCGATTGCTATCGAGACAATTGAGTCTTTTTATTTTAGAAATGCGCTTAAAAATGCATCATGATGTAGAGGTCATCCCGGTTACATTCAAGGCTTTCAGCTTAAAACCTGACACCAGTGTTGCCTACTGGTCTTCCTTTAGGTTTGACTTATACAACTTCTATGGGTCAGATAACGTCTGGCCTCTAAACCAAGAGAAGAAAGCCTTCATAAGCGCCTCGTCCAGCATGTGTACGGGCTTGCAAATATGGTTGGCTTAGCCCCAAAAGTCTTACACATCATACACAAGAAAAATGAAATTTTTGCACATGAACATGAAGATTGTTCTACAAAAATGTAAAAGAAGTTTGGTCACCGTACTCAACTATAAAATGACGACACGCATCTTGGTCTTTAGTGGCACTAAATTGTCCTATAGGGAGGCTCGTTACATCATACCCAAACTATGAAATAATAGTAATGGAACTTTTTGATAAATAGCAATATTTATTTATTTAAAAGTCTATACACAATACATCACTCAACACAGCAACAGTTAATTAGGTGAGGCAGCACAGTACTATCAGAGCTCTTTTGCTTATAGTTTTCTTATCTGCCTCTTCAGTGATATACCTATACACTATACAGACACGAGTACATACCTAAATGTGTTTTATAAATAACCATATTTTCTTTGTTTCATATCTGTATAGTGTAAGGGGGCCGGGCTGGTTCTCTGCACCTCAATCTGTAACTGAGGTGGCCCGATGCTCACCCCAACCCCCCGTTGGGCCTGGCCTGACTCTGGGCCATCTTAAAACCGTAGATGGCCCAGGGTCAGCTGGGGTACGAGGGATATGCCTGCTTGGTAACCATACACTTCGGTAATTAAGACCCGAGACGGCATGCGATTTTAGCCGATTCGATTCCGACATAACCACACCCGATGACCAACGTGGGTGCTATCGGTGGGGATTTGCGCATGATAATAAAAGATATTGCCAGATACGAACAACAAATTTAATGTATTAAAAATATATTATTATTAGTTAGGTACGCATTTTAGTGAAAACCACGCTGCGCTGGCTATATCTCCGAGTTACTTAGCTGTGATTTTGACTTTCGATAGTATTCATTGTATGTTGGTAAATACCTTTTGTTTTCAGGACTTCACTTCTTTATTTCATAGACTATATATTATTATATAACATTATAACTATATATTATGACAATAACTTGAAAATCAATCATATAGGCTTCCAAATATTTCAATTTATATCCTCTAAAGAAGCGTGAAAATCTTTCAACATCTAAACCAAACTCACACACACCTATACATTTTTTATTCAATTTGCCGCCAACACAAAAGAACCCACACATGCGATAAAATACAATACAGGTTTAGTTCCCCAAATACCACAACAGGGGGAGCGGCAATCCTTTCGGAAAAACTTCATTTAAGGTTTAATACATGGTGTTTCCGTGAAAAAACTCATTTCGAGTTAATCCCCTGTATACAGAAACTTCTCCGCTCGTTCGTTGGGCAACTGAAACTAAAATGTACTGTGTTAAACTTTTTCGACTAAATTATTTATTATGCCGTTCCGTGTTTGCTTGCAAAATTTAAAGCTTTTGTTTTACGAGTGCCATATTGTATTCTAAAAATACTTTCGAATGCCTCGAGGGTAGCAGTTTATTTAATTTTTATTTTTATAAAAAACACAGAGCTGAAAATTTTTAGACAATCGAAGTGAAAACAAAAAAAAAAGGAATTTTTTACATGAAACTAAGACAGGTAAACAACTATTTATTATGGTTTCTCTTAATAGGGTTCGTTAAAATTGGTATAGAAAGATTTTCACAGGTTGAATTCTATAATATATGTCTATGTAAACTTTTACAGCGTGGAATACATACGTGGGATCAACAGTTCATAAGATCAACAATCAAAGTGAAATCCTGTTATGATATGACGTAAATGATTATGCATTTGTAACAATTTAAAATATTGATAGATATTATTAATTGGAAAGTTATATTGCCTATTTTGGTGATTCCTTATGTTCCTTATTAAAACGCTGTGAAACGTAGATCACCTTCAAAATAAAAAAAAATCCACAAAAATCGGTTAAAAACTGCCCTAAATTTCGACAAGATAATTATTAAAAGAAATAGTCAAATTGAAAATCGCCCGCTCTTATTGAAATCGTAAACTGTTTATTTAAAGTAAAAACAACATTCAAAATATTTATTCAAATCAAAACAGATACAAAAATATTTGTATTATTGTATTTGTCTATTTTTGTTACGTACACATTGTTTAGTTTTGAGCTGGTAAATTGATTATAAATGCACTTTCGATTGTCCGAGTCACAACGCCAATACGGACTGTGTTTGCGTTGCGACTCTTGTTACGTGATCAATTAAATGTGGTTTCAAATATTTTATTTTTGACCAACTTTGATTGTATGGTTAAGAGAAATATCTATAAAGCTATATTTCTAAAGAAGAAATATAAAGCTACTAGCTGTTGCCCGCGGCTCCGCCCGCGTGGATGTCGAAATCCGTTTCAAAAACTATCCTATCTCTCAAGTTGGATCGAACTGCACATGGTGTGCGAATTTTATTATAATCTGTTAAGTGGTTTAGGAGTCCATTGAGGACAAACATTGTGACACGAGATTTATATATATTAAGATATCAAATGCAGCTATATTTATACCTCATCACTTACCATCAGGTGAGATTGAGGTCAAACGTAAGCCTATCATGAATAAAAAAAAAAACCTAAATATAGCCTTCAGAGTTCGCGACGAGCCGGCTTCGGCTACACGACCTAACGAACCTTAACATCCAAGTAAAACGAATATACCCAATAACATTATGATTCAAGTGATTAAATCATTTCATTAAAATCAATTTCTATTTTCAATCGATTCTTCAAAAACAATAAGCCTAGTCCAAGGGTTCGTAATACAATCAAACGAAAATAACGTAGTTGTTGTTCCAAGAACTAATTTAGGTTTAAGTGTAAACAGGGAGGCGGTAAAGCCGTACAAACAAAACGGCGGTGAAACGGAACGCTCAGACAACTCCGACAAATAAAGAAGTTTCTTATTTTGTTCACAACTCTTGAGGCCAGCGTTGCGTTTCATTTGTGCGGGTATTTCTATTTTGTTCCAAGGGTTATCGTAAAAAAATATATTCAAAATTCAGTCTATCGGTATCGTCTCTTCAGATAATTTTCCACGGTGTATGATTTTGAAGATTTTCATGACGCATGGCTGCCGATCACAGACAGGCTAAATTTGATTTTAGTCTGGTCTTGACTTTTGGTCGATATGCCAGATGTCATAAAGGTATTTTTGTATAAAAAAGAATACGTGAGTCGAGACTAGACTGTAACCCAGGCAGGGAATTCATCCCTACACATTGCATCCGCCTGCAGTGCGTACTATAAGGTTTGAAAGAAATTTTATTCCGCGCACGCTTAGGCTGTGGAACGATCTCCCTGCAGTGGTTTTCCCTGGTGGCTACAATATGCGGTTCTTCAAGAAGGGCATTAGAAGGTTTTTGCAGGGTCGGCAGCGCGAGTGTGACGCCTCTGGTGTTGCACGCGTCCATAGGCCACGATAATCGCTTTACTTAAGGGGACCGTGTGCTTGTCTGCCACCTAAGTGGTATAAAAAAAAACTCAATTTTGCCTGTCTGGGAATAGCTGCTGTCGATATCACATTATAGAGTGGGCTTTCCTTTATCTCACTAGAGCTTGCCAGGGCTGTCACACGGCCTATAATTTTATTTGGAATGTTATTGAAATATTTGTTTAGTTTCGTTGAAATCTCGAATGCAGTCCTAATTTCACTTTGTAACTAAAAGCCAAGTTTATATTTAAGCATTGTTTTATATGGTTACCCTAACTTTTATAATGTTTGGTATTCTGTACGTTAGTGGGCACGAAATTCTGAAAGTTTCATGGTCAATATTTTTTACTATTTCACGGATTTTTCTAATAACTCTTCTATTTAATATTACTAAAGATTTTTGTTACAATTATTTCTTTTAAAACTATAATGACCTGAATGAACAAAACTATGAGTAGGTACTAAGTTTTGATCAGATTTTTATAAAAATATTTCCGCTGTTTGACAACCCTACTGACGTGACGTATAGGGGTGTTAAGCCAATATTAGGTATTAAATAGAGGCATTAGGAATCGATGTCAATGAATGGTGGCCGGCAAGAGAAATGGTTTCGCAGGTTACCTCCTTTTTTTAAGATCCACGAGGATTTTTCTTAAAGTGTGGAAAGAATCGTCGAGGGATTTTCCAGACGATTAAGGTGGATTGATGTGATTGTAAAATGTGACAAAAATTTGAGACGGTTTTTGAGTTAATTGGTTTTGTGCTAAAGTTTATTAGAGATTTGAGTGAAATTCTTTTTGCAGTCATTTAGTTATTCATTAATCTTTCGATTGTGGGATCTGTTGATTATGTTAACTTGCCTGTTATGTTAAAATTTTGATCATCTGTAGAATTATTCGCATATGGAGAGGTTTTCAAAAAAACAAATGGTACTACCCGGTACACTTTCGCACACGTGGTACTAGTGCATTCGACTACTGCGACACGGGGGCGGGTTCAATTCTCACTCAGTCTGGATGTTTTTATGTATAATAATGTTGTATGGCAAATATTAAAGCTACATCTCAATTTTCACAAAATGATGTACAAAATCCAATCACAGTATAATCTGTCGAGACAAATTCTTAGCTCACATAGTACAGGGTGATATAAAATTGAAAGTGATTATCAAGTGCTGAACAAACTTAATCAATCAAACTTCGTAACAAGAAGAGCGTTAACAGAGAACTGTGTTACGTATTTACTTTAGATAAAGATTATTATTTCTATGCGATATACAGGGTGGTGTGACCAAACTGGAAAATTAATATATTTTATACGTAATTATTTTCTTAATCATAATCTTAGCGTTGTATCCGAGGTTTTCACTTCGGAGCACAGGGTCATTTTGCACCTTTTCTTCCTTTAGATTTGGTTTATACGACTTTTATGGAAGTGACTGTTGTTTGACCATCTAACCACCCAACCACGACAGGAAAGCCTGCGCCAGAGACTCGTTCATCAATTAGTAGGTGTATCGGCTTGCAGGTTAGGTTAACTTAACCCCTTGTTTGCCTTGGATCTGAACACCCACTTTTTACATTATATAAAAACACTAGCGGACCCGACAGACGTTGTTCTTCTCGACTGCAGCGCCATCTGCTGGATTTGTAAATCTAAACCATCCAAGGCACCATCCAAACGCATACAAAAAAATTCATTCAAATCGGTCCAGCCGTTTAGGAGGAGTTCACTGTCAACACACGTACAGAAGACTTATAATATATCATATATAGTAACCGCTCTCATATTTCATGATATTTTTCTAATCCTATTAGGTTTATATTTTAATATATTTTTATTGCCAATCAATCTCATTAAATTGGGGCTTGTAACAAAATTTCATCTAAAATAATATTTGCAAACAACCTAAATCCATGAAGAAACATTAATATCCCTTTTAGGTATCGTTTAGCAATCGTTTGATCCTCCATTATTTTAATTTAAACAGAGAACAACCTGTATACAGTAATCTTTTCCAGTTATTTTCTGTACTGCGCAAATTGAAAATTGGACAAGTTTAATGGAAAACGATTTCGTTATTGTTATCTGTGACAATTTTATTATTTTAAATGCTTTCGTTTCATATACGAGTACCTATTACTTTTTATATATGGCGTTTTTACCCTACCTTCGTTATAAACATAACATAACATAAACTCACGCCTATATCCCCGAAGGGGTAGGCAGAGGTGCTAGCACCCACATTTCGCCAGTTTATGTTTAGGTCCCAATGTATTAGGTGGCGAGCTTATTGCCATTACCGAGCACTTATAAACCTGCGTTATAAAACCATTAAATAATCAGATAGATGGTGTTGTAAAGTGACATAGGCGTGAAACACAACAATCATAAAGGAGATGTTTAATTTTGGGCCCCCTAATTGTACACAATACAGAAAAAAGAGAAATAGTACCGGTTATCGGCAAAAATACAATTATATTTTTCGCCTTCAAAATTCAAGGGCGTAAATAAATAAAATATGAGCACATTTTTATAGTTTTAGTCCGCCATGTTTGTTGTGTTGCAAGAAATTGTTTATTTAGTTAGATTCCGCCCATAATAAGAACCAATATTATAAGAATTGAATAGTGAAAAATAAAAACTACATTGCCTAGCTATTTTTCTAAGTAGTGTACAATTATCGGGCCCAAAGTCCATACATTTTGTGAAACATCTGCTTTACCTGGCTAAGCGGAAACACAACACGGTGGTTATTATGGCCGCGGTCTTCTGTAGGGCGGAGGTACTACCCCAGTCGGACTGCTGCGTCGTGTCATAAAGTACTAAGTATGTTGACTGTTGACTGTCATAATAACGAATGACATAACATAACATAAACTCACGCCTATATCCCCGAAGGGGTAGGCAGAGGTACTAGCACCCACATTTCGCCAGTTTATGTTTAGGTCCCAATGTAATGACGTAAAAGAAAAAGCTGAATTTTTTTTTATATAACCCCTTTTATTGTGTGCGCTCCCGTTTGCTGCCGAAACGAATAGCAGAAACAAATTACAAAACATACAAACACCCACATCGCAAAATCTGACGTAAATAACATTCTTTCTGTTTCGCTAACAAGGGTGCAATTAATTCGAGGGTGAAATTACGATGGACGTGACCGGAGTTTGTACTGGCGTGGTTTAAAACAATTATTGGAACATTTGCTCTTAATTTATATTGTTTTCGTGAGCATGTGTTTTGTATCACCAATAAAGAAGATTCCATGGTATTGTTTTTTTAATTTCCAGTTTTTAAGCTTTTATCGCGGGCTTTGAGGGGACCGAGTCAAGAAATTCCGTAACGTAAATAAAAACCTAACACCTCCCATTGTCGCCCAAGTTTCACCCTTATTTCAAGTGTAGTAACAACCATAATTGAGTGACTTTTTGAATGATTGAATGGAAATTATACAGGTACGATAGCTTTACTGCGGCAGTCTCTGAGTGCCACACGTATTTTTTTTATATTGGACACGTCAACATTACTTCACCTCGGCTGATGATAAGCAAAAGGTCACAGGACCGGGCGTCACCACTACATAGACCGATAGTGCTACAGTGGTGGCCCTCAGCTTGACGGCCTCATCAAATGCGTTTTCATGTCCCGCTTAAAGGACCCGAAAACACATGCGCTAGTAAAAAGGTCTAAGTCTTTATGGTGCGGCAGAGAAAAGAGGCACCAAATCACTTGGTTCTAGATTAAATTTATTGCAATGTGTGAGTGATACCTCAGCCTGCCACGTGTAGTTCTGCCTAGGAAAGTCAGTGACAAGTTTATTTAAAAGTCAGTGACAAACCGATCTTCAATGAGGTCTTCGAAACAAAAAAAATTGTAGAATTTGGTAAGTAGGTACCTATAGAAGTGGACTCAGATTCGATTCTCGGTTCAAGTTCTTGTAAACAGTTTAGAATTCCGCCATCTATCATGGCAAACGTAGTTGGTGAAGGTGAAAAGTTAAATGAGGACTTTTTCAGAAATCATTATTAAATTGCATTATGATAAACTATTTTTTTTGCTTGTAAGGTAATAAGAATATACCAAAACTAATAAACTTTTTTTTAACAAGAACCAAAAATTTTCCACTTCGCTAGGGTGGACAGCAGTTTGAGGGTAAAACAGCAAGTCCAATAGATACCTCTCACCTCTAATATGTCAGAGTAGTTTGGAGTAACTGCGGCCCTCCGGAGTGCCAATTAGAATGAATGTTACTACTCAAACCAAACACTGTTACCGGCATTAAAAACAATGGGTTTGTACAATGCTGCTAATTACACCGTTCTGTAAGCTCTATTAATTAAAGTACTGAGTTTGTTTATTTTCCTGCAAGTAGAGCAACAACTTTTTTTTTATACAGGACCCGTCAGAATTACTTTACCTCGCCCGATGGTAAGCTAAAGGCAAATTCTCAGGACTGGGGTCACCACCACATACACCGGTAGTGCTACAGTGGCGGCCCTCAGCTTGACGGCCTCATCAAATGCTTTTTCACGCCCCGCTTAAAGGCCCCGGGACTATAGGAGGAAGGAAACACATGCGCTGGTAAAGAATTGGAAGGAGGTAGGACACGACGGTATCTCCCATCCAAAGTGAGCTGTCCGACTGGGGTAGTACCTCCGCCCTAAAGAACACCGCGGCCATAATAACCATCGTGTTGTGTTCCTGCCGGTAAGTAGGGTAGCCAGAGCTCACTGCACCCCTCCTCCCCCCATCCCTTCCTAGCCTCCCCGCCCCTTCCCTTCAGGGTAGGCAGCGCGTGTGTGACACCCTTAGTGTTGCACACGTTCATAGGCCACGGTGACCGCTTCCCATCAGGTGGGCCGTGTGCTTGTCTGCCACCTACGTAGTATAAAAAAGAATTCCAAGTCTTCACTAGTTCAAAAGGAATTTAAAAATGTTGTTATTTATACAATTAGCTTTGTTTCCATCACAAATTTATCCTCAAAATCGTAAAGCAATCGAGGCGTTAAACTCGTCCAAACGTACACCAGACATTCAATATTAAATAAGGCTTATAGCGAACAAAGTTGGATACTTAAAAGCCAAATGTAGGCTTTACTAAGTAGTTCGGTTCTACAGAACAGCGTTCGTGTTGAAATATGAGATTTCGTTAGTTTAATGGTCGGATTTAAAGTTGTTTCAGGATAGATTAGCTTTTTGAAAAGCCGTGGTCGGATTTGATGTTCATTGGTGTTTATTAAGCGTAATGGATTTTGGTTATAAGCCTCTAGAATCAAGTTCTATTTTGATTAAACTTTCCTCGTCATTGAGATATCTCGCTTTTGAATGAGAAGAGTAATTCATTCAAATAGTTGAATGTGATTTGGATAAACCGATTGATTTGTTGCTCATATTTTATCCTGTATTTACTTAACTTTATCTGTAAGTAAATTATATATTTATAGTATAGTTATACTACGTAGGTGGCAGACAAGCACACGGCCCATCTAATGGGAAGCGGTCACCGTGGCATATGGATTTGTGCAACACTAAGGGTATCACACACGCGTTGCCTACCCTGAAGGGAAGGGGGAAGGGCTTGGAAGGAGTAGGGAGGCTAGGAAGAGGTGGTGGGAGGAGTGGTACAGTGAGCTATGGCTACCCTACTCACCAGCAGGAACACAACACAATGGTTATTATAGCCGCGGTCTTCTGCAGTAAGGTGGAGGTACTACCCCAGTCGGACAGCTCATTTCGGACTGATTAGGTTATATCGGGAAAACTATGCATCGCATCCAAAACCTCCAACTCCGACAGGAAAGCTTGCGTTTTTTTTTGTATACCACGTAGGTGGCAGACAAGCACACGGCCCACCCGATGGGAAGCGGTCACCGTGGCCTACGGACGTGTGCAATACCAAGCGTCAGAGTCTCTTCCATCTATCTGAAGGTATATCGGCTTGCAGGTAAGGTAAGGCTTGAACTTGATCAAGATCTGGTCTAGTGTATAGCTTCATCTCTCATTCTCATCTGTAAAACGAACGTATACAGCACATCATGGTATTCTAAGTGAAAGGGAAATTGAAGAAACATTACGCTTCGGTGTAAAACTCAGGCAGAGTTTACGCAAGACACAGGAAAACACGGCGGGCGTAACACAAGCTGTAATTACACAGAACGATAGTTCTAACGAGCTGTGTGGGGTGAATGCTAAGTAATGCCTGTGGAAACCCTGACATGTTGGTTAAACTATTAAGTGTATGAAGTAGAATGTTGAAACACCCGATAGGAAAGAATAGAAAGATGAAAGATGATAAAGTGTGTTAGGAAAATGTATAGGTACTTCATTTAGTTAGATACTGAACTAAAGGCAAACAATTTTGTAGCGACTTTTTATAAAAAAAAATATTAAACATATAAACTAGGCTAACTAAGTAACTAACTAGTGGTTCAATTTCGGTTTTTTTGTCTTTTTCTCAAAATTATTAATAAACTAAGTTTTTAAATAAAACAGATTAAATGGACTCATCAAGATTGTTTACGTTTAGTTAAAGTACCAGTCCGACTGGGGTAGTACCTCCGCCCTACAGAACTACAACCATAATAACCATCGTGTCGTGTTCCCGCTGGTAAGTAGCGTAGCCAGAGGTTACTGTACCCCTCTTCCCCACACCCCTTCCTAGCCTCCCCGCCCCTTCTCAGCCCTCCCCCCTTCCCTTCAGGGTAGGCAGCGCGTGTGTGACACCCTTAGTGTTGCACACGTTCATAGGCCACGGTGACCGCTGCCCATCAAGTGGGCCGTGTGCAGGCTTGTCTGCCACATACGTGATATAAAAGAAATACTGAAATGGTGACCGTATATTTAAAAATACTGTGTTCAAAGGTTAAGAAAAACGCAACACTGTGTAAAATGTAGGGTATAACGCTCCACATTCACTTGTTACACTGTGCCCCATTTAAAGTGTTAAGCTCTTTGACTTAAAACAGCTATTTTTAACATTTTAAATAAAATGTATTCCATAAACCGAGTTTAAAATGTAACCGGGGCATACTTTAAAAATGAACTTTCAAATGAGCTTTTTATTTTCAACGTTAATTAAGTTTTATATTTTAAAGTTGCTAAGCTTAATTTCAAGAAGAGAGTTTAGATGAAATTCGGAGTTAGCGTATTTACTCAGATACATGGTGGTGGGGGTACGAGGCCCCTACCTACATCTTATACGTACAAGTTGGCACGCACACACTCACGCACTAGTCAGCCATTCAGACAGTTTAAGTAGCGTAAAAAATAAAGCATGTCTTGGGTAATGAAATTGTTTAAAAACTGGAGTACCTACTCGTAACATCAAGAAAAAATCACATTTCAATCAAATTTGGATACCTAACACATTGCAACCTAAAATTCATTCACACATGGTTAGCCATCGCCGTTTTTGGATCACAGCCTTGTTTTCCAAGAGTCCATGGTAATACGTGGGTGTCACTTCACTCACACATGGTGATGTAGGTTCTTGGAAAGCATGAGTAACGCAAATTAAAACTTACTCATAATTTTATAATTATCTTTAGTCCTTTTTTTCCGTGCGGAAATCCTCATGGATACCCACCCTTTGTATCCGTGCGGAAATCCTCATAGTTACCCATCCCGCGGCCAGCGGGGCAGATTATGTCGGACTCTTACCGACTAAAACCACACGCTATCTAGGGTCTTCTGACGCCAGGGTGTAAGGTGGCCCATAGAGCATTTCCCTCGCACC